>CM052705.1:23952904-23966720 GCA_028551405.1 Uromys caudimaculatus
ACGTGTATGCACACACACACCCTCATAGACGCAAGTTCACACGTGCATGCACACACACACCCTCATACAGACACAAGTTCACACGTGTATGCACACACACACCCTCATAGACACAAGTTCACATGTGTATGCACACACACACCCTCATAGACACAAGTGCACATGTGCACGCACACACACACCCTCATAGACACAAGTTCACACGTGTATGCACACACACACCCTCATAGACACAAGTTCACACGTGTATGCACACACACACCCTCATAGACACAAGTGCACATGTGCACGCACACACACACCCTCATAGACACAAGTTCACACGTGCATGCACACACACACCCTCATACAGACACAAGTGCACATGTGCACGCACACACATGTTCATACAGATACAAGAGCATGTGTGCACGCACACACAGTTTCTACTTTTATTTTTCTTCCATCCTTGTAGGTGTTGCTCACTGTCCCTTGTGGGGGACAGAATATGAGGGTAGAGTACTAGAGGACTAGGAGACCTGTTGTGTGTTATTTAATTTCCATTTGAAGTTTTATTTATTGGATTTTCATGGTTTGCAGACTTATAATTTTACTTTTCTTTCCAGGTGTTTTGAGAAAATGCCAGACTACCAATTGAATCCTGGCTTATCATGCTAAATCCTAACCTCTCCCCCCCCCCTTTTTTTTTTTAGCTCTTCATGCTATGGAAGTGCTTCCACTTGCACTACCATCTCCTCCTCGGCAGTTATCAGAATCAGAAAAAAATCGGATGGAAGACCAGGAGGAAAATACATTACGGGAATTGCGGTTGTTCCTCAGGGATGTTACCAAGAGGCTGGCCACAGATAAACGCTTTAACATCTTCAGCAAACCGGTGGATATTGAAGAGGTCTTGTTTCAGTAGTGTGCAAACAGTGAAGTTGAACTGGCTAAAGAAAAAAAATATTGACATCTTTTTTGGAAGGAAAAAAAGCAAAGGCATGGATGAATATTACCCCTAGCCTGTAAAATTTTAATCCATGTGATAAATACAAGTGTCGCCAGCAAACATCTGGTGACTTTTGAGTGAAATTAGTGACCAATTTGTATACGCCCTCTTAATTATTATTTTTCTCTGTGATCACCTACTCTTTAAGAGGAGGATTAAAATTACTTTTGTGAAATGTCCATAATAGACTATTTTTATTCCAGGATAAATCCTGCTTTAAAACTGTGTTGGTGTCAACCTATCGGACCAATATTGGCATTTCCTTAACCATTTGTGACTGTGGAAAGAGGCGGTCAAGTCTCCAAATGCCTTAGTCTTTCTACTTTAGAAGGCCTCTCGCTGAGATGACGCTGGAAATTAAATACATCCCATGTTCCTAAAACTGTTTTTCTCTCCAAAGATTTTCTCTGCTCCCAGTGGAAAATTCCTCACTTTGTACGTGTATTGTTTTGTGTAATTGTGGGGACTTGGTTTGTGATGGTGAGAAAAGGAATTTTCCATTTGGAATATGCCCGAATGCTGTCAATTCAAAAAAACTTTTATCCTGGGATAATATAGCATGGATGAGCACAATAAAATCTTTTCTGGCCTTCTCCTTATAGTTCAGACTCCATGTTTGAGCAGTTTTGGTGTCTAGTTCTTTTTTTTTTTTTTTTTTTTGTCATTAAGAATATTTGAATTATAAAGTGATTCAAAGTTTAATGTTGTGTCCTAATTGTGAAATCTGTGTTTTTGGACCTGAGCAGATTCCTTTGGAACCATTATGTCATCTCTGACTGGAAAGAATGAGTTAGCGATCTCTGAAAATATACATCTTCCCGTTCTTTTCGAATAAAGGGACTGTCAGAATTTTCATTTGAATGTTTATCTACCACGTGTAGATTTGATAACTTTGAAATCACATGCAAGAAGGTCATTTTATTACTTTTCAGTTTTAGAGTTGAGGAAGTTAGCTAGTGACATTGCCAAGTTTTGAAAGTTTTTTTTTCTCCAAATTTAAAGCCCATAGTCTTTTTTGTTTGTTTGTTTGTTTGTTTTTAAACTTGAGACAAAGTCTCATTATTTAGAGACTGGATGTCCTTGAACTTAATCTTCTAGCTCCCAAATTTTGGAATTATAGGCATGACCGCTGTGCTTGAAGGCCCACAGTCTCTTGTCCTTTTCATTGTAGCTACCTTCTGCCTTTTCCTACTGGAATAGGACCTATTATATAATAGAACCTATCAATTGCCATCTGCTTTTAAGAAAACATAAGTTTTATAAATCATGGCAAGGAAATGGAAAGGGATAGAAACACTAAGGTTTAGGTAAAATTTTTGCTAATGTTAGAATCTTCTTTTCTGACTGATGTTTATTCTGGGCTTGCTCTCAGAAGCTGAAACAGGAGTATCGGGAAGGATAGAAACATTTTGAAAAACAAGATAATTCCTAAGTAGCTTAAATCATAACGGTATAGGCCTTGGCAGTGGTGGCACATGCCTTTCATCCCAGCACTTGGGAGGCAGAGGCAGGCGGATTTCTGAGTTCAAGGCCAGTCTGGTCTACAGAGTGAGCTCCAGAGCAGCCAGGGTACACAGAGAAACCTTGTCTTAGAAAACCAAAACCAAACAAACAAAAAACCAAACATACCCATAAAAGTATATATTCAAATAATAAGTTAGAAGTGGCTAAAACCTATTAAATTTAAAGGCAACTACAGAAAGCAAAACATTAAAAAAAACATGCTGAATTTAAAATTAAGCATATACTAAAATTTCATACTTTTAATAGTATAAAACTTGGAGGTGCTTTTTCTGTTTATTAATGTTTCTGTTTCCATTTTTATAGCAAGGGCAAGATCTCAGAGTCCAACTAATAGTTCCATTGCTGCTACATAAGATCCTCCTAGAGCTGATAAACAGTCACATCTTATGGACAAACTTAAAATTATTTTAAATCATTTGCAAATTATACTCCTGAGTATGCATATGTTTGAGCATAAACTTAAAACCATGACATCAGTACTCTCAGAAGCTGTAAGAAAATCCTCACTTTCCAGAAAGTGCCTGGAAGTTGGTCCTGAGCTAGTTTTAGGAATTGCTGAAACTGCTTCATAATCACTGCTTGACTTGAAGTTTCTGCTTGAGAAAACAGTAGACATAGGTTGCTAATTCTTCCTTACTAGTTACGTGACATAAAACATAAAATATACTGTATAAGTCCTGACTTAATGTCTCACTATTGAAAACTTTATGCACAGAGACAAGTCCAGCAAACTCTTAGTTAGAAAAAACAATACTTATTTAATTGTATTCAATGTGTGTAATGACTCCAAAGGAGTAGAAAATACTTTCCATGAAATTGTTTGCCTTATAAAACCAAAAATAAAACAAAACAAACAACCAAAAACCAAACAAACAAAAAGACCCACATACCGGAAACTATTAGTATGAAAACTCTCTGCCTTTTATTTTTCTTTGTTTTTCTTTTTCTTGAGGTAGAACAGTTACTGATGCTTCTCCTGTACTTTACCCACTCATTCTCTTCTCAGATAAACCCAAAGGGTTTAAAATGTTTCAGATGTCAAGATGAGCACCATGAAGCTTTTCATGGAAAGTATATCAGACAGTAACTTTAGTGGAATAAGTAGCATAAATGGCATTGTGATTTTACTCTTCTGTAATTTACTACCTAGATTTAAATTTTAAAGTATTCTGTTTTTAATTGTGGTTTTATGACCTAAAGCATACGCAAAGCCAGATGTAATTTTCATTAAAGTGTCCTGTTTGTTGTAGGTTTCAGATTATCTTGAAGTAATCAAAGAACCAATGGATTTATCGACAGTAGTAACTAAAATTGATAAACATAATTATCTAACGGCTAAAGATTTTCTGCAAGATATTGACCTCATCTGTAGCAATGCTTTAGAATATAATCCAGACAAGGACCCTGGAGGTAAGGACACTTATGGCATCATTAAAGTATGCCTCTTTCAGGTTGATAAATGAATGACCATGTTTAGGAACTCTGAGAAAGTAATAACCTACCCGGAAACACTGTGCTTCACCCAGAAGGTTCTTCAGTTCTAGGCACTGCGGGTTTTGTCCAGAATTTAGTTTCTACTTCTCTTTTATTTTTTATACTTAGTTCTAATTTTGTTCAGATTGATGGACTATTTAGCAAATGAACTTTAAATTTGTTTGTTTAACATCAGTTGTCATCAGTAGGTGCCACTAAACACAGGATTTTTAATTTGTGGAACTGAGGATCGAATAAAGCTATTTATCATTCCTCTCCCTTTTTTTAAAGACAGGATCTCACTGTATAGTCCTGGCTTGCCTGGAGCTTGATAATTTAAACTAAGCTGGCCGGAGACTCACAGAGAGATCCACCTGCCTCTGCCTCTTGAGTGCAGACTAGAGGTGTGTGTCACGACGCCTAACATATGTTTCAGAATTTTCCTGTACAATGTTATCTGTTCTGTAGGTTGGAGATATTCTTGTATAATTTTGTTTTACTCCTAATTCCATCCTGTATTTTCCAGAGTGTCTGTTCTTTGACATGGTAATATAATGTCATCCTCAAATGTGTTATGATCACATTCATAGCTATCCTGGGAATCATCTATCTAGTGGGCTGCATGTTGAACAGGACTGTTAGTCTGTAGTTCCAACTCTTGTCATTGCCCTCCAGGGAAAAATCACTAAAAACATGTCTGTAGTTAAAGAAGACGGAATTATTGTAAATAGGGATGCTTTTATAACAAGACTGTGTGTTGGGAAGCATAAAGAACTTGGTATTGTGTTATATATATAATCTTAGGGAAAGTGGGGGGCGTGGGACTTAGTGAATTGGATGCTGCTAGGTAGCAGGACCGTTTTGTAATTAGGTATTCTAGGAACTTAGGAAGTGAGCTGGTTGAGATAGCTCACCAGGTAAAGGTATCTTCCACCAAGCCCGGAGACCTGAGTTTGATCCCACATGTTGGAAGGAGAGCATCAGTTCCTGTAAGTTGTCTTCTGATCTCAACATACATACAATAATGTCTCTCTTACCAGACAGTGGTATTAGTGAGAATAGGATTATGTGTGGTCATTTTTGTGGTTAGGGTAGTGTTCATATTTTGTTCTGTGCTTAGATATAATTACAGCGTTGTGTTGTTTTTATTTGGCCCATCATGGTCACACAGTGGCTTTGTGTGATGCTCTTTTTAATGTGAGTACACTAAGATTAACTGATCATGTTAGGCTAACTCTCAGTTATCTGGAGCTGTTTTTTATTTTCCTCACTCATTGAGGATTTTGTTTCTTTACTAGGTGATACACAAAGAATTATTTTTAAAGGATTTGTGTAGGTTTCTGTTCTTTAAAGATACTATATCTGTATTTGGGAATAGTGTTTCTCAATTTAAGCCATGCAGCAGAATGACATGGATTTCTATATGAAATTATTTCCCATCTGAATTTAGACCATATTAACCAATAATATCCTATTTCGTGTTCAGAAACAGAATAAAATATTTCCATAGGAGGGCTTAGTGGGTACTAGTTTTTAAGCTTTGTGTTAGGATATTCGCTTGTCATACTTTTTGTTATTTGCTTTATAAGTGGTTTATTTCTATTTTTTGTGCATGAATATTGGCCCGATTATATGTAATGGCTATAGTTGAACATTTTCATACATTTCTTTGCTATAAAATGATGCAATCCATATATATGTATACATATATATGTGTATATATAAGTATACATATATGTGTGTGTATATGTATGTATATATATATACATTTTTTGAAACCTTATTAATGAGTAGATTTGTCCCACATTTAAATATTTTATATAGATGTAATATGGCAATGGCTTATTCCTGGACACATTAGGGCTTTTGGTTCTTTTCCTTCTATCATAAATATGAATAAATATTTTTATAACATGGCACAGATACATTAATTCTAGCAACTTAATAAGATTCTCAAAATAAAATAATAGTAATAGTAACAACAACAATAATAATAATAAAGACATGGAATATAGCACAGTGGTTGAGAGCTTTCCTGAGATGTATAAGGCCCTAAATTTCATCCCTTGGTACCTCCCAAATAAAAATTATAATTAGTTGTATGTGTATGTTCATATTTTTGTTAGGATAAATTTCTTAAGGTGAAATTTCTGGATCAAAGAATGTCCATCTTTTAAGGTTTTTAAATCAATACTATTAAATTCTTTTAAAATGGTGGAAAATATACAAAAAGCAGTGATTTTATGTCCATGAGGGTTTCTTCTGCTTCTAGTGTGTATGTCATCTTCATCAGGACAGGTGGTGAGAAACAGGCTGAATTCCAAACTCTTTTCTCTCCCTTTCTCCCTCAAATGGGATCAGATGGGAATGGCTGAGTATGGTGTTGACCTTGTGCCCTCAGCTTGTGGTGTGGGGTGGGGTGAATGTGAGTCTATATTTTGACCTATGCTTTTGTCTACGCTGCTGTTCTCTGGCTCTTTAACTGTAATCAGTCAAGTTTTCTAAATTTTAGTTATTCCGTCTATATAGTAAGGATAACAGTAGAACTCTTTATTTGGGGTTGTTGTAAAGATTAAATAAGAAAGTTATGAATGTTATGATTTTTCCATTTTCCTGTGGTTCAAATGAAATGTACTAAGCCCCTAGCATAATTCCTTGAGTTTGAGAAGTATTCCTTAAAGGTTGGCTGTTGGTGCATATTTGCTCTAGATTGACCCCCACTTTGTGTTTATTACAGTTCCTGGGCCACTATTTGGAGATAATCTAGGGATTATGAAATGAGCCTAAACGTTTGCTGGAGAAAGCTAGTTGAGGAAACAAATCCAATTTCCTTCTAGTAGATAAATTATTATAACCCCATTAATATAAATTTATATATTTATATAAGTTTAAATGAAGAAAGCAATGCTTTCTGATTCAATATAGCCTTTTACTGTAGAGTGTGATGGTTTTCTAGAGATCATGGCTCATGTTTTACAGGTGAAGCTTATGTGATATACTTGAGGCTTTCCTCCTCTGCTCTTTAAAGATTGATACAAAGACTTGTTATAGTTCAGGAACATCATTTCAACTAGTTCACACACATGAGAGCTTTTTTTTTTTTCCTTAGAAGTAGAGCCACTTTGTTATGCATGTACAGATAAAACAACCCCAGGGTCTGTTATGTAGCATGTAGAAATTGCATAAATGTTGTATTAGTTTTTAAAACTCCCATGATTATTTAAATATTTACAGTGTATGGCCATTGGCAGCACGGGGGAGCTACTTATACAGAGAAGATACAAGTCTTTGGGAAGTAAACACGAGTGACTACATGTTTACCAGATTATCTCGCACAAGCATAACGTGGTAGAAATTAGATGTGAAGTGATGAGAAATTTAACTTATAATTTCAAAATATGACTAGGACTGGGCATTTGACTCTAACTATTATGTAAGGGATAGGTACACAAAGAATTAACTTGGACTACTCTGCATTATTGGTCTTGTAACATCCTTCCCTTACCTCTAGGACAAATAATTCTTAGACCTATTATCCTTTGACCAATTTTGCTGAAACTTCATCCTTAATCTTAAAGCCTTTGCAGAATCCTAGCATTTTGTACCATTACATGGGATCAGAGTTCTCAGAGTCACTTATTTTTTGGAGCTGTCTGTAGTCTCTTCAGTATATCTCCAATTTTATCTGTCATAGTGTACCTCATGAATTTCAGACTTAACCAAACTCACTTATATTTATTTCTGTTAGTGCATAATTAGGACTGTCATGGCTACTTACTGAGCAAGGTATTTGGTATATAAGAATATCTGTGGCAGTTCCTACTCCTTAAGACAGAGATGTATAACTATATTAGTATCATGATAGATTGATAATCTAACTTCTGTATGGCAGATATTAGTCTATATGTCATTGTATTTCTCAGCTAGGATCAGCACACAAAATATGACAGACCAGGAGGCCTAAACAACAGAAGTTTTCCTCACAGTGTTGGGTTGAGTTAGTTCACATGAGTCAGCATTGGTTCCTCCTGAGACTGCTCTTCATGTCCCCCACCCCGCTTTCTCCCTGTAGCCTTTCTCTGTCTTTGTGTACTCCTAATGTATCCAGATTTCCTCTTCAAAGGGCACTGGGCACTTTGGATTAGACCCCATCCTCTTTTTACCTTAGTTACCTCTTTAGCATGGCTTATTTCCACATTTTGAAGTACAAGGGGCTCAAACTTCAACATAATAAGTTTACATATTACACAATCCCAACTGTCTGGAGCTTTGTCACCTTTATTTATTTTTAGAATGTTTATTCTTTGACAAACTCAGCCACGCGTTCAGTGTATGTCGCACACATATCTATGAGCATATCCTCCCCGTCTCTGATGTCCTCTTCTTATCTCCTTGGGCACCAGACACAAATATGGGGCATACTCATACATGTCAAATAAATAAGTGTAAAAAACGTTCTAGCTAATCAAATTCTAGCATAATAAGAAATCTGACAAAAGATATATAATATATACATTGAAAAGTATAAAAATGGCTGACAAAATTCTTGAGCTAAATAAATGAAGGTATATATTGTACGTATGGATTGGCACACTCAACATTGTAAAGATGTTTCTACCCAAATTTTTAAACTGAACTGTTCCTCTGGAACAGCAGCGAGCACTCTTAACTCCTGAGTCTTCTATCCAGCTGAGATTTATTCAGTGCTACTTTCCTATGTAGTCTGAATTTTATTGGAACCATGTCTGGTTTTCCCCCATACTACTGTATAGTCATTACTTCAGTTTTCCTAGTATTGTGGACAGTGTTTGTTGAATGAACATTTAGAGAACGTATGTCAGAAAGAAATGTACCAGTGGTTGCACATGTGCTGTTTGTTTTTATAAGATATTCTAATCATAAATCTTATAAATAAAAGATCTTTTAAACTTTATGCTTTTACTGTAGAGAGAAGTAAATATTTTTTATTTTGGATTCTTTGTTGTTTGTTTGTTTTGGTTTTGGTTTTTGAGATAGGGTCTCATGTGGCCTAGCCTGGGTTGGGACTTGCTGTCCAGCAGAGAATGACTTTGAGCTGATGCCCCTGCTTTCACTCCTTACAGACCTGGTTTGTGGTCTTCAGGCCATCCTAGTCATCTTGTCCTTGCTTGCCTTTTCTCCTCTGGAGTCTGTTGTGTAGCCCCAGAGGGCACTGCTGACACTTCACTATTCACTATGCGGTCTTTCCTGTGACCTGTGAAGCAGAGGTCATGCTGTGAAGTAGCTGGGGCTTCTTGGGACTGGTGATCCAAGTGCTGGGGTTATAAGCGTGTTCTGTTACATTTGGCCTGGCCTACAATTTATGTATACCATCTTGCATACTTTAGATTAGGCAGATTTTCTATATTTTTTGGTTTTGTCACATTTTTAAAAGAGATTTCTCCTACTCAAAATATTTTGTGTTCTTTAGCACAGTTTTGACCAGTTACTCTTTTTAAAAAAGTCTTTTCCTTTTAGTTTTATTAGTATATGTGCGCATGTCCATGGGAAGTGAGTGGGGGTCAGAGAGCCACTGTGGACTTAATTCTCTTCTGCCTTTACATGGGCTCCAGGGATTGAAGTCAGGTTGCCAAGCTTACACAACTTCCTGGCCCCCGAGTTCCTGGTATTTGTCTGTAGCAACTCTGGGGCACATAGTGAATATCCAGATCTTTAAAATTGTTATTGAAAATCATATTTTATTTCATTTTTAGAAATTAAAAATAAACCCTTATTTTGGGGTCCTAAAGTTATTGATAAAGTACCTTATATTTTTACCCACCTTTTAAGTGAATTTTTTCTTACCTAAAAATGTTTTTATAATTTAAATGTCTGTATCTTTTTACTTTTTTTAAAAAAGCATCCTGCATTAATTTTATTACATTTGTATCTAAAATAAATTTATGCCAACATTTTTAACAGATAAAATTATTAGGCACAGAGCTTGTACCCTGAAGGACACTGCGCATGCCATTATTGCAGCCGAACTGGATCCAGAGTTTAATAAGCTCTGTGAAGAAATCAAGGAAGCAAGAATAAAGAGAGGTAAGTTAGAGAAGCAGACGTGCTTCCCAGGCCTTCTGTGCTTCGTGTCCATCTTCCTGTGACACAGGAAGCACACCAGGAGGCACTGCATTAATAACCTTGTTTCTGATACCAACATAGGTCATGTAAATTCGCAAGGATATCTCAAAACTTCACCTGTGACAGTTTGAGTGCAGTGGTGCATATTAGAGAAATAAAGTGTTCCCTAGAGAAATTTCTTTTGCAGATATACAACTTTATTTATCAGTGATTTCTGTTCTTAAATGATTTACATATTATGTCTGCATTTATAGCTGAAGAGACCTTAGTTTTCATAATTTCACATCTAATATCAATACTTAAACCTTTTTTAAACAAATATTTCCCCCAGTCTGTTAACACATATGTATAATTTTTTAATTGGAGACTCAAAATTGAACGTATGGTTTGTTTATTAGATGTACAGCTATGTCCTTGAGGAACTTTAGCAGGAGGGAAGAAATGCCAGTAGCAGTAGACCCACGGAGGGATTTTAAGCAGTGGAATGAACTGGTTAGATCACTTTAGCAGCAAGAAATAACATGTTCTCAGTGTTTTAGAAAAATGAGAAATTGAGTTAAAAGCTGTGAGAGCCCAGTTTGGAAAACAGTGTTTGAGTTTCCACAAAGGCAAACGTTTGCTGCATTATCCGGTAGTTCTCTTCTTCCTTGGAATCTGTCCGAGAGCAATGGACTCAAGTGAAACACATACATGAGTGTTCCATTGGGGTGCTACGCGTAATAAAGACGCACACAAGTGTCCGTTTTCTGGTCAGTGAATAACAGAGCATACCACATCCATAGTCTTCTGTAAAATGACACAGGACTTCAGAAACACTGCTGTGTGCAATAAGGCAGTAATGAAAGACTGTCCACTACTAACTGGTCCTCTCATGTAAAATGGCAAGTATGTTGAGAGAAACAGCAGTGGCTGCCTGGACAGGCCTCTCAAATTAGATTTATGTGTGTCACTACAGAAATGTATATTGGCTAAAAAACATTTAATTTTATGCTTAAAATAGATGGCTTTTATGTTATATAAACTGTATCTCAGACTACTAGGGGAAAAGGTGGTGAAGTAATATACATTTTAATTAATGAAGGATGGAGCTAAACAAGATTAGCATATGAGCGATCCCTGTGTAGAGAACACTTTGTGGGCCAGTCTGTCTCTGTCTCTGTCTGTCTCTGTCTCTGTCTCTCTCTTTCTGAGTCTTGGTCTCATATAGCCTAGGCTGCCCTCAAATTCACTTTATAGCCCAGAATAACCTTATCTTTCTCAGCCTCCTAAAAGCTGGCATTACAGACTTGTGCTAGAACTTTGTACACACTAGGCAAACATTCTGCCTACATGAGCTACACCTCTAGCCTTGTAGAGGACACTTTGAAAGGAAAGAATATTTCTGCTGAATGAATGAGTAGATACCAATTCTGCCAGTCAAAATAGGGAATATAGAAGATAAACTGTTTGTGTCTGTGTGTATCAAGATGAACCAGTTATCTTCAGTTTGACCTATTTTTAGGATACCTTGTTGTAGATCAGGTAGGCAGGTAAAATTATGGTTAGTAGGCTAGAGATCTTTGGATTAAAGAGATGTGAGAATTATTATATAACCTCATTTAAAAACCATATACACAAGAGATATTTCTTGTAGATTAGAATAAGAAGCTAAGTTCTAGGAAGCTCTTCACATGGAAGAAACGGTTCTAGTGAAGAAAACTGAGATGGAACAGTTACTCTTAAGAATAAGGAGCCAAGAAATGAAATGTAGGACACTGTGGTGTGACAGGCAGTGAGCTAGTTTGACCCTCGTGGCTTTTAGACAGTACAACTTATTATCCCATGGTCATATTGTGAAATATATCTCTTGGGATTACAATGAGTGAAAATAGGGCCCCTTTGATCATTTAAGGATAAACATGGCCTGGTTGGTATTTTTATTTTTATCATTTTATATCAAGTTACTTTCTCATCTTAAAACAAGAGACACTAATTTCACCAGAGTTACAAACTGTCCAGGTATAATTAATGACTTTAAAACTCAGTTTTATATTTCAGATATTTCTAACAACATTGGCTTACAGAGCTGGGGACATGTAACTAGGTAGTGCTTTTCTGGTGCTTGCAGGCTTATCAGTGACAGTAGAACAAATAACTCCTCATGGTGCTGGTGCCCGCAAGACAGAGACTAGAGTGGAAGAGGCATTTCGGCACAAACAGAGAAACCCAGTGGATGCCTGGCACAACTCTGCAAATAAGTGCGCGTGTGAGTATCTGTGAGCGTGTTGCCCGGTAGCAGCAGCCACCGCTGAGACGTGCTGTGGCCCACAAACAGTGCTGCCCTTTGTCCATAGCTCCTTAGTCATGTCTTTTCAGAGAAGAGCTTATAAAGTAAGATTTAGAATGAGAATTCTGTCTTTAACTTGCTATTTTCTGTACTTACTACCTTTTTTCTTTTCTTTTTTTAAATAACTAAAGCACTTGAAACATATTTGGTGTTGAACACTGGGTTTTGGATAGAGATATGGAGGCCACAGATAAAGTATCCATCTTCTCTTACCCACCCCTCGTATGATGTGTAGGATGTATGAGCACCACGTGGACATGGGTGGTTTGGCAGTAGAAAGTTTAGTCCTTTAAGAAAAAATTAATGCTGAGTTTGAGAAATCTATGCAGCCTAATTTGTCTTAACCTTGTGTGATGTATTTAGAAGGAAAATTTAGTTTCTAGATCTTCATAAAAATTTACTCATGTTGATCTTTTATATTTCTGAAAGACAATTGTTATTAAACCTAACATCTTCCTGATGTAGTCTTCATGTTTTACTAAAAACTACCTGCCTGGTCTAAATGTGATGACACTGCTTTGCCAACAAAGCTGGTCATAGTATGCTTTTTTACCAAATGATAGCGAATTTGAAGAAATGAATCATCATATTTTTAAATGATGTAATATTTTATTAATTCTTTGAGAATTTCATACAATATAATTTGACTATATTTACTCTATTCCTTCTCTTAATTCCATCCAGATCCATTCCTTATTCCTAACTCTTCCCAACTTCATGCTCTTTTTAAAGAAAACAAAACAAGTCACAAAGTCCATTTGAACTGGGTATGGGCTCTCACTGGAGCATGGGGCATTCCTACCAGGGATTAAAAAAACAAAAGCAAACCCCACTGTCTCCTTTTTCCTCTTCCAAAGGACATCAACTGTCAGTAGCTCCTCAGTTAGGAATGGGAGGTCTTAAGCTCCTTCTGCCTCTGTGGTGCATGACTTGATCTTGTCCAGACAATACAGCCACCTTGAGTTCATGAGTGCAGTGGCCATGGAGTGTCCAGAAGACACAGTTTTCTCTGATCTTCCCTGCCCTCTGGCTTTTGCAACCTTTCCACCTTCTCTTCTGCCAGGACCCCTGAGCTGGGGGGTGGAGGAGAGTAGGAGAGCAGGGGATGTGAATGCTGATGTCCCTTTTGTGGCTGAGCACTCCACTGACACTTAGATTTTGCCCTTGGCTCAGGTATACGTTTCTGTGTTAGCCATCAGCTGCATGGAGAAACTTCTCTGATGAGGTCTGGGAGCTGCACACATGCACTTTAAAAAAACATTGACCTCTTTGGAAAAGTAGCATTCAAATGGAGCAAGTTTGAAAAAGAATTTAATGATGCATTTAGTCGCTATGAAACCAGTAAAGACTATCTGGCCTCTCTGTAATCTCAGATTGTGTCCCATTATGTAACATTGTGCTCT
>CM052705.1:23966820-24051832 GCA_028551405.1 Uromys caudimaculatus
AGGCAGGCAGGCAGGCAGGCAGGCAGGCAGGCTGGCTGGCTACTGAAAGTTGTCACCTGAGCACACATGTACACCTGTGCACAAGCGTGAGTGCACACACGGTGGGGGAGAAGATGCAAATACAGTCTTTAAAACACTAAAAGGCTTTTAAAAAGAGGTTTAGGTTCTTAAAATACTAAAATAGTTTTAAAATCTGCATTGGGATTTTGTTTCTTCTTACCAGCAGATGGCATATGTGACACAGCATTTGTCTATGTTAGTTAAACACACACACGCAAATCTTAACTAAATGTCCCAAAGGGACAGTTGCTTTTCTAAGGTCTTGGCTTTGGAAAAAGTCTCAGTGACAAAATAAAAATTGACTTTAAAAGTTGTGTCTCAGAAAAAAAAAGTTGTGTCTTAGATTGTGTCTCTTTATATAACTTTATATACTCATTTAAACTTTGAAGGCCTTTATAGTCTCTGAATTTGATACTAATGTCTACTAATGAGAATACATTGAATATTCACCTTAATGAGTTTTAGGCTGGGGCAGGCAAGATGGCTTAGCAGACAAAATGGGTGTTTGAATAGAGTGTCCTAGGTCAACAAGGAAGTGGCATGTTAAGGATTCGGTCGACATATACATGTACAACTACCATGTGCTCCATACTGTGAAAGTGTATCCATACAAACTAAAAGTTCTGTGTTCATGGTGCTTATATGGTCAGTTTCTCTTACTTTTCTAAAATCCTTCTGTTAGAAGTAATGATCGAAGGAAAAACATCTTCTAGTTCCCAAAGAATAAGAACATGTTCTCTTTTCTCAATGATATTTTTATTCTTTGAAAATTTCATACAGTGAACTTTGGAAATATTAATCCCTTTCCCCCAACTCCTTCTGTAACCTCTATCTTTCCCTCCCTTCCTACCCAACTTTGAGTCCAAGCCCCTGACCCACTCCTCACCACGGATTCTAGTGTGTGTTGCCCAGCTAGATCTTGGAATGGGGGCTACCCACTCTCTTATTAACCAGCACGAAATACTAAGTAAGAAGCATACTTGCTTCAGTGGGCTTCTGGCCCTTGTATGGTGTGCTACATATAAAGACTTGAACTAGGCCTAGATTGAATAGAGTTCAGGTTCTCTTGCTCTGGAGTTCATGACTTAACAAATAGAGTGAGAAATCTTATACATTTTTTTTTTCATGGCTGAAAATGACAGTGATTAGTGTTGAAAATTAGTTGTTCACATAGTTGAAAGCTTTACATCTTTGGAGCAAGATGTCCATCCCTTTTTCATTCTAGTGTAGACTGTATTCGTTTTAGCTAATGAGATTGTTGTAGATGCTTGTCACCTAAGCTTATAGATAAGCTTTTAATATTAGACTAATGCAAAAATTTTCCTCCTTGTGCTAATTAACCTATAACTATAAATTATAAAATAGAAAAAGAGAAGAAAGCATAAAAAAGAACATTTTAAATCATTGAATTTTAAAGAAAAAGTAAACTTTGAGTCAAATTTCTAGATAAATCGAATTTTGGAGATGATAGTTGCTAAGTAAGGAGTAATATTACTAACTTTATCCTTACCTACTCTCAGAAAGGGTTTAAAGGCTTAGAGTGGAATGAGAACCCACTATACACTGTTGATAGAATATCAGCTTATATTCAAGAGCTACATTTCCCAGTGGAGTCAAACTGCTTCATCAGTGACTTCTCATATACATAAAGGAGATCTCTGGCTCTGACTTATCACCTGGAAGCCCAACTGTCTACTCATGATAATTACTGTCACCTAAGAGTATACCGCTCTTATAGGTCTCCTTTTTCAAATAACTGACCAAATGGTTACTTTTGATATTTTGCTGATGTTGTTGCCTTAATAGGAGAAGGCTCGATTAGTCTATGTATTCAGAGATACCTTTGTAATAAGTTTACTCTATTGGGTAAACCATTTGTATTTGAGGAACTGGTTAACAATTTGCCAACCAAACTGTTCACATAGCCTATTGTAGTGCTTCTGATTGTTCATCATGTAGGTAATAGCTTTTTCTGGAAGGAGAGGCAACAGGGTCCCATAGCATTAGCTTATAGGGTTTTGTTTGGTTTTCTTGATAGTTAAGGTGCTGTCTTTGCATGTTCTTATTGGCAACGCACCCACCTTCCTGGTAGAAATCCAAGGCTCTGGCCCCAGACTTTCTGGGCAGCTTGGTAATATAATAATTCCCTAAATGTATTAAATGCTTAATCCCTGAGTGTTGAAAATTAGAAATGGCTATAAAATAGAATCTGTAGTAGCAGGAAAGGTTAATGCTAAACAAATTAATACTAAGTAAAATTTTAAAAGTTTACATTCATCCAAGGTTATCTTTAACTTCATTTTTCTTATAGGTTATGAGAATTAGTCAGCATGAATATCATCAGCCAAGAGTTTTTGTTTTGTATTTAACCAGTATGGGTTTATTTTCTGGGAAGGGGTCTACTATAATGTAAAATAGAAATTACACTCTTAAGTTCTACATGCTCCCCACCCCCTTTCTTATCAAACAGTTCGAGTTCGGAGAAAATCAAGACGGCGATCACAGTGGGGTAAAGGAATTATTAAGAAAAGGAAAGTCAATAATTTAAAGAAAGATGAGGAAGACGCCAAGTTTACAGACTGTGACCATGCAGAGGGCAGGAAGTTGCTGGAGAATGGAGAGTTTGAGCTAAGCACTGACTGCCATGAGGAAAACGGAGAAGAGACTGGGGACCTATCTATGACCAATGATGAATCTTCATGTGACATCATGGATATGGACCAGGGTCAGAGGCTGAATAGTGGAGCGGGCACCAAAGAGAACTTTGCATCGACCGAAGAGGAGAGTTCAAATGAATCTCTGCTCGTCCACAGCAGCAGTTCCCTCAATCCTGAGCAGACATCTAAGAAGGAGCCTTTCCTTAAAGGCACCTGCCTAAATGGTGAGGCCTCCACTGACAGCTTTGAAGGAATTCCCGTCCTGGAGTGTCAGAATGGCAGACTTCTTGAAGTAGTGCCTCTGCCTGCTGGTGGAGAAAAATCTAGTTCTGAACAAAAGATTGCTCCAGAGGAACAGCTAAAAGACAAAGCAGAAACCTGGAATGAAAGTCATGGAGATGCACCTGAGAAAGTAGACATGCTGGAGTGCAGTGGTGGGGAGAAGCTAGAGCCCGGCCCTGATGGCGAAGTGAAAGACACAGCGCTGGATAAAGAAGGTAAAGCTAAAGTCTTACCACAGCTTCTGAAGGTTTAAATGCCACAATTAATTCAGTACATATTCTGTCTGGTTTCTAGTAGAAATAACACATTCTCAGAGGAGTGGTCATTAACATTTTTCAGTCTAATCCATAAATTACTGTGAACACACCCAATTTTGCTGAGGTTTCCTGGTCTAGAATGCACTGCTTTCTGGGTTTTTACTTTTCCTCTACCTGTCACTCTTATTCTAAAGGCTTTGCAGTTATGGGCCAGGTCATTTCAGATATGTAAAGAAGGCGGAACTCTGGCAGCAGAGTTGTTAGGACAGGGTGGGGCAGTCGGAGATTTGGCTAGCAGAGTGGTCTAGTACATTAGAGTCATATAAACCGAGATTAAGCCATTCTCTTGTTCATTTAATTGTGCAACTTTGAGCTCATTTTTAATTTTGTTAATTAAACTTCAGAATGTATTGTTGCTGGGATTTGTGGTAAGTAGCTGCCTCTCCTGGTTACTAACCTGGAGCAGTGTTTTTGCTGTAGGGGTCATTGTTAGGTTGAGTGTCTCAGATCCAGCTAAGTCTCATTGCTTTGTGGGAGCAATGGAAAGGATGTAGGACCCCCTGTCAACCTACCTTGCTCTTAGGAAAGCAGAGCATTCTGTAGGCCTCGCTTTCTCATGACGGTATCATCTGCTTAAGAAAGAGCAGAAAAGGGAAGTATAGGTTATCTAGCTCATCTTTTCCTACCACTCTTCACTGCACCGTGGGATGGGGTGAGTTGGAGATCTGCCCTGTTCAGTATGTTTCTACCTGAATAGGTTATCTTCCTACTTATAGTAGGCTGTCTTGAAATTGTGACTTGTCTGTAAAATTGTGTGGGATACAGTTTTAGTTTGGAATTTAGGCCATTTTGTAAAAAAATTTTATCCTGCCAGTTTTCTAAGCTCTGTAATAGAATTGAGAAGTAGAAAAGTATTATTCAAGCCCCTCGCCCTGTGTATGTGTGTGTGTGTGTGTGTGTGTGTGTGTGTGTGTGTGTGTGTGTGTGTGTGGTGTTTTATGTGGTGTATATGTAGATACTCACACCCATGTTCATGCTTAGAGGCCAGAGGAAGACAACAGGTGTCTTGGCCTGTCACTCTCTTCCTTATTCCCTCAAGACAGAGTCACTCACTGAACGTAGAGGTAACCAGCCCCCAAGTTGCACTGACTCCTAAATCCACCTTTCACAGCACTGGTGTACAGCACTGGTAGCCATAACCTTCTTTGTAGCCGACATATTGGGATCTCAGATTGTACTGGGATCAAATATTGTACTGACTGAGCCATCTCTTACCCTTTATAACCAAGTGCTTAGAGCCAAGGTGCTTTTTCTCTTTTCCATGAATATATATATCATATATTTCAGTATTACTTTGCTTTCATACTTATAGTTTAGTTCTCTTTAATTTTGTATTATTCTTACTAAAAAAGGAAGGTACCCCCAAATAAACATTATCATTTTTTAAAAAAACATTCCTATTTACTCCAAAAAATATTTGTCATGGGAAAAAGAATTTATATCTGCTTAATAATGATTTTCTTTTACTTTTACTGACTATAATACATTTTTTCCCTTCTCAATTGTAGGTGCTTCTAAAGTAAAAAAATATCGTAAATTAATTATAGAGCAGGCAAAAACAACAAACCTTGACCTGGTTCCAGAAGAGCCATCTGAACCTGTGCCACCTTTGGTAGTTGATCACGAGAGACTGCAGGTATGCTTAGCTCTTGACAGTCCATTTTCAATGACCAGAATAATATTTGGATATTTGTAAAGCAGTTTAATAAAACTACTTTTGGTAATTGTTACTTTAACCTAGGGACTTCTCCTAACTAGGAGTTAAGTGTATTTGGAAGGTTTGAAAATAGTAAACTGAAGTCTAGAATCTTTTAACCATAGGAGTCACTTTGTGTCTTATGGTGCCTGATGTTTAAGCATTTGAATATAATAGTTTTGGTTTGACCAATGATACCAACTACATCTTATCGTCTTTCTTTGGATTTCTTCTCTCCTGCCTCCCCCCAGAAATTGCTTGATTTGTTGGTAGATAAAAGCAACAACCTGACAGTCGATCAGCTTGAGAGATTATATTCCCTCCTTAGTCAGTGCATTTACCGCCATCGTAAAGATTATGACAAATCTCAGCTTGTGGAGGTAAGTGGTCTACTTCATCCATAGAGTATGTGCTTTGCTCGTCTTAAAGGAGAAAGAAGAAAAGTTACTTCTCTGAGTGCATTTTAAATGATTTAATGTATATGAATACTTTGCTTGCATGTATATGTACCACATGTATGCTAATTCCATTACTTTTCTTTTACTACATAACTGAAGCTGTGATGATATAAGATTAGAAAAATTATGGGCTGAGTCTGCAGCCCAGTGGTAGTACATCACTTGCCTGGCATGTTTGAGGCTAGTTTGGGGTACATGGAAGCCTGTCTTAAAACAAACAAACAAAAGTGTATGTGAAGGTAGGAACTGAGACCTGCTTGCCACCCACTAGTATACTAGGAGCTGGAAAAGCACTTTCAAACGTTTTGTCTGATCAGACCTTGCCCTGTAAGCAGCCGGAGGGACAGCACTTGCCCTTCAGCTTTCACGTCTAGACATGGGCCTTTCCTTTTCTTTCCTATATGGCTCTGGACCACAGGGAAATTTCTTCCTCCTAAAAGAGCTTCTGTTTTTTCATATATTTTACATATTTAGTCTATACTCCTGCCTTTTAATGTCACCTGGGCTGATGTCATCCCATATCTACTCACTAAATCGCTCACATCTACCCAGTGAATGGGCTGAACAACTTGGATTTTCTTTGTTAGTTTATTAGTTCATATGGTGGCCTAGCTATGAAATATTTATCAAGAATTTTCAGTACCAGGTACTGTGCTAGGTGTTTGGGATGCAAAGCATGAGAAATTTCCTGTTCTAAAGAAACATTTCTAGTGTTGAGGATATTAAAGATTTATGTGTAGAGGATACTGTTTTTGTGTGTGTAATAACATTAGATTTGTTGTCTTGTGTTACTGGGGATTGAACATCAATCAGGCCTTGCATAAGCTAGGCAAACATTCTACCATGAATCACACCTTTAGCCTTAGGAGCATTAGATTTCAATCAAAACAAGGTGGCATTTTAAGTTATTTTGGAGGGCAAGATGACTGATTAGAAGTATCAGACATTTGGTCTACCATGCCGAAGAACCAGAACAGCAGGTACATAGAGCTCCATGAGGTGAGTGACCATGGAAGAATGCTGAACCTCAGTATTAAAGAAAACAGAAGCTTTGTAAAAATCTAGAGAACTGGTGTAGCTGCAGCATAACAAGCAAAATATTTGTCATCTATTCCCCCAGTTCCACAGCTATCTGAAGAACGGACCAATGTTTTGAATTTAGACTGCTCTAGAGTCTAAATCCCAGTGTGTTCATACCTCTAGGGCCCCATATACATCCCCTGTACTGGCTCCTTCCAACTTATGGCTGCTTCATATGCCGTGCCTCGTATGTCAGTAATGACTGACATAAAACCACAGAGAGTGCTACCTCACAGGGGAAGGGTGTTATAGTATAGAGGGGCACAGAGGGTGCCATCCTCAAGAACCATGGCTTTGGGGAGGTGGACCTCTGAGACCTAGGATCTAGCCTGTCCTATATAGTTTCCTGAGAGTGCCATGATTTCTTGTGGGATTCCTGTGACCCTTTTTTCACTGTCTTGTATGGATGCCTGTTGCTAACAAGACCAAAAGAGAACTCTGATATTTCATTGACCCACCATTCACAGAAGTCTCAGTCTATACTATTTTGGTTCTGTCAATGATAGCCAGTCGCCAAGGTGCACAGGTTAAAGTGCAGAGAAAACGTTGGTACTAGCCACAGTCTGCTCTGTTTTTTGTTTTGTTTTGTTTTGTTTTTTTGAGCATCTCACCTTAGATGAAGTTTTTAGCCCCAGCTGCATCTGACTCCCCACATCTCACCTGGATCTGTGGTGGGTACCCCAAGTAATAAGAGTCGAGAGGAAAATCTCAAGCTGCCTCCACCTCTAAGCACACACAGCTTGGGATGTTGGTATGGGTCTGAGCTTCTACTCTTGGGCACACCTGCAATAGTAGCATTAAAAAATCACTACTACACCTGTATAGACACACTTCATTAGTTGTTCCTGTACTTTGTCTTATCATACATTGCTAACAAGACTCGGTGTGAGCATCACCAAGTTGGTGCTCTGGTTTCTCCAGGAAGCCTTTGAAATCATACTTGTAACAGGAAAACAGATATGTCAGACCTCTCAGCACTAACAGAGCAGCACATACCAGAGACACATTCAAGCAATGAGGTCCAAACCACCGAGGATACAGTGTACATTGCAGTTCAAAGGTCAACTTGTGGAAGTAGATTCTCTTCCTCTACTTTGTGGGTCTTAGGGATTGAACTCAGGTCCTCAGGCTTGGAGATGTCTTTACACGCCGAGGTATCTTGCCAGTTCAAGGATATTTTTAAAAGTGAAATAGACCAATAACAAGCAATGAAATTGAATTAGTAGTAAATATCTCTGAGTTAGATAGCTTCACACTGATTATTATAAAAATTTTAAAAAAGAACTATCACCAGTGTTTCTCACACTTTTCTGTAGAACTGAAGGGGACTATTTCCAAACTTATTCTGTAAGACCAGCATTGCTTATTATCAGAACTCAGCAGTGACAGAAACAGTTAGCCTAACATCGTAATGAACATCAGTATTGAGATCCCCACGGAGTACTAATAAACTGAATTCAGTAGCCCATCAGAAAGATCATAGGCCATGATCATGATTTCAGGAAGGTAAAGATGGCTTAATATATTGCAAATAATAAGTGTAATATATCCCTAAAAATACAATGCAAGATAAGAAAGCTTATTTTCTCAACAAATGCAGAAAAAATTGATAAAGTTCAATATTACTTTATTATTAAAAACTACAAATTAGGTCTAAAATTTATACTCATTAAAAATTGTGTATAACAAACCTATGGTAACTTCATAGGTTTGCTTCTCTATTGTTATGATAAAATACTGACCAAAAGCAACTTGGGTGAGGTGAGGGGAAAGAGCATTAGGGAGTTAATTTGGCTGACTGGTTGTAGCCCATCAACAAGGGAAGTCAAAGTAGAAACCCAAGGCAGGAGTGTGAAGACACACATACAGAATACTACTTGCTTGCTTCTATGGCTTATTCAGCTTTTTCATGCAACTCATGCCCAGGGGTGGGACTTTCCTCCTACATCAAACATTAATGAATAAAATGCTCTGCAGATACATCCACAGGTCAGCCTGATGGAGGCAATTCCTGATTCTAGGTTCTTTCTTTCCAGGTGACTATAGTTGGTGCCAAGTTAATGGAACTAACCAGCTTAACAGAAAAACATGCCAGCATTCCTAACCTTGTCCCCAGGATCTCATGTTAATAGTAATATTGCAAAATAAAACAGTCTAACTTTAAAAATTCTTAAATTGTAACAATTTAAAAGTCCAACTTCTCTTTCCAAATTCAAAGTCTCTTAGCTATTGGCTGGGTGTGTTGCAGCTCTGAATGGAAAGGCATCCCCCACAGAAGTGTTGTAGGCTGCTGCAGGGGAGGGCTTCTCCAATGCAAATGTAACGTTTCTGCTCCCCCCGTGGCTAAAGGTCTGCTCACACAAGAGTTACAGCTCTGCTCAGAGACGTATCCTGGCCATCAGGAGCCAAGGAATAACACAAAGTCACACTGCACAGCAAACCTTACACAAGAGATTTATTGGGAGGGAAAAACCCAAGAAGGTGGCTGCCTCTGCTCCAGTGAGAAATAGCAGTGAACTGAGCAGTAGGCAGGGCTTAATAAGATTTCTTAGGAAGCGGAGCTTTTCAGGCAGAGATTGCCAGGTGAGGACTGGTGGGATTTAAGTCCTGAGCCTGGGTTGGTCAGAGATTGATGGGACATTTTTACCCTTTTCCTATATGGACCCCATGGGTTTTCCAGGAGTTGCCCACCAGGCAGCAGCTTTAGTGGTGGCACCATCACTGCAGGCAGCCCATGGTAGCTGAGAGGAGGTGACTGCAGCAGCTCCTGCAGAGGCTGGGCAGAGGCAGTGGCTGTCCTGGTGGCACAGTGCTTAGAATACAGTGGCTTCTGTAAAATCCAAAAGAAATTACATATTTTGTTTCTAAAGTGAAGAACTAGGGTACAGTTACAATCAGAATCAAAACCAGAGTCCAGTGGGAATAGCTCAGTGTCTTAAGATCTGGGACACACCATCCATCTTCTGTGCTGCAAAGGGCACACCTCTCCAGCTCTGCTATCTAAAACACACACTGCTCTGTGCTCTTCTTGGTAATCATCCCATACTCCTGGCATCTCCATATGACTGAGGTTACACCTTCACCAATAGCCCCTTCTAGGTGCTCACAGTTCCAATCCTCAGGTAGTCTCCATGACCCCTTCAGTCCTACAACTCTCATGCCACTAAAGCCAGTAACATGTTATCTTAACAAATTCTGCTGCCAGCTTGAGATGCAACCTGGGCCTATAACTCTGGACCACAGCTTCTATGTGCTGACTCTGAAGAAATATTTCCAGAGGACTTCATCTCAGTCAATAAGATATTGGTCTCTTATTAATCACAGCTGATTTTTCAGCCTCAGATAACTACCATCAGTTGTCTCAGTAAAGTAAAAAGTCTAAAGTGAATTTGACCTCAGTGGTTCTAATCTGCTAATAACAGCAGATTCTTTAGCCCTAGCTTACCAAACCCCACACAGTCTTAATTCAAATATATCACAAAGATGACCCCTATAGAGTCATTGAGGAACTCTCAAAGTTATCTTTGAAATTTCATAAACTGCCATCTACATTTCTCTCAGCAGCTTCCACATTAACAGGTCATTAAGTTTCAAGTATTTAATGGCTTTTCTAGCCCAAAGTTCCAAAATTGACAGTAATCCCTCCCCCTCCAAACATAGTCAGATGTCATAGCAATGCCCCACTCCCTGTACCAATTTCTGTTCTAGTTTGCTTCTCTGTTGCTGTGATAAAACACTAAAAGCAACTTGGAGGAGAAAGGAGTTTATTTGGCTTACCAGTTATAATTTACCATTGAGGGTAGACAAGGCAGTAACTAGCAGCAGAAAGTGCAGAGCAACACTGCTTACTGGCTTCCTTCCACGACTTACTTAGCTTTCTTTTAAAGATTGATTTATTTTTATTTTACCTGCATGTATGGGTATTTTACCTGCATGTATGTTAATTGTATCATGTACATACAGTGTCCACAGAGGTCAGAAGAAGGCATTGAATCTCCTAGAATTGAGGTTTATAGATGATTGTGAGCCATGACATAGGTGCTAAGAACTGAACCCAAAACCTCTGAAAAAGCAAGTACTTTTAGCTTCTGAGCTACCTGTTCACCACCTCAGCTTGTCACCCTACCCCCATTGTGTGTGTGTGTGTGTGTGTGTGTGTGTGTGTGTGTGTGTGTGTGTGTTTATTTGAGACAGGGTTTCTCTGTATAGCCTTGGCTGTCCTGGACCAGGCTGGCTTCGAACTGAGAGATCTGCCTGTCTGTGCCTTCCAAGTGCTGGGATTAAAGCTGTGTGCCACCACTGCCTGACTCAGCTTGTTTTCTTATACAGTCCAGGGCCATCTACCCATGGGTAGCATCTACTCCTAGGTCCCACGTCAATCATGAATCAAGAAAATGACCCACAGACATGCTCACAAGACGATCTGATGTAGGCAGTTTCTCAACTCAGCTTTCTTCTCCCAGATCTGTCTAGTTGGCAAGATGACAAGTAATCAGCACAATGGGGAAACAGAGAGTGTCAGAAACAAGATAAGAGTGTCTGTCTCACTGCACTTGTGCAAAAGGTTACTAGAAATTTTGGCCAGTACAATTAGACAATAACTAAAAGGCAATAAGAAAAAAGTAAAATTATTCCTATATGCTAATGGTATAATTCTTAGTCACTGTTCTAGTGCTGTGAAGAGACATTAAGACCACAGCAACTCTTTTAAAGGAAAGCATCTCATTGGGGCTGGTGTATGTTTCAGAGGCTTGATCCATTATTATGGCAGGGAGCATGGTGGCAGGTGTTGCAGGCACGGTGCTGGAGAAGTAGTTAAGTGCTACATCCTGGTTTGCTGACACAGAGAACTGGGCCTAGCATGGGCTTTTGAAATCTCAATGCCCATGCCTAGTGACATGCTTCCTCCCACAAAGCACACCTATTCCAATAAGGCTGTGCTTCCTAATCCTGATTAGTGAGAGAGAGAGAGAGAGAGAGAGAGAGAGAGAGAGAGAGAGAGAGAGAGAGAGAGAGAACACGAACACTTGGGCCTAGCTTTTGAAACCTCAAAGCCCACCCCCAACACCACACTCCCTCCAACAAATATGCCTCCTAAGTTTTCTAATCTTTTTGAAGACTTTCACCCTCTGGTGACTAAATATTCAAATAGGAGCCTATGGGGGCTGTTATTCAAAGCACCACGGGTTCTATATGTAGAAAAATCTAATGACTATGTCAAAAGAGTGTTAGAACTGTACAGAAAGATGTAAATATGCAAAAGAACACTCAGAATCATTCGTCTTCAGGCAAGTGTAAATCAAAACAAATGAGTTACCCCCTCCCCATTACACCCATTGTGCATCTGGAGGAAGGGGAGAAAACACCGGGGGGGGGGGGGCTGTGAAACAGCAAAGTCTTTTATTCCCACCACATCAGCAGTTGCTGATCCATCAGGGCCACCAGACAAGGACTTGGGAGCCTTGTTTCTTCTGGCAGCCCCAAGAAGAGGCTGAAACAGGGCTTATAAGTATAAAACCCACAAGCCTCTGGGCCAAGTTACAGTTATAATTTTTACCAATGTCAGCTGTCATTGAATATGTTTTTGCCCAACCAATCAAATTTATTTGTACTTTCTGTTGTTAGGATCAGGCATTAAGTTTTGGGGAACTATTGTTTAGAGAAGGGGTTGGCAACAGGTGTGTTTTGGGAAACTAGAGAGGGAGTTGGTCAGCTTAGGTAAATTGGAGTCTGAAGTCAAAATGGCAGTACTTAAGACATGTTCCTTTTATCTGCTCCCAACAACCTCAGTTAGAATAGTAGGTTTTAAAGTAGAAAAAATTTACAAATGCATGCTAGCAGTGGTGTGGAGAAACCCACCCATAGGCACTGTCGGTGGGAATATAAGTTAATATAACCAGTCTGGGAAATAATATAAATATTTCTCAAAATACAAACAAACAAACAAACCTTACAAAACAAAACAAAGCAACCATTTGACAGTTCTGTCACTTTTCTGGGTATAAATGAAACCAGAATATAGAGAAAAGACACTTTGTAATGGTAGCATTATTTTCCAAAGCCAAGATTTGTTTGGAAGAAACCCAAGTTACCATCCACAGATCAGTGGGTAAAGTGATGTGTACGTATGCGCGCGCACACATACAGTGGATTACTGGTCAACTCTATAGAATGATGCAGTTCTGCCCTATGGAACTGGAAGAGATCACGTTAGTGAAATAAGCCAAGTACATAAAGATACACGTATCACACGTTCTCTTTCATATGTGAAAACAAGCAGCGTATTAGTTCTGGATTACTCGGAACTGGGTTGGGTGCTTTGGGCTGGGTAGAGAGAAGAAGGGAAGATAGACACTGTTATGGGTACCTGAAGAGAAAAACTCCCAAGATGCCTGGAAAAGCCAAATGGAGTCTTTAGTCACTGCCAGTGTGACTGTCCCAAGCAGAGTATCAGGAAGCCACCTTGACCTCCAGCTTGTTTGAGATTTTAAAGGCAAGAATGACAATTGATGTATACTCAAAAGCAGCTCTGGACATCTGCACCAAGCAAGCATTGTTCATGGAAGCAGAGAGGTAGCAGTTAAGTGGCCCGGTAGCTCTTAGAACCTTGAGGTTAGGGTCCCATTGTATAGGAATTTATGGCTGGTCTAAGTAACCGGAGATCAATTTTTACTCAATATAGTTTTAGCAATTAAAGTCTTCTTAGGAACGTTTTCATAAGATGTTGTAACTGTATTTCAGGAGCCCACTACAGACACGATCAGTCTATGATACATGAATATACGGAGGCATGGTGATGAGTCATGCTAATTTGTATAATATGTGCTAGTTGTGATTAATAAGTTGAAAACTTAAAACCACTAGAAGATAATTTTCACATTTGTTAGAATCAATGAGACAATAAATATATGTGCATACATACATACATACACACATACGAAAGTATATTCCAAAACATGCTGCGCACGATAAGTATATGCAGTTGTTTTTTTTAAAGAAAAAAGAAACACAACCAAACACAATGTGTTTGTTTTGATTGTATTCTAGACTAGTGAATTTCAACCATATTTTGTTTTGTTTTTGTTTTGAGATAGGATCTTACTGTATAGCCTTGGCTGGCCGGATATTCCCAATTACTTCATAACCACATTTTATGAGCTACCTTTTTTCAAAGCTACAAAACGTTGCCATGCCCTGCTCTCTAGAGTATATTGTAAGTGAGATTTATTGGGGATCAAACAACCAAGACTGTCTCGGGGGGGGGGCACCACTTGTGCAGAACAAGTGAGGGAAAAGCAAGCAGGTTTTATAAGGCAGTCAGCAGGCTGGGGATCTGAGCTGATACAGGTTGTCTGGATTATTCCAGAACTAGGTGCCCTTGCCAGAGGTTAGGGGAGGTTCCTGGAGGATTAAGGATGGTTTCTGGTGAGCTAGAAGCACAACAACCCTTCTGTTGACTTGGCCAATGTCCTGTTTAGGACAGTGTCACCAGTACTGCCATTTTAGGGAAAAGGGGCTTTAGACCTGACAGGTTATTTGTCATTTGGAATGGTTTCCAGTGTTTTAAAATAACTAAATGTCTATAATATGTGAATATGGATTTAAAATTTTGATCATATTGTATAGTTTGCTTTATAATTTGATTTTCTCTTCCAGAAATAAATCATAAGCCACTTAGTAGGAATGATTTTAATTGTTCATATAGAATAACTGATTAATCAGAAAATAATCTATTTAGTATTAATACAAAATAAGTTTTGTTGGAGCTGTATAAAGGTTGAAAAGATATATTTAGCACTTGCCTATCCTAATGTAGATACAGTGTATATATTTTTAATTCTACATTTTTTCAAAGAAAAAAATGAAATGCATATTTCTCTGAATGGGATTTGGAACCTTTATAGTCTAGCCCTGCTTTAGTGGCTGTCAGATTATTCTCTTCTATGCCTCAGTTTTTTGGGTTTTTTTTCCCTTTCAGATGGACCTCATAATAATACCTGACTACAGTCCTTCAACATTACTGTAGGAATTAGGTTGAATTATATACATACTTTATATGTACATACATAAATACCTCATGCACCTATTATACTTACATAATACATTTGGAATATATTTCTTAGTTCAGTATCTGGCATCATAAGTCACTCATTGAGTGCTGCTGTCTTTGTCATCCCCATTGCCAAAGAATAAAATAAGAAGGTCTTAGAATTGTCTGGGGCAGATGGTTTTGCAGCATAGCTGTAAAAATATTCAAATTTGAACTTGTATCTCAGATTCGTTGTCTAAAAGTTTAATTTGCTGTGAGTTCATTCATGGTGAGGAATTCCTTTGTCTTCCGTAGCGGATAACATGTATTCCTTTCTCTTACAGGAGATGGAAAGAACAGTTCATATGTTTGAGACATTCCTATGAACTTCTCATGATGAGTGGTTTATCCTCTCCAATCTGCTCCTGATGAGCAGTCTTCTGAGCCATTCACTTTCAAATTGCACCAATTATGCGCCAGAGCCTTGGTGTAAAGTGCTCGCTCACTCATTCTTTCTCTGTTGAATTTGGTGCTATTGTCTCAGGTACCTGAAACCAACCAGCCTACAAGAACCAAACAAAACTTCAGAAATGTTGTATTTTCCACAAATAAAAAATACAACCCCACAGCTTGGAGATTTTGGTGCTACAGAAACTGCTTTCGCTCTGCCCCTCTTTTCTGCACTCTTGGAGATTCTCTTAGGGAGCAGACCAGCAAACCGGAGGAAACTGAATGGGGCAGTTGTAACTGTGCTGAA
Source organism: Uromys caudimaculatus (assembly GCA_028551405.1). Classification (NCBI taxonomy): domain Eukaryota; kingdom Metazoa; phylum Chordata; class Mammalia; order Rodentia; family Muridae; genus Uromys; species Uromys caudimaculatus. Next base: position 23,982,157 of record CM052705.1, read on the forward strand.
TTGTTGAAAACCGTGGGCAACCTGCTTGTTTGTTTGTTTGTTTTTCCTCTTTTCTATCGCTGATCATATCCCACCCCCACCCCACCCTGGGGAATGGACTAAAACCTGTTTTAGAATTGGTTATGGTGTATTCTGGTGAACAGCTGAAGAAACTGGGTGAAATTAGGTTAGGCTCTTTAGAACTGCCTTTAATGTGCCTTTTTATTCATTTGAGAAAGATGAGGCTTAATGGATGAGCTCATTTGTAGCAAATTAATTAGAATCTTTTCTTTGGTCACAACCTTGAAAATAAGTTTTGATACTCAATGTCACTAAGAGACAACAGTATTCTGTATTAAATGCCTGTCTTGTTCTCAAAACAATCAAGATACTCAGTAAGCCACGTGATGTGTAGGCTGGCAAGCTTTCCTGTGGTTGGTTTCTAGTTAAGAAACACACACTAAAACAGCAACACATGATACACAGTCCACAAAACCCACAAACTTTTCCATATTGCTGACAACGATGACCAGAAAATAAATAGATGGTGGCCATTTTTCTGTCAGATACAATTTAATAGTTGTTTATGTTTGAGTTACTAGAAAAAAATAGTTTTCATGTGTAGTCAGTTGTTATTGTTTTGTTTTAAAGCCAGGACTTGCCAAATGGACAGAAAAAGAGAGGAATTTGTCAGAAACTCTGTAAAACTCATTTTCTGTGTAGTTGCAAGTGAGCTCTGGTATGTCCGTGAATAACAGTGTTAACATTGAATCCTGTCCCACGCTCACATCCTCACAGCGCTACAATTTGGTTGGAGTCATGCTGGATCTTGTTGAGTGTTTTCTGTGGATTGTACTTACCTGAAAATAATTATGGGTTACTAATTTTACAAAACTTTCTAAAAATTTGGAAACACAATCTAGGCAGTTGCAAAGAGGCAAAGGGAATGCAGTGACATTTTTTATGAGATAATTTTTAAACAAAATACAGAAAATTTTTGCAGACAAGTTGGCTTGCTATATTCCTTTATTTATAGCCGTTAGTTGCAGGTGTGTCTTTCCAATATATGCAACACATATTTGGGTTTTAATTCTAGCACATGGTGGAGGACTTCTGCAGAGACGGTGAGCTACCTCAGCTTCTTGTCTTTAGTTACCAACAGTGTTCACCAGGTCCTGTAATCACTTCGCCACCGTTTCCATGCTGAAGCTAAGGTCCTTGTCTGCCCTGTCTCCGGCTGCGTGGCGTGCAGGCAGCTGGCCTCACTGCTGCAGTGATCCCAGTGCTTCTCTACATTCGCCCTCACGGCCACCATCTTCTAGCTTCATTTTTTTTTTTTTTAATGGTCCTTTTTTTACTTTATACTCTGAGGTTTTCATGACCTTTAGTTAGTCATGTAACTCAAGATGCTACCATGTAGACACACTGTATTTTTAAGGTGGGCAAGTGTGATTAACGATGAACCATTTTAAAGGGGAGGTGATTTGAAACCTCTAATTTGATTACCGGGAGGATTTTCATGCTTTCTTTACTATTTATTACCATCATACCAGTGCAAACTATTTTACTGTCTAACATATTAGCATTTTGTATTTTGATGGAAATTGTTACAGAATTTAAAGATTTGATGAAATAAGATGTAGCAGATTTTTTGTAGCGAGTTTCTGGTAAAAGGGTTTTTGCAAGTCTCAGGTTCTTGCTGCTCTGTCTCTTCTTTAGTATTTATTCCAGTTTCTCTACTTCAGAAGCATTCTGTTCAAGTAACAGCAGCATTTGTGAAAGGGGAAATCCGTACATGTTCTCAGTAGGTTTCCCAATCCTGCATGTGAATTAAGGTTTTAGCCATCAGTGAGTCTTACAAGGGAAATTCATTTATGTACGATTAAAAAATTCTTTCAAAAGATCACGTCTTAATTTATGTTTACCCTTGATGTAGACGGAGAAATCAGAGGTAAACTCAGTATAGGAACTGCCGCTTTGAACAGTTTTGGTCTCAAAGATGAAGCCAGTCTCATGCCAAGGGGGGAGAAACAAGCTGAAATGGCACCAACTCTTCAGGCCCCTTCCCCCAAAGAGAAATACACGACCCCAGTTTTGTTGCTTCACAGATCTCTGGTGGTTCTGTAGATTAAAGCAGCTTGTGGAATTACCCACGTCGACTCAGTTTCGTTTACCTTTCTGTAAAGTTCTTAATTTTTGCTGTATAGCATTGGCAAAAAATAATAATAATAATAATAATGTACAAATTGACCTGTGTTCTTACTTCCTATGTGAGCACTATAAATGATAAGCTCCTGTGTAAAACCTTGCTCTCAGATCAATAAATTATGTATCTCAGCCCAGCCAGGTAAACAAACGCCCGTGCTCAGCTGTGGGAACCCTGGCAGCTTCTCGAAGATGGTGGAACTGCATTAGGCTTGAAACTGATGGCTGTGGAATAAATTGTGTTTTTGAGCTTGAATCTTACCTGTGATTTTTTAACATCCTTTCATGACTTGATTTTTGTCGTATGCCAATGTATTTGTAGGTTTACTGGGTTTTATTTTTAGGGAGTGGGGTGGCAATTTCTTCATGTTTTGATTAAGTTGGTTCAGCTATGGTGCTAATCAATAGGTGTTTCAGTGTCAGGTTCCGTAGCTGAACGCCATTGCTGTTTTAATTATTATTTGTAATCATATTGTAAGCTTGGATTTGAGCTTGGACCTGTATCCTTTATATTTTGTACATTTGGTTGTTTAGACTTTGGGAGTCCTATTTGGTTTCGGTCATGTATGTCTACTTTGTAGATTAAGTACATCAACTACAGTCTATTTTGGGTTTGTAGTTTAATTTAGAATTGTGTTAAATTGATGTTTTGCATTTGACTTCATTTTACATTAGTTTGGAGTAAATTATTTAATTTTTGAATTCTGGAATTTGAACATTTACTGTAATTTGTAATATAACTGCTGTGAAATACTTGAATAAAGATGATAAGAAGAACATGTCTTTCCTTAGCATGACTGTGAATGCTGTTGGCTTCATATGCAGGACTGCTTTTCTGGCTGAAGTAATTAGTTTTATAGAGTGTACATGTTGTGCTTATTACTAAGTATCCCCCAAATCTTCTTAAGTATTTCTTTTTGTTTTTAAGTATGCCTCTGGATTTCTTAGCCGAAAGGTTTTATTATTGCTGGTTTTTCCTCTTAAGGAAGTATAGTTTTAATTTAATTGGATATTATATTGTTTAAAAATATGTTGGACAGAAGGAAGTGCATTACTTCAAATCATTGTTTTTCTATCTGAATGTTCATAAAAAAAAGGACCTTAAAATTGCTTTTGGGGCTCAAACTTTTAGGACTTTGGAAATAAAGTTGAATTTTATTTATCCAGTTTTCCTTTCCATAGGAAACTACAGTAATGGCAGAGGTTAATTTTCATCTATTTCATGCTGTGTCTATACGCTTCCACCTGAAGTGACCTCTGGCTGTTTTTTTTTTGTTTTTAATTTATTTATTTTGACTTCCCTCTCTTATACCTTACATGTATGTATGTGCTTGTTACATCTCAGGCCCCACTAGGTGGCCTTCATCAACTGTGCTCTGGTGGGATAGACAGATGATACAGTTTTGTCCTTAAGTAGCCTCTGCTCTGCTAAGGGAAACAGAAAATAGAGTAAGCATTGGTTAATGTTACCCTTTGTTCTTTTTAAGAGCTGAATTCGGCATTTTGCAGTTTGGTTGATGATCACGATAGAAATCTCACTTGGGATGCATTTATTTTGGGGAATGGTTTTGAGGGGTTTGAGTATATATATGCACTCCATATAGTGTTGTTCTCTTCCACTTGTACCACTGAGTTTCCTCCCATTAGCCCCGTACTGTATATGTAAGAACTGAGAGGGAATGAAAGTGCTCTTGAGATTTTCACAGCTATCTCCCTCTCCCTCTTAAGAGCACAGTCACCTTGAGAATGCTTGGGGTGATGGAGTCCTCAGGTTCCCATCTGTTTTTGACTTAATGGTAACTATTGATGCCAAATTAGTACCCACTATTTTTCTGATAGTACTTTTTATTCCAAAAGCTTATGTCTTGTCTATGTAGGGCCACTTGGGGATATTAATATATATGGTAGACTCTAAAGACCACATGTCCAGTATCATGAGACACCAAATTTTCTTTTTTAACAAATTATTTTATTATCATGTTTTGGAGTGGAGGGTGTATGTGTGCCATGGTGCAGCTCCAAGAAAATTGTACTGATTTTCTCCTTCCATTCTGGGTTTGGGAAATTGAATTTGTGCCATTGTGTTTGTGTGGCAAGCACTTTTACCTGCTGAGCCATCTCACTGGCCCAAGACATCCTAGTTTTCTTACTGAAATTGCTCTAACTAGAACTCTGTCACTCTAGGGATACTAAAGTATAGCTCCTCAGTTGATGGCTTCTGGCAAAGGTGGGGAAGGGCTTTTGTCTTTTTGTTTGTCTGGGTTTTTTTTGTTTTTTTGTTTTTAAAGTCTGGCCCATGGGAGTTCGACCATGCTCCAGTGAATATAGATTGGCAATACAAATTGTTGGACTTGGTATTTTTTTCTTTCTTTTTTCTTCCTTGGTTTTGGGAGAGGTCACAAGGGTTGGGAGTTGACCTGAGAGGACTGGAAAGTGAATGTGATTGGGGTATATTATGTGAAATTTCCAATATCAATAAAAATATTCTGTTATTGTCTAGAAGTCTTTTAGGTGAGACAATTGATAGACAGAAGCAGTAAAAGCTACCAGGAAGGGAATCCTGTGGTAGCCTATCCTTCATTCCTCATTCCCAGAGAGCTGTAAGACTCGGAAGGTAAAGGAAGGTGGAACTAGAGAAAAATGTAGTTAAGCCAGAAGATAAAAGCTGTGGTTTTCTTGTAGCTGATATGTTTTATGACTTGAATAAATGATCTAAGCCTAAGTCTAATTATCTGCTGGTGACATGGAAGCTATTGGTGAACCTTCCATTCAGGGGTCATAACAGCAATGCTCTTAATATCATATAGCCCCATAACGCACTTGCTAGTGAGGTAGATGCTAAGTAAAGAGGACCAGCATGGTTATGGGTTGTAATTTTGCGGGGTAAGAGAGGTGTGGAGAGACCAGTTTGGAGTACTGAATCCATCATGTCAGAGTCCCCGGTGAGGGGGTATGGTGAGGGATAACTACACAGGAAGGCCGGGGTCTTAGGGAAGGCAAGGTTAAAGAGGCTGTGCTTCATCAGTGGCAGTTCATAAGAACAGCACCATGACATGACGAAAACAGAGTCACAGACATTAAAATCAGTACTCATTATGGAACGAAGCATAACTTGCCTCCTTTTAGTAAGAAAGCTTCCCTAGGTCAAGTATGTGCTAGGTATTGATGTTTGCAAAGGGGCCAGTCACAGTCTCTGCCCTTAGAAAGATATTTGAAAAGAGTAAGAAAAATTGAATGCGGTGTTGACAGCTCAGTTGTGGTACTGCTGGAGGAAAGACTCATCCCAGGCAGTTAGGAAAGTTTTCTTCCTAGTGGCTATGGCGTCTTAATGACATCTTGAAAAATGAAGAAATACAGGAAAGAAAAGGGAAGCATCCCAAGCAGAGCAAACAGGACACTAAAAGCACAGAAGCCAACTTTGGTGGTGGACACCTGTCATCTTGGACTTGAGAGGCGGAGGCAGGAAGATCAGGAGTTCAAGGCCATTCTTGGTAATAAAGTATATTTGAATCCAACCTGAGCTACATGTCTCAAAAAGCACAGTAACAGGCAAATGCTACATATGGATGGCCGTGGCCAGTTTTTGTGTGCTTTAGAAGGGAATGTAGTGTTAGTATTCACATGACATTTTTGTTGTTCCAGGTGAGAGATGCTACAGGTCCCAAATAGAGAAAGGTAGAGTGGTGGTGACAAGGAGGAGGAAGATGACCAGGAGTCGGTGACTAGATGTAGGCATTGAGGGGCTGCGGTTGCTCCGTTAGCTGCCTGAGCCATCATCTGGATGCAACAAACTAGAGTGAATGCGCTGTTGGGCATTTGGCATCCAGGTCCAGCAGACATTTAGATACACACAGTAGCTAATGTTTGGACGCCTGAGAGAGAGCTAGCCTTGGAGGTTAGCTGCCTGTAAGTGGCTGTTCAGACCATAAGTACGAATCAGATTGCTTAGACAGTATTTTCCAGGGAGATTGAAAGTAGAGGGAAAGCCAGTGACGCCTGAGAACCGATACTGATCCTGTCTAATCAAGAGCGGCAGCGAATAGTAGATTGCAAATGGCACTATCAGTTGCGTCTGTGGAGGGTAAGATATGTCTCTGTTACAAGTGTGTGTGGTACGTTGGCAGTCCTCCATACTTCAGACAAAAGAGAAAGTAGATCTGTAGATGGGGGACAAGTTGAGGAAAGAATTTTGAAAATCACAGAAAAGCAACATGCTTGTATATCAGGGATGGAGAAGGCAGTGAAGCCGATCAGGAACCCATGAGGATAATCACAGGCTGAAAGTTAGATAACTAAATAGCACAACCTAGATGTGAACTCTGGGCTTCTGACCCAAGTGAGTGCCCAGCCATTTCCCACTATACTCTAGGGCCACAGGAGGAGGGAGGCTGAAGGCAGAAAGGAGGGCAATGGTTAGTTGGTCAGAATCCCAAAGGAGACTAGAAGTGTCTGTCTTTAGTGAGTGTTTTAGAAACCCATCACTTCTGGCAGAGACTGGGGTGTTAATGTTTTCGGATAGGAAAGAGTATTGTGAAGTTAAGAGATCAATACCTGTTAATCTCAAGTAGTCCCATGTATTTCCTTACTGAGTTTATGTCTTTCCATAGGACGTAACAACTGTAAGAAAGTCTTTAGAGCAAAGGTACATATTAATCATGGGGTATATAAGGTGCAATCCCAAGAAACCATGATGTGTCTCGGACCGCCCTTCAGAACGCCTCTGCTCACTCTGCTCCTTCTCTTTCCTCGAATATAATCTTATTTGTATATTTGGTTAAATTTATTAAAAATAGGCTGTGGTGATGACTCAGTAAAGTATTTGCTTTGCAAACATGAAAGTCAGAGTTTAGATTGCAAGCATATAAGATGCTGAGTTCAAGGGCATGCCCTTGTAACCTAGGACCAGAGAGACCTCAGAGACAAAAGGATTTCTGGGCTTGCTGGCCAGCTAGTTTAACCAAATCAATGAGCTTCAGGTACAGTGACCCTGATTCAAAAAATAAGTTGGGGAGGGAATAGGGAAGACAACAATGCTAGCCTCCATGTGCACCCACCATATAACCACAAATTTATTAAGATAACTTCTTGTTTTTTTTCCCTAATGCTTTATAATGTGGTTATATTTGCATTATATTTCTGTTGGGCAGCACTGACTTAGAGGTATAATCAGAGTCCAGTATTCTTGATTTTATTATTTTTTGCAAGTTTGCTTCATGAGTGACAGTATGTTCTTTTGCTAGGGACACACATTGCCTGGCTCTTTTTGTGATGTCAGCAGTGACTGACACTCTATCCCTAGATACCATAATTGATTTGTTTGCAAAATGATTTCTTATGTAATCACTGCTTACCCATTTATCAGTCGGAAAAAATACAAAAGAGAAGCATCTCTTCTTTGTCACTACCCACAGGTACAAGTACATAGGAAAGGTGGGGTTAATGATTCTCTTTGCTTTGGTTCTAACCATGTTTCTGCTACTGTTACTGCAAATCTTCCTCTTCTTTCTCCTCCTCCTCTCCCTTCTTTCCCTCCTCTCCCTCCTCTTCCTTGTTCTCCTTTCTTCTCTTCCTCCGCTTCTTCCTTCTCCTCTAACTCCTTCTTTACAAATCTTACGAAGTATGCAAAGAATCAGTGCTTCTCTACAGTAACAAATATCAAAGGCTACAAGAGCAGTTGTATATGTAACACACACACACACACACACACACACACACACACACACACACACACACACACACACACACACACACACACGTGCAGCTTCACTTGGGAACAGATTCCTGACCAGACAGGGACATGAGACAGATGGGGGTCAGGGGTGGGATGTGAGCTAGGCAGAGGGGGAACACTGGCATGAGAGGAGGAGAGAGGTAGGAAGGGGTCTTTTCCTAGCATAAATCTACAGGTAGGAGCTGGAGTGAGCAGGCTAGGGAATGCTGGAGCCCATGCTGGTGTTGGTTATGCTGGTGCAGGTGGTATGAGCCATAGCCCAGACTGTCCACCTGTCCAACCCCTAAGAGCTGTTTCTTTGGGTGTTAGCAAGAGAGGGTTGGGAATAGAGATGCAGGCCAGAGAGGGAAGGAGGTAATCACTCTCTGGAAACTGCTATGGAAACTAGGAGATGCTGGCTCCTCCTGCTCATCTTCCTCTACTCTGGCTGGTCTTGTCCATCCTACCAACCTTCTCCCTCACCTAACAAGATACCCATAAGACTCAGGATCAGGTACATAAGCAGGGGGTTCTAGCTTCCCTGGAGCAGGCAGAACAAGAAATGTTGCTTGACTCTTCCTGTGCTAGCTGACTGAGAGGTAGCATTCACTAGGAGGATGGCAGCAGCCTGTTATAGAGGGACAACAGAGGGACTGGAAGGGGCTGGTTAACACCCAGGACAGAGGATGTGCATGCACTCTGGGCAGAGGTGCAGGGTTATTACAGGTTCTGGCAGCACTGAAATTTGTTGGATGTCTGTCGATGGTAGATGGCATGTTGATGTTTACGATGTTGTTGCCAGGAAACATATTGGACCATGTGGTCAGTGTAAATCACTTCTGTAACACAGCATGGCTGATTTCTCTGATGATGTTCTTGAATGCTTTGTCTGTGTTGGTGGAATCCAAGGCTGACATCTCAGTGAAGGACGGGTTGCTCATTTCTGCCAAGGCCTGAATTTTGTCAGGCACAGGTAGCACAGGTCACTCTTGTTGCCCATACGCACAATGACAGTTGCTATCTGCATTGTCCCATGAACTCCTTCACTCAGTGCTCTACATTCTTATGTGTTGCGAGCTCCAGCAGTGCATCCACCACACCAGGGTAGTACATGGATGTGATGGCGTGGTAGTGCTCCTAGCTGACTGTCCCTCATGGTCTTGCCATCCACTCGAATGCTTCATGTGACTGACTCCACACCAGTGATGCTTTTGCTCTCTAGGTTCAAATGGCTGTAGCTAAAGGATGACAGGAGGTGGCTCTTGAAGTACCCAAGTCCCAGAAGAGCACCGCTTTGAATAGGAAGTCAGACTCATCAGTCTGGGTCTCTCATTGTGCTTCCCACCAGTTTTATTATCCTCTGTACTGGCTGGTTTTGTGTCAACTTGATACAAGCTGGAGTTATCACAGAGAAAGGAACTTCAGGTGAGGAAATGCCTCCATGAGATCCAGCGGTAAGGCATTTTCTCAATTAGTGATCAAGGGGGGAGGGCCCCTTGTGGGTGGTGCCATCCCTGGGTTGGTTGTCTTGGGCTCTATAAGAAAGCTAGCTGAGCAAGCCGGGAGAAGCAAGCAAGCCAGTAAGGAACATCCCTCCATGCCTCTGCATCAGCTTCTGCTTCCTGACCTGCTTGAGTTCCAGTCCTGACTTCCTCTGGTGATGAACAGCAGCATGGAAGTGTAAGCTCAATAAACCCTTTCCTCCCCAGCTTGCTTCTTGGTCATGATGTTTGTGCAGGAATAGAAACCCTGACTTAGCCTCCTATCAACCAAAGGTTATGAATCAAGTTTCTTAGTCATTAGGAATGAACTCATAGATTTAAACATACGAAACATACAAAGTATATTTACTTTTTTATTTTTAGTATGTCAGTGTGCTACTGTGTGGGTATGTGCCCATGAATACAAGTGCCTGAGAAGGCCAGAAGAGTATGATGGATTCCCTGGAGCTAAAGTCACAGGTGGTTGTGAGCCCTACTCGCTCCATGTGGGTGCTGAGAACAGGTCTTCCATTCTCTGCAAGAGCAGTGAGTGCTCTTTACACGTGAGTGACGTCTCCATCCCCCAGCATGGTTCAAGTCATTACTATTGCTGTTTGTTGTGCTAAAATGGTCCCATTTGGCAATGGTAATCATTTCAAGTTAGCTCCTGAGTCCATACCTGCTGATGTCTGTTAGTGTTAATCTCTGTTCCATCTTTTTGGTGCTGATGGCCTCTCTTAGTTCAGATACTGTTTAGAAGGTTTTTAATGTAGTTTATATGTGCATATCTGCATGAGTTTATGTACATCATGAGCATGTAGTGTCTCTGGAGGCTAGACTGTATCCGAACCTCTGGAACTGGAGTTACAGGCAGTTGTGGGTGCTGGGCCCTGAACCTGGGTTCTTTGCAAGAGCAGTTGGTGCTTCCAGCCACAGAGCCATGCATGTCTCTAGCCCCAGATACTGGCAACTGTTGGCTTCATGTTTAGTTTCCCGATCAGTATGAGTGTGCATGCCGTAGATACATGTACATGTGTGGGATGAGTGTGCTCATGTGTATGTGGAAGCCAGAGGTTAACTTTGGGTATCATTCTTCAGAACCATCCACCTTTTTCTCTTTTATTTCATTCTTTTGAAACAAGGTGTCTCCTTAGACCCTAGGCTTGCAGGTTATCCAACCTGAAGGATCTGCCTGTCTCTCTCTTCCCAGTGCTAGGATCCAAAGCTCACCATTACACCCTGCTCCTTATACATGGGCACCGGCTCCCCAACTCAGGTCACCATGATGGGACAGCTAAACCATCTTGCCAGCTTCTTGGTCAATGTCTTTTTATTAATCTTTTTTATAAAAATAGCTGTGTTTCAATTTTTTTTCTGATTTCTGATTCTGCCCTTTTTTCTACTTTGTTTGAGCTGAAAGATTAGCTCCTTCATTGGAAACCCAGCCACCTTCTTTTTTAATAAAAACATTTAGTGTTTAATACTTAACTAAGCTTTGCTTTAGCTGCATCTTACCCAACCTGATGCTTTAATTTTCATTTGCATTCTTTCAGTTCAGAATGTTTCCACTTTCCCTTGAAACTTCACTGGCTCCTAAATTATTTAGGTGTGTGTTTAACTTTGAAGTATTTGGCATTTCCCATGTTTTCTGTTACTGATTTCTCATTTAATTCTGATACGGCCGAAGAATACATTCAAGGTGAGTCCTAATTATTTTAATTTATTCTGATTTGTAGCCAGAAGAATGGTGTTTCTTGGCAAATGTTTTATGTACCCCTGAAAAAAACCAATGTCCTGGGTTGTCTTCCGAGTGTCACGTTAACTACTGTGCTACTTGGGTCTTCAGTGCTGATTTTTCTGTCTGCTCCTGTCAATTACTGGGAGAGGTGTGTCGAACCCATCGAGGGTAGGGTGTAATTGTGGGTTTGCCGACCTCTCCTTTTGGTTCCATTGCATTTTTCTTCCTGTATCTTGAAGTCCTGTTGTCAGCTGCACCACATTTCGAAGTGTTAGTGTTCTTAGCACGTGGAGCTGTTTGTCATTGTCTTACTCTGCTGCTGGTAACTGCCCAGGAGGCGTGCCTGCCGCCCACCTCCTCACCTCGATCTGCTTAAGGATGTATCTGAACAGCTTTGCTTTTCCTACCATTTACGTTTTTCCACTTTTCATCTTTCCACACATGGGTCAAAAGTCAAAATTGTAACAAATTCATTTTAAAGATCTAATTGGCTATATATTTTTTTAATTTAGTGATCCCAGAACCTTGTAGCATCTCATTCTATTGAGTCGAATGGGTGTTCCCAGGCTCTGAGGGGAAGAGCTGGCTCTGTAGGTAGCAAAGAAGGCTGGGACTGAACAAAGCAGGTTCTGATTGACTGCTGGCAATCTCTGGGAGTTCTGCTTCTCTTCCAGCTTGTTCCTTTGCTTGTTTTTAATCCTGAACTTGCTTACTTTGTCATTCTGTTTAATTACTCAGTACTTTGTGTAAGTGGTTTGCAGAAGTTTGATTCAAAATCATGGTCTCCCATATAAATTTCACTCATCATACGTAATTTATTTCTTCAGTGAGGAAAATATATGACTGCCATTATTCTAGGGCTATATACTGATTTTTTTAAATCCCAAGAGTCATATGAAGTAGCTAAAATATGAGTAGCACCAAGGGCACTAATAACTAAATAAACATAGCACCCATCTATGTCTGTCTCTAAAAATTCAACTGGTCTTTTCATTTTATTTATCATAGTTTTAGCTTTTCATGTTTTTGCTATATAGCTCTGGCAAGTCTGAAATTTACTATGTAGTCCATGCTGGCTTTGAACTCACGTCTTCCTTTTCAAACCTCCTGAGTACTGGAATCACAACCATGTGCCTCCATGCCCAACCTAAATTTGGCCCTTCTTGGTCTCTTGTCTAAGAAGGAGTTTGTCCTCCTCATTTCTCTCTGCATTTTGTCCTCAAGGTTTATCCCCAATGTAAGAGCCTCAGGATTCCCTTCCCTTTAAAGCCTAAGAGTGTCCTATTCTATGGAATACGCTCCATTCTGTTTATCCACCCATCCTTCAATGGCCATGTGGTTGCTTCTGTCTTTGGCTATTTCAGATAATGCTATGAATATCCTTTGAAGTCCCTGCTTTCATTTTCTTTTATGGTTATGTCCAAAAGTAGAATAGCCAGATCATATGGGAGTTCCATTTTTAATTTTGTAAGGAATTACCATACTGTTTTCCTCTGCAGCTGAGCCATTTTTATTCCCACAGAAGGTGCACAGAGTTTTAACTTCCCCACAACCTCACCAATCTATGTTATTTTCTGGATTTTTGGAGGGTGCGGGTGGGATAGGGAAGGAAGAGGCTTAGCAGCCATGCTAGTGGGTATGATCTGGGCTTTACAGCTAGTGATTAAGCAGATATTTGGATTTTATTCTATGATTTTATTATGCTTTCTACTCGTCCCCTTTTTTATCCTTTTGATTCTTTGGGGTTATTTAAGAAGCTTTGCTATTACATTTTAGTTTCTTGGGTTTCTGGCTGTCTCTGAACAACTTGTAGGGGGTTTCTCTGACACTTTACATAGTTTTCACAACCTATCTAAAATTAACATTTTTTCCATTTTGTACAAAATATGGAAGTCTTTAATCCATATGCAATAGTTGTCATAGGAATTGTATTTACACATTACACATTGAAAACTCCATCAATGTTTTTCTTTCAAGTGTCACAAATACTTTTAGGAACTTAAGGGTAAAAATAATTTGCTACATTTAAACAGACATTGTTTTTCCTTCAGTACTGTAGTCCCACATTTCCTTATTTATTCTGAAGAATGACCATTAGGGCCAGTGAGGTGGAACATCAGGTAAAGGTACTTGTCACCAAGGCTGATGGCCTGAGCTTGATCTCTGGAACCTACATGGTGGAAGGTGAGAGCTGAGTCCTGCAAGTTGTCATATGACCTCCTCGTGTGCTCCATGGTGCATGTGTACATGGTGTGCTCTGTGTGTGTGTGTGTGTGTGTGTGTGTGTGTGTGTGTGAGCAAGCAAGCACAGACACAGAAAAATGAACATATAAATAAGTAAATGCAATTTAAAGAATTTCTTCAGTATTTCTCTGAAGCAAGTCTAGTAAGCACAGTTTTTTAGTTTTCCTTCATCCGAGAGTCTCTCTGTTTCTGAAGAAGTGTTCATGGATGGAGGATTTGGGGTTGACAGTTCTGTTCTCTTAGCATTTTCCAGTGTTACTTCAGGGCCTTACAGACACCCCCCCCCCCCATGGCTTCTGATAAGGAATACACCACGTTAATGACCTTCAGAAACCATAATAGAACTTTGTTTGGGGTCCTGGGAATTGCAGTTTGAGTCAGAATCAGAGTAGCGCAGGGAAGCTGGGATTGTGCAGGGTTCGTGAAGGGGGGGAGGAGTAGAGGACCAAGGCGGCTTTTGCAGGGTATTTATAAAAAGAAAGTGATTGACATAGAAAAGTTAGCACAGCAGATGTGTCCAGCCTCTGGGCACTGTTAGCAGCTCCACCCACCACGTTCTCCTCGAGCATTGTACAGTAGTCGCATCGTGCTTTACTTTCACAGTCCTGTCCTGCACTTCTGTCTGTGGGCCACAGGTCAGGCAGGGTGTCACTATACATATATTAGTTTCTTTCATCCTTGCTATAACCAAATGCCCAACAAGAAGCAAGGGGCGGGGAGGGATATCTTAGCTCACAGTTGAAAGGGCTATAGTCCACCACAGTGAGAAGGGTGAGTGCTGGGAGAAAGGACAACATCTGTGCTATGATGGCTTCTTCCTTTCCCCATTTTTATTCAGTATGGAGCTCTAGCCCGTGGGATGCTACACACAGAACTCAGAATGGGCCTCAGTTAAACCTCTCTGCAAAGACCATCCACAGGCATACCCAGTGATGTGTCCCATTAACACCATAGGTATTTCTTAATGCAATCAAGCTGACAGTTGGAACTGACCCTCACAGTAGGTCCTACATTATTGATCACTAAGAATTTACTAGGGAAAAGAATTATCTGTGACGGTTACAGCTGCAACATTCACTATGGGATGCTGATGGGTTTTGGAGTCTGGTCCAGTTCCAAACTTTATATTCCCTGTCATGGTGGCAGCTTGAGACGTTTGTAACTCCCGATCCTTTAATGGGCTCCTGAGGGCTGTTTTGAAGTGTTCCTTGTTTGATTGGCTTTTTGGAGACAGGCACTCAGCTAGCCTAGACTGGCCTCAAGCGTGCCAGGTCTGACTTTAAACTCCTAAGCTTGTCACCTCCCAAGTACTCGAATGGCAGCTGTGTGTCACCAGGCAGCCTGGCTTTGAAATGATCGTTCAATGTTGACTTCAATTATGGTTTTCTTTTTTCAAATTGTTATTTGAATCGTGCTTTATATGTAATATATTGTTTTCTCTGGATGCTTTTAAAGACATTTTTTTTTCCTTTTCCTTGACTTTCAAGCGTCATATCTGGACATGGATTTCTTTGAGGTTATTCAGTTTGGGACTTACTAATCTTTTGATCTGTACATTTAGGTACTCTGTTGAGTTTGGGATGTTCTTAGCCATCATTTCTTCCAATTCTCTGTCTGTACCAACATCTTTCTCCTCTTCTATTGGTATTTTCAGTATTAACCCCGCAGGTTCCTGCTATATTCATTTTAAAGAGATTGTTTGTTCATGTGTGTTTAAGTGTCTCCACATGGATCTGTATGGGTTTGCATGCCTAGCTGCACGTGCAGAGACCAGGTCAGGTGTCCTCGGTCATTTTCTACTTGCCCTGGTGTAGGGTCTCTCCCTGAATACAGGGCTTGTGTTTTCTCCATTAGGCTGGAAGCCCAAAATCCCCAATGATCTTCTGTCTCTGCCCACTTGGCCCCGGCCTCTAACTAACAATGTCTAGACTCATAAGACAATACATGTATTATCATAAGCTGCAGGGCTTATGTGAACTTTGAAGCACAGCCGCATGCATACCCAGAGGGACCTGGTAGCAGTCAGCATCGGAGTTTAGACCTGGAGCTGTGCACTTGATTCTGGCCAGTTCCTCACATGTACAGCTCAGCATTTCGTGCAGTCCTGTAGAGAGCACCCAGTTTCTCTTGTGGACACTGCTGCTGTAGGAGACGAATTCATTCCTGGAACTCACCTGGCACTGAGTCTGGGCAGTCTGCTGAGAGTTTTTTTCCTGGGGTTCTGGCTGCTCCAGGGACTGAGTTAGGAGGTACAGAATTGTCTCTGTTCCTCAGTGCTGGGGTCACAGGTCGAATCCGATCTCCCTAGCCCGACTCACCCCCTTTCAACCCTCCCTCAGTCTGATGATGAGATAGATAAGCTTGGCTGCTGAGAATGAGGTGAGGTGGGAGACATATAGGGTAGAAGTGTGGGTTCAAGGTAGACACAGATGAAAACAGGAAAGAATGGGACACACGAGGCATCAATGCAAACATGGTTCCCCATGCCCCGCTGCTCTCTACCTGCAGAAGAGGCTGGGGCGTAGATTGTCAGGACTGTAGTTTGTCTTTTGGATCTGGTGAAAGGACTTGGGTGTTAGAAGGTTGAGGTAACTGTCAAGAGGACGGATGCTTCTCTGAGATGTGAACTCAAGGCATGGCTGCTAAATTGGAAAGCACCAAGAACTGAACATTATGGCTTAACCAGGGAATACAAGGACTGGGGGTGTAGTTGTGCGTAGCATGCATGAAACCTTGGGTTGGCACATGCATGTGACCCCAGGACTAGGAGGTAAACCAGAAGAGTCAGAAGTTCAAGATCACCCTCACCCTTGACTGTGCAAAAAATTAGAGGCCAGAATGGGATACACCCAAGTGTGGTATTACGATTTCATAGGTGTAACCGATTCAGATAATAATGAAAGAGATGCCCAATAAGGTATTATTTAATATATTTGACCTAAATTATAAAATGCCCTGAGCTCCTAGTTCCTCAAGCAATGACAAATCAATAACCATCACTCTAAAATTGTATATGGTTGGAGTCCAAAAGACACAGAGAAAAACACAGTCCTGAGGAACTCTGAGCTCCATCGAAGCTCATGAGTGACCTGGATCACGTTTCAGTGGCCATTCGAGCGGGGCCTTTTCCAATGTTCTCATTGTGGCGAAAGTTAAAATTAAGTTTAGCATGAGATTCTAGTATTTCTAAACACTGTATAGTTACTTTGTTTATAGCTTAAGGTTCCCCGAGAGAGTCTTGAACATTAATTACTTTTTGGGTTGTTTTAGAATTTTAATAAATGTTAAGAGCTTGACTTGGTAGAAGGTGCCTATAATCCCACCACTTGGGTGGTGTTGGCAGGAAGATCAGAAATTCAAGACCAGCTTTGGCTGAATAGTAGTTTTTAGGGCGGGCTGGGATGTATAAAGACCTGCCTTAAAAAAAAAAAATTAAAAAGAGGACTATATAACATGACACTTGGTGTGTCACTGAACTACAGGTTATTTGGCGTGAGTTTGAAATTCTTCCATGCATTTAAAAGGGAGGATCAGATCAGCTTGTCTGGAAGCTTTGTGGTTTACCATACGTCACTAAAGGTGTTTAAGGGATTATGTTTCAAAGAAAGCAATTGCCTATCACACAGTTAAATCTCCATTGCAGATCAATGTTGCTGTGCTGATTTCCACATTGATTGAACTTAGTTGTTCTCAGAAACAAAAAAATAGATCATTAGAAAGCTCTCATCCCCACAGTTCCCAGGTTTTATGGTAGGGTTGGCTGTAGCTTTGTCTGCTAACACAAATATTCATGTCAAGACATGTATGAAATAGAATGTCTTTATGTTTTAATGTAGTATTTTAATGAAATGTTAGAACTGCTGTAAACATTTTTTTAATTTAAATACAGATAAATGAAAGGAAGGAGACTTGGTCTTGGAGTCAAGAGCTAAGCAAGGGCTGCTTTGGAAGTCATGGACTTAGCAAAGGTTCGCAAGTCACTGAGCAGGCCCTGGATATTGACAGGCCACAGACTGAGTTGCTGAAGTCTCCCAGCCTGGTGGGCTTACCTGAGTAGCTTCTGCAGGACTGCGTCAAGACTACATTCCTGTTCATCCGTTCCCTCCATTGCCTATGTGCTGACCACCCCCTTCATTAAGTGTGGAGATGCTGCCCTGTGCTGCTGAGGCAGTTGAGAATGCAAATGAGACGCTTCCTGCAGTCGCACCACATGAGCTGAGCGTGTGATGGCGGTCTAATGCCCGTCACATGCTGGCCTAGTGGTGCAGGTCTATAACTGCACTCAGAAGGTTGAGGCAGGAGGATTTTAAGTTCAAGGTCAGCCTTGGTGACATAATAAGACCCATCTCAAAATAAAAAGGAGAGAGAGAGAGAGAGAGAGAGAGAGCGAGTGCACTTAGGGATGCATTTCAAGGAGGAAGAGAAGGAAGTAAAGACCGTCACAGAATCTTGGTAATGGCTGCCTGACAATCTATTTTCTTATAATTTTCTCAGATACTTTATTTTGAATCCTTCTGATTTCCTTTCCTTACTGCTTATGATGGCCAACACACACACACACACACACACACACACACACACGAGGTGGGGGGGACTCAGGGAAACATTACTTTCTGTCTCTCATTAAAAGAAAATCACATGTCCAGGTATTGGAGACATATAGTTCAGTGGCTTAACATGCAACCCTGGATGTGATTCCCTAGCACTGCAAAAATAATAAATAAATAAAACAAAAAAAAAAAAAAAAAAAAGAAAGAAAGAAAGAAAAGGAAACCCATATGCATAGCATTCTACCTTTTTATTACAGAGGTAATTATTTAATTACTTATAATTATATAAATTCTTGAAAAGAGGAAATAATAAATGCTTGCAATCCCATGAGTACAATGACAGGACTGTACACTTGGTTATCTTGTATAGACATAAGGATTTCTGAGGTAGCTTGGGGAAGAAGGCGGCCCTGGTCTTGGACTCGCTAGGCAGCCTTGCGGAGGAGGTTCTTCTATGTACATTTATACCCAGGCATACACATCTTCCACAATAGCCGCATCTCTCAAGCTACAGTCTTGTACACATGTGAATTTTCTTTTTGTGTGTGTGCCTTCTGTACCTGAATCTTGAGGATCCAGGGCTTTGAGAGCTTAGCATAGTGGTCGGTGCATCATTAGCGCCAGCACACGAGTACCGGTCGCTCTCACACGCCATTGTGATAGTGTTAGAATAGTTGGCATTATTTCCGCAGAGTTCATGTCATTTCTCTATGGCTGTCTAAAAGTGATTCCTCAGTGTTCCTCCAGCTCATGATCCAGGGTGCCTGCTGCCTTGCTGTCTGTCCCTCTGCAGAGCCCTCAGGACTACCTCAAATCTCACATTCTTCCTCAGCACAGTTCCCCCTTAAGGTTTAGGGAGCTAACTTATTCAGTAGCTATGAGGTATTGCCTGGCTCACTGTAAATTTTAGTATTGAACTTTGTCTTTTACTTTTGCATTCCATTGCCAGCACCTTTTATTTATTTATTTTTCTTTCAGATCTAACACCTATTTCATCTTAACTAACATTTTCCAATTACATTACCTAATTTTGTTAATGAAGATACTGTTTTTTCACACAGGCAATAGATACTTCTGATTGCCCTCTTATTTTGAAGTTCTTTTAAAAAGAGAGAAATCTATGCACACAGTGTGCACTGTCTTCTCGTCAGCTTTGTTAGATCAGGTAGCTCTGCCTTGACAGTTCTCATGGTGGGCCTCCTAATCCAGGGGACTTATCTGTCTTTTTATGGTACAGTGGAATCTGTTTGCCATGCAGAGTGAGGTATAAAACACAGAGACTCTTCATGGATCACAAGAATATGCTCCTTCATTGAAACAAATGAAATAGTTAAGAATGGAGCTAACAGGCTGCTTTTATCACAGGCTATCACCTTACTCTTCATAATTGGCTTCTTCTAGGCAGACTCTGTCCTTCCTTGCAGGACGGATGTTCCCAGGGAAGGATTTATTTGTCAGGAGTATGATCCACTCATTCCAAGGTTTCAACCTAGTTTTCAGGAGAGCCCCTCCTCTCACCTCCTGTTCCCCTTATTAAGCCTTTGCTTTGAAGGAGACACTAGGTCTTGGTAAGATTTAGGGATTAAGATATGGAAGCTTCATGTGGATGACTATGCTGGAAAATCTACCCTCTCTTCCCAAACTTCCTTCCTGACAGAGGCATTTCCATATTTCATGCTAAGTAGCCTTGCCTAGGTGTCCTGGGCTTGGCAAAGTGGGTGTGTGTGAACCCTTCAGGCACAACTGAGGAAGCAGGGAGGTCACCCTGCCTGGGCCTTAGTATGGAAATCACATTGATTTTCTTCCTGGAGGAAGTGTCCTGTATCTCCTGCTAGGCTGATGAGCTGAGAAAATAAAAAAGGGGCCCCCAGGCAGAAGTGAAGGGGGTAAAAGTGAGCTCTGGAGCTTTCAGATGCATGGCTGTGATAAGAACACAGAGCTAAGGGAACAGGCTGGGTTAATTCCATGGTATCTCCAAGTCTCTAAGTCAGCTTTTGACTTTCAGCTGATCCTTACTGGAGGTCACTGTTCATCTGTCTCTGTCCCCTTGCAAAAGGGTCCTCTCTAGTCATCAAAACCTACATGGACATCTGTAGGAGGACACACACTCTTGGTGATCAAGAGGAGGAACAGGAGCGTAATGTCACTGAGACAAAGACGATGGCACACAAAGACATTGCATTGGCTTCTGAGTCTAGATCTATAAATATATTTATTATAATATAACAACTTAACAATAAACATATACTATATACAATACCATTACAGAGAACCCTGTTTTATATCATTCACAGAAATAGCCAGTTTTGCTCCAGTGTGATAGATGAGGAGAGAAACGGAATTTCAGTGTCATCCGCGGAGTCTTGTTGATCACTAACACCTCCCTTGGAGGCAGACGCACGCCAATGCTCATATTCGCCCTGCCCCAGGCAGTTAGAAATTTGTGCTCCAGTCCTTGGGTTCACACTTGCACCCTGTTTGACATAAATACTTTAAATGACATACAATGTATGTAGTTTTGTGCTTATTACTCTTTTTTTTTTAAATAATAAATAATATTAAAAACTGCATAACGAAGCTCGGTATCTTGTCAAGTGGGAGCCACACTTGTAATGCTAGAAGTTGATGCCCGTCGTTAGGACTGGAATTTGGTGTCATCCAATACTGACTGATGGAAAGCATGGAGTGTCTCTTTCTCTCTGTCAATGGTTCTTGTCATGAAGTGATGGCAAGCTGACTTTCCAGGTAGAAAAATGGTGTGTATTTGGTACTAACTTCAACTAAACAGCACGGTGGCGGCGGCCTTCTTCCTGCCCTGGAATGGAAACTGATGACCGGGTGAGGTTTGAGGGTGTAAGGACTAATAGGAAGGCCTTTCTCTTTTGAGCCTCGTTGGGACCTCTCCTGGCTTCCCTCTTCTCAGGTTACTATGCAGCAAGGCAACAAGAAGAGTGTTTCTGCGTGTGCCCCCTCAGGCCGTGGCTGTCATGGCTCGTCTAAGAAGGCTGTCCCCATCCTGAGAGCTCTCGTGGCAGGTGCCTTGAATATATAGCTATAAATATCAAAAATAGTCTCCTGTGCTTTGTAGACATTTCTTCTCCCTCCCTCCCTCCCTCAGTCCCTTTTCCGGGGCCTGGGTCCTCAGCTTTACCTCATGGAGGGAGCTGGACTGGTGTCAGAAGCCAGAACCATGTTCTTCTAGACCCTTCCCTCTGACAATGCCTCCTCAAGGCATGGTCTTCCGGGACTGTCTGGGAGTTAACTTTTTCCAAAAATAAAGTGGGGGGCATGGCCCACCTCAGGAGAGATCCTCTATTCTGCACATAGAAAAATGAGAGCAAGTGCCCTACCTCTGGCACTACCTACAAAGAGCTTTGGGAAGTCCCACAGCATCGCCCCTCTTGTGGCCTCCTTCTCTCGGTACTTAAAAATAGCCTTTTGTGTATCAAGAAAATGCCTTGGAAATCTAAATAATTCATACTGACTAAGAGAAAGCTAGCATACCCACCATGTCCTTTTGCAGCAAAAACATGGTAGAAAAACCCATGAAGGACAGGCGGCTCTTCCCAGCGACCCCTGTGGCTGCCAGCCCTGGCTCTGCACATGCGGCTGGCCTCTATCCTGTCTGGTGGCAACCAGCCCCTCTCCCAGGCCTTGGTGCTACGCAGTCCCACCCCTCCTTTTCCTCTTGGCCATTTGAAAGTGTAGATAGGTTTTTTTAAAAAAACAAAACGAAACAAAAAACCCCCAAAAAAACCAAAAGTAGGAATCAAAGTGATAAGGACACTTTGACCTTATTCCAAAAGAGCGTGATGCCCCAAATTGTCACAGGATAACTGATCTATGGTGGTTTAGGGATCAAGCTTGCTCTGCAAGAAGGAAAAAAACAGCTTCTCTCCCAGTTGAAAAATATGTGAAACTATTGCACCGGGCAGAGCGAGCGCCCTCTGTTCAGAGCAAGTGCCTCTGCTGGCCAGCGAGCCTGGGCTCCGTGCATTCCAGGTTCCTGCTGCCCGGAGCACTGTGCCCCGCTTCACCCAAAAGGCGAGGATGATTTTCTACATTCAATGTAGAGAATATTGGAAATGTTAGCGCAGTGAGTTTCTTGATTGTGTTTGTGGGCCTCTTGTTGGTGTTGAAAGATAACCATGGTTGTGGCATACGCCTCGCCGGACTTGTCCCATAGACTTGTCTTGGGCTTTCTGCTGATGTCAGCCGCTCTGAATATATTTCTTTATCACGACACAGCCATGTCTGAACACAGGACAGGGCATGTGGGGTAGGAGGGTCCATGTGTTGGTTGTGGGCTCGTAGGCTTCCATGTTGCCCAGGGCTGGTCCCTCACTGCTCACGATGCCTCCGGTTGCATAAATTTTACCATCGAGCACCACAGCACTGTGAGAGGGAAAGGGGGCAGAGAGTTAGGCCTTAGGGCTCCATCTTGGCTCTGGAGACAAATCCCAACACTGTGCCAGTGGCAGGGCCCGTGGACTCTCTTGCACAGATTGTGTGGGATCTTGCTCTTTTAGCCCCCTAACCTGGGCCAATAACCAACAAAACAACAATGTAAAAATAAATTCTTTAACTCCAAGGTTTTCTCCCCCAGCCTTGGCTCCTGGAATGATGACTTTGAGACTAATTATTTGTTAATAAATGCATTGGCCATATGCTTTGGCTCATTCCCTGACCAGCTCATAACTTACTTAATCCATTTTAACTATTCTGTGTCTAGCACTTGGTTAGTTAGCTCTCTTGAGGCCCGGCCCGCGTCTTTCTCCATGTCTCCTCTGCATCTCTCTCAGTGTCTCCCTGCTGGTTTACATCTGTCTCCTCGGTCCTCCTCCCTCTTGAATCTTTTTTTATACTCTCACTATTTCCCAGAATCCTCTCTCTTCCTGCCAGTGTCCCACCTACTCTTTCTTGCCTCGGCTCATTGGCCATTGGCTTTTTTATTGACAGGTGATGCTTATAAGAGATTCTCTCTACACAACTAGCATTTTCCCTACAGGAACACTCAGGACATCCTGCAGTACTATCCTGAGGGGGGAGAGATGCTCATCTTCATTAGTCTCCCCTCCCAGCAATGCTGAGAAACTAAGGGCAGCTACGGAGGGGTTGCTTCTGCCCCTCGCTAGGCCTGTCCCAAGCCCCTTTTCCTACTGTCTACTTACTGTTGGGAACATAACTCAAAATGCCAAGAAACAGAACAGGGGTTAGATCTACCCAAGGAGCAGACCTGTGACGGGGAGCTTCGCCACTGCCCAGGGACCACTTTCCTCATTTCTCCTCTGTGTATGCGACCTGGCCTGCTGCCACCTGTAACTCAAGGACTAAGCATGCTCTGCAGGATGTCTAATAGCTCTACCTGGACCTGTCCCCTGAGTGACACTCACTGACTGGGGAGTGCTAGTCTAGCCAGCTCTTCTAGAAGTCCAGTGTTCGGCCCTTTCTGTGCTTCTTTAAATTTTTCTTAAGTTAATTAATTTTATTTTATGTAGCTTTCTTGCATGTATGTATGTGCATAACATGCATGCCTAGTGTCTAAAGAAGTCAGAAGAGGGCATCAGATCCCCTGGAACTAGAATTATGGATAGTTATGAGCCACCATATGGGTACTATGGAAGTGCAAATAGTGAGGTATCTGGGACCCTTCTTATTCTTTGTTCCTCTTAGATTGATAAAGGAGGCGACCAGAAGAGCAAGGACCGGCATCTCACTGACCTGGGGTCAGTGTCCTAGGAACCAATCTGCATTCCTTCCCTTCTCTCCCCACGTGCTTTTGTCCAGTCAGCACACCTATGAGACTCTAGAGTACACGTGTCAGTTGTCCCTACATGCCTCTGCAAGGCACCCTTGGGGGAAGCTGGCCTTGCTTCTCACAGAAGGGAGGATAGCTTTGATGTTTCTTCCAGTGCGAGATAAGGTCGTTTGGAGCCCTAGTGTGAGGGTCCTGGGCCAGCTTCCATCACGGGATGTTCTCACAGGTGCGCCATAACGCACTCTAGCCCTGACATCCATTTCTGTGGGTCGTTAGGAGGGAGGGCCATCACTCCAGGCTTGCCACTGCTTTGGTCTGGGGAGGTAGTAAGTCCTGTGATCATGTTTCTCCCTCTGTGGTTACCCGTGCACCCCTCCCTCGCCTGCCTCACTCCTTCACAACCCCAGCTGAGGTATCCCTTCACCTGCAGAACTGCCGAGAGTGATTCATGTTCGGCCCCGCCTTGATGTTGCCTTTTTCTGGGTCATAGATGGTGGTGGCTCTGGCATAAGCTCCTCCCAGGATGAACACAAAGCCATTGAGGGTGACAGCAGGTGCATACTTGTTGTCTGTGAGGATGGCAGAGCAACTGGTCAAGGCATGTGGATGTACGGTTCCTCCTCATTCTTCCCCAGCAGTGTTTCCAATAGCAGTGTGGCACTGATTTCTAGGAGGACAGGCTGGGGAACAGGAGCAGCCCAACCTTGACTGGCTTGCCCTTCTTCGGTACTGGCATCCCTACCATGCCTGGACTTTGGGGTTACCTACTGCCCACACCTAGATATGGGACGTGGGGCACCACTGGCCTGGACTGGGGGATACCAGATTCTTACCTATCATTGGGGACTCGATGAAACTCCACGTGTTGGTCTGTGGTACATAGGACTGAAGGACACCCGCCGCTCGGCCTGCCTCATTCACCCCACCAAACACGTAGATCTTGCCGCCACATACAGTGGCTGCTGCTGAATGTACTGCCTTAGGCAGAGGGGCTACTGCCTCCCATTGGTTAGTGATAGTGTCATACCTGTGAAAAGGAGAAAGTCATAGGCCTTGTGCAAGGCAGGCCACAGCCCAGGGCAGCAGTGCACGGGGAATCCAGCACCTGCTTTCTGCTTTCAGTATCAGTGGCGTAGCCCAACCCCTCAGATGGGGACACAGGCTTGAGCCACTTCCAAGTGGTGCTCCCAACTGGTGCTGTAGGCCTCCTCTTGAGCTGTCCTAGGCCTTTTGCTGCTTGCTAACCTCTGCCCTTATTTACATAGTGAGCATCTCTGGGTGATGGTGCAGCCATTGTACACTTGGGGAGCCAGGGTGAGCTAAATGCCATTTTTGCCTTCAAGTTGCTGCTGGCCCAGCGGGGAGGACGTGCAAAATCCAATAGTTGTGAAGGACGGTGTGTCATGATGATGAGGGAGGGGGGCCAACAAGCACACAGTAGGACAGCCAGCTTTTTCTCAGAGATGGGGCTAGCATTCTCTGGAGAGTGATCCCATGCTGGGCCTGGGGGTGGTGGTGAACAAATGGGGTTGGGAACCCCATTGAAGGTAAAGAGGCAAATGTGGGCCCACTGGTGTTCGAGGGGTACCAGGCATAGTTCATAGAGGCTGAAGGTTGAACAGCGGGGAAGCCCTGAGGGTTTAAGCAGGGAAATAACATAATCCCAACAGACAGAGACCACTGTGGCTGCAGGGCAGGGAGGCTGATGCAGGGAGACCAGTTAGACTAGTTACCCACAGGAAGCTTAGTGAGAAGTAAGTAATGAGTTGGGGTCAGAGGATGATGGGTGTGAGGAACTGGGCCAGGGGAGGTGAGGTACATTTGCTGCAGGGATGCTGTAACTGAGAGGGACAGGGCTACATAGGGTACCTTGGGGTCTCTGTCTTGGAAGGACTGGGAAGGAAGTCAGTGGATAAGGACGAATCCAGTTTTAACCGGTGTCTGTGGGTCCATGTCAGGGCTGTGCGGTGGGCAGTTGGGTACATAGATCTAGGTTGAAGTTAGCTTTGGGGTTCCCAACACAAAGATGGAAATGAGAGCTAAGGAACACACTGGGGGTCCAGGTGGCCCTCAGACTGAGGCTGAGCTCTGGGGAGGGTGGGCTGTGAGGGGTGGAGAACCGTCTTTTGGAGCGGTCAGCCTGAGGTCATCAGCCAGCAACAGTCAGCTGTAGAAGATAAAGAGCCTCAAGTGTAGAAGGTGGGGTTAAGGCATGGAGTCTTGGGCAGATCAAGGTGTTCTTGAGGTCAGCGCTGTGGGTGAACTGGGAGGTACAGAAGGCATTGTGTGCATAGTGAAGACAGAGACAGCAGACACAGACTTCTCCGGAGGAAGCTGAGCCCTGAAGAGGACAGAGACCAGAGTGCTTTGACAGGAACTAGGAATCCTGAGGGGGCTTTTCAAGTAGAATATTCACCAGTGTTTACCAGCCACCTCTGTGAGAAAAACATCCTGGTAACATTTGCTGGTTTCTGTGATATAAACCCTCCCACCTGCCTGAGCTATCAGCAGGACTCTGGAGTTGGGTAGAAGACCCTCTGTGCTGTGGTTAGCTTTGTCTAGACTCTTTCTCCACAGGCAGCTCCGAAAGTCATGTGAGACCTTAGAGAGCAGGAAAATATGGTGGGTTCTGATAAAAGCTCGGGTTCTGAGGAATGGATTATGTGTGTTTTAATATGGAATTCTAATTTTTCATAATAACTGGGTTGCACAGTTTTCCGAGTGTTATCAGCTGCTTCTCCTGAGCCCATGGAAATAAACTCTGGCACAACATAGGTTTTGTTTTAATGGCTGGGGGTGTTAAGTACATTTTTGTATAGATAGGAAGAAGTTCAAAGGCTTGAACGAAAGTTAACTAAACAGCCAGGCTCCAAATCTGTGCATTCTGCATCCATCATGCCATCAGTTGCAGACAGGAAAAAGCTGAAACATTGTATCTGTATTGTACATGTCCAGATTTTCCATTACTCCCAAAGCAATCCAGTATAACGGCTCCCTATACAGCGCCTGCATTGTATTAGGTATTGTAAGCGGTTATGTGAAATGATTTGAAGCGTCTAGAGTCTATAGCAGGATGGGCACCAGTATTTGGATGTGGATACTGCCGTTTCTATGAGGACTCGGGCAATTGCAGATGTAGGTCTACAGGCATCCTGGAACCTTGGTACCCACGGGGGACTTTATGGTATAAGCAAGAAAAGATGGCACATGACAGAAGGCCAGCCTGGGTAACATAGATTCTGTTGAGAGATGGGGGAGGGGGGGGAGGAATGGAGAGGGAGAAGGTGGGATGGGGTGGGGGGAGAGCAAGAGAGAGTGAGAGAGAGAGGAGGGAGAGAGGCTAGAAGAGAAAGAGCACACCGTTGGGGACCACAGGGAACTCTGAAGAGCCCTGAACCCCCAGCCTATGGGAATCTGTTATTTGACCTTGTAGGACCCAACAAATAACTGAAGGCTCCTGGATCCTGTATGGTTTCTCATAGATATAGCAGATGCTAATTAAAGCAAAAGGAGTTGTGAGCCTGTCGGCAGGAGAGAGTGGAAGTCAAGGATGGTACAGCTGCAGGCACATTGCTGGAGTTAGCAGGAGAGGAGAAAGTTTCTTTATTTTAACTTTTTCTTCTCTTGAGAGAAGGATTCGTGTATTCCAGGTCGATCTGGTAATTTCTAAGTAGCCAAGGATGAGTGTAACTTCTGAGATCTCCCAAGTGCTGAGCTTACAAGTGTGGACAACCATCCCTATTTTGTGTAGTGCTAGGGAAGAAATGACAGGCTACCTTTATTCTAAGTAAATACTGCACCCCGGGGACATCTGAGTTCTCAGTCCGTGGCCTATTTACTATGGGAAGCAGGAGGAGGGGTGGACAGGAGAGCCTGTGAATGGTTGAGGAGACAGGGGAGGAGAGCTGCTTGCTTTTGAGAGGAAATGGCTGATAGGACAGACCCAAGAGTGCCTTGCAGCATCCAGGGCTGGTAGAGGCTTGACTCTCCTGTGCATAGTAGGACCAGCCTGAAGGATGCTAGGATTTCCCTTACCAGTCCCAGGGAGAGGGGAAGGCCGAGAGTAGGTCTGAACAGATCTGCTTCACATAGTGTTTGGAATGAAGGAGCAATGTGAGGGAATGTCCAGACACACTGAGGAAAGGAGGCAGGGGCAGCTGCTGGGACAAGCAGAAGTGGACCTAAGGGGACTGGCCAAGGGACAGCGCCATCGCCCCACTCCCCAGCACTTCTAGCTGCCCAGCAATGCTCCTGCCTGCCTGCAGCTGCCCAACACTGTAGACCTGCTAGCACACTTATCTCTGCTCCATATGTGTCTACACCCAAAGCAAGAGCCTGAGCCTGCCCACTGTGAGACCAGGGAGTTTGGTCAACACATAGTCGTGAACAGCATATGGCTCCCACGTTCTCCCTGTGAGCCTCCTTTGGATAAGAGCCATCACTAGTTCAGAGCTAGGTACTCTGGGTCTTATGTGCACTGTGTCCTGGTTCTTGGGTGTATGGGGAGGGGATGCCATTTAACTTCTGCTTCTGGACTTAGGTATAAGAAGCCAAACTGTCTTATGGGGTAGCCATGGCTGATGCCGTTCAGTCATGGATGGATGATATATAGCTAACAGGCAATAAAGTGTCTTTTCAGGGCAGTGTCAGAAGTTCAGATATCTGTTTTTTTAAGCCAATATGGCAGTGAGCCAAAGAGCTTCCACAGAAAGAGCTGGGAGATGAGAAAGATTATGTGGCTGTTAGTCCTCAGTCTTTCGGCATAATGACACATTCCGCCAAACACAAATTTCCTGAGAGTTTGTTATTCCAGGTGGCTGATTGCCAAGCCATGAGCTCTCCTGTCAGCTCAATCTGTCAGCTTCCTGCTTGAGAAGGATATGCTAATGACATGCAAATGACCCAGCCGAGTGAGGCGTTCTGCTATCATTTATGCAGTAACCACAGCTCCTGCAATATATTGCTATAAAATATTAGACCCAGTTATTTATATAATGATATAATACAGGTTTGTCTATGGGGCTGTTGTTTTAATCTATAATTATGTAATCTTGCTCTATTCCTGTAACACAGTAATGTAATATAATTATAATACACCATATATCTCATTCATTATCAATATAATAGCAATTTGTACCATTAGTGCTTCCTGGGGAACAAAGCACCCTCATGTCTAGCCCCATTAGACTGACCTTCCTGTCACCCTGAATTCTCATCACTGTGGCCATGTGGCACAGAGACTGACTTACCCAAAGGGGACTGCTCCTTGGGTAGCAGTGGGTGCCTCTTCCCCCACACCCTCTACCCCCTCACATAGGTATCACCTAGGGCTCTTCCAGTCTTTGTCCCATCCTACAGGCACAGATCTTCTTGGGCTAAGGGAGCACTCAGGGTCCCTCAGGTCTCTCTGGGATGCTCAGCTGCTCTTTCATTCACCAGGACTCCTGGGGATAGTCTTACTCTCAGGTGCTTAGAGCTGACATTTATTTTTCAGCCAGCTGGAAGGCTGGGCTCT
The DNA here is from genome assembly GCA_028551405.1 of Uromys caudimaculatus. Classification (NCBI taxonomy): domain Eukaryota; kingdom Metazoa; phylum Chordata; class Mammalia; order Rodentia; family Muridae; genus Uromys; species Uromys caudimaculatus. The sequence continues at coordinate 24,011,337 of CM052705.1, forward strand.
ATGGGGAAGGCTGGGTACAGGCAGCCCCCTGGGGCCTTGGAGAACTGCTTCAGGGCCCAAGAGAAACAAAAGGAGTAGAGATTGTCTCTACCTCTCGTCAGTGCGTTTTGATCCTTCAACAAATCCCTGTATTTATCAACAAGCAGAACTTTGCAAAATGAGTAATCAGCATCTTAGGAGATTAAAAATAGCTGACGGAGGCAAAGCAGGATGACATCCAGCTCAGCGGACTCCTACAGAGCAAATGTCTCCTTGCTTGTGTGTTTATTATTGGGTGACAAATGACTGGAAGCCGATGCTTCCAGGGGAGCCTGGGGCCACACCTGGACATGCAGCAGGTTATGCTGAAGACCCCCAGTGTTAGTGCTGGCCTGAGTCCAATCATGGTATCAATATGCTCATAATCACCCAGGGACTTCTCAGTATCATCAAATCAATATGACAATTAAATGTTGTTACCAAGCCATCTCTGGCTCCACTTGGGGGAGTTAAAAGCCCGCAGTGAGCATTGAGAACCTGTTTCACTCTGAAACCATCCTCGCTGGAACATTCATCAAGTGTCCAATTAGCTACCCAGGGGAAGAAAAAAAAAAAATCAAATTGAGGGGTACGTGTGGTTTCACAGACAGAAAGGATGTCACACTGCAAAGTGTGCTTTCTGGTGGCAGCTAATGGTGTGGGCCAGGGTAGGGGAAAGAGTGAAGGGGAGCTCCAGTCATAGTAACTGGGGCTATAGCCTGGGGCCAGGCCAGCCTCATGTGCCTCTCTCTGGAGCACTAGTTTCTTCCGAAGCAAGACTGAAGTCTTCTTGCTCTGCTAACTGGTGGTCCTCTCCCAGAGGTTCTGGGCATCTTCTTCAAGGTAACCCACCCACTCTCTTACAAGAGCAATCTCACTGACTCAGGAGGAAAGTATCTTGGCAATTCCCATCCCAGGGCAGTAACTGCTCCAGCCTCTGGTGATCAACGGCCTGGCAGGGGTAGGGTGGGAGACAGCCTGGTAAACTACCCTCTAATCTTGGGCTCGTTGGCTTATAGCTTTCCTCTGGAGAATCCTAAAGGGCTGGCCAGACCGTACCCCTACAATGCTTAGCTGGTGGGTGGTTTCTCTTCCTGGCATCACTACCAATTTCCTGGCATGTGTGGGAAGCAGGAAGGATATGTGCAACCCTTATGTGGTTGGACAAAGTGGCACAACCACTGGCATGGCCCATACTTGGGACATTGGTTTAAGCTCCCGAATTCTAATATGTCTCTGGGCTGGTACTTGGAATCTACTGTGTAACTCTAGGCAAGCTCTCATGTCCTTCTGTGACTGGACCTTGGGCCACCATCTTGTGTTAAAATGTCCTCCTTAGTGACTCATGAGCTTGCTTCTTGTGTTCACTTCCTTTTGTTATGTATGATAATCTGGGAATGGGCCAGACTACAGGCCATTAGTATCAGGTAGGTATTGTTGGGGGGCCAGGGGGGAGGGGGAATGACTTGACGTTAGCATTCGGTGGCTGCTAGAGATGCCAGCTCAGGGACTGTGGCTGCCTTACCTCTCCACGTGGTCCACGTTGCCTGCCACTCCAAGTCCCCCAAGAGTGTAAATCTTCCCATCATAGACGAGACTATTGTGGCGACAGCGAGGGACAGTCATTCTGGAGACCAGGTTCCAGTTATCCAACAGGGACATGTAGCACCAGACATCAGCCAGCGTCACCCCTGATTCCATACCACCTGTGGACATGGGGGTACACAGAGCAGAACGGTTTGAGGAAGGGACTGAGGATAGGATGCCCAGCTCCAAGGACAGAAGCAGGAGGCTCTATAAAGCAGATACTCTGGGGCCAGGATCTTCCTCAGTCCAGTGTGTGGGCAGAGGTGCCTTTGGGAAGCCCCATCCCAGTTCCCACCCAGCCCTCGGGAGCCTCACCTGAGAGGTAGATGTTGTCCCCGGCACTCACTACACTGAAGAACTCGCGGTCATAGAAAGGCAGCGAGGCCAAGGGGTACCACTTGTTGTTCTGTGGGTTCCAGCAGGTGACAGCCACCAGTGAACGCTGGGTCATCCCAACCATCTGACGGCCCCCAACCAAAACGATGACCTCGGCTACACCTGTGGGGACATGGATGGGTACCCTTGGGACACACCCTGATACCGTCAGCACCTGTGTCTGGATCCTCTCTGGGGGGGACCATCTGGAGCCAGCTGGCGCTATGGGCATCTGCAATTTGGGGATCTGGGCATGTCCCTTGATACCTGCAGAGAGGCGGGGCCGGGTTCGGGGTGTCTGCATCTCCTGCCGGGCATGGGGTAGCATGTGGTAGCGTTTAGCCTCATTGACCAGGTCCCGACATGCTTCTGATGACTTGATCAGCTCTTCGTTGTCCACCACATTAAGCAGATAGCTGGGGTGGATGAATGGGAGGCGGACGGCAGCCAGGAGCTCTGCTGCATACTGTGGAATAGAAGGAGTGGGATTTTGCTAAGAGAAAGCCACCTCTTATGAGTTGAATAGAGAAGGACTCCCGTCTGGGTGTGTCTTGGAAGTACACACTGCCTTGCCTGGCATACTAGACAATGAGAAGGCGTGGAGGGCTAACTGGAGACCTAGCAGCTGCAGCCAGCCCCAGAGTAGCCTATCCCTCTACCTGTCCAGCCTCTCATCTCCATACGCCATCTGTGTCATGAAGCCTGACTACACATCAGACTCCAGGTGGCTGAAACCGGGAGAGCGGGAGCCTTTCGTCTTGCAGAGGTGTGAGAGTGACGGGAACAGGTGGGAAGACCCAGAGGAACTTATATGAGATGATGACTGTCAGCTGTAAGGTAACTGCGACACCTGTGTGTCCCTAATACTACAGCTTCTGAGTAGTGTCACCTTGTCCCATCCCGGCTTCTGGGCACTCTCATTCTTCATTCAAGGCTTTTCCTGAGCTGATGCGGACTTCCTCCTCTGCGACAGGCTCACCACTCCACCCACTTTTGTTTCGCCCAGAGGCTGAGTGGCAGGAGTAATTGGTAGCCACTCTATACCATATGTTAAGCTTAAGCTTGTTACCAGAGCTGCACAGGCTGATGAGACCCGGCCTCTGATCTAAAAAGTGTTCACAGTTTTCTGGGTGATGGCTAGGGCTGTGGAAGGCGCAGATGTGAGAGGTGTCACAGATGATCTGGGTGGAGGAGTTGGAGACTTCCGTCAGGTGGCGGAGCAGGTGCGGGGGTGGGGGGGTGGGGAGGACATCTAGAGGCGCGGGAGAAGTGAAAAGGGGCCTGACGCTTGGAGAACTATATGGGGTTGATTCGTAGGCACAAAGGGTCTTTGTGCAGCACTTAGCAGATGGGAAACAGGGAGACTGGGGTCTCTGGGCAAGCCTGGCTGAGCTCACACCACACTCTGTGCTGTGGATGCAGACTCGAGAGTCATGGAGAACTGTGGCAGTTACTGTGACTATCTACACAACTTCAACCCCTTTCTTTAAAGATAATACTTGCCTTCTGGAATAAGCTGGTCAGGGGAGGAGCCCGCTTCTCCTGGACTCTAAGGACTCAGTGGTGGGGTCGCCTTCTCTGTATTCTGTGTCTCTCATCCTTCTTTCCCCTTCCTTCCTCTTCCCCTCTCTGCCCCCCCCCCCCCTTCTCCTCCACCTCCCTTCCCTTGAGTCAGAGTCTTGTAGCTCAGACTGAAGCTCCCTGGGTAGTTAAGTCTGGCCTTGAACTCCCAATCCTCCAAATTCTACCTCCCAAGTGCTGGGATTGCAAGCATGTGTCACCTTCTTTTTATGCCCAATGACACGTGACAGCCCTTCTGACCCAGCATGTGGCTTCCATGCGCTCTGGGGTCTGGCTTTCCAGACTCTGTCCTAGCTGCTTAGGAGCCTCCACCATTGCCCCAGTTGTTTTATATTCTGATTCTTCCAAGGGCTTCCTGCTGGTGCCCTGACCTCCAGGCTCCTCACCACAATAGCCAGTGGCAGTCCCTTTCTGCACAGGGACTCCTGTTGGGGGTTTTCTGGGTATGAATGGGCTGATAAGCTCCCTGAGACTTGGGTAACTATACTGGGATTTTTTTCCTCATGGGGATGCTTACTCTGGCTCTCCTGGCTCCTTTGGTAACTCATTTTCTCTCTTGTCACACATGTAGTGTTTTCCCACATCCAGAATGGCTTCAGTTTGCTCTCTACCCACTTGATAGCCAGAGTATACACTCTGACCTCCCATATGTCCTGATACCCACTTTTCTGTGAAGGGCCCAGGCACTTCCTATCCAGACCCTGTGTCCCCTGGCAAACTTGGACACTTATTCTAGGTGGAGTGGAAGTCCTTAAGAGCCCTCTAGAGACTGAGTCTCATCTTTACCACTTCTTTCCCTGTGTAGAGGTGTGTGTGTGTGTGTGTGTGTGTGTGTGTGTGTGTGTGTGTGTGTTTATTTCAGACGCCGCTACCATCCTTGCAGCCCTGCCCCCTTCACATTCCTCCATCCTTGTGGCAGATCCCACCCCTACAGGGACCAGGTGGAGCAGGCATACCTGCGCACGTGTTGCTGGGTCCTTCTTGATCCACTTGATGACAGTTTCGTAGACCAGCTCCTCGGCCTTGGTGTTGAGGCTGTCATTGGAGACGTAGGCGATAAAGTCATCCTTGGAGATGCTGAGGATCTCCTCCTGGGCAGCCACCTCGGGGAAGATCTGCAGTGCGAAGGCCTTGGCCATGTGGTAGAGCTCGCTGCACTGCATGGCCTCGGCCATGGCCAGCACTCCCAAACAGTTGCTGGCAGTCAACTGCTTCTCTGAAGATAAGAGTGAATGGTCACGGATCCAGGAGTCTGGACGGGTTAGCTCTTGTTCCCATCACCATCCCTGGATCTTCCCCTGAACCGATTTCCTTGTGACCCTGCATCCAGCATCCATGGCTATCCTCAATCTACTTCCTCTGACCCTGAGCCTCAGATTCATTTCCTAGGTTTTTTCTGCCCTGATTCATGTGGACCTCCCTGGGCTTAGTTCTATCCCTGCAGACCATAGCAGAAAAACCAAAGCTGTGAGGGATGAAGTGAGAGTCTCCCCAAATGGAGGGAGGGCTGGGGCTTCAGGGTTTGGGCCTGGGTTGTGGGTAGAGGCTACACTGAGACTTATGATGTCTTCCATCATGACAAACATGCCTGATGTCACAGACACCTTCTTTAAGTCTTGTAAACAATAACCCTACTAACTGGCTAACTGGCTCTTTTGAAATCTGGCTAATAGCTCTTTCAGGTTAGAACTGGTAGGTGCCACCTTCTGCCACTATGGTTCCCGACTCTTCTGGATTAACTCCTTCACCAGTACTCCTCTGATCTGTCCCCAGTGTCTGGCTTTTCTTTCTGCGCACCACACCCCAGGCTGCCGGCTTTTCTGTGATGTTCTCCTCGTTCCCCTACTCCACAACTCCCAGCCCAGCTGAGTAGTACTAAGTCGTATAAAGTGAGCATGCTCTGAGCAGGGAGTATGGGAGGTGAGCCCCACACCAAGATCCATCTTTTGTAAAACAGCTCTGGGCTTCCAAGGCTTAGATCAGATGCTCTGGTCTGTCTATGCGTCTGGGAATGAATATGCCAAAGGAGAACAGAGTATGTGGACCTTTCATCCAGGGCTTAGAGGTCAGGGCAGAGTGGTGAGGTCCCCCCCCCCCAACCCCTACCACATGCACAGGGTGTTTACGCATCCTTGTGGCCATTGGTTCTGTCAAGGACACAGTGACCCCTTCAGTGCATGCCGTTCCATTACATGCTCAGTTGAAATCTAGATATCCTGACACAATCTGGGGGAAACACTGGTCAGCTCACCAAGAAAGGACACACAGACTTTGCAGAAAGTATGAAACTGGAACTTGCTGGCCGCCTCCAGCAGAGTCTTGGCATTAGCTGAGTCGATGACCAGCGACCCCGTGTACACGAACTCTAGCAGTAGCTCCAGTACATCAGCCTGCAGGTTGGAGAGCACCAGCTCCAGCTTCTCCCGGCTGCCCTGGCTGCCATCCTGCACCGACCTAAGGCACAGAGACCAGGCTGTCCTCACCTGCCACCCCTGCGGCCACTACCGCTTCCTCACAGGGCCGGATCTCCCTGTACACCTCAGCCCTTCATCTTAGGACTCAAAGGACACAGCAATGACACACCTGAACCTAATGACCTGACACAGGATCTGAAAGAGAAGGGTCTGACCAGAGGCGCCCCAGAGAACAGAAAACCCTGCTTATCACTACTCGGCATGTCCATGCAAAAAAAAAGATGCAAATCAAAAGCATGAGCCGTGGATGGGGACGAGGACCAGGACTGACCACAAAGGGAAACAATATGGTCCAGCTCCTTGCTGGACCTGGTGTCTACAGCATAGGGTACCTGCAAGCCCTGACAAGCAGGTACTACTGCCTCACAGGACAGAATCTCCTCCAGGTTGAAGATCGAAGGCTCCTGATTGGCGGGCATTCTAGCCAATCAAGAGACTCCCTTTGAGTACATCTTAAAGACCCAGAGCCTTGGAAGGCTGCCCAGGAAGACCCCCCCCTAACCCCAAACTTTCCAAAAATCATATTGTTTCCTTTTAGGCATAGAAGGGAAGCCCTTCATGACATTGCTTTGAAACTGAAGACAAGACGAGATAGACGGACAGAATGGTTAGAGCTGGGAAGGGGAGAGGGGAACAACCAAGGACTTCCGCCACAGACAGCCAGCAGCCATGACCTGGGGCCTGGCCCGGGGCAGGGGGGCCCTCCTGCCACGTGGAACACGGGGTCAGAGGTCAGAGTGGCCTGCGTGTAGAGTGTGCATCGGGCTTGTGAACTGGGGTGGGGGAGCAGGGGAGGGACACAAATATATCAGTATGTTTATATCTGGTGTCTACAGAAATACAAAACCATTGCAAAGGCTCCTAAGGCCTGGCAGCCGCTCCCTACAGCTGGACCTGGAAGGAAACAGATCAGATGAACCGAGAACACACAAGTACAGAAGTGAGCCCAGGAGGAAAAAAAAAACAAAAACAAAACAAAAAAAAAAAAAAAAAAAAACAACACCCAGAGCGTTAAGTCAGGAGGCAGGTTTCTCAGAGGCCATCGACTTGACCACCCCAGCTTGGGTACTCTCACCAGGCCAGCTTCCCTCATGGAGCCTGGCCTGACTGGGGTTGTGGCAAGGAAGTGAACTCCACTGCCCACCCACAGACTTCTGCAAAAGCCAGGGGCCAAGACTCTTGACACTGGTCCCTTGGGTGCACCTGGGGCAGGAGTAGAGGTGTGTGTGCCAATGCCTGGTAAGACAGTAACTGGCTAAAGAAGCTGGAGGCAGCCGCTAGGTGAGTGGACAAAGCACTAGCAGGGAGCAAAGGGACCTGGGTACCCTGTTTTACCATGGATCTCCTAAGCCTCTCAGGCCCTCAGCCTCCTATTTTCCAAAACAAACTGGAAGTAGATGAGGCCTAAAGTTTCGCTGAGGCTCAGTGTTAGAGAAATCCCTTCCCAGTAGACTCTTCTACACAACAGTGTTTGCATGTCTACTGCCAGACTTCGAAAGCTTAAGGCCTTCAAAGCCCAGACACAACCTTCAGTGTGCAGTCTACACTGAGACCCTGAGGCTCAGTCAATGCTTAAAGCTCCTTTCCCACAGATGGCTCATGTAACCAGAGGCCCTAAGGCCTTGTACTTCTGTGGCCTGAGCAAGCCTAGGAAGCCCGAGGAAGCAAAAGTACTGCCCATAGAGAGGGTCTGAGCTGAGGTCCTTTAAGCCCACATGTGCTCACTCAATGCTAAACTTACTTCACACACATGTGTTCTGCTGTCAGGAAGGACTCCCAGGCTTGTGTGCCTGGGTTAAGTATAAAAATAGTTCTCAAGTGCCTCCTAGAGACTCCATAAATCCTGGTCATCCCAGGCCTCTGAGGCTATCTGTTCAACTTCTTGCTCCAAGTCTTTGCTGTCCCTCTGTGTTCATCCTAATGGCTTGGCCTTTCCTCTGTACTTCCTTAGGATCTGTGGAAGTCATGTTGGGTTACTCTGTGGCAGGGCTGATGGGATCAACATGGTTGCTCACCTTTCTCAAGATCCCTTTCACTGTTGCCACACCAATTGCCAGCCCAGTGTGTCCCTGAGTCCTCAGACAGCGGAGCTCAAAAGAGCTGAGGTAGGTCTTCGGGGAATACACACGCACATGCGCACACACATACACGCACACACTCGTGTGCACACGCATGCACATGTCCTTGATCCACCCAGTGCTGGAATGATGGCTATAAAGAGCTGAGGCTGCTACACTGCTGACAACTGTCTTTTGCTTCTCAAGGCTGAGCCTGGGAGATGGAGCCGCCTGCACTGCTAATGGCACCCAGAATGGTAGGCTAAGTCCAAGAGCTGAAGAGTGTGGTAATGCAGTTAAATCAGACAGGACCTTGGCCGTAGAATGCATGTCTGTGGCTGTCTCCATTGGACAAATGATCTGCTGGAGGCTCCTGGGACTGGAAGAGCTAGCTCCTTCCACTTGGTTACACAGGAACATGAGACAGTGTTAAGTCTTTATTAGTAGCCTAGTTCAAGGTCTAGAGGAGGCATAGGAGTTTGGATATCCCCTTGGCATATAGGTGGTGTCTACTGGGTGGTTCACGTGCAGTCAGAGAACTGTAAGGGCCATGAAAGGCTGGCAACAACTCACTCCAATCTTTAGATCATTGTGGCTCTACCTGGCACTCCTCAGGTTTCTTCACTCTGAACAGAAGTCCCCTAGGGGATACCTCACCTGATCGGTAACTCCAATTATGGCTAAATTGCTGCATTCTTCACAGGTGTGAAGAATGATCTGTCCTCTATCCTGTTCTAAGCTGGTTCTTGAGTGAGCTGCCTGGCCCTGAGGGTCATGACACAATGGTACATGGCTGTACAGAACCACAGAAATATACACTATCATGCTGTCTGTGATTCTCATGCTTGGGGAGATGGCAGAAGTGTGGTGCCCTAGCACACACAGTGTCTGAGATTAGACACTGTATGAAGTTACTTTCTCCCAAGTGGAGCTGCCCAGGAGAATTCAGGTTCCTAGGCACAGTTGCTGCTCAGCAGGGTTGGGTCTATAGATGTGTTAGAGATGCCTGTCTTGGACTAGTAGGATCCTGGAGAAGCCTCCTTTAGCAGAGAACTCCTCTGGGATAAGTTGCTCTCTCCCTTACTTGCCTGAGTGGACAGATGTTTGCATGGTGCACACTGGAATCGGGCACTATCTGGAAGTGTAGGACAGTGGTGAGTGACAGACAGCTGGCACTCTGTTCTATCCATCTGATGTGATTTCTACCCTGCCCCATGCCATTAGTTTCAAAGCACTGTGTTTGGGCACACCCAGTCCCACTGGTCCTGTGAACTCTGGCAGGCCTTGGACCACTCTTTGAGAGGAGGTCTGGTCTCTATCATTCTGTTGATACCCAAGAGGTGTCAGTCCCTCTTCTTGTTCGTTTGTTTTCAAGGCACACGTGTGTATTCTAGATGAGAAAGGGGACAGGCACTTGGGGAAAGAGGTGCTGGTACACGAGAAGTACCATGTCTGTTGGTGAGGTGGGTCATTGAGTTAGTAGCTACTCTAGCTTCCCACATCATGGCTGAAGAAGGAATAAGAAGCTCAGAGCTTAGTATCAGGCTTGGTGAGAATCAGTGACTTCATTCATTGTTTTCATTCAATGAGAAATGAGACTAGAATTCACATGTCCTAACTGTCCCAGTAGGCTTTGTGAGGGGGGGGCTCAGCTAATGTTATCTTCCATGCTCAGGTCTCTGTCCTCTTTGGTATGGTAAAGGACAGCTTTGTTCAGGTACTGGACATTTTCTCCCACACCTTGATTTAGAGACACGCTGGGAAGTGCTGGTGAGGGCAGGAGACATGGCTACCATCTTTTAAGAAAGATGGTCATGGCCTCTACGATGGGAACTGTAGCCTGGCCAGACAACCATTAAGTGGAAGTGACTGGCCTTGACTAATGTCTCTATGGCACCTATGCATCTTGAAAGATTCTTGGTGCCCAGAGGGTAAATGAAGGGACTTTGCCATGGGCCAGAGAAGAAAAGCCAGGACAGACTGTGCAGCCTAGGGGTAAGATATGGCTATAGGCCTGGGACTGCAACCCAAAGGGTCCAGTATGTGAGCAGATAAGGGAAGGATGAGTACCCCATTTATCATCCAGGGGCAGTGGTTCAGCCCTTTGTCCAGAAGCAGTGCCCTTATTCCTTGTCTCTCAGTTTCTCCGCTGATCATCCTGTGGAACTCAGGTTGACCAACCAAAGGTCAAGTGGAACAGGCCTATGGTTCTGTTTTGCCCTGGCTTGCTTTGGCCTCCTGTAATCATGTCCAAGAACTTCTTGACCTCCAGGCCTCATCTAGAGGGTCCAGTCCCTTTGCAGGTCTGCGCACAAGTGCCTGTCTTAAAGTGTCTCTCTTAAAGGGGAATTCTGTTTTTTTTGGAAGGCCTTGTGGCCAGTGTTCCTAATATCACATGTAGACTACACACACACACACACACACACACACACACATATGTATGTGCACACTCCCTATTTCTATACAGTGTCAGCTCAGAGACTTCTGTTTTCTCCCTCACCGACTGCCTACAAACAGACAACACAGTTTGGTTTTCTAGGATAAAGAATGGAAGCTTCCATATCAGACACTATGTATATGACACTTAAATGTCCGAGGCTTCAAGATCCTTGTCTGTAGAATGGAGATTCTAACTTCTCAAGCTAATGTATCTATAAAGCTTGTCACCAGGTGGCAATCTTGTCAAGAAAGGAAGAGGCAAAGGATGGCTTAAAGGAACTAGCTTATCTATGGAAGCTTGTGAGGAGAGACTGGATAGGGTAGGGCCTTGGGAATGTCTTCAAGCTGAGGTGGTAGGGACTTGACTGCTGTCTATGAGGCCATACTGGGCAGATCTGGCTTCTCTGCTTACTCTCATACTGATATATATTCTCTCTCTCTCCCTCTCTCTCTCTCTCTCTCTCTCTCTCTCTCTCTCTCTCTCTCTCTCTCTCTGTGTGTGTGTTTCATGCCTCCTTTTTCTGACCCATGTACTGTTTGTTTCTGAGGACTTTGGGTAGGCCCAGTAGAGACCCTGCCTGTTTGCAGAGAGAAATGAGCAAGTGATTTATCTTCTTATATGCCCCTCCTGTGGCTCCAGGAAAGATAGTCACACTGAGAATGGGGATGGAGCAGTGGACACATGGCCTAGGTTGGTGGCAGAAAGTCTGGGGTGCTGGCACAGAAATGGGGGTAGCTCCCGCTCTAACAATGTTCAGCCAGGGCAGGTCAGTATTGACACATATAAGCCCCAAGACATAGACAGAGTGGCCCTACTTCCTCAGCCTCGTAAGACAACAGCCCCTGAAAAGGATCCCCTGGGCCACGTTATCCCTGTGAAGCTATTCCAGGTCTTGATGTGATGGGGGCTGAAACAACGTGGTGACATCAGCTGCTCTCTGACCATGAAGAATTTGGGGCCATGTGGCTCATAAAGACATCGCCTTCCTGTGGAGATCTTGCTTCACTCCTTCAAAAGCATTTTTTTTTTTTTTTTTTTTTTTTTGCAGCCATCAGAATGAATGGCAACATGTAGCCCATGGCCAAGACAGAGAAAGGAAATTCAAAATGGCTACACACAAACACAGCCTTCAGTTTCTCCTTTGATTCCTGAAGGTACTCCATGCATGCTGAAGGCCCTAGACCTCAGCCCTGACTCAGTCAGATTCATCTGCCTGTCTACCTGCCACTAGGGGACTTGAGTGACCTTTAAGCCCTGAAAGCATGCCATGTCGTGTGTTCTACAGGCTACCTTCCCCAGCTAACCCCTGACACTGGACTGTTTACCTGCTCTCTTCCCTTTTATGACCTTGAGACCGTCATTTCTCCCATGTTGGCATTCAGACTTAGGAAGCCTCTCCAGGCTGGTCTTGTCCATCCACTGACAGTCACCTTCACCATCATTTGACCAACTTCTGGCTTACAAATGATAGAGCCTGAGGCCCGTGGAGTCTCAGAATGAGTGGCAGAGTTAAGTGTAGGACCCAGGTCTCCTGGCTCCCAAGGATGCTCTCGCTCCCAGAAACTACTTGGATGGAGTGCCCATCCTTTCTCAACAGGGATACTGAGGTGTGTGGGCCCCCTTCACCCTCATAGCAAGCCCATGAGGTCAGTGGGGAGTCAGGTCCTGCTCATATCTGCTTCTGGGGAGGCAACCTACTCCTGTCCCTGGTTCATCCCTGTTAGTGTCCCTACCCTCCTTGTCTGGAAGGGTCTTCCGCCTCCTCCTTTGCTTGTCTAAGAAGGTACCCACCTCTTGGGGGTCCTCTTCCCTGTTGTGTGCTGGAGTTGGGCTCTGATTCATCTTCAAAGGAAGTTAAAGCCTTTTAGTCCAGGATGGACCAGTGCTCCACATTAACCTCATTCTCTGTAGCCCATCTGGATCAGGGTCCAAGGTCCCAGATTATTTAGCTGTGTCCCTGCACCCAGGTGCTAGCCACTGCTCCTCAGAATTTCCCAAAAAGAACCCCTGGCTGAAGAAGCCCCTGGACATGCCTCTTTCCCCGAGACTTATGCCTCTAACCCTTGCCCTCAGACACAGAGAACCTAAGCGTGAGGGCAGGAGACGGAGTTGTCCAGGAAATGGGATGTCACAAAGAGCCTGCCCCTCCTGTGTGGCACAGGGCCAGTAAGGCTGAGTGGGACCTCACACACAGCCGGCAGCCTGGCTCTATGCCAAAGGACACAGGGGATAGGAAAGGAGATGCCAGCCAGTGTGCCATCCTGAAACAAAACACAGTCGCTCTGGGGTTAGTTGGCAAGTCCAAACACAGCATTGGGAAGCAAGCAGAGGTCCTGTCCTCCCACTCTGAGCTCTGTCCAGGCTCAGCGTCCGCCCCGGAGAGGCTGCAAGGCAAAATGAGCAGCGGCATTAATCTGCTGATGGGTGAGAGAAATGTGAGCGTTACCCTGGGCTGGCCCCTTGGCTGCTCTCTCTCCCTAAGGAGCTAGGAGGTGGCCCTGACAGCTTTGCAAGGGTATAAAACAACCCCAAACAATTATTTATTTTAAATCAACAAAATGGAAAAACAAAGATACTCAGGCACCATTAACACTGATGGATCCAGGTGGAAATGGCCAGGTGGAGCCAGGGTGGGCTGAGGGGAAGGGGGTGAAGGCCGAGAGACCGTGTTTAGGACACACCTGGTCTGCACTCAGAGCCCAGTGTTCAAGCATGAGGCTTGGCCTGCACACTCGCCTCCCTGACTCAGGCTGGAGGAGAGCAGTCCCTGGGGTGCCTGGTGTCCCTTAGTGGGGAGGATCTACTCAATATGCTTTCCTGGCATTACGTTCACCGTCAACAGCGGTGGTGATGGATCTGGGGACCCTGAGGGATGGAGTAGTGTGTAATGGTCCCTTAAAATGGAGTCTATGGTCCTCTTAGTCTCAGGGAGGGCTTGTAGTCTGCTAAGAACATGGGGTTTGTGGGTATGGGGAGGAGCCTACTATGGGCTAGCCCCTGGTGGCCAATGAGGCAGTGTGTGGGAGCAAGGGCAGTGGCTGCTCTGAGGCTGGGTGTGTGTGTGAATGTGTGTGTGTGTGTGTGTGTGTGTGTGTGTGTGTGTGTGTGTGGGCACTGGGGAGGGGGAGGAGAGATGGCTACTGGCTCTGTGACAGGGAGTCACACTTCAGGAACCTGCAAGAGAGGGGGGAGAAAAGCGACACAAAAGCGTCCTACGAAGGAACAGACCCGACCACAGCTGGAAGGAAGGCAAACCTTTGAATCAGGTCCTTGAAATACAAGCTGCAGGAAGCTAGAACATTTTGGTGGACTTCAAACTCTCTGCCTTCAACAACAATTTTCAGGTCTGTAAACGCTTTCGCTCTGCGTTGCTGGTTCAATTCCTTCAACATTTCTGCAGAATAGAGAAGACAGACAGGGCCAGGTTCCCATTAAGAGGTTTTTAATTTTTATTTTTAATTAATTTTTTTTCAAGAAGTAGAGAAATAGAAAATACTTGATATTCTTTCTTGGCAAGGCTGGCTGAACACTGACAGTCAAAAGAGGGTCACAAACAAGCATAAACAAGCAGCCACTGGGAGGGGCTACATAATCAAGGGGGTAACAACTTAAAAAAGCAAAATAACAAAACAAAACAAAACCCGAATATGATTAAAAAAAATATCAAACCCAGATACTGAAAGATTGGGGAGTAGGCTGGGGGAAGATTCCCATACTGACAGTTGGAAACAGAAAATACATTACCACAAACAGCTTTAAAAAAAAAATCTATCCTAGAACCATGGAATACGTCTCCAAGTGCCAATGGTGCCGATGTATCAAGTAAGGCATTGTGATGCAGGATGGGCAGGACATGGTTCAGAGGAACAAAACCCACAAACCCTGTAGAAACAGCGTCCCTTCGGTTAGACACTCAAGCCATGGCGTGGAACAAGTTCCCTGGGTAGGGCAGCCAGAGAATGGAAGGGCCCAACGAGGGCTTGGCAAGTGCCTCCTTCCATCTCACACCCCCATCACGGACTTCTGGGGTAAGCAAGTAAGCAAAGGGTGGGTGGGGTTGGGTGTGGTCTCTTTGCATCAGCCTCATTTTCTAGGCTAGCCTTCCAGGACACCCAGCCTTGCCTGTGCATTTGACAATGAGAAGCTGGTTTAAGGCCTCTGCGGGTCTTAGGAAGTGGCTTGGGAATGGGAGGTGATTATATCCTGCCCCAGTGTATACCTACCTTTGCCTGGAGTCTTGGCCACTGGGGATGGCATAGACAGAATTCCAGGCCTATGGGTTCCAGACCTAGGGAGGTCAACATTTCCCCCCAGACCCACCCCAAGGCCTAGAAGGGAGGAGGAGAGAGGAGCCTACCAGGTAGCCCATTTAATTAAGGTGTCCTTTCCCCTTTGCTGAAGTTAGGGCCTTTGGATGGACACTACTCACTAGCCCCAGCACATCTGGCTACATCCAGGACTCCTTAACCTTAGCATGTAGTGGCTGGACATCACATCAGAGGCCTAGATCCTTGTGTCAGGTGACCTAGACTGTTGTTAGACAGGTAAAGGGAGACAATGAGAGGAAAGACCTCTTACCATCATCCCAAGCTCTCCAGGTCTATGTTAAGTGAAGCCAATCTTCTAGAATTACTCTCTGGTGTTCTCTACTTCAAGCCTGAATGTAGGGTCAGTACCAGTTAAGTGCTGAGAGTCCCCTAGCCCAAGTTCTTATTCTGGATTTGTCACAAGGTAGTCAGGTGGCCCTGGGCTCTTCTCAGCCTGTGGCAGGTCCTCTATGCCTCTCTGAGTCTCTATATTTATATCTGTCAACAAGGAGCTGAGGTCCCTACTTCCGTCTACAGAGATGATCACTTGATTTAGTCCAGCCCAGGGATGACGACAGGATCAGTGGGTCTCAGCAGTCCAGCAGGCCTTCCTTCACAAAGATACACTGGCCTTGGGCTCTGCTAAAGATGGAGGATATGGGTCCTGGAAAACATGCTGCATGTGGGGACTGAGGTGGTGGAACTGTCCCCTGAGTCACAGGCCATGCTAAGCCATGGACTCCCTCACCACGTGTTAGGCTGACTTGTACTATGGGAGAATGTCTTCAGGTCTGCATGAGGAATACTCTGGCCGGGCTTTCCAACTTCAGAAGGGCACAGAGGCAAGGCTGGAGGGTGTGGGCTCTGTGGTATAGGTGAGCAGAGAGCTGGAGAGCAACAGGAATGGCATAGTTGGCAGGTGACACTAGATCCTGAGAATCGTGCCAACAGGGTACAAGGGGACTGTGTGCAGGAAGTGGAGAGGTTGGGCTTGTTTTCCAGTGATCTGACAGAGAGGAAGGAGGAGAGGGTTTTAGGAAACCCAGTGGAAGACAGGAAGACCCCAATCTTCAGAGATCTTGATTTTGGAGACAGGCCTGAGGGTGAACCTGAACTCTGCCTTCTGTGAGTGAGATATGCACCCTTGAAAAGGTGAACTGGATTCCCAGCAACCTTGCTTGTTGAGAGTTAATGGTGCAGCATATGGTCTGTACCTACTGTGCCCGGAGTCACTGAAGTAGATTCAAACTACTGTTGATGGAGGAGCCCTTCCACGATCTCACTGAGAGATGAAGAGGAGGCTTACTGGAGACTGAAGGGCAGGGACAGCATTTAGGCCTCAGCTGCTATGTAATAGGAGGGAGCAAGGGACAACTGAGAAAGGAGGGGAGGAAGAGTTTGGCTTGGGGTAAGCTGGGAGAAAAAGAGTCAGTAAGGCACAAGGAGTGGTGAGAGGCCTGCATGGAGATCAGCCTATGGCGTTCAGGGAGGATCTGTGGGGCCAGGCGGGCCCATGTAAACTGTGATTCTTGGATGCTCACAGAGCCTGCAGCTGAGTGAACCTGGTGGATTATGGCATTTATGAGCAAAGAGAGGGGCGGAGTTAAGAGTAGGGGGGCATTCCAGGTGAGGATTCTAAACTTTTAGAGCTTTACAATATTTTTAAAATGTAGAAGTGTGTAAGTGTGTGTGCGTGTGTGTGTGTGTGTGTGTGTGTGTGTGTGTGTGTGTGTGTGTGTGTATACATGAGTGCAGGTACCTGCAGAGACCAGAAGAGGGCATCAGATCACTAGTAGCGAGAGTTACAGGCAGTGTGAGCCACCTGACACGGTGCTGGGAACTGAACTCAGATCCTCTGGCAGAGCAGTATCTATTCTCAGCCGCCTACCTGTCTTTCTAGCTCCTGGGTCCTAGTTCTTAATCTTGATTTGTCACAGGATAGTTAGGTGGCCTTGGGTGAGTTACCCCAGCCTGTGGGGCCTCCAATACCTGTAGGACAAAATAGCTCTGTGGCTACCTGGTGTTGGAAAACAGATCCAGCTCTGTGTGGAGTTAGCTAGTGTTGGGGCCAGGCCAACATGCCACTCCTGGACCTACTGTGTTCTGATGTTTCAAAGGTTTTCCTTACAGGTCAAGGTTCTAGAAAAGACTCTAGCCATAGCCTTAGTCCCAGCAGTAACACTGGCTGTATCAGGAACCTCAAGTCCAGGCCCAAATCTGGCAAGGTGCCTGGGATTGAGGCGTCGCCTCTCTCCACATGGATGCTTTCTGTTCTCTACACTTCCACCTTTTCAGAAGTCTGATGTAATAGTTGGGGATGATTATTCACTTCCAGGAGAATTTTTCAATTTATGAAAGTGCTCACCAGGGGATTCCTTTGCACAGCAGGCCCAGTGCATTCCAAGTATTGATCAGTTGGTATGTGTTTGCCACTGCCTGCAGCGTGCCGGTGGGGATGGGGGGCATGGCAGTTTATACTTGTCAGGAACACACCCTGGATCCACAGGAGGAAGCCAGGACCTACTGTCCTGGGTGAAAGATGCTTGGATTCCTCACCCTTGTCTCAGAGCAGAATAACCCTCCTGAATTTTTGAGGTGTTTCTTGGAAACAGTTCAAAGAGGAGGGCCTGGTACAGGGAAGGCTGTGGGGTTTGGGGGGAATCTAGACCAAAGGTGGGTGTTCAGCGTTCCTGGCAGCACCCCACATTTGTAGAATTTAGAATGGGCCAGAGGCCCTTGGGCCCTCCCCAGGAAAGACTCAGTACCATATTCCTGAGGAGACTGATAGCCTGAGCCCACATGGAGGGTTATAGCTTTAGCCTCCATCCCTGCTGGCGGACATCTTGGGGCATTTCCTGATCTTAGCTTTGAACAGAATGCCCCACCCCATGCTAACAGAATGGCTGCCCTAGGCCTTGCTTCTCCACTCCACACCAGGGATTCCTCTCCCATAAGACCACCTGGCAGAAAGCACATGACCAGAGAGTCCTTTGCAGTTTCCAGCCTGCCTTCTCCCAACCCACCTCCCTCCGGCAGCTCCTCAGTCTCCAGCCACTGGCCCCTGGTTAAATGAGCCCTTCAAGAGTGAGCAAAGGCAGTAGGGTGTCCTTGATCCTCGGCTTCACCCCCGTGCCCTAGACAGCAGCCTGCTTCCAAATGTGTTCTCCTCTGCCCAAGTCCTTCCTTAGTCTTTATTCGGCTGCTCACCACTAGTTTTCCACGGCAATCCTGATGTCATCTGGTCCCAGGCCTCCTTGCCTCTTTCTTCCTTCAGCCCCGCTCTCTGTTTCCCCATGAATGTTCTTGCAACATCCCGAGCTGCCTTGTAGTTAGTTATTTACATATCTGCCTCCTGTACCAGACTACACTGTATTTACATTTTTTACCTGCAGCACTCAGCTCAGGGCCTGACATGTGTTCAACCCACACAGTAGGTTGCAAAAATTCTCTACTATCAAGAGGCAGAGGTCCCTGAACGGTGGCTGGCTTTCATTTGCTTTGGAGTGTAGAATGCAGTAGAAAGGACCTTATATGGGTGTCAGCCACAGCATCAAGAGGAACTGCTTGCTTCTGCTACCTCTGGAGATCCCACTGGGATAGCCTGTTGGAGGATGAGAGGCAGCATGGAGCAAAGATGAGCCATCCCAGATTGTCATGTCGACTAGCCAGCCTCTGCCAGTATCAGCCTGACCTAACCCTCACACTGCCTAACCAGAACCACAGCCTTAATGAGCGAGTTACTGTTTAAGCCAGTGTGTTTGAGAATTACTGGTTAGCTTGGCAAGAGCCATTTGAGTCGGGAGGTAGGAATAAATGACAGGCTCATGAACCCAGAGTGCTTGCCTCTGTCAGTTTCCCCTTTGTTAGTCTGATGTGAGGTTAATTCTTAAAATGTGCAAACATTCCATTGCGCCCATCTCTCAAGAGTACAGCTCAGTGCTGGTAAGCACACGCACATCGTTTTACAACCAATTGCTAGACTTTCTTTCCAAACTGGAACTGTGTATCTAGGAGACAACCAGTCCCTCCCTACTCTTCCTCCACCAGCCCCTGCCACCGTTCCACTTCTGTCTCTATGAGTTTGACTCCCTGGAGATGTCGTCCTGTAAGTGAAACCATACACATTTGTCCTCCTGGGATTGGTTTATTTTACTTGAATGCCTTCAAGGTTTGTCTTCATTGTGCCATATGTCAGAATTTCCTCCTGACTTACATCCTATGGTAAGTAGATACCATTTTAAAACCCATTCATCTATGAGTAGATGCTTTTCAGCTGTTGTGACTGATGCTCCCAGCCTAATCTCCCACCCCGTTATGGGTATCTCTAGCCACTCCAGTCTTTACCTCCATTATAATTGGTTAGAATGAGATAATCCCATAGACCCAGCTTCCAGGGAATGCAAGGGACCAGGGGATGCTAAGAGGGGTCTTCCTGGAGCTGCGTGCTTGTTTAGAGGAGAATGAGACCACAGACAGAACCAAGACTGGAGATGAAGCTGCAGCTAAACTTCTGCATATTTTTCACCAAATGGCACAAGTTATTTGTCACAGGCTAATGGGCTCATTCCAGCTGGTCTAGAAGGGCTGTCTGATGTGGTAATAAAGAGAAAGGGGTGTCAAATATTAAAAGGTAAAGAATCCCAGTGTCTTTGCTGTAGGGAAGCCCATTAAATCAGAGCCCTGAGAAAGGTTGCATAGCCAAATAATTTTTTTTCCAGAGCTCAAGCAGGAACCCAGCTAGGTGATAAATGTCCCTGGTCCCGTTGGTATTTATGACACATACATGATAAAGGACCAGAAAACATTATAAACTCAGAGCAGTTGGGAAATACACTGAGAAAACCCAGTGAAGACTGTGTCATGCACACCCAGAGAGTAATTCATCTGGGAGCAGGGACACTGGGTATGTGCTGACACCGAGGGGACAAATGAGAGCTTTGCACAAACAGCCTCCTCATTGGATGCTTGGTACAGCCAAATCATCCATGAAGTGCCTGGAGCCAGCTCTCCTTACAGGATTGCCCAGGGATGACCAGCCTGGAGAGGGTATGACTGGAACAACTTGATGTTATCTCTGAGTCACTGCCATCTGCTATCATGAGGACCCTTTCCTCCTCTGGGGGAGGAGACTCGGTCCTTACTGCTCAGCTCCTCTCTGAGGACTCACAGAGCCTTCCTGGTCTTCAATTTACAGCTTCATCACCCCTGTATATTCCTACCCTCTGAGTTTACACCCAGCACTTCCTGCTATTTTGACCAAGTCATTTCTTATAATTAAGGGCTCACAAGTCCCGTAAGCCTCAGCTCTAGCAGTGTTCTCTAAGGAGTCTCAGAGAGTCATCTCAGTCACACCATGCTTTGCCCTCTCTGGTGCTCCCATGAGACTTTGTTGGTGTCTCAGTATCAGACAGACCATTGGCTACCTCATTCTAGAGGACTTTACCTGTTGTCTACCTGTCTCCTTTCCAGGCTGTGATATGAATGGCTTGTCTCTGTGGTTCTGGAGTAAATGGTATTATGCTTTGCATGTGTTTGTCAGTGTGTGTGTGTGTATATGTGTGTGTGTGTGTGTGTACATGCACATTTGAGCGCGCGCACGCACACACACATGTACACACACTTCTTTTATGATTGGAATTCAGGTGGATTACAGAATACATGGAGAGGTGTGGGAAGCAATCAGAATATCCTTAAACGTGATTAAATGGAACTAGTAGAAATGTCTAGCTGTGTAGAAGCAGATAGGCTGGTTGTAGAAGTGAAGCCTCCTCTAAGCCTAGGAAATATCACTGCTAACAACTGTGGTATCCCAGAGATTTGGGTGATGTATATTGCTAAAGCACTGCCCCACTCATGACTTAGATCTTTGGAAAGAGACTGAATTATTCTGTTCTGCTCCAGTTGTTTAGAAGAGCCATAAATGACCTCTGTAGGAAGGACTAACTACCTCAGCTGACACTGAGGTATAGCTGCAGCCTGTGGCCTTGACACACCGTGGCTAGAGAGAAGCCATCCTTTTTAACACTTCAGCTTCTAGCACCTAGATGGCAAGGTTTACCCAAATGGAATCCAACCACCAGTTGCATGCATCAACAGATCATGCCCGGAGGGATTAGGGTGGGCATTCTTCATTTGGGAAGGAATTAGGGTAGAGCAAGGGCAGAGTGTTGTATTAGACACTCTCTGTTGATGGATAGAATACGCTGACCAAAAGCTTTTCAGAGGGGATATAATCCCTCACGGTGGACAAGGTGTGGCATTGGAGCATGAGGTGATGATGGCAGTCAGTGGGCAGACTTATCACATTTCATCTGCACACAGGAAGCAGAGAGAGAAAGAGAGGTGGGTGGAGGGAGAGAGGCGTGGCCAGGCTATAAAACTTTAAAGACCATCTCCAGTGATGAACTTCCACCAGCAGAGTTCTACCTCCTGGGTGTTTGCATAATATTCTCAAACACCACCATCAACCTGAGAGCACACGTTCAAACACACAAGCCTATGGGAGACATGTCTCACTCAAACCACCACAAATGTCATGACCCACATCCAGATCAGAGAACCGAGCCAGATGGTGGCTTCCACCACAGGGTGGTGAGGTAGACCCTTGGCTGAGCACAGATGGCTACTGGGCAACCTCTGAGGCTGCAATGAAAGTACCTGGCTAGGTTAACATTAGCAGCAGTTAGACCTTCCGGCCTTCTCTAAAGATACTTCCTCCCTCCCTCCATCCCCCTTTGATTTTTCAAGTCAGGGTATCTCTGTGTAGCCTTCACTGTCCTAGACCTCACTCTGTAGACCAGGCTGGCCTTGAACTCAGAGCTCTGCCTACCTTTGTCTCCTGAGTTCTGGGATTAAAGGAGCATATTACTTTTGACTAAAGATGCTTTCGTTTGGTTCTTTTTTCTGCTTGGAGGGTGGGATCTGAGAAGGTGATGCTTGAGATGAGAGGAGGCAGATGTTTTGAGGTTCTGTGCTGAGAGACATCTGAAGAAGGCTAAAGCTTGGGAGAAGTTGGGTGAGATGTGAGGACAAAAATTAGAGGTGTGAAGGCATCTACAGAGGAGGGGTGGGACTCTGGCTGACCTCCTGGAGGGTGGAGAAGAACTACACTGCAATGACCTGACAGATGAGCCAAATCAGGACACCGGGAGGCTATGGGGGGATTGGAAGCACGCATGTAGAGAGTGGAAGAACGAGGTGGAGACTGAGGCAGAGGTGCTAGCAGCAGCCAAGGGGGACTTAGGAAGTAGAGAGTTCCTGTACTCCTTATATGACCTCTCTAAGAACACAGCTTGGTAGCAAGGGAGGGTGGTGCCTCAAAGGACACAGGTCCTGATGACAATGGCAGTGTGAGACTTGGACAGGGATTAAGTTGAGTGAGGGTGGGGAGCTTACTTTATTTTCTCATTTGCTCTTATCATTATGAAACCACTTGGCCTTCAGCGTATTAACTCAGAGTTTATATTTCTTTCTCATTGTAACTAGACTTTTGGGCGGTGGGGGATAGTTCTTCACTGGAGGGACTGGAGTTAAGAAGTCAGGACAGTTATTTGGGGCCAAGAGAAAGAGCCGAGTTCAGAACCTTGGAGAGCTACACACACCCAGTAGATAGCTAGGGTGGTTAGGGAGCGGCCTGGAACAACCTAACACACCCAGGGCTGTGGATGAGACTAGGGGACGCACAGCTCCTTCAGAGGCTGAGACTCTGAGTTCCAGGAACTTGAGGTGGTACAAGTACCGAGGGGTGTTTTCATGAAACAAGTCTCCTGTGTGCTGATACTGGGGATACTGGGTGTAATGAATGACCATACATGTAGCCCTGGGACAGTGCAAGGTTTATTGGGAGAGACACTTATATAACTATGCAAACAGGGACAAACACTGAGCAGAGGAGAAGACAGCTGGCCTGATGGGACCAGGGAGGCACCCCAGTGGGGTGTTTGTTTAGGAAAGACTCATAGGAAAGCAAAGCAGAAGCACCCAGGAGGCTGTAATGCAAGCTGAGAAGGCCCCAAGGCTTGAAAGGGCCTGTGCTATCCCATGAGACAATGAGGTCATTGGTGGCTTTAATGGGCAGGTGACCTAGGGAAGGGTAGCCAGGAATCAAAGAAGTAACGGCTGCCTATGTCAAATGGAGCTAAGTGTACATGAGGTAGCTGAAGCTGTAGCTACGGCCTTTGCTTAGAATGCATACAGCCCTGGCACAAGGGTGATGCTCACAACCGACTCACTGTGGCCTGAGGTGCACTCAGGGGGCCTGCTCTGGGCTAGATCTTGGAGGAAAAGAAATCTAGGTTCTATTATCAAAATGGCCCACTGTATGCCACTGTAGGGTCCCCAAAGGACTGGCTTTATGGTTGATCTAGATCTGTGGCCTCGATTTTCTCCCTAATCCCCAACCCAACTTCTGGGCTCCAGCCAATGTCTTCCTTATGATTTTGTCAGAGCTGGATTCTGTGGCCGCATCCCAGGCTTTTGATTATAGACATGCAGTCTCAATACGTGAGGCAGTAGTAGTATACTGACATGCTACTTACAGCAGGACCTGTGGATGCTGGAAGAACACAGGTATGCAAATGGATGTGTGCAGGTACAAAGGATGGAGGCTTAGCTTGGTCTTCAGAGTGGAACTTTCTTAGTCACCTGCACGTGCAAAGCCCCAGGGCCATGCATGACTGTATCCCAAGTATGGACAGTTGGGGAAGGGGATAGTAAGAAATGAGGCTAGAAATGGTTCAAGTTGATGCACCCAGGAAAGCTTAAATAAGCTGTGTTGGGGAACCTATAACTCTTTAAATGTTTAAATGTGTGTGTGTGTGTGTGTGTGTGTGTGTGTGTGTGTGTGTGTGTGTGTTCACATACATATATGAGTGCAGGTGTCCAAGAAGTCCAGAGAGTGTCAGATATTCTGGAGCTGGAGGTACAGATGGTTCTGAATGACCCAACTTTTGGGTTCTAGGAACTGAACTTGGGTCTCTGTAAGAGCAGTAAGCACTCTTAACCACTGAGCCATCTTCAGAGCCCCGGGAACCCATAGGTCTTAAGCCTAGAGATGGAATTAAGGAGTTACATAGATGACCTTGGGCACAGATAGTGAGGGGACTGGAAGCTATATGTCTGGAGAGATGGCACACCTTCTAGTAGTGACTCCTGCCAGCACCATGAGAGAGTGGTGAGGAAGAAGCCTGTTCTAGACTCTAGAGGGGACAGAAGGGGACTCTTCTGGGAGCAGAGTCAGAGGACTTCCAGATTTGGTATAGAGTTTTGCCCTGAAGATAATGGGCTTCCGACTCAGAACTGAAAGCAAGCAGTCTGTTTCTCCTGCCTGGGACACAGTGTCTGGACAGCAACCTTGAGCAGAGGAGGCCTGGAAGGAGCTCTGCTTCCCCCCTTCATGTCCCTGGCCGCCTCAGTCATTGTTACACACGCTCTGTCCCTCTTTCTAATCTAAGGCCCCTCATCTGCCTGTCTCCTAGATTCCAAAACTGCTGTGTGTATTGAGAGAAGTAGGTGAAGATCCCCAGGGGTCTTCTCACAATGCAGACCTCAAGAATGGGCTAGAAATAGAAGAATGACAAAGAACTGGATGAGGAAACAGTGTCCCCACCTATGGGACAAATAGACACAGCTTCAGAATTTAAATTCTCATGCTATGTCCCACAAAACTAGATTCTTCAGGGGGAATCTGGTTCCTTAAAGATCTGGCCGCTAAGGTTTGGGAAAGGCAGTCACCTATTCTAGTAACAGGATAGCTGCCAAGATAGTTCAGAGATGGGGTGGGGGTAGTCAGAGGAGAGACTGGAGGAAAAGGTAAATTCTTCCACGGGTCTCTTCCATCCGCTTTAGCCCAAGTCATTATTTCCAAAGCATTCTGACAGCCGCCATCCCAGCAAATAAATCAATAGTTTTAAAGGATTTGCAAGAATTAGTGAACCAGAGCTGAGAGTACAATCAGTTCAAGTACCCAAGTAAACAGGGAAATGAAACAGAAACCCTGGATGCCAGGGGTAATGGCAGCTCCAGATGCTATGAACAGAGTATTCACAGCAGCCCAGTACACTGTGGGATTAGGAGAAAGGAGAGGAGAGCATGTGCACCTGTATGTGTGGCTGAGGCATAAGGATTCTTTCCTGCCCACCTTTGTCTCCACACTCTCCTAGGAGACTGTCTATCCCTGGCTCTCCATCCCTGTCCACCTCTCGCTGTCTGTGGGCAGCTCAGGTCTGGGAACCACACCTACATCCTGACCTTTAAGCACAAAGAAGAAAGTGGGGTTGTGTCTCCAGTGGTTCAGACGCTGTAGAGTATGGAGTTCAGGCACACTAGCCAGTGGGAGAGCACAGCAGTAGAGGAGCCAGTGCCTCATCGGCTGGGCATGGACCAACTCACAGCCCGTGTGCCAGCTTACCCATCCCACCTCTCATACTGGCTAGAGGCCACTGTGTTTTTTTATCATGTGCTGAGGTAGCTGGGGGTGGAAAGATCAGCAAGGGGCTGTCCCGATACTCCCTCACTCTCCCAACCTTGATCTTGCCCTTTTCCCAGTGTCCTATGTCAATCCTGTCTTCCATGCACATCCATTTCTGTCTTCTGGGCAAGCGCTGGTGGGTGGAAATGCTGATTTTTATTATATATCTGCAATCATTGGTCTCCAAAGCCATTCTGGACAGAGCTGCAGATGATTTGCTCCAAGTGGCAACCTACTGTTAAAGACCCCAGGCACAGGGGGGAGGCCTGCTTGGGTACACAGCCTGTGCCCTGGGGCCCTCGGATCAATTTCCTTAGCCTGGTATGGTTTCCCGTTAATACTGGATTTAATCATAGTTCTTTCTGCCCAGCTCATTTCTGTAGGTCTCTAGCTTGGCTATCGGCTTTTCTTGGGAAGCTGAACTTACCAAACTCTATACTAAATCACAGATCTGCTTTTTACAAATGCACGCATTATAGTTACTTCATAGTTGCCATCCTGTGTCAGAGGGCCCAGGCTTGTACACATACCTATGTGCATGGCTCTGAGGGACTCTGCCTAGGGTAGGCTAGATACATAGTAGCCACTCTAGGCCCTGGCCACTGTGCCCAGTTAGCTGAGGGTGGGCAGAGCATACACATTGTAGAGGGGACCACCCGTGTTCAGAGGGTATATACAGGTCACACAGCTTTTATAAAGCATCACTCCGAGCTGGGGCCTGTGTGAGATGGAAGGCCCAGATTGGCCCACAGCAGGAAAGTGAGAGGGAGGGAGCCAGTGCTCTCAGAGGCATGGCCTCTCACAAGATGGACCTGGGCATGAGACTCACCTGGAAACTTAAAAAAAAGACTGATGCTAGGGTGGCTGTGCACACCTCTAATCCCAGAACATGAGAGGCAGAGGCAGGAGGATCTCTGTGAGTTTGAGACCAGCCTGGTCTACATAGCAAGCTCCAGGGAAGTAGACAAAATAGGGCAGACGGTTGATATCTGCTTGGCTCTAGTGCCTTTAAAGCTTATAAATATAAGAGGTTTGTGTTTTTATTTGGAAACTAAATGATCTAAGGTTGTATAGAAACTACCAATTAATATTTACCATAAGACCAGAGCTCAGCGTTTGGCTAGTTTGACTCGCCAGCTTGTCTCATCCTACCTTGCTCTGCAATCACTGGTAGGGTGACATGCTCATCTGGACTTTTATGTGAGTTCTATGAATTTGAACTCTGGTCCTGAGGCTTGCACAGCAAGTGCTTTACCCCTGTGCCATTTCCCAACCCCAGAGGCTTTCTAAGAGCTCCTCAGAGGGTTCTAATATACAATGAAGTTAGAACCTCTGCTTTCACGGCCCTGAATGGACGGCTGTTGGTTTTGCCTTTTTTATTTTCACTCAAGTGTCCAGAGCTGCTCTCAGAGTGCAAAGTCATTTACTGAAAATAAATAAATAAATAAATAAATAAATAAATAAATAAATAAATAAATAAAAAAAATTAAGGAGCGACAGCTCCAAGAGGCAGAAATTCATGCAAATGAATGCAAATAAATACACACTTTCATACATATGTTTATGCAAATATTCTTGTGGTCCTGCAAATCACTCACTTGCCTGCAAGCAGCCACCTACAATTTCTTGGTGAGAACTCCAGGCAGGGGGCCTGGGTTAATGACAAGTGGTATCATGACCTCCCAGGATATGACACATCTATTAGCAAACTCATTTCCTAAGTCCTAGAGAACAACACTGAACTGAGCTCTGTCCACCTCAGCATGTCCCCCAGGCACACAGACCCCCGCTGCTCACTCAAGGGTGCAGGTGAGGAGCAAGAATAAATACTCAATGGATATTCCAAGGCTACCAGACTGGTCAAAGAAACCAGCTAAGGCAGCAGATGGGTGCCTGCCTGAAAGCCGCTGTGAGGACTGGCTGGCTTCAGTTCAGCGCCAGTCTGGGTGGGCTGGCATGTAGCTAGGCACTTGTCCTGCCTAGGCAGTATGCCCCACTCATGTCGTCTGCGTGATGGTATCCTACAGCTCATTTTTCTCAGTGGGGAACACACTTCAGAAGAAAACATGGTCTAGTCGAGATTACAGCCTGGTGCCCTACTGTGCATCTACTTCTCCATCAAGCTATCCGAGGTGGCACACCTCTGCACATACCCCCAGTGTGGCCTGAGATGTGGGGAACTGAGCAGGTAGGAGGGTTACCAAGTGAGTCTAAAGCCACTCGAGTGCTGTGTCCTGGCCTTTGGGAATCCTAGATCAGCCTGCTTTGCACAGCTCTGGAAGGTCACACACAATTTCTTATTTCTCCAGATGCTGCATTTGGGAGGTAGATGCCACAGTGATTGGAAGGCTTCAGGATACTGAAAGGTAAGGTTCCCAAAGGCAGGAGTCTGTCTTGTTACACAGTAGGCATTTAATACATTTCTGACTGACGAGGAGGAAGCATTTACTTCATCTTGCCATGTCTTACCACCTTCTTAGCTCTTCTTACACATAACCTGGGGAGGGCACGGTGTGGGCTGACCCTATTCTGACATTCAGCTTCAGGAAGGAGAGGACAGATAGGCCACAGGGCTTGTGTCAGGGAGAGACAGAGCACTCTCAACTCATTTACTCTGGATAGGATCTCTGTAACTAATGTCTCAGTAGAAAGTAAGAATTTAGTAGAAAATTCAGAATTCAAGTATGATTCTGAGTCAGCAAAGGCCTGTTTCAGCAACCTTTCTGGATCTCTGTGATACCTATTCATCCACCCCTGACAAAACCTCTGTGGTGGTTTGCATGAGATTCGCTTCATAGGCTCACAGGGACTGGTACTATTGGGAGGTGTGGCCTTGTTGGAGTAGGTGTGGCCTTGTTGGAGGAAGGTGTCACTTGGGGTGGGCTTTGAGGTTTTAGAAGCTCAAGCCAGGCCTAGCATGTCTAATTCTCTTCCTGCTGCCTGCAGATCCAGATGTAGAACTCTCAGTTCTTCAGCACCATGTCTGCCTCCGTGCCACCAAGCTCTGCACCATGACAATAATGGACCAAACTTCTGAGAATATAAGCCAGTCCCGATTAAATGCTTTCCTTTATAAGAGATGTCATGGTCATGGAGTCTCTTCACAGCAATAGAAACCCTAAGACACTTCATGCTTCTAGAACAGAAGAAAGCTCCACCATGTTAGGTTGTAAGACAGCTCAGCCTTGCTGACCTCACAGGTCATTCAACAACAGTTCTTGTTGGCTCAACATTTTCCATGAAGAAAGCAGCCTTTACACACAGGAAATGACTTTCCAGAGGACCAGCTGGATCCGGCTCTACACCAGTCAGTTGCCCAGCCTCTGGGAAGGCCCATGCCTCTGTGAGTACTGTCTCTCTCCTCTTTATTTTCTCTGGCTGGCTTAAATCCAGTTTTAAAGAGCAATTCTATTCTTTAATTATTTTAGGCTGACCTCTTCAGCTTTTATGGACTGTTGAGATTGGCTGCCTCCAGTTTCACAGTTGTTAAGTGATAAGAAAAGTAGGAGGTAAGGTCCCTCCTCTGGAAGGGAAGGGAAGAGAAGTTCTCACCTCCAGAGCCTGCAGGCTGGTTGGCCGGGGACCTTCCCAATGGGTCTGAGGTATGACTTGACTTTGCCCACATCTTGACCAAAGACATGCTTTGTCGTGCTGAGTGTTGTGTGTCAACTTCTGTAGTTAATAGCAGTCACTATGCTGACAATGAACTAGGAGACCAGACTGGCTTTGAGCAATGAGGCTACCTAACTTAGGATCCCAGGACCCCCAAAGAAGGTCATTTGAGGGACTATTGTCAAGAGTTCAGACCAGTTCAAACCTCAGAAACCTTAAGAACAAAGTGCAGAATTTATATCTAGGGTCCACAACTTAAAATTCAAAGGTCCATGCCCCACGGAGAGAAGAGAACTTGACACAGCCTAGCCCTGGCGGCTGGCCTCCTGATTTAAAACCTGGGAGTGTAGACAGCTGGAAGCAGTCTGGAGAATCCTCTCAGCCCCTCGGTGCTATGAAGTTCCCTTCCCTGCTTCCAGTTCTCTGACTGGCACCTGACAGTGTGCAGGGTATTAATTATGGTCAGAGCTTTTCAACGTGCAATAAAAAGCCTTTTAAAACGTTCCGATGGGAGGTGATTAACTCTATTAAGTGGCATTATGGATCTTCCTATCTGTTGCTTTCATAAACATAGTTGTAGGCGGAATGTTTTATTATGGGCATAAAAATGTCCCACATTACAATGCATAAGCACATATTGATGTTGTATTTCTTTACTGCGCTACCGCCCCAATCCCCAACCACTCCGAAAAGAAACTACATGTCTTAATAATTTATGCTCCAAGTTTTAACCAGGATTATCAATGGCAGCTTTTGAGCTTTCTCTTTTGGCAACACAATAGATCATAGTAAAAATGCACCGACAAGCGATGTGTCCGTTTGATTTTTTCCACCTGAATCAGCAGCCCAAATTCCAGACACAGCAGTTTAGGGCAAGGCGCATGCTGAAGAATTTAAGTCTAAGCATTTAATCTGTTCTTTCCATAAATTTCTGCTGCTTGTGCTTTATAATGATTCTACCAGAGGAAGTTTATTTATATCGCAGATTCCCAGCATCAGCACATTGAGAACACAACGTAATCGCTCAGTCAATAGCTTACAGCCATGTATAATATCACTCCGGAAATCAAAAGCCCATTTGAAGAAGAGAAGGCTCAGATTAAAGTCACTTTAAGACATCAATAACTTGGACTGGCTGAGGAGAAGATATAAATATCTGGCGTGCGCATATGCAAATAGGAACTTGCAGACACGCTACCTTGGAGCTCGGGAACCTCTGGGTGGGGACTTGCAGCACGTGACAGCGGCGCCGGGGGCGGGGTGGGCGGTGCCTCACAGTCACCTGGGAGGGGCTACGACTGCTGCATAATACGCCTGCGCGATCTGTGGCCGCCAGCTTGGGCTGGGGCCCGTGGCTGATAGAGGGCAGGGCTCCGGTGTGAAAAGCTCCAATGAAGGAAAGAGGCCATCTAGAATGACACTTGCGTCATGCAACCAGGGCGTTCATCTGTATCCCAGACCTAGAAAAGCATGCCATAGGAGTCATGTTTTCTTCCTGAATCTCCTTGTGAGACTAGCCATTATCTTTTCTCCTTTATCCTTCAGGGTTAACCCTGAGGTCTATAGCTTCCAGAGAAAAGAACTTGTGCAAGACCTCACAGCTAGTGAGCTATAGGCCCAGGATCAAGCTGTGCTTACAAAAAAAAAAAAAAAAAAAAAAAAAAAAAAAAAAAAAAGAGCATTTAAACGACTGCTGTTTCCTGGACACTCTCCTTAGAGGCAGAGCAGGTGCAACAGCCCAGGAAAGTTTAGGGTTCATCTGGGAATACGAAGCTTGGAGCCTGTAGAGCACAGCAAAGGAAGGGGCTGTCGTGGTCAGGGTCTGGCCGGATCTAGATGGCTTGTAGGCATGGGGTAATAGGGCTGGCTGGTGGGACTTGGGGGGTTGGGGTGGGGGAAAAGAGGATCTCTGAAAAGAGGCAAGGTAAGTCCTAAGGGGTCTGGAGTCAGCCAGGTCTGGTTAGGCTACCCTTGAGTTGCAGAGGCTTGTGAAGCCCCAGGGACAATTGGTGAACCCATTGCCAGTGACCAGAAACACCTAAGGTCTTAGTGGTCCAGGGCTTCTTTATCTTCTACACAGCCTCTACTATTGTACCAAACCACCTTAGGAGAAGGAAGAGCATTTGAACTTTGCTGTGTGCATGGTGTGGCTCAGCATAGGGCATAAATCCATGCAAAGGAGAATGTAAAAAAAATACCTGGCCAAGAGAGAAAGGGAGGGCAGAACATTTGAATGAAGTTAGAAATCCCACAGAAATGGATGATTGCAACGATTTTAGGGTGACTTTTGCCCAGATGCCTTAGCCTAGTGGCTACCTCTGCTTCCCTGGGTAACCCTGATCCCGTTCGTCTGTCCACACAGTCATCTGTGCATGCACACATGGATTCAACAAGTGTTTACTGAGGACGGCTTTGTGCCAACACTGGGAATACAGCATGAAACAAAACAGTCTGCTTTGGAGCAGACTTCTTACTCCAGGGTATCTGGTGACCCAAAAATGTGCCCCCCTTCTTTCTAGGGCTGTGCAGCTCAGCTAGTTCAGGAGGTCTGGGTGGTGATGCGAAGGGGGGAGCAGGTGATGTCTGCTCTTAGGCATTGGCTGCATCTAGACCCCGAGATCTGGGCAGATGGCCTACAAGAGCCTTGGGGCTCAGTCGCATATTGTTACTCCTCCTTTCTCCCAGCAGCCAGTGCTCCTCATAGAACTAGAGTGAGTGGGGTACTTGTACTCCCCGCTGGGTAAGATCATGCTCTTCCTGTCCCTTCCTCCAGTGCTCTAAGCCACATGGCAGCTGTAGCATGGCAAAGCCAGGCTTGGTCAGTAAGGAAGGCAGTAGAGATCATATACTGTATGCAGCGGCAGCCTGGCTAACAGTCGCTTGAGGCGTCATCTTGGCTCTATGGAACCTTCTATCAGAGTGTATGGTGCCTCTGATTGGTTCCTGTCAACAGGGGTTTCAGCTGTCACCTGCCCCAGGACACTAGTTGGAGTCACAGAGTTCTGGTGGCTCCTAGTCGAGTGCTGATTCTCTGGACATCTGTCCACTCCTGGGTATGAGAACCAGCTCTTGCTGATTCCACATAGAAACTCTTCTGACTTCCCAGGCTTCTCTGAAAAGCATGGATGCATATTATCCACAGCTTCCTATAGAGATTTCGGGTGAGGCTGCAGGGATTCTGAAACAGTAGTTGGAGAACTCTTGAGGATGCCCTTCTAATTCCCCATGGAGGGTAGGCAACCCCAACTGGATTGTGGGAGAACATCTGTGTCAACCAGCAGGGATGAGGGACGTGTGGGCCAGGTGGAGTTGGGCAGAATGATCTCTGGTAGCTTGGGTGTGATCTCATCGCATGCTCCCAACTGGAGTACTCATGGATGAGACACACCACTTTCCTAGCTCTCTTTCCAGGACTCCCTGTTTGGAAAGAATGGATGCCAGAGGGGTCAGGCCTGCCTTAGGCTGGCATCTGGCCTGGGGGTTCTGTGTGGGGTTTAGGGAGGCTTCTGAAGGAAGGCTGGCAAAAGGCAGGGTGAAGGTGTAGTGGGAATGTCAGCTTGAGCGAGAACAGTCACACAGAGGTCCCAAGGAGCTGATTGGTGGAGAGGGCAGAAGCCATGAGTGGCTTGCCAAGAGGACCTCTAGAGGATATGAGCAGAGGAGAACCTGATAGAATTTGCTAAGACTCCTGTGTTGTAGCATGAAGTGTGGCCAGGAAGCAGCAGAAGTGAGGCTTCAGGGAAGCTGACTAGGTTTCGAGGAGGGTAGAAAAGGCTGGTCAGTGAGCTCAGTTGAAGGGCCTCACGTGGAAGAGTTAACAGGTCAGGTGTCCTTTTGGGTGACTGGGGCACTCATGCCTGGCCACTTCAGGCTTCTATGAGGATATATCTATCAATTCAAAGCATATTTATCAGGGTTGGAGTTGGGCCCCATTGTGGTGTCACATGGGACAAAGCCATGCTGAACACCCCCATAGCCATTCCCAGAACCAGGTATAAGACATTGAGGTATAAGGAAAATACAGGTTAAAGTCTAGGTTTTGGGATAAAGGTTGCTTCATTTCCGTTTCTACTCTGTCCCTGATCAGCTGGATAAATATAGGATAGTAATGTCATATTTCTGAGCCATAGCTTCATCTGTAGATTGGGGTCGTGATAACCCCTATTTCATAGCTGTAAAGATTAGATAGGTCAATATGCATACTGAGCTTGGCAGAGCATTCTGGAGGGAAGTAGCCTCCATAGCCCCCGGGGCTGTAGCTCAGAGGTCAGTCAAGTCCCACTGTACGGCTGCAGGGGGCATGATTCACCTCAGAGTCCTCAGGGTTTTTTGAATTACTCTCACAGTTTTCTGGTAGGTGGTAGGCAAGGGTCTTGAGAAAAAGATACCTTTTTACATATCACATAAAGTTGCTAAATTGGCCAGAGGCGGGGGTGTTCTAAAGTCATTCACAGTTGGGTGGGGGAGACAGACATGAAAATAGACTGTCAAGATGCTCCAGTACGAGGAAGGGTGGAGTCTGCACGTGTCCCTGAGGGTTAGCTGAGGAGAGGGCTCGCTCTCCCATGCTGAGCCTGCTGCCTCAGAATTCCCACTAGAAAGCAATGTTACAGAATGAGAGAAACCTTGCTCTCAGACCCTCTAGTAGTCCCCAGTCGGAGATAGACGGGGCTGCAGCCCTGAGAGGCCCCAAGTCTCTTTGCTTAGGTTATCAGTGTAGAGCCTTTCTCTGTGTGTTCATTCCCCCGTGGAAAAGGCAGGCACTGAATACAAAATAAATACCCAGATCTCTGTGCGCCACACTTCCTGCCTGAGCTGTGACTCCGGACCAGCTCATAATTTACCTCATGTACTATGTTGGCTATTAGGAGGCTCCCAGCTCCTGAGGCAGCCTTCATGACAACTCCTTCCCCTGAAGGGAGGCACAGAGACCAGTGTACCTAAAGGGGACACAACAGCCTGTGCTTAGCACGTGCAGGTGGAAGGAGACTTCTGTGAACCTCACGGGGACCCCAGAGTTGCTGCTTCCTCCACCTCTGCTGCCTGATCCCTCATCAGCACTCACTAGATCTTGTCACTCCAGAATGGGCAACGTGTTCTGATGAGACAGCCTCACCACTGCAGTGTTCTGGGGTTAAAGGTGTTTCTGAAAAGGGAGAAAGAGGCCTTCTTCACAATCAGCAGGAGCAGCCCTGGAAGGCAAGATGGCTTGTGCTGGTCTAGATTGGGAACACAGGGTTCTCAGTGGGAGTAAGCCTGGCAGAGGAGGCTAATAGGGGAGAAGGGGGTGACAGGTAGAAGGTGAACTGTGGAGTGGGGGAGGGTGAGAGGGTAGGAGACTAGAGAGGGAGGATGTGCTGGGTTCAGACAACTTAGAAGCTCTAGGCTTGGGGCTCACCATCAGCCGGCTCTAGACTTCTCAGGGAGCATATATTTCAGAGGCATGAACCATCCTAGAGGCTTCTGCCAGGCAGCTGAGAGGTCAGGGAAAAAATACATCCTCACCTGCCCCTGAGTTCCTTTCTGGAGTCAGGAAAGCTCAAGAAACAGGATGTTGGGTGACCAACTAGCCTCTTCAAGAAACAGTGATCCAATGGGAAGGAAGGAGGGGAGAAGGAAGAGGATGGGGAGGAAGAGGAGGAGGAGATAGCTCTATCCTCTTCCTGAAGCTGTACTGTTACTCCTCCAGAGGAGCACCTGCTTAGGGAAGGAGAACCACTCAGGCCTCCAGCTCTGTACCAAGCTCCCGTGGAAGGAGTCTCAAGCCTCCCTCCCAAGGAGGACCAAGGGATTTTTTTTTCTACTCTGCTGAGCTCCGGCAAAGATATCAGTACATGGTTAATCTTCCTTTTGCTCAGAAATGCAGAGTAATTTGCCCGAATGGGGATTTCTGCATATTTATACTAATGTCTGTGTTTAAAGCTTATGAGACAGGGAATTGCTGAGAGATGTCCATTAGCAATATATACAGACTGCAATTATTCCTTTATGGTGTGTGGTTTGACTGCAGAATGTTTTATTTCTATGGAAGTAGTGGGCTTTGCCTACCGTGTTTTCTTGTGTGCCAGAAGAAATCAATAAGCACAGACAGGAACTGAAAAGAGGCAAGGATAAAAGGGATTGTGACCTTTTAGGAATTTAGAGCCTTGAAGACACGACGCCTTTGTCCTCAGAATCTAAATTCCAGTAAGCGCCCAAGTGGGTGGAATCTGGAACATTTAAGATGTGGACAAAAACTTACACACCTTCCCTAGGACAAGACAAAGCTGTTAATTCATGGGCCAGGAAGAGGAGCAGGGGTATCCTGTCAGAGACCAATAGGACAAGGGACCAGAGGATCCCACTTCTGGCCTCCATCCTCATCCCCCAATTTCTATCTGTGTCAGAAATAAAGGAAACCCCAGATCTGGGTCTACTGACAAAAGCGTCTTGGCATCTGCAGGTCATGACAGTAAACATGGTCTTTCTTGATGCGGAGGGTTGGAGGTCCAGGGGATAGTATAGGTGTCGAGAGTTCATGAGAAGGAACACCAGGGTAGACATGGTTCCCAGGGATCTTCATCATCAAGATTCTGGCCAGAAATTGTCTGCAAGATTCTGTTCCTTAGAAGTTCATGTTCTCCCTCTGTAAGTCTGATCTGTGTTAATCCCCATGCTTCAACCCTTACTGGCCTTTCCGGGATTTAATGGGAATTTTCATTTTTCTGTCTTTTTTAGAATCTCATTATGCCACCCAGAATGGTCTTAAACTCATGATGTCCACTCTCAGCTTCCAAAGTGCTAAGATTACTGGTAGGTACCACCATGTCTGGCTTCGTATGACTTTTTATATCTTCTGCTAGAGGACATAAGACAGACAACCCCAAAGCAGGCTTCACATACCTTTGGGTCACTTCTGCACTGTGGAGGTGATGCTTCCAAGGCCTAGGACTCCAAACTTGGTGGAGGGATGCAGATGGAGGCACATCTGACTGCGTACAACAGCAAGCCTCCTAGGACATGGCTTCTGCTTCCCCTGGGGCTGCCACACCATTCCCCTCCCTTTCCTCTTCCCTTGTATCTCACAGTTCTCCTGATCTGTCATTTGCTGCAGAGTCTCTGTGATGTTTAGCATCTCCACTGGACCCCAGGTGGTCTCTTTCTGCTCAGCATCTGTCACCACATGTTCCCCTGCAAGCTGGCCTTCGTGTGTGGGCCCCATTCCCTCGGCGGCAAAGCACTATTCTTTTCAGGCTCCAAAATAGCTTCTTGAAGTTGATGCTGGCTTCTCTCTTGCCTTCTTGCACAGTGATCTCTTCCAAGAGGCGCTGGGGTCCAGAAGAGGGACAGATGGTCCCTTTCTTTTTATAACACGGCCAGTCTTTTGAAGTGAAGAGCTATAAGCACAAGTTTGTCTTTAGCAGATGTTCTGTGGGTACAACAAGTGCCACTTTGCACTCTTAAGCAACTGTGAATGGTGGTAACTGGGAAGGAGCTGGAAACGGGGCTTTGGTGCATGTTCAGGGGGGCGCAGGGGCCATGGTAAGTTGGTTCCTGTTCAGGCTGAAGCCAAGCTCAAGTCTGTTCAGCCAGTTCTTTTATACTTGTGCAGCCCAGAGACTGCCCAATAGTCGTTCCACTGTACAATGGCCATTTCTGTGGTGTTGGCTGTCAGATCACACTCTTCAGCATTTTCCAGCTACATGGACCAGCTACTGGGCTATTCATCATGGAGGTATCTGACCTCTATGACTGTAAAGGGCTGAATGGAAGACTCTGCTGAAGACATGAATGACTGGCCAGACATGGCATCTGTTGAGCTCACCAGGAGTTGAAGGCTGTGCTAAATGTCGGCAGGAAGCCAATTCCTATAGCTCTGCCTTGGTAGCTCCTCATCCATTGGTGACAGAGACTTGAGGCGTCAATAATGACTTCTAAATGGATGTGCTGCTGTTTAGAACATTTTAAGACTTTCATTCATTTAGAAGGGTATAAGCTCAATTAATAGACCTCATTAACTTCAAAGATGTATCATCTTTGCTCAGAATTGGCTCCTTCATAGGATGACTGGCTCCATTAACTTTATTGCATTGGCAATACTTTGAATAAGGTATGGGAGATGTAGCAATGGGGAAGGATTCCGAGGGCCGTCTGCCTCCCAAGCTCCACTGTGGCCAGTCCTCTGTTTGCAGTCTCCTCAAATAACCTAGTGCCCCCTATGGACTGGCTTTGGAAATTCCACACATCTACCTTATACATCTGTCTATCCATCCATGAGCAAAGAACCCCAAGAGTCTATCAGTCACATGATGCTAATATATATAAAGCAGCTATTATGGGACTTACCTATCATTAGCCTCAGTGACAATACAAGAGGGGCCTACAGGTGTGGTATGGTAGCAGGGACATAGTCTCTGGAGATCTGCTCTCATTATGGCACCAACCCCTGTGTATCTGCCTTCTCTGTGCCTTCATTTTTTATCTAGAAATCTGCCCAAATGGGACAACTGCAAGGAATACACAGAGTAGATAGGTAATGAACACACAGTGATAGGGAAGTGTATAGCAGCCATTGTCCCTGTTACACACCCTTCTGGAAGACAAGGCTACACTTTCCAGTTCAACCCACATCTTGTCTGGAATGGTAGTTCCTGACCATAGCTTGAGACAACTCCACAAGGTCAGCTTCATTTCCTTGATTGGTATCATTAC
The DNA here is from genome assembly GCA_028551405.1 of Uromys caudimaculatus. NCBI lineage: Eukaryota > Metazoa > Chordata > Mammalia > Rodentia > Muridae > Uromys > Uromys caudimaculatus. The sequence continues at coordinate 24,048,947 of CM052705.1, forward strand.
TAGAAAGACCTAGCAGGGAGGTCACATGTCAACTTAACTGCTTTGTGGGACCAGTGACACCGACCCTGGAAACCTGAAGGTAATGAACATTTCTCATGTAGAACAAAGACCTGGGCCTGGAGAGACAGCTCTCAGTTGAGAGCTCTTGCATTCCAATCCAAGCATGAGGACTGGAGTTCAGATCCCAGGGCCCACATAACAAGTAGGTCTTAAGCACAGCTATAACCCCAGCAGAGAGAGGGTAAGACCAGGATGGTTTCTGTGCTTGCTGGCCATTAGCCTAGCCAAATAAATTCAAGTTCCAGGTTCAATGAGAGACCATACCTCAAAGGCTTAATAAGATAGAAAATGGTAGAAGATAACCTCCTAGCTTCCACATCCATGTACAAGTGTGTGTACCCACCACGTGCACATACACTGCACATATATAACCATAGTCACACACATTCTTTCTCCCCCCGCGCCCCCGTCTCATACACACACACATGAATATAAAGAAAGAAAAAAAATACAGGAATAATTTCTGAATCGAAAATAACTTCTAGAACCTGCCTGTTCAAATGGCTAGGGAGATAGAAGCTTTCAGAATTACCACAAGATGACTCCCAAATCTGGGGGTTTCTAAGGCTCTGTGGTACAGATTTGAATAGATAGCAAGACATCTTGGGCCCCTGAGACTGGCCCCTGAAGGTACTCTCGGCAACAATGGGTGAGTATGGTTGACCGACCACTCAATATTGCTAGGAGATCACGTTCACCAAGCAGACATTTCCAAAGAAGACATGGCCCATGAGACTTGATAGGGTAAGGATTTGAGTTAGGATTTGCCCAGGTCATCTTTTCCTTTCTTTTTAGGATGAATGTGTCCCTAGTGATATGTTTAGGGGCCATTATTGATCTATCCCATGTGGCACCATAGAGGACATGGCCTTTTGTGAAAGTATGGACCTGCCTTTGAGAACCACAATTTCTATGGGGTGCATGGCTCGGTTCCAGTTGCAGGTCACGGGCATGCAGGCCCTGGTTTTGTCTCTGTGCTTCCATCTATAGGAAGACAGAAACCTATCAAGATTTCCAGCAGCAGGGGAAGTGATTGCCCAGGCCACCCAGGCAATGGGGGCGGTTCCCCTGGGAATTTTCTAGTACATTCCTGGGAACGGTGTGACACTTTGGTGGTACCTTTCACTTCATTGCCCCTGCCTGTGACATGAAGTATTTTTGTTAAAAGATGGCTCAGGAAATACCCTCCTCTGCTATTCACTATGACGGTCATGGGGAGTGAGCTGCATTATGAATGGCTTGTCTCCCCAAAGAAGATTCTGACTTGAAGAGAGGGAGGTGGGCAGCTTTTCAGAGAGCACAGCTGGGACAGGGGAAGAATGGTGGGAGCAGGTTGTCCTGAGACACAACTTGCCCCAACGATGTAAAGAAGAACACTTCTAGGATCTCAGTGGAAAGGCTAACTTGCTCCTGACTTTACAGAGGTGAAATAGTGGTAAGCGTACCGCGACTGTGCTGTGGTGAGGGGCTGCCCTTTCTGCTTGTCAATTAGATGGATTTAAAGATGATTATTAATGCCAGAGAGGGTGACACATCCCTTTAGTCCCAGAACTTGGAAGACACAGGCAAGAGGATCTTTACGAGTTCCAGGACAGCCAAGTCTGTATCTTATTTAAAAATAAAATAAAACAAAATAAAGTAAAACAGAACAACAACAAAATTCTCAGATAACAAAGACTATTACAGACTGAATTAAATCCCTTACCTACCCATTTGGAGATGGACCGTTAAGGAGGCTACAAGGGTAATCTAATAGAGGTGATACCCCTTTAAGAAGAAGACATAACACAGATACACCTCCATCCAGCAAAGACCTTGCAAAGACACAATATTAAAGAGAGAGGCACCGGGAGACAGCGACCTGCCTGCACTTATATCCCCGGCTTCTGCAGCTTTAAGGAAACACATTCTGCTGGTGAAGCTACCCTGTCTGCAGTGTCTTGTGATGACAGCTGCCCTGGCAGAGCTGACTGTCACCAACTGATCTTGCCCAAGCTGAGGAAAAGCACATGTGCACTGGTCTTGTCTGTAGACTGCATCTGGAGCACTGGGCAGTGAATGACAAGAGGGAAGTCCTTTAGAAAAGAGGCAGTTCACAGGTCTGTGTGGGGTGGTCTGCCATGCTGCTGGGAAACTAGGAGAGTAAAGAAAATTTGCTTGATGCTGCAGTGAAACTCTTGAGTTTCTCTCTGAGGTGGATGTAACATATGTCCATATGCACAAACACACAAACACACACCACACTTTTTATTGTTCCTCTTAAAGAAGAGAATTACACCAAGAAAACAGGCAATGACAACTATTTCAATAGATGGCCACCTGTTGGCCATTTTTTTTTCTTCAAGCAATTTGCACGATGTTTTGTGTTCCTGAAATACTTCACTTGTATTATTTTTACCTTTTACATTTCTGGAATTAGTGAGTGTGCTCCTGAATGGAATGTAATTTCAACCAAATCGCTTTTCATTAAACTGGGTTTGTGCCATGTTTTTCTCCAGGTCTACTTCGTGATGTGGTATAGCATTTATCCGGCCCTCTGCATCACGCAGGGGCAAGCAGTCGGCATCCCGCATGCTCTATCTAAATACCATGTTTAGAACTGACTCCAGCCTCTGGAGAAGAAAGTTCTGGAATCAGCTCTGACTCTTCATGCCTTTACAAGTAACATCCACCAGCAGGTGAAGCCTGTTCAGATAATGGTTAGGCACCAGGAACTTTGCCATTAAACTTCTGTCACACCAGGAGAAAGATACACAGTGAACTTTTGGACGTTGGGTGTGTTTCTGATTTCCCTTTCAGGGATTAATGGTGGTCTGAGTGTCTCAT
>CM052705.1:24051932-24124131 GCA_028551405.1 Uromys caudimaculatus
GGGGGGGGGGAGAGAAGGAGGGAGGGAGAGAGGGAGAGAGGGAGAGAGGGAGAGAGGGAGAGAGAGAGAGACTGACTCTGTCATAGACAAGTCTTTGAATGTCAGTTCTGTATTAGGTACTACTTCCTTCAAGATTCCCTCATTCACCTGCCTCCCTATCCCTTGACTGACCTTAGGGTCTCCATCTCCAGTGCCCTTTCTCTTCTCAGCCTCCGCTGTTCATATTGCCACTACCTTCTTATTTCCCCTAGTGGAGTGCAGCCTCTCCTGCTGCCAACCCCTCCCTTTCTCCTAAGGCCTGTTCCCATGCCTGGAACACTCTGAATCACCCATGGCCTCCTGCTTGGTAGAAGTAGAGATTGTGTGGGGCACACAGCTAGCATGCTGGCTATGCCTTTTTGTTTGGCGTATGGTAGAAGCCATCTATGAGCTCTGCACAGAGTTGGTGTCTCAGAACACAGATGAGTTGCTCAATAAATACCCAGTGGAGTATCACAGAGGAAGTGACATGTCTCCAGCTTTCCCATGGCCCGAGTGTCACTGACATATACTTCCCCAGTCATTCTGCCATTGCCTGCTCTAGCTTGATGACTTTGAGCCATGACAGGGCTTCCTTGGGTCAGGGCAGCTGGTTTCTGTCCTGTGGGTCAGTGCTATTTTGGAAAGGCCTGGGAAATGTCTCCTACTTGAGTTGAAGAAGGGACTGAAGGAGCTGAGGGAGTTTGCAGCCCCATGGAGAGGGAGCAACAGTGTCAACTGGTCAGGCCCCCTGGTGCTCCCAGAGACTGGATCACCAACCAAAGAATACACATGGAGGGACCCATGGTGCTGGCCACATATGTGGCTAAGGAGGGCCTTGTTGACCATCAGTGGGAAGAGAGGTCCCTGAGTCTGATAGTGTTAGATGCCCCAGTATAGGGGAATGCCAGGGAGTAAAGACAGGAGTGGGTGGGTGGGTGGGAGAATACCCTCATAGAGGCAGGGGAAGGGGAGAGGATAGGGGGTTTCCAAAGGGGTGACCTGGAAAGGGGAAAACATTTGAAATATAAATAAAGTATTAAATTTAAAAAAATTAAAAAAAAAAAAAAAAAAAAGGCTCATCCTTTGTTCCCTCAAATTCTTACAGGCATTTTGACTTCGAGTCTTGCTGGTGGGTAGGGCAGGATCCCAGACTTTGAGGATGCTAGGAGTACATTAGAGGCTGAAAGTCAGTATGTTTTCCCAGCAGCACAAGAGAGCACAGAGCCCTAAACCTGCCTGTGCCCTGTCGAGAAGGTGGGTGTGTGGCTGGGTCACCTCCTGCAAGGAGGATGACAGTGTTTCTGGGTGGTCTGGCTGTCTTTACTGCAGTAGGCTGCTTGCCTGTTCACTCACAGTCAAATGATCTGTTAACCAAACCGTTAAGCCCTAGACAATTCTCCAATTAATAAAGAACAAAGCCCCAAGGACAGAGCCCTGGGAAGGAAGGAGGGCTTCACAGTGGGCCAGGGCAGGTTCTAGTCAAGTGAAGAAGAAATATCTTGCGGGTGTGGACAAACCTGGGCCACGCCTGCCTCCTGTGAGAGGGTGTGTGGGCAGGATGTGGGGACCTACTGGGCGTAAGGTAAGGGTGATGAAATTGGCTCCTGAGACAAAAGCAGTGGAGATCAACTGCCTTTCTTCCCTAGGATTCTTTAAGACTTACAGGAGCCAGTGCAAGTAACATTATTGTGAGCCTACTGTGCACCAGGCATAGTGTTTAGACTTAATGTTATCTAACCTTCCAAGCTGGTCTGGGTTACAGAATTGAAAACTGAGGTAGAGTCCCACTTACCAGCACAAGTTTGCTGGGTTAGTGTGTGGAAGGATTGGGAAGTCTACCCAAGCAGCTGATCTGGGCTCCTTCATTGCTGCCAGCCATACACGCCTGACCTTGCCTTGGCCAGTTGATCCATAGGAATCAGACAACACTGTTTATTTAATCTGTTGCTGCATCTATGGATGTGTACCTAATCCTGCCTGTGTGTCCTTGGCTCCCTGATATCAAGAAGAAGGTCACAGGATGCTGACTTCCCTTAATTGTACAGAGGAGGAATGCCTCCCCCCCCCCAAAATGAACAGTTCTTGGATTTCGGGGAAGGTGCCAGCAACAGGTTGGTTTCTTCTGGTTGTTATGGTGATGGTAGAAGATTGTAAAATGTTACAACGGGAGAAGGCAATTTTCTGCCATTCAAAGGGGTCCCCTGGGAACCAGGCCTTCAAACATCATGATGTTAACACGCTCTCCTAAGACTCGGGAAAGCAAAGACTCTGGTCTTTGATTCTTTACATTAACCTGAACCCCTGAAAGGCCATGGGTGCTGACTGGTGGCATGGATGGTGGAAAGAGATCGAGCACACTTTTATAGCAGTTATACTAGGCACAGCGCTAAGGGCTGCAAATAAGTCAATCCTCACAGCAACTGTAGAGGCTCTGCCATTATTATTTTAAAGATGAGGAAGCTGGACTAGAATTTCAAATCCCATTGTGTTCTGAGGCAGGTACTGTGTGGAGGTGCCTGGGTGTAGGAAGACGCCTCAGTGGATAAAATTTTAGTGGGGGGACAGGTGTGGAGACGGCGGAATGACTTCCCTGAGAGATTTTTTTTGCATACCAGGATGCCCAAGGGTACTGACTGCTTTTGTGAACAAAGACAAGTCACAGAGAGGTCTAGCTTTGTGCCTTCATCCATCACATGTTCCTTGATGTGGAGGACTGCTTTGGCTCTTGGGCCTGGAGGCTCATAGTCTGTCTGAGGAGGGAAGAAGCACACACAAACTGCCTGCCTATAGGTGAGTGATTCAGAGCATAGAGCATGCCTCTGATAGAGAACATGAGAACTCAGCTTATGCACAGGCTCATAAAGGATGAAGTGCAAGGCCAGAGGGTGTCAGGGACCGAGGTGTTAGGGGTGACTATCAGACACCAGAGTACCTGGGACCTTTGGAGACATTTGAGGGTATGTGCAGGACATTGTCTGCATTTAAAAAAGACCACCTGGCCAATTCTTGGAGCTTGTGCTCCAGGGACACACTTTGGGCCAGTAAAGGACAAGTGGCAGTGGCTCTGAGGTTGAACCCTGGATCGACTCGGGGCGACATTTCTGGGATAGCACAGGGAGGGTTACTACAGCGTGGGCAGTGTGTGGGCAAACAGCTTTGTCAATGCATTACAGAGAGAACAGGGGGCTCTGGGCTTGTCTGGGTGTGAGGCAAGGAGAGATGAGATATGCCTTAGCCCTAAATCTGGGAGAATAGTCAGTCTCCCATTGTCTGCTAGAAAGTAACTCATGCCATCTCTCAGAAAGTGGCTTGAACACAGAGCTGTGGGCCATGGGAGGACTGTATGGGCAGGCTCAGCTGCTAAACTCCCTGGACAGGACAACTGGGCTAGATTTCCGTGATAGTGAGCAGACAACGGGTGAGGGGCAGTCATATCCACAATTCCCATCGGCCCTCCTGGACTCCAGGAGGATAGCACCCTCATTTTATATATTGTATATACACCTTATATATAATTAGGTTTGATTTTATGGGGCAGGGCCTCACTCTGTAGCCCAGGTTGGACTGGATGGGACTCACAGTGTAGCTCAGTTTGGCCTCAAACTCACAGCAGTCTTCCTGCCTCAGTCACCCTGAATGCTAAGGTGGCAGGCACGTACAAGTGAAGGGTCTGGAGTCTCTGAGCTATCAGGAGGCTTACCACACTCTTCCACCCACATATATCCTGAGATAGCTCCCACAGAGCACATCTAAAGCTACTGTCTTTGCTGCCACTATCGTTGGAGTAGCAGTAATTCATGTGGGATGCAGTTGCAAGGATGGACAGAGTTCCTTGGTCTCCAGGTCTAGGGTTAGGGGTGGAGGAGAGAAACTGTAACCACAGAGAGACGTGGAGCAACTCATCATCATGTAGCCCCTTGGTCCTGAGGCTGAGAAGTCCATCGTCATGGTCCCTACACCATACCTACAACACCGTCTACACCAGCACAGACTTGTGTCTCTCTGGAGGAAAGGGAGCAGGTGCTGTTAGCGCTTTTTTCTCCAGACACTCAGGTAGAAAACTCAGGAAGAAGACCTCTGGATCCAGGGTCTGGGATTTTAGAGGTCTCCAGCCTTGGTCTAAGCCACCAACATTCCCTGATGAAAGATGACAGAAATGACCTTGCTCCCAGCCCACACCTCTGCTGTGACCTCCTGCTGATCGCTAGCAACGGAGTCATTAGACCTCAGTTTTTACACAGGCCTGGGTTCAGCTGTATTTCTCCCAGAGGGTCGGCCCAGAGGTCTGTCCCTATCTAACGACAAGGCGAGCACACCAGGTCTTTTATAAAGACTCACATGGAACTAATTCTGTTTTCCTCTCTTATCGCTTGGCACACATGAAATCTATTTTTAATTACCTTTCAATATATAATCTAAAAAAAAAAATTCCACAGCTTTTTCCCACCCTCAAATTGTTCTTAGAGAAAGAAAGATTTATCTTGTAAGTTTCTTAAGAAAATCTATATGTGCTCAATGCATTTAAATAACACTCATTAAAGCAAACCGCAGGCATGCTGGCATCTCTAGTCACAGATGAGAGACAATCACTTGACCTACTGCAAATCAAAAGGCATTTTGCACACTACCTTTCTTTTTCAATTGGTTAAGTTTTAAATTAAAGTCCCAACGCCCTTTTTGGGAAGGCGGACTAATAGAGCCTCGACTGAAAATTTTGTGCAGTCGATCGGAAGATAATTACAAGAAACAAAATGTGAAATTTTAAATCAGGGCACTAATGAAGTCTAAAAATACCAGTGGCCCATCCCTCTGGCTGGCAAGACCTGTTCTTCATGGAGGGGGAATCTCTCTGCATAATTACTCAACCCCACAAGAGGCCAGGTTGTCTCACCAAACAATAGTAAGGCAAAAATCAGGGCTGTAATGAGCTAGATCCTGCGTGGCGGATCTTATCATAATGTTGGGCAAGGTTTCAAACAGAGACCAGGCAAAAGGAAAACTCTTTTCTTTTTCTTCTTTCCTTTTATTTTATTTTTTTAAAGTGGAGTTCTGATTTGTGTTGATAACATCATGTGGCGCCTCCCGTCCCCGCCTGGAGCCAGCTGTCTGTCATTTAGGAGTGTGAAGTCAATTGGGTTTCAGGGATGTAAAATCCCTTGGGGGCAAAATTAAAAGTGACTCAAATCCAAACCCTCAAGGTAACGTCAGGAGGAATACGACTTTCCCATGGCAAGGTGCAAAGATTTGGTTTCAAAATTTGGGTTTCCTATTTTTTTTTTTCCCTAAATATGGTTGTTTGACATTAGACCTGACAGATAAATTATAGCTTCAGCAATAAAGGCTTTTAGGATTAGAAATGAAAGGAGAATTTACTTAAAAAAAAAAACAAAAAAACCAAAACCCACCCAGGTTTGAGCGCTGAGCATTTGTACATGAACTGTTCTTTGTCTTCTGTCACAAATACAAGGGGATCTGCCCACCAGCAAGGGTCAAGACAGGTGAATTAATGTAATCCCTGAAGAACAGCTGGTCTGGTGGACAGCAATGGAAGCAGTGTGCTGGACTGGTCACCCATGGCTACTGGCTGGAGGACCCCCAAGCCTCCCAGGAGATGGGGCAGGAGGTGTTTCTGGGCTCTGCTTCCTGTTTCTCCCTCAGACCCAGTCTACCCTGTAGGAATTTGTATACCAAATGGCACGGGGCTCCTCTTGTCTTTTTCCACCTATAAGGCTTGGGCACCACAGAGGTCAGGACACACACTTTGGTCTCTCACAGTTGTCCCTAGGAGAAGTTCTGTAATGGTTCGCTGACTTGGTAGGCTCAGCAGCCTGACCTTACTAACCTGTGTCACCCCATCTCAGGGGTGAGGGATAGCCTGTTTCCAGCAGTGTTTAGAGATGGATCCCTGCTCAGGGTCCAGCCCTAGACCAGGGAAGTCTAGGGCCAGCTGTACAGAACAGTTCCTTTTCTCTAGATATAGGTCTTGAACTTGAAAAGCCAGCAAGACCTTTCATTAGCCTTAGCAGGCTCTCACTGTGGGGACAGGGAAGCTGCTTAGTGCTTCTAGCTTTGGGGTAGCCTTGGACAGCTGGGACCCCACAGCCTCTTGTGTCAGAGTTGATAGCTCATAAAATGGGAGTGAGGGTTTTATGTGCACTTGCACAAGCGCATGCGGCGTGCTTTTGTTCTTTTGGAGTCTCCCCCCCCCCCCCCCTTTTTAAAGAGAAGGGTCGCTAAACCAAAATAGTTCAAAGAAATCAATTTAGTCTCTCTCTATAAAAAATAATTTTTAAACTAAGCAAGAATTTACCAGATTTTAGATGTAATTTTCTATAATTTTGTCATTTAAAACTAGTGCTGGTTTCCCAAACAAAGGCAGTCACGGCACACACAGGTCATGAAACCCCATAGCGAGCTAGGCATGGGTTTTGTTACTGGAACGATCAGCAAGACTGGAGAATGGCTCAGAAGGACAGGGACAAATGTCTGGAGACCAGTGGGCAGAGAATGGCTCACTGCAGCGTTACTCTGCTAAGAGGCAGGGACCCCTGACATGGACTTTCAGGGATTCTGTGGAAAAGCCATGGCTTGCTGTGTGTACTCTCTAGTGCCACCTAGTGGCACCTTTGAAGGAGGCATGGACACCCCAGCAGCCCAGAGTGCTTGACAGAGACTGTCTTGCCTCTTCCTGTCCCTGGAGCTACCTAGCCCTGGCTGAGGCCTGATAACCTCCCCTCTGCACATCAAATCCTGGCCTATCTGGGGATGTCCCTGCATTAGGGAAAGGCAAATCTAAGACAGGTAGTCTCAAAGTCCCCTCCTGACCCTCCTGTCCTGCTTCGGCTGAAGCTTGTGCTGAGAACTGGTTTTCTCCCTTCCCCAGCTTCTGGTCCCAAGGAACCACCTCTGAAATCTTTGCAAGGAAACTCCCCTGGGACTGGGGGCTGGCATCCTGCGAAGGCCAGTCCAGAGCTGTTCCTCCCAGGGACTCATAGTGACCCCCTTCAGTCCTTAAGAACCCAAACCTCAAGTGGCTCAGGGTGGTAGGAACATGCCTGAGCCCTGGTCTGGCTCTTGTTGATAGTTTGGTAGAGAAGGCTTGTTCACAGGCACATAGTGTTTTGAATGGCTTTATGGGTGGGAACTGGTAAAGGCCTCCATGCACTGCTCTAGTGGCCCCTAAAAGGAGTGGGTAATTGGTCTAGCCTGGGAGTCAGGTGAGCATGGCCTGGGCTCTAGACTTTCAGGCTCCTCCTTCCTTCCTTCCTCCCATCTTCTTTTCTCACTCTGCGAATCCTGCTGTTGCTTGTCTCAGCCTCCTCATTGGCTTTCTGCCTGAATTCCCCTGACTACATAGAGAGTTCCTGCCATAGTTAGATGAGGTCAACGAAAGAGCTACCACAAACCACACTGGTGACATCACTGTGTTGGAGTGACCAGGCAGGGAGGTACAGAGGTACAGACCAGGCACACAGTGGCGTGACAGCAGAACTTACCTTTAGGGTGCCCTGGGTCGGTGAATTCATACTTTCCCACTCCAATGGTCCGAAGCATTTGTAGCCCATGGGCCGAGTCTGTTGTGGGGGGCCCATTGGTGGCAGGAACGCTACTGGGGAGAGCGGCAGATGGCTGGGCTGTTGGAGGTGGAGGCAGCAGGGGCCCTGCCATGTGGCCGTTGCCTACAGCAGTGGGTCCTGGGCGGGCTACCTGCCCCACTCCAGGCAAAGTGGATACCGCCAGGGGCTGAGGGCTGGCATACAGGGCCTGAGCAGGCATGTTCACCACCACACTGCTCAGGGGTTGGGAGGGTGGCTGTGGGAGTGAGTAGTGGCCTGGTATCAGCGGGAGCTGGGGTCCCACATGGGGAGGCAGTGAGGGAGTCACCCCGATGACCGGGGCCTGGACGTTCACAGCCGGACTGAAGGTGGGAGGCTGGGCCACTCCATAGGAGTGTGCGATCAGGGAAGGCTGGTTCCCGGCGGCCACCGTGGTCACCCATGGCCCTGTGCCTGTAAGGGAGATGGAAAAAAGAATGTCATTCTCTCAGTTACAGTCATTCAACAAACACCAGCTGTCCCAGGCCTTGGGCTGGGACCTGGAGTAACATCAGTGCTTAATAGGCTCATATCCAAGGACTTAGCGTTGTAAGGGTGTGATAAAGCAGGATATAGGGGCTCATGCCTTTAACCTCAGCATTCTGCATGGTGGCTGAGGCAAGCAGATCTCTTTGAGTTTGAGGTTAGCCTGGTTTACATAGTGAGTTCCAGACCAACCAGGGCCATATAGTAAGTCTTTGCCCTAAAACCCAACCAAAACAAAAAAGATTATGTAGTGACAGTTGTGAGATTCCGTGCTTTATAGGAAACGAACAAGTGACAAATGACTATGGGGGTCCAGAGAGGGAAGAAAGATCTGTTTGGGAGAAACGAGAAATAAGGAAGTGGAAGAAAGAGACCTCAGCTCCTGTCAGCTCTTCTACCTGTGAGCTAAGAGCCTTGGCAAGGAGAGCCTGGGTTCTCCCAGCATTCTTTGTTTCTGTTCATGTGGTCTGAGAAGGGAATGCAGAGAGTGCACTCGCCAGTAAAAAGTAACAATATGTCGGACATGGTAGATGCTACATTTGTTTGTTTGGCCTCCTTTGCTGGAGAATTGCTGTGGGTGGGAGTCAAAGAGGAGGCAGGCAGTGGACTTTGTTTGCTGGGGTTTCAGGGGAGCAAAGGGAAGCTCAAAGGTAGCAAAGTGTTCCCAGGCACCAGGGGAGAGGTGGATGGAGTCTGGGAAGAGATTTGAGGGGACCTAGGCTTTGTTTCAAACATCCTTCACACAGCCAGCCCTGTTGGAAACAGGAGGAGCCCGGTTTGGCTCTTTGGGTAATTTCAGGAGGATTAGGAAGTCCAGACACCCCTCTTAGGGTGTAATGCAAGATGAGAGCCGGTTGTGCCCAGGTCAGGCAGAGCAGGGTCTCTGTCTACCTGGAGCTTCATTGACATGAAGGTGACTCAGGGAGCTTGTGTGCAAGCTGAACGATGACAGAGAAGTCTACTTTGGGTCACCTATGACTTAATGAGTCTTTGCTCGGGGCCGCCATTGCCCAGGTCGACCTTGGTTTCCACCATTCCTCTAAGGCTAAGGTATAGGCTGAGAATGGGGAGATTGGGCAGGTGACTGGGAGCCCCAGAGGCTAGAAGGAAGGGCTGGGAGCTCCCTCTCAGACATTAGATGAAGAGGAAAGACAGGAGCCCAGATGGCACAGGGACACTTAAACCAGCAGGGACACTGAGTGAGGATGAGGGGTCAGAAAGAAACGGCTCTGAGTTCTAGTTCTGGTTCTGGGTAAGTGACATGTACACACTTGTCCCATGTGCCTCACCTGACGCAGGCACATAATACCAGCACGTAGGACTGCTGCAAGCCTTGCGATCACACGAAGAGCAAGGCATACAGTAATGTGCAAGAAATATTTACGGTTTTATGAAGGAGGGAGCCTGCAAGCCAAGAAACATGGCAAAGTGCTGCTGGCTAGAGTCTAGAATAGGCTGCTAAGGGGGGACCATGTCCAAGCTAAACAGCGGAGGGGAGGTCACCACGAGCCAGTCTGGCCGGATGTCTCAAGGCCAAGGCCTGTCACCCCAAACTCAGTGCTCCCTGGGACTAGCTAGGAGACCTGGAAACTGATAAGGCCCCAGACAGCTTCAAGATGCTACACTATGAAGACGATTCATTTTGTGAAGAGATGAATGCCTGAAAGAGGCTGGAGACCTACAGAGAGACCTCTCATCACCTACTGTAAGCCCTGACCACTGTTTTTAATCAATGACTTGGCTACAGAGGACAATTTGGAGAAAACTAGGAACAGAGGACAGAAAAAGGAAAAGAAAAGACCCCAAAACAAAACAGCACCTGGGATTACAGTGGCCCCATTTGGTAGAGACTGGAGAGATTTGCTCTTGTTTCCCCAAACCCAGATGCCTAAGCCCAATTATGAAGAGGTGGCCTTGTGACAATCTTGAGTCTTACTGCTGGGGCAAGATATGATATGTCTGTGGGTTGAACAACTATGAGCGAAGGCTGTAATGACCAATGTGGAGGTGCTGAGGGAAGAACACTGGTCAGGCAGTATGTAGGCTGCTAGCTTTGAGTTGTGGCTTTGCACTCTAGAGGGATGTGGAGTCACTGTCTGGAAAGGGAAGGGACCGAGATTCATGGGCTTTAGGGTGGAGTGACTGATGGGCAGAAGACGTGGCGCTGGAAGTGTCTCCAGAAATCAGTATCATAGTGGGGATAGAGACCTCCAGGGGAAGTGGGAGGTCAGAGCTGTCAGCAGGAGGATCAAGATGCTGTGGAAGAAATCCCAGTCCTGGGGCTAGAGCAGCCTGGTGTTCATGTAACTATGTGCAAGCCAATATCTCCCTGGAAGTGTGGCCTGAGAAACTTGGAGTCCCACCCATCCTAAGCCTGACATCTGGGCTTCTGCAGACTCATGGGTCAGGGTCTCTAGAGAAGAATAGAGCACCCAGCAAATAGGTGTGTCTCTGTCAGCTGACGACCACGCACCTGGATTGTCGCTCTCCCTCATCTGTTTGGAGGGTGGCTCATCAGTGTCCCAGGGTGTGGACTGGTTGACAGGCGTCTGACCCCATCGGATGCTGGTCGAGAGTCCCTGGGACTGATTGTCAGCTTTGGAGATGCCCGGAGCCTATGGGAAGCAGATGAGAATGGTAAGCATAGACTGTCCTAGGACCATGTCTGGAACATGTACCCTCAGCAAGATCCTTGAAACTTGTGCTTTATCTACTGGATTCATGAGGAGAGAGAGAGAGAGAGAGAGAGAGAGAGAGAGAGAGAGAGAGAGATAGCGCAAGAGAGCACTTACACCCAGCCCCACTAACACTGGGACCCTTGCCTCCTTACCAGGAGGGATCATGGGATATCAGGACAGAGTATCTACAGGTTTCAATCTGATGAGCTCCTGGCCTCCAGGACTCCAAGCCAGTATCTTACCATGTATCTCTACAGCAACTTACCCCAGGACATGACTGTAACTGATAGAGCACTCTATACTCTGGTTCGAGGGACGCCTTGGCCCTCAGACTGTCAATAACCCACGATAACCCAAATGTTACCCACTTATCCAGGGCGTGTGCCAAGAGCACTGATTGTACCTACTTATTCTCAGCCTACAAGGACTTTTACTTGTGGCTGTTGACTGAGTATTCCAATGAGGTGGCAAATGTTCACTCTGCAGAACACCACCATCAGGTGGCAAATGAGGGCCACTGCATGTTCCCCACGTTGCTCTTACACATGCTCTTGAGGCTCAGGCATCCCATGGAGAAAGGGAAGGACTTATGGGAGTTGGTTGGACAGGTCAGGTAATGTCCCCAGGTCGGAAGAACCCAGGGCTCCTCAGAGCATGCTGTGGGAGCCCACCTTCTGACTTAGCTGTATAGATGTACAAGAAAAGGGCCCTCAGAATGAAAGCAAGCATCAGGTGACACTGGTCTCCCCAAGCTACAGTTCCTGAGAGAACATTGGTCACTAAGAAGTATGCTTTCTAGAAATTTATAGTGAGAAGGCACAGTGTTTCCACTGTGATTTTGATAGAAAAACAGACCACAAGATTAGACCCATGTGATCTCCCTATGAGCCATCCTGGTGTTGAGCAACATGTGTGTGAGAGATGGATGACCCAAATGTTGGCGAGATGTCATCCTTGGATGAGAAGATTATGGGTGACTTCTTGCCTATGCATTTCTGGGGATCGAATTCAGGGAGTTGTACCAGTTTTGCAGGTGTTCTACAACTGACCCCCGTCCCCAGCTTTTGTTTCTTAAAGGGTTTGTATTCCAGGCTGTCCTTGAACCCATGACCTTCCTATCTCTCTCTACCAAGTACTAGAAGTGCAGTTGTGTATCACCACATCTAAATACCAAATTTTCTACGGTGGCGTTATTTATAAATAATTTAAAAATCCTAAACTTATTGGAGAGGCTGGGATATGAAAACTGGGATGCAAAGGGGGTGAAGATCTCAGTGAAGTTGGCTTTGAGATAAGCCATAATAGCTCCTAGAAACCTAGTCAGGCCTATGGTAGCATGTGAGTTGGGAACAGGGATAGAAGTTCTCCAGGGACACTCGCAGAAGCATCTTCAGGTGAAAGCCACATTTCTTGTAGCATCTTCTGATGAGTGCCTGACTCAATGATGAAGCTGGAGGCAGAACCCCCTGTGGGGCCCTTAAGCAAGGTGATTCCCCTGGGTCCTAGGCCAGGCACATAGCAGGGATGTGGTCAGTAGGCTGGGCAGGGCTTCTGGAGTTTTTGCTGTATCACACTTTGGCACACAGAGCCTGTAGCAGAGCCTGCTGGGAGCAGGAGCCAGGCAGCATTGAGACCCAGGGCAGTGCTGAGCTAATTACATTAGGGTGCACGTTACCTCTGGCCTGTATTTCAAATGCTCAACTTCCATGAACAGGAGATGAACAGAGGAAGAGTCTCCCAAGACAAAGAACAATTCTTCAGACAAGCATCCTGATCAGAGGCCCTACTCTTGCTTGGATGAGAGGGTGGGGGTGCGGGGTAATATACAAAAGGGGAATACAGCCATATTGGAGAGAGTCATAGCCATGGCGAAGCATAGGAAACGTTGGGGAGGCTTTCCTAGAGTTCTCTTAAGAGGCAACTTTTAACATGTGCTCAGTCTGCAGGCACAAGCCATCTAGCAAGCTGCAGCTCTTTCTCTGTCTCCGGGTTCCAGGATCGTGGTGGTTTTTGAGACACAGAAATTGCTCTTGAAATCAGAGGCACCTGAGCGGGAAGCAGGCCATGCTATGTCCTATTCAAGAGCCTTGTTTAGAGGGCACATTTGAATGCTGCGAACCCCCGCCCCCTCTTCTCCAGCCGCCTTGCCAGCAAGCCTGTTCGCTGACAATGTGGAAACCTTTTCTGTCAGGAGGGGGCGCTGCAGCCCCTCTCTGCTGCCCATAGCCCAGAGGTTTCCCAGATAGGAAACAGCTTGGCTCAAGATTTCTGAGTCCTCTCCCTGTACTGCTGGATCTCAGTTTTCTTGAGTTTGGGTCGTCAGGTTCTGTGCTATAAAACTTTGGGAGTTCTAATGTTTGCCCTGAAATTAGGGGAGTTTCTGAACTCGAAAAATTGCACACTTCTCCTCACACATAAGCTTATGCACTGGCTTAGATATGTCTTGGTTTGTTCTTTGGCAAATAACTATCGAGCTGGGGTCTTGCTGTCCGGGGTAGTGGTGAGGTGGGTCATGCTATTCAGATCCAGGCCTTGCTTTCAGATGGCATGGAGACTGCCTGTGCACAATGCAAATTCCTATGTACCCCAAACAGAAGCTGGGCACTCTGGGTATGCATAGGCTGATCCAGAGCCCCGGGGGTGGGGATGGGGGTGGGGGTGGGGGGATAGGGGACTACCCAGCTGCCAACTTCCTGTTTGTCTCTGTCTATTGTGATCAGTACAAGCATTTCTTAGAGTGAAGAAAGCTGCTATGAAGTTCACTCCCCGCCCCTTTAGGAATGATAAATAAAACCACTCACATTCTTTCTGCTCTGTGCTAGCAACATCTTAAGCTGCAAGCAATTTGCAGTTCAGGAATTTTATTTTATTAAAGCAGTCAAGTGAATATTCCTTTCTTGATTCTGTCAACAAACAACTTAGATACAGGAGTGTGTGCCCTTTGCTGAAAGGTCCAGGGCTTTCAGGTGAGCCATATATGGATTGACCAGTAGTATGTGAGGCAGGGAGACTGACCAGGGGGCCTCTCTTCCTGTCAAGGGTTCTAGACACCCCCCCCCCCCCAAATTAGCTCATGCAGGTGCAGACTCCGAAGGTGTCTGGGACCCTCTATGGGTCTGTGACTCTAGCTCTGAATTTCCCTCTCATGGTCTTGAATTCTCACATCTGGAATCCCAAGGAGCAATCTGGGCTTACTCGAACTCGAATGAGGGCTTGCCTTAGAGAAAGAAAGCAAGGCTGGGGTGGGGGTGGGGGTGGGGGTGGGGATAGAGGATGGGCTGCCAGTACAAGAAAGACCAGCTTCCCTGAAGAAATGGACTGGGCAGGGCTTCCTTCCCTTCCCATTTCCTCCCGCTGCCATTCTCTGGGACATCTGGGAAGCCACCTTTCCCTGGCCCTGGCTTCTGCTCCAGTAACATGGTGGTACTCACCAGGAGAGGTCTGCATTATAGCCTTCCCTTGCTAGCTCTACAGACTGGCCCTATCTGCCCATCACTGGGCTTGAGCTGGTTTCTCTCCGATTCCCTTTAATGAGATGCTAATGAGATGCATCATTAACACAGCAGCTTTTTAAACCTCGGCTCTTGTAAATTTTCAAAGGTCACATTTTTACTGTGGCTGACAGCATCCTGCTTCTTTCAGAGACTGAAGAACACTAAAGACCCGGGTCCTTTATGGCTGAAACTCTGTGAGGTGGCTGTACAGGCTGAAGACGCCTGCTGGCACTGGGCTGTCTTCCCCCAGCCCCCAGCAGCTTCACAGAGCAGGAGGGTTACCCTCTTCCAGCCTGGGGAGACCAGGTATACAGTTTCACATGATCCACAGTGATGCTCTCAGAATACAAAGACCCTTGGAAGAGGGGTCAATGGAGATGACACTGAGCTAGGAGGCAGAGGCACCCAAACTCCCACGGAGGATCTTCTGCTTAAACTGTACATTTATAAGTCTACTGTAGCCAAATGGTCTGTTTTCTGCCGGTCAGTCCAACCAGATAGAGGACTTTTCTGTACATTGTATTAAAATACCACGAAGATTTGCAGCAAACAAGTGGTCAGGAAGTTTTGAATGATGATGGGGACTCAGAGTCCCATCTCACCTCTCTGCATGACCACCGTGCTCTGCACACTGCCCGGAGGTCCTGTTGACCCTGTCCTGCCAGGCAAACTCCATGAAGATGGATGCTCACTATGCCTGGCCCAGCAGGCGCTATGCCTGGCATAGCTATCCACAGGACGAAAGCAGTGACATCACTACTCATTGAAGGAATGAATGAGTCTGCAGAGCATGCTTCAGGAAGAAGCGAGGCACACGCAGGTCAGGGGCAGAGCCATGGATAGTCCTCTTCTCCTTGCTAGGGACCAATGGCTGACTCCAGAGTCATGGAGGCTCATGGAGGCTTCTCAGAGCTTGGCTAACCTAATCCGCTAACAACAAGTAGAAACTACTGATCCCCCCCATACACGCCTCCCTGAGTGCCTGGGTGTAGCAGAGGTGCAGGAAGTTGAGGCTGACTCTTGCTAAGGACATGAATATATCCTGAGAAATTCCAAATACAGTATCATCCACTCTCTCCAAAGACAGCAAAACAGCCAGGGAATCCTAGAAAGCTTCCAGAATAGATAGGCTGGCAGTGGGTCACAAAAGTTCAGCAGGATTGAGAAATTACCCTCAAGAGACCCTGGTCAACTGGCACGTTTCTACCCTTGACACAGGACAGAGCCCAGCTCATCCCCTCACACACCCCATTTCTCAGGTCATGTGGCTGATGATGGCACCTACATCTTACAGACCTGTTTCCAGACTAGAACCTGCAGGCCTAGATGCTTTGTCACTGGGTGGAATACACAGCTGGTGTGGCTGTATGTCCTGAGTGTCACTGAGCATGGTACACCCCATGCCGGTGCTATTCCCCTCAGGTGTGAGAATCCCCTTCCTGGAAGAGTGCCCCTGTCTGACCCCCCAATTCCTCAGCTTGTTTTTGTTCTTACTCTGGTCTATAAGCACTACCGGGGGCCCAGGTTCAGCAGTGGTCAAGGTCCTGCCCTGGAGAGACTTACAAACAGTGCCATGGTGTATCCAACTTAGTTCAGTGACTTGTATGATGACACAGACCTGAAGAGATACTGCAGGGAGCAGAGTCACATGACACCTCACTCCCATTTTTGTTAATGTCAGCATTCATGCCACAGATAAGAAAAGGTACAAACAGCCAGGTATGGTGGTGGTTTATGCTTTTAATCCCAGCACTCAGGAGTCTGAGGTGGGAGGACTGTTGTGAGTTCAGGTTATATAAAAACTTGCATGTCAGCTAGAGCTACATAGCAGGACTTGTCTCAAGAACAAAACAACACAACACAAAACAAATAAACCAAACCCACCCACCAACAAACAAACAACAAAAGTGTTAAGGATGTGGCTCAGTTGGCAGAGCCCTGGCCTAGCATGTAGGTAGCCATTAAGTTTGACCCCTGGCACTATATAAAACTGAGTGTGGGAATCCACTCCTGCAATGCCAGACCTCAGAAAGTGTAGGCAGGAGAATCAGAAGGTCAACATCACTTGGCTGGTGAAATGGCTCAGAGGGTAAAGGTGCTTGTCACCAAGATTGACGACCTGGGTCTCATCCCTGGGACCCATATAGTAGGAAGGGAGAACTGATTTTTTGAAGACAAGGATTCTCTGTGTAGCTCTGGCTGTACTAGCTTTGTAGACCAGGCTGGCCTCAAACTCAGGAATCTACCAGCCTCTGCCAGACATAATGGAGAGTCAAAGGTACACAGGGAAAATGGCAGCTGTGCAGGCCAATGGGCCTCTTAGCCTTCAACACGGCAATGCACGACATAATTCAAATTGAACAAAGAAGCCGTAGGCCTAGAACTGCCGACAGAGCACAGGGATGCGCCATTACACCCACTTTGAGCCTCTCTGTGTGTATGTCTTATGTGCATGCGTATGTGAAGGTCAGAGGTTGATGCTGGGTATCTTCCTCAATCACTTTCCATCTCATTTTTGAGACAGCATCTCTCACTGGTTCTCCTAGTCTGTCTGATCAGCACATCAACAAGTCCCAGGGACCCCTCAGTATCTGAGTCTTCAGTGCTGGGATTATAGGAGTGTGACATTGTATGCTCCCTGCTTTTAATTTCTTTAAACGTGAGTACTGGGTGTCTGAACTCAGATCTTCAAGCCTGACCAGCAAGCACTTGACTGACTGAGCTATCTCCCCTCCCTCCAGCTCTTTGTTTTAGGAACACTCTCAGCTTCTGCCCTGTAGGCCAGACACCGGATCAATGAATACTACCCGGTGACTGGCATTGACATAGGTACTGAAGAACGGTCCCAACCAATCTTCCTGCATCCTCCCCCCACAAATTTGTGAGATATTAGAAAATATGGTTAAGCTACTAACAACAACAAAAAAAGAAAAAGAAAGTAAGAAAGTAAGAAAGAAAGAAAGAAAAGAAAAAGAAAAAACCCGAGATATAACACTTTATATATTGTAAAATACAAGAGACTGAAAGTCACTTGTGTGTTGCTCTTGGCAAATGCATCCCTGTGCTATCGGCATCTACCCCCATTTCACAGAGGAGGTCAGCATCAACACAGAAGGGGGCTGTTACCCTGTAACTAGGAAAACAAGTACATGAAGCCTCCCTTGGAGCTGCCCAGATGGGTGGTGGGAGTAAAGTGGCCTTGGATGAAAAGCTGAGAAGCCACGGGGAAGAAAATGCTAGTAGTGAACCCAGAACTTGCAACACTCTGACCTTGATCTGCAGCCTGTTCTCACCTCAGGACTCCCTGAAGTAACCACCCAATCCGGAAAGACACATTTGGCGGGCCCACTCCTGTAGCTCCTGCAGGTGGTGATACAGATTCAGCAGGCTTGGGCTCTATCATGGACAGAGCCATGCTTTCTGTCTGCCCTGTACATTTTAAGCACGGTAGCTTCGCTAACCGTCAGGGCGAAATAATTTGACCCGCCTTGCAAATAAGAGTATGTCTGGAAGTTTGAGCCACCCTGGGAGGCTTGCATGGCTCTGAGTCTGCACATTGCAAAGAGGTGGTGGAGACCCATGGATTTGGGAGCTCATGAGTTTGGGAGTAGCGAAAGCTGTCATTTCAGTTTTCTTTTTATACCTCCCATTGCTTCTGTGAGAACAGCAGAAACTGGTGCCTGTATGTGGCAGAGTAGGTAGGGTTCAGGCATCTCCGACCACCAGCCCTTGGGGAATCAATCACAGGACAGCAGCTGTCAGCTCCAGGGCTGACCGTAAGATAGCCTTTCTTTGCAAATGGCTCACTTTTCCTTTCCTTCCAGCATCCCTCTCCTTGTAAGACATGTTGGACTTTCCTGATGCCCAGGTCCACCTGTGGGAAGTGGTGGGGACTGAGGACAGAGTGTGCCCACTTCCCAGATATTAACATTGCGATTCATATTGTTAGCAAACTGCACAGTGGTAAGATCTCAGGAAGGCAAGTCTTATTTAAAGGAATGGTGTGCTACTGGTGGAGGTCATGTGTGGGCGTGAGATCTTTTGGTGCCTGGGTGCTTTTACATTAAGCCCATGAGTATGTTTCTGAACTGTTAGGCCTTTTCATTCCAGAGTATAGTGGCACAACTGTCTGGCCACCGCCACTGCAGCGATCTCCAACATGAGGCATATGAGATGCATGGGGGGAGGGATTGGTTCCTAGAATGAACCATAGTCCTAGGAGTTCTGATTCTGTAGCTCTGGAGCAAGGGATCACCAAAATGTGCCACTTTAGTAAGCCTACAATGTTGCTGAATTAGCCCCGCCCTGGTGAGCAATGGTGGCCTTTGTGCCTATGTCCCTAGGCCTGTGCTCCTGAGTCTGGGGTTCTACTGGCTGGAGCTGCTTGTTGGATCCTGACTGGGGTGGATTTAAGGGCCTTGCTCATGTGGTTCATGAGAGCCAGCTTCTTGGGGAGGCCACTGTTGAGGACTCATGCTCTGGGCCTAAGTTTCTAGGGATTCGAGCAGCAGTTCTCAGCCTGTGGGTTGCGACCCCTGTGGGGGGGTTTGAATGACCCTTTCACAGGGGTTGCCTAAGATCAGTGGAAAACACAAATATTTATATTATGACTTATAACAGTAGCAAAATAACAGGAAGTGGCAACAAAATAATGTTATGGTTGTGAATCACCACATGGTTGAGAACCAGTGGGTTAGAGGATGTGTTGACCAGCAAAGCTATGAGAGGAGCTAATGGCACCTAAGAGTGTCTCAGTTCCTATTGCTGATTGTTATTGAGCTACAAACAAGGAAAGCACAGTTAAAACCCCACTTGGTGCTGGAGGGGTCTCCTGTGACCCTGTTACCCTCTCTAACCAGGGTGGCCTCTCTCGGCCCCTGGCCTCCCCTCTGAGCCCCACCAGAATGCACTGCAGAGCCTGGTGAAATTTCTAATAATACTAACCAATGATGTGTTAAATTGAGACACTTCTGGCTCGGCCGCCGGAAACCCGCACGATGGTTTAAAGGACCAGCGCTTACCTTTCTCTATCAATTTGCTGCTAAATTACTGCTTTCAGAGAAACTTATAGAAAAGTAATTCTTTATTTAAATTTTAATTTCCATCTTGTCATTTTAAATATATATTCAGATTCCAATCATATTACAGAATATGATGATGTTTCTGGCGGGTAAATGACCCTGCTAGGAACCTGCATGGGTACGGAGGCTGGTGGGGAGGGGCTTAGCAAGGAGGGAGAGACCTCAGAGACAGGCTCAGCTGAGGTAGAGGGCAGAACTTCAGAGGCTTATCTTGGTTGGGACCCTGCTCTGTGACCCCCGACTTTGTGTGCAGTCCCGAGGGCTACCTGTAAATGACTGGGACTACCAGCCATTTGTCATGCTTGTACCACGGTGTGAACTGAGCTGTAAGTGAATGCTAGATGAAATGGGGGCTGCTGGGCCAGTCTCCACCCTAACAGCTCGTATCTAACCGCCTCTCACATGCCAATGGCGGACATAGCTCATTCCTGTCCAGGAAGAGTTCTGTATTCTTCCCACCATCCTACCGATGAGAGTCATATGGTCCAGCAAAGTTCAGTAACACACAGAGGGTATGAAACTTCGGATTTTAACTTATGACTACTCTACCTGCGCATTTTGCCTTGCTGTAAACAAACCATCTGAGGGCCAGTTACACGACTTGGTGGGTGAGGGCATGCGCCTGCTGACCTGAGGATCCAAATGGTAGAAGGACAGTTCTGACTTCTCAAAGTTGTCCTCTGACTTCCACCTGAGTGCTTTAGAATGCTTCCCCACTGGATGAATGAATGAATGAATGAGTGAATGTAATACCCCCCCCCCCTTTTTTTAAACAAAAGAACCTATCTGAGATGGGGTATACATTATAATGAAAGTAATGAAAGGAAGCAAACCACAGTTACCATCGCATGTGTGCCTGCAATCGCTAAGTTCTGGAGATGTCTCCATGGCACGAAGGGCTGGCAAAGGCGGGGTATATGCAGGAACAAGAAGCTAGAGACTGGGCCAGACCAGGCTCACCATTTTGATAACCAGATCACTCCGGAGGGGACTAATGTGTTAGGACGGAACCTGACCTACTTCTGTCTGGAAGGTAGAATCCCTATGACCCAATTATTTTCTTCTAGGTCCCAGAGTCTTAGAAGCAGAAGTTCTAAGACCTTTACAATGTTTTGGGATACTCAGAATATTCCAGGGTCACCTCTTTGAGGTTGACATCCTCATCAATGGGCTTAGCCATGTCGAGTCTGCAGCCATACACTACACTGTTGGGTAACACTTCAAGCCCTTCCTAGGCACCTGCAGGATGACGGCTACAGTCTATCTTTCCTCTACTGTGTCCATCAACTGTGCCTTCTCCTCTGACCATTGTATACTCTAGTGCCAGGAGGCCAGGTCCATTGGCTTCCGTCATCTCTTCTCCTCCCCCAAATGTTAGGCCCAATCCACCCCTGACATCCCCCTTAGCCTCTGCCAGTGTGATATGGGTCTCCCTGGATGGACCCAGTTCCTCCATCTCAGATCGGGGCTGCACATCTGGACACATCTGCCTCCTCAGCGCACATTCTTTCTATCCACACCTCCTCATCTCCCCCCCTCCCCCCCTTACCAGCTTCTTCCCTTTGGCTTCTCAACATTAGGCTGAGGAAAAAAACCAGGCCTTTTCTTCTTGCATCTCATCTTCCATGGGCCTCCTGCCCCGCCCTACCTGCCCCGCCCTAGACTGCTGTTATTTACCCAGTCCAGGGCTAGAAACACCTGGTATTTCTCTCTGCTGGTTCTCAGCTTCCACACTCATTCCTTCCGTTTTGGAGAACCAACCCTGTCTCCAGGACGATCACCCCCCACTGCCCATCCCTGTAGCATTGCCTGTCCTTCCCCTCTGAGCCCCAACATCAGGTTCCTTTTTCTTCTTGCAATTCTCTTCTCCTCTCTTTCTGTCTTCCACATTTTCTTTCACTTAATCTTTGCCCACATCCCTTCTCTGCAGTTACTTGTGTCTTCTGCCCTCAGTTCCTGACCTTGGGTCATGCCCAGTGCCTACACTAGCCCCCAGGCCTGCCCCTCTCACACAGGACCTGTTTGGGCCCCCTCTTCTTTAATAGTTCTGTCCCTAATAGGAAACACTTGTGTGGCAGCCCTTTGTCTATTCCAGAGCCCGGCTTTCTGTAGTACTCAGGGAGTACATTTGCTTTTCCTCTAACATCAAAGTCTATTCCTTGGAGATGTATACGCTCAGAGTTCAGCAGAGACGGCCTCCTTTGCGGACACAAAGCAACTGTGGATAGGCTGGTTTTTGCACCACGGTTTTGCACATGCCGTGTCCGGATCTCCCCGGGCCCCTTGCACTAAACCCCCTTCCACGGTGGGTCTCGTGGACAAAAGAAATGATAAATCTGGCAGAACCTTACAACTCCGTGCTTTCAACTTTCCTCTAACAACTTTCAACCGAAAACTTCTTAGCCCTATTTCCAAGTAACTTTTCATCCATTACAAAACCCACAAAATTTTCAAAGGGGCTTTGAAATAAGATCACCTAGGAAAAAAAAAAACCCTATCACAAATGAAAGTCTTTGAAAAGAAAGAGGCCCTTTCCTGTGCTTCAGTTCCCCTCTGATACCATTCTCTTTCATTTTACAGAAGGTGTAGGGCAGGCCTGGCCCTCAGTGGATGCCTGTGATGTGGGGGAGCCAGTGGCCCAGACGGACACACAGATGGGGGGGGGGGCAGTGAGGAGCAGCTGCTGTAGAGCTGCGCTGGCCCTTTCATCCCTCTATTCAGTCAGCCCTCACAGCGCCCCCAACGGCTGCTCCTGCCTGTCTTGCCCTGCGGGTTCCTGTTCATCTGGGCATTGGCCATTGCTTTTCCAGCACACACGGAAGACTGCCTTCATTCTTGTCACTACAGTGGGCGGGTAGGGAGGCGGCCGGAACAGCCCCTACTCTGGCCTTTGATGGGACATTTCCAAAATGCCAACCCTGCAGGCAGTAAGCACAGGACCACTTCTTGCCCTCCCTGGGGTCAGCTTCTGATGCGCAGACACACACAGCTGACAATACTCACTTCCAAGAGGAAAGTCTTTGTTAAGTTCAGATTTAACATCGTGGCAAATTTGGTGAAGGACAGTCCTGGGCAATGGTGCCAAACCTGGCTCTGGAGAGGCTCACGGCCTCCCTGACTAGACCACCTGCTAATTTGGCCTGGCCCTCCAAGGCTTAGATTCCATGTGCTTAATATGAATTCTGAACCAGGCTTCTGGGTCTCCCAGCCACCCAAGGGAGACAGGAGAGACTTTAGAATGGTTTGGCTATGGCCTGGCCTGGCCTGTTGCCCACTAAGGCCTTCCAGTCCCTTACCAGAGAACATTCTAGAATCAACTAAGCCCCTCATATTGGCATGGTCCATTCTATCATGAAGGACCCCTAAACTGAGTTCCAGCCTCTTCTTGTCGACCCTACTAACACATTTACTGACTTTTTAAGCCAGACCCAGTTTTCTAGTTGTAGCTGCAACAGATCATTATGACTGTTCTTTTGAAAATTACAAATACTTGCTCAGCAGAGAGAACTATCGCCACTTCTCCATCCCTCTGCATGAGAGCACACCATTGACTGTGCACAGGACTCAATGCCAGGAGACACAATCCTGACACAGACGTCTTCAGCGACCTCATTAGAGACCTCCCAAGAGAGAGGACTGTGGCAGAGTCACACTGAGGAGCACACAGGACAAAGAAACAACACAGCACAAATATCCTTGTGAGGTGGCTCCCCAGACAGGGAGCACAGCAGAAGGGGTAGAGAGAGTCCAAGGGACTTCGAGACTCAGAACCCAAGCTTACAATCGACCACAGCATGAGGCTTCGAATTCAGTGGGATTCTCCAATGTGGACATTCCAGAAGCATGCACTGTGGACTCGGTTGACATTTGCCTGGTGCCTGGTGTTCTTTCCTCGTTTGTTTTTCCTGTCTAGTCTCTGTAATGACGGTAACATGTAGCTAGGTATGTTCTGAAGGTGAGGTACTTACTCTCTTTGCTTCAGCCTGGCTTAGCTATCTTCTTGGTTCTGAACGGAAGCAGTTAAAAGTGTTTGTTTGTTTGTTTATTTATTTATTTATGAAATGTCTCTTTCAGCATTGACTCATCTCTTCAAGCTATGGATATCTTGCTCGGTAGATCAAGTCTATCCATGCTCAGGATATGTCTGAGTCTGTCCCAGCTCCAGGGCTATAAGTGACATTGGTAAAGGCTTAAGAGGTCGCCCTAGTGTAGACAGAAAGACTTCCTTTCCTCAGGATTGACACTAAAAAGTAGGGCGAGTAAACAGCCATGGGTAACCCTCCTTTCATTCAACATCCACCCACCTACCCATCCATCCAGCCTCCCAACCAGCTATCCACCAATCCACCTACCAATGTACTCATTCACATATATATCTACCAATCAACCCACTTATATACTCCTCCACCCATCCATCCATCCATGCACCCATCCATCCATCTATACACACCCACCCATCACCTACACATCCACCCATCCATGACCCATCCGTCATCCACCCATCCATCCATCCATCCATCCACCCACCCATATACCCATCCATCCATCCATTTTGTACTTATTCTACATAAGAAACTACCCTATGCTGGAGACCTAGTCTTGAGCAGTCTCTGGCCTCAGAGAGTACAGTCCAATTACAGTCCAACAGCTTTGGACCTGTAAACAGGGTAGCTTTCAAGCTCTCAAGGTCGGAGAGTTCTTTAAGGCTAAGATCCTGTTGTCCCTCTCTGTTCCTCACCATCTTAGCTTAAGGTGCCATAACATAATAGTATATCACGCACCCAGTATGTAACTGTGTAGCTTAAACAGCAAACATTTTCCCCCCTCACTGTTCTAGAGGCTGGCCTACCTGAAATCAGGGTGCCACCATGGTCTGTTTGGGTGAGATTCCTCTTCCTGCCTTACAGATACCCACTTGCCTTTTTGCCTGTGTGCTGATATGAAGGAAGACAGAGAATTCTGGCCCCTACTCCTCGTCACAGGAGAATAAGGGCGTTACACTAGGAGGTCCTCACCCCCACAACCATCTAAACTGTAATATCTCCTGAAGTTCTGGACTCAAAAAAACCATCACAATGAGGGCTAAGGCTTCAAGCTATGGATTTTGGGGGATAGAACTGAGTCCACAGCATCCGCACAGCATGCACGCAGTGAGTGTTCAGAAACACGGTCTCTATCAATCTGTCTGTTGTTTTTCTGGTTCCGCTTTGCCCACCAGATCCTTGGGGGTATGTTTAATGGGAAGAGTTACCCTCAGACCTGACTAGCATGTCAATCAGTACCCCCACCAGCCAGAGCTCTAGTTTTTACATAGCTCTCCCCTTAGCTCCCCCCCAACCCCGCAACAACATAATCTCCATGATCTCTAGTCTTTCCCGCATGCTGTTGAAAGGGTTGTTGTATTTATCTCTGTAGAATCCGCCGTGCCCCTGTGCAATTTTCCATTGTCATGGTTCATTTTAATTTCCTCTAAGGCTGTTGGCCACTCTCGTGTTCAGAAATAGCTTGTTCCACTTAATAAAAGTGCTTAAATATGCAGACACGAGAAGTTTCCTTTGCTTGTACCTAAACACTACTCTGAGTAAAATGAGCTCCACATCTGTCTTGTGCTGTAGGGCTGAGCTCAGATCCTGTGGCTCCCTGGGAAGAAACTCTGAAAGGAAAGGCTCAGGGGCACAACCAGGATCCATGAATGTCTTGGTGAGAACTTCCCCAGCCTGGTTCACGGCATCAGGGGCCTTGTGAGTCAAGCCCTGCTCGGTTGCCTCCACAGTACCCAGAGCTCCCTATGCCGGTTTACCTCTCTAAGCTTCTGTTTCCCTTCTTCCTCTATGTAATAGATTGGACCTGAAATGTCTCCTCTAAACCCATGCATTAAAAGCTTGGGCACCCAGCTTGGTGTGGGGACCTAGTGAGAGGTTTTAGGTAGTTACAGAGATGTAGTTTCTTTTAGAGTTTTGTTCCTGGCTGCCAGAAGGTGAGTGGGTTTGCTTCATCCTTGGCTCCTACCATGATGTACTCTGCAAAGTCTAAGGCAACAGGACCGCTGATGGTGAATGGAAACTTGGAGAATCCTGAGCCAAGATAACCTTTTCCTCTTTGTAAGTTTATTGCTTTCAGGAAAGCTGGTAACGTGATCTATAAAACAGTCACGAGATTTCTTCCCTGAAAGACATATTTCAGTGAAAAGTGGACACCCCTTGCTACCAGGGACAAGGGAGAGGTGGTGGTGGTGGTGGTGGTGGATGCCAGCAAGTGGCAGCAGTCATTACTATGGGGGAACCCAAGAAACATGTTAGGACATTTTACAAGCAAGAAGACATTCCAAACACTAGCCTTCCTTCTGGATCCATTTTCTCTGGGTTGCCGAGGCCCAAGAATCCTCCGAAGGCTGTGCTCATCAGGGAAGGATAAAGGAGTGGAAAACAGATTGGATCTACATTCAGAATCTCTGAGAAGCCAAGCTTTTGGGGTACTAGGTCACAGCCAGTGCATAGTGGCCTCTGTGGCTAAGTTAAATTACATGGAAAATATAGGCCATGTATTGATCTTGGTGACCCAGGGACCAGAAGCAACATAGCAGGTCACCTTCATTTTGCTTAAATAACCAAAATTAGGAGAGTGAGAGCCCAGGTGACATGGAGATACTGGCACGGGACTGGGGTGAGTGGCCCTATCAGTGTGTTTTTGTTGGCTTTGGGAAATCAGCTCCAGTCTTGTCTTGCTCCATGTTTGGCCCTCCTGGGACAGGAAGGGCCAGAAAATGCTGGCCTAAGAACTTTGGTCCTCAGTGCTTCAGCAATACACAGTGTGTAGGCAGTCATTAGCAGAGCCCAGCAGTTGGAATCACATGGCTTCTTACTAGAAGTTGGAGATCACCTCAGTGTTATCACCTCTAGAAACTGGGGTTTAAATATTTGGAATAAGCCCAGTCTCCTTACTCACTGCATTGGGCTTTAGTACTAGCCCTGAAACTCCTTGCTATTATTCTTGAAGAGTTAACCTATAAATCTACTGATGGCTATACATATGTTAACAGAGATGCAGGCTGAGACTGTTGGCCCAGCCAGCTAGCAGCCACTGAATCTGAAAGCCACAGCCCTAGAGTGACAAATACCTAGGACACACGCTCACACACATGTGCACACACAATCTCGCAGATACATACACCCCCACCCCCACCCCTCTAGCCTGCTAGCCTCCTTGGGCTGCAGGGGCCTGTAGCCTCACAGGGCAGGAGCAGCTGGCAGATACTTGGTCTGCCCCCAGAAACTTTCCTTCTTCAACAGCTCCACAGAGTCTCCCATGGCCGCTTTGAGTTTCCCTCCCTGACACTTCTTCCTAAATCAGCTTCCAATCTGACTCATTTCAGTTTTAAAACAAGAAAACATCAACAAACAGTATGCAGGGAAACAGATGGTAACAATTACAGGAGGGAGAACAGAGCCCGCTCCCTCTACCAGGGGCATGTGAACATATTTTTTCCCCAGACAGTGGTTGTCTTTCCAGCCACTCCTGTGTAAATGTGGGCATGGGGCTCTCTAGGGAGCCACTCCTGCTTCCAGGGTCAGGCTAGCACTACAGGGGTCACAAGGGTTACGGGGCACCTTGAAGCAAATCCATTGGAAGCTTGGATGGGGTGGTTCTCCCAGGAGAGAAGAAAACCTGTTTATAACATTCTAGGCCATCATAAATGAATCTGGCACTCTATCACCAAAGGCCCGAGAACAGGGGTGCTGGCTACATCCCCTGCACACTACCCATGGCCAGCCCTTTCTACCTCCTCATGACACTATGTCACGTACTAGGCCATGTGCTCCTAAGGGCAGGACTTATTCTCTCAGTTGGGGTGGCAGTTAAGAACTGGGCTCTGGAGTGAGGCTGCTGGTCCAAGCCCAAGGGCTGCTGCCATTTATGAGAGGGGAGGACTGGGGTGAACTACTGCTGGTTGCTGTCCTCGCCTCACCCCTAGGCTGCACTATTTCAAGCCCCCTCCTCCTCGCATGACTGTGAGTTAATGTGTGCAGAAGAACCAACACCACACCCAGAGCACAGTGGGTGCCGTGTGCCGAAGCTCTGATGGCAGCTACTCCCCGTGCAGATGGCCAGCTTCATGTCTGGTGCTCAGTAAACAGGTCTAGAAGCTTGCCAAGTGGAGGGCTGAGGAGGCAGCCTCCAGCTGGTCATGAAGGCAGGGGCGACGCACACTGATCAAAGCTGAGAAGTCCTGGTGTTGGAGTTGGGGGCTGGAGGGTTGGGTCTGAGAGCAGATGGCCAGTGTCCAGAGTCCTGAGTTAGAGTTTGCCATGCTTCCTCCTATTCAGTTTGCCAAGTGTTCATCCTTTATGGTAAAGGTCTGACGAGGGCTTTGCTCTCCAGCATGTCAGAAGGGTAGAGAATCATCCAAGATGATGTCCAAGGAGGCCCAGGGCTATGACTAATCCCTGTCTGGCAGGTGTCAGGGCGGGTTGTTGTCAGGAATAAGTGTATAGACACAAGAGATGGAAATGACATGTCCCTCCTGGCAAGGATGCACAGTGCTTTTTTTGGGGGGGGAATCATAAAAACAGGGCACAGTAATGAGGGGGCTTGTCCCATTCTTTCATTACATACCTGCTCAGGCAAAGATGTAATGGCCGAGTTTGTTTCAACATAGGCACACTGTGAATTACAGTCAATTATCACTCAACCTGGCGAGACTCTGAAGGTTGTATCTCATCGATCCCTAGGACAGCCCAGGGCTCACTGCAGGCTGCTGATGTATGCCTGCCTTTTGGACCAGATTCTTCTGAACATCACTGTGTTCCTTGACACATTCTCACACAACCCTCATGCGGAAGGAACAGCCTCCAACATGCCTGTGACCACAGATGTCTGCACGTGTTCCCACACAAGTCTCCCCATGCACCTCAGCATGTGACATCTGGTTCTGGCTTTCACCCTTGGCAGGCTCTCTGCCAAGCTCCTAGCC
Organism: Uromys caudimaculatus; assembly: GCA_028551405.1. Classification (NCBI taxonomy): domain Eukaryota; kingdom Metazoa; phylum Chordata; class Mammalia; order Rodentia; family Muridae; genus Uromys; species Uromys caudimaculatus. Next base: position 24,080,259 of record CM052705.1, read on the forward strand.
TTGGGGGATGCTGAGGCTACCCCAGAGGAGTACCATTCCACTTATTGGGAGTGTCAGACAGAAGCAAGTTGGGGCAGGACTCTCCCCTTCCTCACTCCATCTAGGGGGCTGCCCTCCACCTGCATGCATCTCAACTCCCAAAGTGAAGAGGGGTACCACTGGCAGTTTCTGCTGTTCATTTTAAAACGTGATGCTTCCATTTGCTCTTGGGGGCTCGGCATCACATTTTCAAGGTGTTCATTTCTGCCTGGAGGAGTCTGTCTCCTTTACACTGGAGCTGAATGTTCCTCTCCCCTATCTCTCTTCATCCTTCCCTCCTTCCTCTCCCTCCCCACTACTCTATCTCTTCCCTCCCTGTGATGGTTTGTATATGCTCAGCCCAAGAAATGGCACTATTAGAGGGTGTGGCCCTATAGGAGTAGGTGTAGCCTTGTTGGAGTAGGTGTGTCGATGTGGGTGTGGGCTTTAAGACCTTCATCCTAGCTGCCTGGAAGTCAGTCTTCCACCAGCAGCCTTCAGATGCAGATGTAGAACTCTCAGCTCCTCCTGCACCATGCCTGCCTGGATGCTACCTTGTTCTCACCTTGATACTGGACTGAACCTTGAACCTGTAAGCCAGCCCCAATTAAATGTTGTCCTTGTAAGAGTTGACTTGGTCATGGTGTCTGCTCACAGCAGTAGACCCTAACTAAGACACTCTCCTTCTCTCTTTTGATTTTCCCTCCTTTCTTTTCCTCACCATCTCTTCTCTCTCCTCTTCTTCCCACCCTTCTTTGTTCCTCCCCCCCTCACACCCACACCCACACACACCCACACACACACCCACACACACACCTCTTCCCTTCCTTACTCTTTCTCCCAGGTGTTCCAGGAAGCCACAGTTGGCAGCCCATTCATCAGTCTCTGCTACAGTCACTGCCAAGCTCCCAGAAGGCAGCAGAGACGGAGTGCAGAGACCCAGGTTAGCCTGGAACACAGCTCATCTCGGGGTGGGTTTGGGGGGGCTCACCTGAAACAAATAATGGCAGCTGGAAAGCATCAGTGAGCCTTGGCAAGGCTGGACTGTCTGATTGCTCCCCCAAAGCATCTCCTTCAGGGAGGTCAAGTAGGCCTGAAGACTGAGCCATCGGGTTCCTCAGCTTTGGCTACTGGGTGAGATCTGAGAGCCAGATGTGATGCTTTGAAAGACCAACCCCTTCGCACGCACATTCTGTGAACCAGGAGGCAGGGGTTTGGAACACTCGGATCTATCAGGGTTGCCCCACTATGGGAATGGGCATTTAGCTGCCAATCTGAGTACTGGGCTCGATCATCCCCCCCTGGATTCCTGGATGTGGGCTTCTCGAGCTGGGGATAAGGCTTCGTTTGCTCTAGTAGGAGATGATCATCAGAACGGCCATCTGTCTTAGTGGCGTAGACTCCACCCTTTACAGGATGGTGTTTCTCAAGGTTCTCAAGGCTCTGCTGCCCTCTCTGACCCCATGGTGGGACCTTGCTTATGTGGCTGGACTTCCTGCTCTATTCTCAGCTCTCAACTTCATGTGTTTAAGGCCTGTTCCCCATCTCCCCATTGGTTTTGTGCCTGCACCAATGACTTGGCTCGTCCCCATCTCCCTTCCAGCCCAGGCCTGCGCTCTCTGCTGTGTGATATACCCTAGAACTGTCGCCACTCCTGTACCCAGAGCAGGAACTTAGAAGCTGGCTTTAATTGCCTCCACCTTGCCCTAGCCACTTATGGTTTATTCTAGCAGTCTGACCACCCAGCCCTTACCTCTGAACCCGTCTCGTGCCTCTGCCCTTTCCTGGCTTCTCATGACGGTCACCTGGATGGGTGGGTGAGGGCTTCCCTGCTCTCTATTCTGAAAAGTGGATACTTCTCCAAAATATAAAATGGACATATAATTTCCCTTCCCAGCGCTTTGTAGTCTAGGGGCTAGCCTTAACTCCCTCCATCTTTGGGCGGCTGGCCCCTGGTACTATCTCCAACTCCAGCCTGGGACTTCATTTCCATCAGCCTGCATATTCAGTCTGTATGTCTTGCTAGGCCTTGTCTACTATGTGTCCATCCACTGGAGTCCCCTTTAGCAGGCGTTGCTCACTACCATCAGTGAAGATTTAGTCAATCTTAGAGAAGTCTTCCTGGATTCAGGGTAAAGCATTTTTCCTACAGTGGGGAATTTCTTGAGCTCAGATGTGCCACTAGATCTGAATTCCTATATGCTCACCATCTTTCTCTCCAAGACATTATGAATTCCTCAAAGTAGAGCCTGTCTTGTGTCTCCAGGACAGGGGACAGGCTATTGTTGGTGCCGAGTGAAATGGAGGACTGAACTGGGGACTAACTGGGGAGTTCTCCATTGTGCGCCAAGGGTGGAGTGGGCAGTCTAGATTCTTGTAGCTGATAGCTCCACCAGTGCCTCAGCCACGTCCCCATGTCCCTGCCTGATGCCATTCCAGGGCAAAAGAAGTTTTGAGTCCTTTCTTTCTAATCAAGCTGTCAGTACGGAGCCCCGACAGCAGACATTGATTTTCTATGAGTGGAGACTTCTCTTGTCTTCCTCATCATGACGGCCAGTCCCTGCTTCTAGACCTTAATCTTTTCTGCCACTAAAGACCTCTATTTGCTTCAGTCCCACTGGGACCTGATCTACAATCAGCATTCTAGGTCTCAGACTAGAAATAAGCTTCAGCCAAGACCCGTGTGAGTTGACCTTGCATCTGTTTTTTTGTTTTTTCCTTTTTCCCATTCAGCTATTCTGAGGTCCCAAGCTCCTCTGGGAAACACCAGGCACCTTTACAGTAGCCCCAGTGGCCCAGGTCTGAAGCAGGCCTCTCAGCGTAACCCTGCAGATGCCGCCCCCCCCCCCCATCCCGCCCTGGTTAGGTTCTGAGCCTTCTCTGGTAAACTGCCATGGATTTACTATTTAAAACCACATCATTCAGGGGCTGGAAGAGTGGCTCAGTGGGTAAGAGCACCTGCTGTACAGACTTGAAGACATGATTTCGAATCCCCAGGGGCCACACAAAAACCAACAGGATGCTATAGCTCATGGGACTGTAATTCTAGCATTTTTACAGGGACATGGGAGGGTCTCGGAAGCAAGCATGAAGGCCAGCTAGCCTGGTGTATGCTGTGGAAAAACAACAACCAGACCCTGCCTCAAGGGAGCGGATGACTGGAGTTTAAAGTTGTCTTCTGACCTTGGCACATGCACTGTGGCATGAGTGCATCCACATTTTCACACATAAACGAGCACAGGCACCCATTAGTAACTAAGCTTCATTCACATTTCCCCTTGTTTTCTAGCAGGGAGGGATCAGAGGGGTGGTCATCAAGCTGACATAACAAGGACTAATGCTAGAACACCCCTCGCCCCACAGCAGACATGCTGCCTCTTGCTGGCTGAGGAAACAGCGGCTGCATCAGAGGAAAGACAGCGGCGGTGTGCACAGTTCTGGCCTCCTGGAAGGAGCAGTATTTGCCTGTGAAGAGGACATTCTAACAAGCAACCCTCATCTCTGCTCACACCGTTCCAGGTTTCCATTTCTTTCAGTAGAGAGGAAAAGCATTTTCTGAAGATACCATCCTCACTGACTCCTTTAGGATTTGGTGACTCACTCCTTTCCCAGGGCCAGACCATGGGCGCAGGAAAGGCTTCAGGATTTCAGTCCCTGCCACAATCATTGTCATCTATATGTGTCTAACATATTATAAAGGAGACTGCTAAGACTGCAGGATTCTTTTCTAAGTCCAAGGGCCTGAGATCCAGGAGAGCCTCAGGTATAAACTCCACTTTGAAAGCTAGCAGCCTGGAAATCCAAGAGGAGCTGGTGTTTCAGTTCAGTTGGAGGCAAACACACACACACACATACACACACACACACACACACACACATACACACACACACACACACATACATACACACACACACACACACACACACACACACACACACACACACACCCCAGGGTCCCAGTTTAAGAGTTATGTAGGAGCTCCCTTTGTCAAGGTAGGACCAACTTGGTGTTCCACTTAGTCCTTGTGACGCCTGGTCTGAGGGGGACATTGGCACCAGCTACCTGCTTTCCTCTGATTACTGATTACAAATTCAACGCTAATCTCCTCCCCAGACATTCCTTCAGACATCTGCAGAATAATGTGGGGCCAAATATCTGGGAGGCCCATCAAGTTGACATATAAAATTAACCACCATACCATTTCCGACAACTGCTACAATTATATTGCCTTTGGTTGAATTTTTATTTGAATCGGTACTCTGGGTAAGGAGGGTCCAGGTGAGGGGTGGGTTTGGGGGAAGAGATGAACAATAAGAATCCTAAGTAGGGCTGGAGAATTCCTTCCACAGGATGCGACTTTTCCTTTGACTCTCCCTCCTAATAAATCCTGCCCAAGCCCCACCCCCAATCCTTGGAGACACCGAGTGTGACTTTCCCCCACCCCTGGCAAAGGAACGCAAGAATACAGTTCCCTGGCACATCTGCTCCCACACCTTGGCATATGCTCGGCCTAGCTCACTTCTTAACTGCTAAAGCTACAAGGCGCAGGCAGTGCCTTCCATTCCAGATTCCTGGGGTGGCTCAGGGGGCCCAGCCTCCCACACTGCAGCTTGAAGCATTACTACAACATCAAAAATGTTCCACTGGCGGCTTCAAGATTCCTAAAAAATAGATTCAAAACATCTTTAATAGTCTCCGAAGAAGCAATACATCACAGGAAAAGCTGTAACCTTTAGTATTGCTGATATTAGCCAAGCTGTGGGCTGGCTCGGAAGGCAACCCAAGTCAGTTCTTATTCCTTGTGGCTGTGGCTGCTGCCCCAGGTCTAGGACCCTTCCACCCACCACTGGAGGAAGCGGCCACTTGTCTGGGTATTTGCCGAAAGTGCTTTTACGGAATCTGAAAGGAGTCATAGAACTCAAAGGCAATGATTTCCAAGAAACAGCCTTCTCCTATTAACACGAAATCCCTGAAAATAATACCACCTGTCCCAAGCACTAACGTGCCCTGTATAGAATGCATTTTCCTGCTTTCTCCCCTCCACATGGAGCAGTGAGCAAAGACTTGCGACTGAGCCTCTGCACAGCAAAAGCCAGCCAGCCAGGCACAGGGAGAGCTCAATGGATTATGTACGAGCATGGTGATGACCAAACACCGCCATGCACTGGGGTATAAGAGTGTGCAGAGATCTGCAGGTGACTCCCTCAGGGTCTGTGGCAGGTACCACACCTGGCCAGAGGAGCCTGAAAAGGCAGGAAATGAGACACTTGGACTTGCTGTATTATTTACCCTCTTTTCTTTCTGAAGGTTAGCATTATGGGTAATTAATGCAAGCAGAAAGGAGGGGACAAAAGGCTAGAAATAGAGCTCTGAGATGCTCCCTTTACCTCTGACAAGTAGATACTGTTGCTCTGTCTGCAGGATATTCCCATTTCTCCATATTACAGTTTAAAACTGGCCGGGCATAGGCCGAGATATGGTCTCTGCTTTAATATGGAGAGAAAGCCCAGGCAGGCACAGGCATCAGGAACACAATGTAGGCTCTCCCTTAGCTTTAGAAACCAGATGTTCCCTATGAGATTTTCTTGCCTCTTGCCCAGCTCTGAGTGGGCCCTGCCAGGAACTACAGTGATATGGTGGAAACTTCAAAGCCACAGTTCAGGTGCTCTGTGTCCTTGGGTGGATTTGTAGACTTCTCTGAACCCAGTTCCTTACCTTTTATGGGAAAATGACCCAGGAAAATGCAAAACAAAAGTATACTGAGATTTGGTCTCACCCGCAGTCAGAATGGTTTGCAGGGAGGCTGGATGAGAGAGAGAGGACCCTCCCACAGTGCTGGTGGTAATATAGTGGGAGTCACTATGGAAGTCCCTCAGATAATTAAGGTAGAGTTTGCACATAATCCAGCTATATCACTCCTGGGTATAAACTGGAGGAATCTAAGCCAGCCGACAGTAGAGTTACCTCACAATAGCTAACGGATACAATCAGACTAGGTATCCACCAGTGGGCGAAGAGTTGAGGAGAGTGAGGCATACATACACAGTTGACTATTACCCAGCCATAAAGAACATCGTGTCAGTTGCAGGGGAACAGATGAAACTGGAGAAATATCTCAACCCCAGAAAGGCAAATGCCACCTTTTCCATCACACATGGAGTCTAGATTTTAGCTACAACAAAAAAGACAGGAAAGAAGAGGGAGGGGGAAACCACAAATGGGAAGGAAGGACAGGAAGACAAAGGGGGAGGAATGTAATCAGGGGACACTGACATGTCTGAACACTTTAAAATACAAGCCATTATTTTGTAATTAATATATGCTAATTAAATTGACATATGTACACACACATACATGTGCAGGTGCACAGGCACACACACAACATCACATACACAGAATAACAGCTGCGAAAACCACATCCTGGGTCTGTCATCCTAAGTTCTGCTCCCCATCTCTCAAATAATAGCTTCTCTTATTCTTATCACTCTAGAAAATGTCTTTGTGAATTGTTTGCTTGATGATTGCAACCGTGTTTCTTTTTAATAAAATCTTGATTTAAAAAGGGCCCGAGGGCACGCTACCTCGGGAGTGTGTGGAAGATAATATTTAGAGACTCGCTCAATCTCTCCCGCTAACGTACGCCGTACATTGCCGTGTTTGTGTCTTCGACTTTATCTTTCTCTTACTTCCCTTGCAAGAAAGCCTACTTGGAAGAGATGAAAATACCAGGCCCTGTCAACCTCTGTAGCCTTACTGTTACATTCACTGAAGAGTCAAATGAGCCCCAGGCTGGATGTGACCTTCTTCAGGGCACCCTAGTAGAACAGAGGACTGACTGACTGGTACCCGCTGCATGGGCAGGTGGTGACTAGAGCCCATATAGAGCTGTGACTGGGAGAAGACAGGGTACTAGGAGTGTGACATTGTGCATAGGGTTTAAAGGGCCACACTACCACCTGGGTCCTACAAACCCAGTAAGGCCATTCATGTTCAAGGGGACTCCTGACATTTGGGATCCCTTAAGAGGAGAAATTGTAAAGACAAGGCCTGTAAGAGCTGGGAGCCATAAGAAGCCCAGTTCCCAGGACAGAAGCAGAGTGGGTCCTACCAGACCTTAGGGCAAATGATAAAGTATCTGTTGACAGAGAAGAGGATCCAGCTATGGATTTTTCTGAACAGAGAGGACAGTGAAGATGTGACGCCCCAAAGCTGGTGATGCTGAACCATGCAGATGTGGTCATTTGAATCCAATGTCCTCAGTACAAATGCTGTCTGCTCAGTGACCCTGACAAGCACATGGCCACCCAGCTGCAAACAAGGAATGTGTCTGTGAGGCCTGGGGATACGAAGCCACCTAGACTGGAATAAAGAGTCAGAGCTGGTGGCAGTCATAGAAGTTGCTACCTTAGCAACCCCTCCATTGAAAGCCCCTCAGCAGATGTGTCTGCTCCATCAGTCTCCTACGCCCACCCCCTCTGCGAGAGGAAGAAGGCTAGAGCTCCTAGAGCTGGGCACCTCCATAGCAAACACTTACTGTTCTTTCCATCATCCACAGAGCTGAGTGCAACAGGATGCGAGATATTTAACAGGCCAAGCGAAACATGGAGGTAGCAGGAATGTAGCCACAGAGGCCAGTGTCAGGGCGGAAGGTGCAAGGGGGTGTGTGTGTCTGTGTTGTCAGAGGCAGGTTTTCCACCTGTGAAATGGGGAGAGTTGTGCCTATTCCTAGGCCCATGAGGACCGTTTAAAGCATAGGTGAAGGATGGCTACACCTCAGGCTAGCAGCAATAAGACTGTTTCATTAACACCACATGTTGCCACTTCCCTGGACAAGTGGCAGTGGGACCAGACAGAGGGAGGACATGCTCCAGGAACATCTGAGGGTTTGAGCAGAATTTTGGAGGAATTCTGTTTGGATGGAGCCCTGGCTGGCTTTGCTCTGTAAGAACAGTGGGTTCTGACTCTCTCTGTCAATGTCTGGGTCCAGGCCCCTCTCACCTGCACAGGGGCAGTTTCTCACCCTGGTGGGTTCTGGGCACCCTGAGGCTCCTTTCCTCTGCTCACCAGCCTGCCCTTGCCTGAGCCCTGAGCCTGCAATTTCCTTCCCTCTACTATCTGTGGGAAGTCCTTAGGTCTCTGATCCAGCAACACCCCAATGTGGCAGCCTGTCTTTATCTCCCTGTTTAAAATCTTACACCCAAGTGGGGTATGGTGCTGCATGCCTGTGATTACAGAACTTGGGAGAAAGATGGTAAGTTGAAGGGTTTCCTGGGCTACACAAGCAACTCTAGACTGATTTGGGCTATGGGAGATCCTGTCTCAGACATGCAAACAGAATCGGACGCCCCCTCACTTCCAATGTCACATGCTTATTTTATTTAGGTGCACTTATCAACATTGTGTGAATCCAAAGGGCAGGCATTCTCAAGACTTTGTATACAATATTCTCTATGTATCCATAAGTCACATTTATTGTGCTTTCACATCTTTGGTGTCTTTGCTTATTATCTTTGTCTGCTTGTTCTGTTATTTAGAGAGTATATTAAAACATCCTAATGATTATTAATTAAACAAAAAATTCCCTTGAATTTCATTAGTTTTTACTTAATTTACTTCAAGGCTATATTCTATGGTCTTGGATGCAAGCAATTATAATTTCTAGGTTAACCGAGGTAATTGTAGATTAATTCCTTCCTTCCTTCCTTCCATTCTTTCTTGATCTTGGGAGCTAGAGCTGCTAAAAAAATAACCATGAAATATCTTTCTAGCCCCAGTATTAGGGCAAGCAAGCCAGCTCAGTGGGTAGAGACTTGTCATGTGAGCCCAATGACTGAGTTGGATCCCTGGAACCCATAGTGGGAACAGAAGGCTGATTCCCAAAAGATGTGGTGAGTTTTATATACATGCCATGATATGCATATTCACACACACACACACACACACACACACACACACACACATACACACACACACACACAAGCATGCACACACACACTCATGATAACAAAAATTAAATGTAAAACTGTCCAAAAATAATAAAACCTACTTAAGAAACAATTTCTAATTTGATTTTAAATTAAAAATCAAAGAGATAGATATAGCTATAGAAAACATATCAAAGATAACATTTACTATACTACCTTTAGTCTTTCTGAGGGCCTTTCTCCTTAATGGGTCAGCATATTTAAACCTGAGATCCTCAGATTTAAAGTCGCCCTTTTATTTACTGTCTTCTGTTCACCCCCTCCACATTCCCTTCATCTCCCTTCCTTTGTCTTTTCCTGCCTGTGGGTTATGTGTTTTGTATCATTTTATTGTAATATTGCATTATTCTCTTCTAATTACCCTGGTTCTACCAAAGTCTCAAAACACCCACCTTGGTTCCTCACCAATTCAAAAGCCTCAAAATAACTTAACGCCATTTACCCGTTTCTGAGCTTCTTTGCACCCATTCTGTCTCTAAGTTCTGTTTCCCACAATGAGGATTTTAAATCGCTTAGTACGGTCAATATTCGTGCAGGCAGGGGCTTACTTTCCATTATCTTTTATTGCTCAGACTCTTTTCCTCTTGAATTGGTTTTCTCTTGTCTTCAGAACCCATTAGTCCACCCTTTAGATGTAGAGTATTAAATATGTTTTATTTATCACTACTTTAATTTTTTTACCCATAGTATTTGTTCTAAGGATGTTTTCATTGGGCGTAAAATTCTAAGCTGCCCATTTCAGTGCTTTAAAGGTGACATCCTGTTGACTTTGCCTAGTGCCTCTGTTGGGAAGTCAGCTATGTGCCTACCCACCCGTATCTTTAAAAGGAAGTGGTCTCTTTGTACCTGCTTTTTAGATTTTTATCTTTGTTTTTCATTGTTGACAGTTTTACTATGAGTGCCTTGCTGCGACTTCCCTTCAGTTATCCCTCTTGGAATTTTAGTGTTTCTTGCATTTGTGACTTGAAGTCTTCAACAGTTTAGGGATGGCGTCCGCCATTTTCTCTTGAAATACTGTCTCTGGCTCATTTTCTCTCTACTTCTCAGAGTCCCAGTTTATATATGTTAGACATTTTTACTGTAACTCTGGAGTCTTTCACCTTCTTTTTCTGTATTTTTCCCTCTTGTGTCTCTCTTCTTAATGCTGCATTTTAAAAAAATCTGATTTATCTATTATTTATTTGAGACAGGGTCATACTATGTAGCCCTGGCTGGCCTGGAACTGGCTGTGTAGACCAGGCTAACCTTGAATTCACAGAAACCTGACCATCTCTGCCTCCTGAGTGCTGGGACTAAGATATGAATCAGAACTTCTGAACTCCTGATTATTTTTTAAAAGATCAGTCTTTTGATTGGTAATTTTGTTTCTGGTTGCATCTGCTAAAGTCACCATTAGAGTCTTAGTGTGAAGTATTATGGAGTTACTCACTATTTACTTCTTCTATGAAAACATACAGTTGCTTGTTTTTAGCTAAAAAAAATACTCCAAATTTGTCTTTCAATCCTTTGAATATGGCATAGCAGAGTTTAACAATAATCTGGTAACTTCAGCGTATTGAAACCCCACGGTCTATCTCCTAATATTTTGATGTTTCTGGTCTTAGAGACATTTGATAATGTTTTCCTATATCCAGCAACTGTGTTCCAGATTCTGTCTTTGCATATCACATTTAAAAATACTCTGAGGCCTAGGATGCCATATTCCTCCCAACATCGTTTGCTTCTGCTGGGCATCTGGGCACACCAGCAACATGGAATCATGTCAATTCAAGATGATTTGAAGTAAAGAGGCAGCCCTTGAGAGAGCCCAGCTGTGGCTTTCAGAGTCCCACCCAACTTTCAGAGCCAGCAGAGGGGTCATCATACCCACTGGCTCTCTTGGCTCATTCTGGGTTCCAATCCCTGCCCTCTGCCAGACTGTTGTCATGAGTCCTGCTAAGCTTTTGGGTGTCTAATCAGAATTGACAGTCCTGCTACAGAACCTGGCTATAACATATTACCCCCCACCCCCACTATGGGCCTCATCGTTCCCCCTGAAGGCATCTCACTATCCCATCAGCTCTCCAGAGGCTTCAATGCCATGGTTGTCACACACTGCTAACCTTCTCATTATCTTCAGCAGAAGGCTGGACCATTAGGATGCTGCATGTCTCTCTTAAGTTCCTTCTAAGTCCATGATTATATTCTAGCAAAAAGCAAGGTAACTTATAGAGTAGGTTCTACCTGTAGGCTCTGGGGTCCAACAAGGGTCTGAGTTCAAATCCAACCAGGAGTCTGATTTGTGCCTGTCATGTATGTTAACGGCACAGTGTTGTACTCCTTTAGCTTCTTTGCATCTCAGTTTCCACAGCCATAAATATAGATAGGAGACACTCCCTCCAGGTTTCATTTAAAGACTTCCAAGTGACTAGACCAAGTGTCTGCTTAAGGTCTTGGCATGCACTACGAATCTAGGAAACATCTGTCATCATTATTATTATCACTGCTTGGCTTGAATGTCTCAAATCCTCCCATTTTTCCCTTTCCCACTGGTATTAGAGATATCTAGGCTACCTGCATCTCAGCTTTCTGCATGTGTCTCCATGTTGGTGTTCCTGCTTCCTGTCTGCCTTCCTGACCGTCCAGAGAGAGGATTCTGAGATTGCTGTGCCAAAGAAGTCCTCGTGTGACTTTCCATGGCCCTTGGGTGCACTCCACAGTGGCTGCTCCTCTAGGGTTGTCACCTGTTCCTAGAAAGTGAATGAGCTACTTCTCAGTCCTCAAAGGAACATGGCTTGGTTTTTATCATTGGGCTTCTCCGGGGAGCTCTCCTGCCTCCACTGGCTCATCTTCATCCAGGTACTTACAGCTACAGGCCTCAGCTTACCAGAGGTTCTCAACCTTCCTATTGCTGCGACCCTTTAATACAGTTCCTTGTGCTACAGTGACCCCCAACCATAGGTTATTTTGTTGCTACTTCATAACTGTAATTTTACTATGTTATGGATTGTGTAAATATCTGATACATATGGGGGTTGTGCCCACAGTTTGAGAACCACTGGCTTAGACGTAACACACACAGGAGCATGCATGCAGTGCCTTCCACAGTCACTGTAGATCATGGCCACCTTGCTGTGATATCTTCAGTCCACACACATGAGTGAAGGTGATTCTACTTAACTTCTACACGCTCAGCACCTAGCATACTGTCTGAGATATTCACGACACCTAACACACATTTGTCAAATGAACAAATGACTAAATGATCCACGAGAGAGGTCAACGGAATCACAGACAAAATAGAAGGCAGTGCCTGGCTTCACCTTTCGGTTGTCAGACTTTCTGGAACCAGTATTCATATGGTCTTAGGTAGGGTTTCCATTGATGTGAAGGGACACCACGACCAAGGTAACTCTTATAAAGGACAGCATTTAATTGGGGCTGGCTTATAGGTTCAGAGGTTCAGTCCGTTATCATCATGGCAGGAAGCATGGCAGCGTCCAGACAGGCATGGTGCTGGAGGAGCTGAGAGTTCTGCATCTTCATCCAAAGGAAGCCAGGAGCAGACTGTCTTCCAGGTGGCTAGGAGGAGGGTCTCAAAGCCTGTCTCCAAAATGACACACTTCCTCTAACAAGGCCATGCCTACTCCAACAAGGTTACATCTCTTAATAGTGCCACTCACTGGGTCAAGAATATTCTAATCACCACACATACTGATTCCCTTTGTATTGTTTTATTTCCATTCCTGGCACAGGGTTCTCCAAAAGCCTGTAAATATTTTGTTTCCTAATTGCTTAGCTACACCTTAATCACACAGCGATTTTATTATTATTATTATCATCATCATTACTGTTATTATTGATGGCGATAAATAAAACAATATAAAAGTATTTGCAGGAAAAAAACCCGATTGTGTGATTTAGAATTTTTAATTACTATGAGTTGGGGGTTTGTAGCAAGTGTTCTGTTTGAGGATGGATTATCCTCAGTGTCACCCCGATGGGTTTGGTATCTAAATGCTCCATATAGTAATTTACACCCTAAGGGGCCCGCTGCACTCAGAAAACCGTCAAGTCTTGTAGCTATCTGGTTCCTATCAGCATCTCGTTCTCCAAATGAATGCATTTCAATTAAAGGATGAATTTACCAGAGCAAATGTGAGGTGTGTATTTTGTGAATTATAGCTCTAACTTTGAATGAAAACAAAACAACAAACATTTACTGAGCTCCTATGATACGGCAGGCACTGAAGATAAGACAAAGAGGAAGGGGACTGAGCCCTCCCTCCAAGGAGACCTGTTTCTTGCTGGGGAAGGAAACTACACAAAAGAAGTACTGCAAAGGTAGACCCCAGGGCTATGCGGCACTGCAGTTCCCACACTTACAGACATAGCTTTACTCCCTTCTTATGAGGAGCACTGGCCAGATAGTCTTCATGTTTTGCCTTTTTTTCTGCATCATTCCAGAGATGGATATGGGTTTTGCTGCCTTTGTGTGGATACTAAAAGGTGACATTTTGGGTCAGTTACTGATAACCTCTTCATTAAATCATCAACTCTGCCTGTCTCCCCCTTTCTTGCCTTGGGTCAATTCAAATTACCTGGGGCCCCCAGGTGTTTGAGAATCTAAATTGACTGAAGGGATAAATTGGGGTCATGATGATTCTCACAAGGACAGGGCCTTGCTCATGTAAGAAATGAGTCCAGAACCCTTTAATGACTGAGATGCTGTAGCTAAGAAGATAGATCAGTTGGCAAAATTCTTGCTGGGGACCCGAACTTGACTACCTATCACCCAGGAACAAGCTGGATGTGGTAGTGAACATGTGTAACCCCAGGACTGGGTGAGGCACAGAGCAGAGACAGGATGATTCCTGGGGTTTACTAGCCAGATAATCTTGCTGAATGAGTGATCTCCAGGTTCAGAGAAGAGACTCTTTCAGAAATCAAAGGTAGACAGCAGTAGAGGAAGACATTTGCTGCCAACCTTAAGGTTTCACACACATAGGCACACGTATCCACATACATGCACACACATGAACACATACAGACGTGTGCATGTGTGCACATGTACACACACAGAAATGAGACAGAGTGTGTGGATAGGGCGAGAGTCAATTTCACATATTCAATTAAAAACGACCTTTCTATTTGGCCCAAGATTGAAACACTGGAACAGACTGTGTATTCTCTTAGACATCCCAAGAGTTGCTCATGTCTACCCCATTCCTCTTGGCACCTCTTAAAGAGCCTAGAGAGAAGAGATTCTAGTGTGGGATCAGAATGACCTTCTTGCAGCTCTTTGGCCCATCTCTGATTTCCTGTGTTCTCTGGGTAGTCTGCTGGCCCTCTCTGAGTCGTCATCTCCTTACTTGATGAATGATGTGACACCATCAACGTCCCTGTGCTGAAAACCAAATCCCAGTGTGAAGGAATTAGGAGGTGGGATGTCTGGGGTCATGAGGATGGAGACTTCATAATGGGATGAGTGTCCTTACAAGGGGCTTGAGAGTCCAAAAGTCACCACTTCTGCTAAGGGACATCCATGAATTGGGAAATAGCCCTTACAGACACTAAGCCTTTTAAAGGTCTCTTGACCTTGGGCATTTAGATTCTTTGAGAACCACCTAGTTTATGGACTTCTGTTATAGCAACTACAAGTGCCTGAGACAAACGCTTAGGACTTTGGGGAGCTTCAGAGGAACTCGGAGAGTGCTGGCCCCTGGAGTCAGCTCAGCGGGTGCCAGGCTGCTGTCTTTGCTGATATGCCCATAGTTGTCTGCTTACTACCCACCCACACTCCTAGAAAAGATTCTCTCCTTCCTCTCTGCTCCCCTTTCAGTTTAGCTTCAGAAGAAGAACTCTGATAAAACCAACTCACACCAAGCTGTGAATGATTTGTCCCCTCCGGAGGTTAAAACTGCTAATTGCGTTTTATAAGAAAAGGAATTTCATAAAGCGAACATTTAATTGTTAAGTTGGTCAGGATGAATACAGAATTTTGGGCTTTTCCCTCAAGACGCTTGGAGGTAGTACCTCACACTGGGCCTCAGATCTCCTGGCTACGGGGAATTGAGAATCATCTCGCAGGAAAGGCAGAGACAGAGGGAGCCACCGGAAAGGCACTCATGGTCTCCCAAAAGACCTTCATAAAATGACATCAAGAGGCTTCTTCGCCTCCATCAAGGCTGACCAGGGACAGGATTCCCAGCCTCCCCGAACACCTGCTCTGTGCAAGGTCCAGTTCTGACAGGGAGGGCAGCCTCTGTTTGCAGCACTCATATGTCTAAAGGCTATCTGGGGAATAGGAACGTAGCTCAGTGGTAAAATACCCACTTAGCAGAAGTCTTGGGGTTCAATCTCCAGCATCTATAAAAAGGGGAGGTGTGGCTAGGGAGACAGCTCAATCTAATGAATAATTGTTTCAGAAGCTCAAGGACTCCGACTTGATTCTCAGATCCCAGATCAAAGGCTGGGCATTGGGTACAGGCTGGTGACCCTAGTGCCGGGGAATTGGAGACACGTGGGTCCCTGGGGCTTGATGGCTAGGCAGTGTGGCTCACCTGGCAAGCTTCAGATCAGCAAGAGACCGTGCCTCCCAGCAAAGTGACTGTACCTAAGCAATGGCACCTGAGGTTGCACTCTGACCTCTGCACGTACGTGTTTACACATGTGCATGCACGTGGTCATAGATATGCACAACTGTATACACCTACACAGAAGAATGTTCTGGAATCAGCCATTCTCTCCCCCTCCCCTCCCCCATCACAGGTTGGCTCTCACTCTCGTATACTCAAATATTTTTCTTTTATGAAAAGTTTGCAGTTTGCTGGAGATGGGGAAGGTTCTGGAATGCTACAGTACCGAGGAGAGGAGACAGAGGTTTGTATATAACTCCCATTTTCATTATAATCCTCTTTCTTCAGGCCCAGAGGCTAGGATATGTGTCAATTTTCATGGGCAGTTTAATCAGTAAGGATTTACATGCTCTGCAAATAGGACCGAAACAGAAAAATGGAAGGAAGAAGGAACAGGATTCTTTTGTCCTGCCCTTCACAACACAGCCTCTCACAGGGATCCAGGGCTCGTCCTTGTTTTGTGGAGGTCTGGCCTGGTCCTCTGGGGGCCACCTACAGCAATGACAACAAACTCAGAGTCATCCAATGGGAACGCTGGGGGACTTACTCCAGGGTCTTATAAGGCAGCAGTCTAGAGAACGAGTGAGGCCTCACTCCAGAAAATAGGAGCAAGTGAATCAATGAGGGTGCTTGGCTGACCAACCCATAGGCCCTTCTCCATCAGAGAGGCCTGGCCTTTGTCCTCTTATTGGTGAGAAGGTATTTGCTCACTAGACCCTGACGGCAGCCTGGGTGAGGACAGAGGGCATGCATGAGTCATGGCGGCCAGCCATGGCATAGAAAGGAGGCTGCCTGGGAGAGAGGCGTGGTGCCCCCTGGAGCATCAGGGCTGGAGTGGAATTTATACCTAGTGCTGGGCCCTTCCGTGCTGTTCCCACTTCTGTTTCTTGCTCATATATATGAGCATTAGCTAAAATGCCCCGAAGTCACTTGGGCTTTCTATTTGGCAGATGGACATCAGCTCCCAGGGCCTGAGACCTCAGGGTACCTTCAGAGTCAGAACCAAAAGGAACAGGTCCCCGTGTCCACCTCCGGGGCTCCTGCTGCTGCCTGCAAGGGATGCTGTCTCCCGTGAAATCTGCCACTTTTATCATGTCAGTTCTTTTCTCTGGTGACACTCACGTCCCAGTGGGACCACTTATCAGCAAGCCCTGTTACCAGCAGCACCTGCCTCAGTCTTAAAGCAGGAATTACCTCCAACTATCCAGGCATCCTTGGAACAGGGCACTTCATGCTGGATAGCCATGGACTCCCCTCTGGGGCTATGTCAGCCCTTGGGTATTAAGGACCTGGCCACATTAGGACTATCCTTCACATGCTCAGGCCTGAGCCCATGGAGCTAACTTCATAGGTAGGCAGCTACCTCCTTATAAGTCCCCTGGATACCTCTGGGCACAGTCCTTCAGAATGGATGACAGGGGCAATATGAGGTGGCCAGGGAGACTCCTGAAGCTTCTGTACTTAGCTCGGTGATAGACCAAATGGGTACACCTTTTCCCTTTGGCCTGTGCTTGGAGTTGCATCTTATCAAGACACAGATGGGCACAGTGATGCTTTAACTGGAGGTGGGTAAGTGGATTTTTGACTCAGTTTATAGCTTCCATGGGTGTCAGCAGCAGGGCCGGTAGCACCAGAGGGGAGAGTGTCCCCTGGCTTGGCTCCTCTACCTCTCTCTCTTTGAAAAAATCAGCTCTTTCAGAGTTCTTGTTCTAAACGCCCAGTGCCATCTGAGAGGCCTAGGCTTAGAGCCCGCCTGTACATCAAAGCTGGGCTAGAAGACTCCAGGGCTCCTCAAGTTCTGGGGTCCGATACTCTCATCCCTGGATGCAGATCTCAAAGCCAGCTAAAGGTTCCTGAGAACTCAGTGGCCCTGAGCCAGGCTGGTGGATAGACACTCTCTGTCCCAGTCTTCAGGATGCAGCTCACAAAGCTCCTTGGTGGCTGGTGAGAGGAGCTGGTCTGGTCAATTCCCAACAGGACAAGTAGAACTTACTGGCAGAGGCCTCACCCCTGGCAGATATTTTTGGCCCCATTAGCCATAGAAATGGCCGTAGGCTGTATAGAATCCATGGTTCTAGGGTTCTGAGAATTGTGGCCTGTGAACTTGGGTCTGTTTCTCAATCCTTTGTTGAAGCCCTGGGGGAGGAACTCAGCCCCGTCTTGAGGGAATATGCCGCCATCTTGGTCTGTGACCTTACCTGATTCCCTACTATCAGGGCAGGCATGGGGGCAGCTGTCTCCACACTCAGTGACTCGTTCCAGCTTGGCAAAGCTGCAATAATAACTTTCCTCAGAAACCAGAGAGCTCCAGCCACTGCAGAACTGCTGGCAAGCCCAAGCTGATCCAGGCTGAGAGGACAGCTCTCATTTACCAGCTGTTCTGAGTCAATGGAATGCCCCATCCTCGGCCACCCAGCTGAACCCAGGGACACCATGAGACCCAGTCTCATACTCTTCCCTTCAGGAACCAGACCTCTGGGAGGAAAGAACCTAGCATCTAAATAAATATTCACTTAGGATAGCTGTCTTGAGAGGTTCTTTGCTTTAAAGTCATAGCTCTGGTTTTCTTACTTTTCTGGAGGCTTTAGTGACCTCACATGGGATCCAGGGCAGCGGGGGGGGGGGGGCGGTAGGTTGGGTGGACTCACTGACTCAGGCACAGCCTTCAGCTGTCCAGGACAGACAGTCTTCAGGAGGCCATGAGCAGCTCAGCCACTGCTGTTACTAAGAAAAGCCCAAGGATAAAGACAGCACATGCCTGCCTGCCTTGCATAGGCCCTGAGGCTGGGGGAGGGTATGACTCAGGAGATTCTTGAGACTTTGAGAGGGTGTCAGGTCTCACTGACCGGGTGTACAGCTGTTCCCTAGTTTGCCAGGATAAAGAGGCCCTGGGCTCTGGTTGCTTTTGATTGTGGGGAGGTAGGATACAGAAAGCCTCTGGGACCCCTAGAATAGGGACATTTTTCTTGTCTAGGTACAGAGGACCAGGAACACACTTGGGATCCCTTGCTCTAGCCCCTTAATTTAAGTGTGTGTGTGTGTGTGTGTGTGTGTGTGTGTGTGTGTGTATGTGTTTGTGTGTGTGTGTATGTGTTTGTGTGTGTGTGTGTGTTTGTGTGTGTGTGTATGTGTGTATTCTCCTGAGATCTTAGTCACGGTCACTGGATTCTGCTTTCTCTACTCTAGAAATTTATCCTTTTCTGATTGCAGGGTCTTGACCTTGACAGTTTCTTGCAGTGCTTTATATGGAATCGGCGATAACTGAACCCCATATATGTCCTAGGCTCTGGAAGACTTGGAGTTCAAGAGGCTTGGTCGCATAGAAAAGTGACTCTGGGTCTCATCAGGTTAGACCAAGTCAGCTAGTGTGTCAGGTCTGCACGAGAAGCTAACTGCTGAGATGCATTAGTGGGAAGGTACACTCAGGCTTTCTACTCCTTGTCTCAGAGTCCAGAGTACCCCCACATGGTTCTTCCAGAACCATAGAAGGTGGAAGGCAATCACAAGGTAGGGAAAGTGGGTCAGCTTTCACAGACTCCAGTTGGGTCTTCAACTCCTACCCTGGGGCCCAAAGTGGTCCCTAAAGAGTCTGCTTTCACTGTAGGCAGGGACTTCAGGATCCCTCAACATTACAACACGGCTTATTATAACCCCAAACATGCATGCTTTTCCCATGGCAAATGGGATGAGGGAGCTAGAAAAAATATGTATATACACACACATATACACATACATACACATATATAAAATATATGTCAATATGCTGCTCTGAGTGGGGCTTTCCTCCCTTACAGGCCCACTGATGACTTCATCTCCGATAACTACCATTAGGAAGTCATGCATACATAAATTCACACACCTAGCATGCACTCATTGAATGCAGATAATCAGCTA
Organism: Uromys caudimaculatus; assembly: GCA_028551405.1. Classification (NCBI taxonomy): domain Eukaryota; kingdom Metazoa; phylum Chordata; class Mammalia; order Rodentia; family Muridae; genus Uromys; species Uromys caudimaculatus. Next base: position 24,099,773 of record CM052705.1, read on the forward strand.
TCAAGACTGCTTTCCTCCTATCCAAAGCCTATTTAAAACGAACTTTATCACTTGAACAAATCTTGTGTTCCCATTTGCTGAACCCCTTAATGGTTCTAGGTATTCACGTGCTTTTGGCCTGTTGATGTTACATTCTCTCCTCCTCCTCCTCCTCCTCCTCCTCCTCCTCCTCCTCCTCCTCCTCCTCCTCCTTCTCCTCCTCTTCTTCCTCTTCTCTTCTTCCTCCTCTTCCTCCTCCTCCTCCCCCCCTCCCCCCCAGTGTATGTAAGTGTTCCCAGGTCACTATAGCTCAATGAGTGGTCAGGGGCTTTCACAGACTCCAGTCTGACTCTTCAACAATTTGCATCTTGCTTGCTATAGGTTAACTTCTCTAGGACTCAGTGCTCTCAACTGTAAAATGGGGTAATAATATCTACATTAGGATTGTTGTGAGCTTCAACAGGATGCCGAGAAGTGCTTACAGAAGTTTTGGATCCACTGAGGGAAACAGTGATATAGCCACCATATAGTCATTTATATTCTTAGTAGAGATGGTCGGGGCCATTGGTGACTTCTATTAGTTGACTTAGAGCAGAAAGCTGACCCGAAGGTGGGTGGACTTCACGGGAGCCATGTCTTTCTCTGTCCTCCTTCGAGAAGCTTCCTTTTCTCTGGGCAGGAGTCTCTTATCCAGAGAGCACTCTACTTAAGAAGGGTCCCATGTGTCTTAGCTGGGAGTTGAGAGGCTATTTAACCCAACTGCACAATAGCCAGGCTGGAGGGTGGAACAGGACTTCCTTGTTTGGAAGGTGCTGTAGCCTGTCAGCAGGGTGTGGAGGTTCAGCCTTGATATTTGGCTGACAAAGATGCTCATTAGACCAGAGAACTGAGCTGTGAGCTCAGGTTGGAAGATCAAGGCATTTTAGCTCGGGAGCGGAGTCCCTGAGCCTGTGATGGGCTCACTTTTTCTCTACCCCATGCTTCCCCAATGATGTTAGTTAATATGGGCAGTCTGAATAACCTTGTTTCCTTACATCCATGCCTATAAAAGGATGCTATGTTATCCCAATTGCCCATAATTCATCACGCCAAATTCCCCTCCATCTGGAGGCTTATACAACTGTTGAAAAGTTGTCACTATAACCTATTGTCATTGCAACCTTTCATGAACCAGCCTACATTTTTATGTCAAGAATTTATCTTAATGGCCTCGCAGCTCTTACCTCCAATTATTCCAGTGTCATCGACCTCCAGTTCAGGCTGTATTCTCGCTAAGATGTGAGAACAAATTCCCTCTTCTGCTCTCCCCTAACCCTGCACTTAAAATAGGAGAAAACCTCTGGGTGAGCGTGATGCCTGAAGTGGTGCACACGTGCAGAATGGAAGAGGGAATGGCACCTGTGGGTGACCCAAAAGGAAGGCCATGGAATGAGGCATCTGAGTGTCTGAGGCTGAATACAGAGCTAGGCAGCTGCCACGTGGGGTGGGGTGGGGTGGGGGGAGGGGAGCACAAAGGAGGATGTGGAACCTAGATGCCAGGCACAGAGGCCAGAATCCTGCTTCTTTTATTTTAAAATGGCAGACAGGAACACACACACTCGCTGGTTGCAGGATGGAGGGCACCAGAGGAAAAGCACACCTGTCATTGAGAGGAGTTCCAGTACTCATATTTAGAAGTCATTTGCTTTTCCAAAACTATGTCCTTGTACACACACACACACACACACACATACACACACACACAGAGTTTAGTATGTAATCATAATTATTTGTCATAATATAAAAATCCATAGTGATCATTTACAATATGTATAAAATGTTTTACTTAATATTTTAAACATATAAAATATGTATTAAATTATGATATAAACATTAAATATGAAGGCTATGTCATTGCTTTAGGAGTCAAGGATGACTGAAAGAGTGGCTAAAGAACCAGACACCCCCTCCCATGCCCTGTCCTCTTTGTGAGTGTTGATGAAAAAGGCCCTGGCTGCCTCACTTGAAGAGCCCCTTGACATCTTTTGTAGCTCCTTGTGAGGTCCATTTTATTTTCTTCACTTAATAGGAAATGCTAAGTGGCTAAGAATACACTAAAAGACATGGGCAAAGTAGGGGCGCCTGTGGCCCTGAACCTGCAGCTGGAAGGCCAGGCCAGAGTCCCTGCTGCCAGCTTCACTGTCCTTTCAAATGGAAATCAGCATGGCCCTTTGCTTTGCCTCTACCTGCTCCAGGGTCTCAGCGGCAGGAAGGAGCAATCCTGGAACCAGAAAGGATGCTTGGGAGTGCTTGGGGTAAGAGCCAAGGCTTCTCAGGACCCTACTCTAAGCAAGCTGGCTGGGTGGATGGTGGCAGCTCCTGAGTGGTGTCATGTTACACTTGGCTTCTCCATGCCTATGCTACCTGACCCCCTTCCTGTCCCATGATCCACCAGACATAAAATGGCACCTTGTAGTGCTCAGGATTAGCCGTTGTGATCTATCAGGTTCCCCACACCTATACTGTAAGTAGGGCAGCCCGGGTGCTCAGAACGATGATGAGAAGCCCCAGTCCATTTGGCCATGATGGTGCAAGCCTATTAGCTTCGGAGGCTGAGGCAGGAGGATCATGAGATCAAAGTCAGTCTGGATTACATGATGGGACCCTGTCTAAAATATCAAAACAACAAAGCTGAAGCCTTCCCATGGGTTTGCAAGCTACTGTTCTTCATGGGTCTCCAGACTCATCTCTGTTGCAGATGCTGTTACGATCGATCTGACCCCAGTGAGGAGCAATGAGCTTTGTTTTCTGTGACTGTAGGGTGATAATGACTCTCAGATAGCCATGCATGGCTGCAGAGGTACCGCGCACCATGGGGTGTGAGTGCAAGCAAGGAAGGGGTATGTGACTTGAGCACGGCATGTGTAAGAATGTGTGCATGCTCTTACGGTACAGTGAATGCCATTTGTATTTGTATTTTTGTTTTTTTGGTAAGCATTTGCACTTTGTCTTGGAACAGGTCAGACCTGAGTTCAAAAATCTTGTAAGGGTGTTTACCTTACGGATGATCTGGGCTAAAAAAAAAAAAAAAATTCCCGAACCTTCAGTTTTTCATCTTAAAATAGTGATGATAATAAGCTGGCCCACAGGATTTGATGCAAATATGTGCAAGGCACTTACTCACACCTGGCAGGTAGTAAAGATTCAACAAATGCCAACCGCCATCACGGCTGCTCTTATTTACAGCTTCGCTTGCACAATCTGTGCTATTCGTTGCCTCTGGTGCTCTTTCCAGATCCCTGTCCTTTGGAGCGGCCCAGCCTCATCTCTCACTGACGAGAGCCTCATTCTGCACCTCAGAACCCAGGCAAGAACTGTTCCAGAGAGGGGACAGAGTCCTGGGTTGTACTGCAGGGGTGTGGAAGGAAGCAGGAAGAAGACCTACTTATCCATCCATCTTAGGTCAGGGCTAGATGGAACTTGTAGAGTCTTGTTTTAGAAACGTCTAATAGATCATGGTGAGTTTGAGACCCAGCCTGGAGGAGTTCCAGGGCTCTAGTTCTTCATCTTCTGCTTTCCCTAATGGAGACTCCCTTGTTGGGTTAGGACTTCTGAGCCCTGGTCCTTTCCCCCTCACTCATTTATATGGTCTCATCCTCTCTTAGAGGGAGTACCCTCTGCTCCCCCTTGCTTGGTGGATTTTTTCCCAGCCATCATTGCTGTCCTTCTGCTCCTCTGTCTGCCTCTGAGTCTCTGCCTTCCCAGATGCCTTCCAGATAGCTGTAATGTCTGCTGGAGCTGTCACCATAGTTATAGGTGGTCTTATCTTGCTCTCTGACCTTTGTTGTGGCTTGTTTATCTCCATGGCAGGGTTACAGGGCCTTTGTGCTACTGGGCAGAGTGGCAAAAATAGTGCTCTTGAGAGTGCAGTAGGGGGCGCTGTCTCTTCCCAGCTAAGTGATGACAACCTCCTCATCTGATCTACAGAGAAAATTGTCTACAGATGCCTGATTGCATCTCTCTTCTTTTTTTTGGAAAAGTGTCTTCCGACTACTTTAAATCTGCTTCTGCGCTTCACAAGGACCCCATCTCCCCAAAGTAGAATCTCTGTACATTGAGAGCTAGCCAACTCTCAGTGGTATTATTTCACTTCCTGTTTCAGTGGGAAGAGACTCTTTTGCCCATAGTTCTGCTAGTTTCTAAACACAGTGTAGAGACTTCCTATGTCCCCAGACTCCTAGATGGCTGACCCAATCCACAAGTGCCTCTATGTCAGCACCAAGGTAAGGAGGCAGAAAATCTGAAAAAGGACTAAAGTATGCTCTGCAATTTCCTCTTTCTTTACATCCTCCTGGGAAGCTGGATTCTGAGACAGGTCTTGCTATTTTGCATGGGAAATGCTCTGCCCCCATGGACTGCTCTTGCTGCCTCGTTCATTCAGAAGGAGATGCCTGCCGGCAGTGTGCTTCCCTGAATGCATCCACTAGCACTTCTCATCTCCGTGATGCAGAAGGATGACTCAGCGTGAGGGGGCCTGTTTTCTGTTTAAGCTTTGGTGTGTTCAAGGACAGTTGGTATGGCCCTTGACAGAGCCCCAGGAGGCTGCCAGTAACTCTGCTGCTCTCTGACATGAGCATGACGGTGTTCAGGTGATAAGGATGTCTCATCCTCTCCCCAGGGACACAGCTACTAGGAAACAGGCCTTCTGCTTGGAGACTGAGTCTCCCAGGGGCTCACTGGTAGCTGGAAGATGACTCAAGAAAACCTCTGCAGAATGAAGCTGGTTTCATTTAGATATAATATGCTTTTAATGGGATGTTAGCCCTAAGGGACAGCTTCTTGAGTGTATCCAAGCAGAGGGTACCCGAAGCCCAGGGAGTGACCCTGAGTATGATACTACTGCCCTGTCACAGGCCTGCTGCCTGGCTGGTGGGTGAGGGCATTCTATCATACACATAGCACAGTTTAAAACACCAATCAGCTCCTCTTCTCCATGGCAACCACAAACAGCCTGTATGTTCCAGAGGCTATGCTGGCAGCAGACATAAACCCAGTGGCATGAAACAATGTACTCATGACAAACAACAACAAGCATGCAAGCATCTCACTGGTGCATCTGAGGAGGAAGCTGCTACCTCAGGGAAGTCACATGTAGGTAAGGAAGGCGACTGAAAGTCAGGGAATCACCGTATGATTGGGGCATGATCTTGGCATGATCCAAGAACTCACAACTTATTGGTCTGACAGCCTTCCCAACAAAGGGGAAGGTGAAATGGGGAGGAATGGGGAGCCACAGCAGAGGCGAGTCCATGATGGTTCACGAGGCTGGATGACTTCAGCACATCTGAATGAATCCCCTGTGCTGGGTGACACTGGCCTGCTGTTTTCTGGGCACACTCACCAGCAAACCAAAGTTAGGAAAAGTGATGGGCAGAGGAAGGCCACCAGGACATACCAAACACTCCGTCTCTGTTGTGGTAAACGATGACTTTAATTTACAAAGCAGATGAATACTAAATCTTCATGAAATTAAAAACTATATTATTTATGTGAGCGGAAACGGAAAATGTTATGTAGCTAGCAGCGATCCTGCTTTGTAGGAGGGACACTAAAATAATTAAAACCACTCGTGCTTCAGTAATAAATAATGATAATAAATAAATGTCCTGACCTTAAGCGAAAATATAAAATTAAAACCCATTTGGTATGTAAATTCATTCAGGACGCTAGCAAGGCTCCCAGCCCAAGACGGTGTGGAATGGCAGGAGTGTTCACTACATGAATTTTGAAAGGAAAATCAAAGAACAACAGCATTGTATGTGTATCAGCTCATTCTTCTATTCTAATTCCATCTAATGCTGTGTGGAGCCTCGAGGCTGGGACATTAATTTCCTGCATTTTCTGTTCCACCAATTCCTCATGGAGAGCAGCAGGAAGAACTTCACTCCTGGAGGCTGAAATCTGGGGAGGCCAGAACACGGCAGGAGAGGCAGGCCGAGAACGGAGGATCAGAAGGCAATTTTTGACATGTTTATAGAGATGAGCGGGAAAGATATTGGCATTGCCTGGCAGAGTGCTGGCTGCTGTGAGTTCTGGAGAGCTTGGAATACCAACCCTCCAGCTGGAATGAAACGTCCCTGGTCTTTCGTCCAGGGTGAGAGTGGTTCCAGGGCAGGAAGTCTGAGGACAGTGTTAATTTTGGGAATATCAATTGGTTCCAGATGGAGCTGCCCCTACCTCTGACAGCTGATTCTACCACATTGCGCTGCTATGTGTGTTCCATGAAGCCTGCTCTTAAAGCCCCATGCTCTCCAGGTCAGGCTAGTGTAGTAATAGGGTTACTGTTACTTGCTCCTGGTGGAAAGCTCAGTCCTGTGGCACTTACCAGCAGGCTTCTCCTTTGGACCATCCTCCAAGGGCTGCTACACAGAGCTTTTCATTCCAGTCTTATAACTACCTTGTGAAGTAGGGCAGAGGCGGTTATTTGTCTCTGACAGTTAGGGAAACTGAGGCACTGAGCCCACAGTTGAAGAAATGACAGGGAAGGCATTAGGACCTTGTATCAGGCCAGAATCCTCCTTAATCTGAGACTTTTAAAGTAGAGACTGGGGGAGCCCTAAAAGGAAGGCTTCTGGACAATAAGCATTTAGGTGATTGTGTATGTCTCAGGTGTGTCTCAGGTGTGTCTCTGGTGCAGCCTGGTCCTCCTGACCCTTATATTTAAACCAAGGCTCCTTTCCTGGAATTCAGTATTTCTAAGCTAAGTAGGAAAAATAGCACATGGAGCCCATCTTAGGGTTTTACTGCTGTGAACAGAGACCATGGCCAAGGCAACTCTTATAAGGACAACATTTAATTGGGGCTGGCTTACAGGTTCAGAGGTTCAGTCCACTATCATCAAGGCAGGAACACGGCAGCATCCAGGCAGGCATGGTGCAGGAGGAGCTGAGAGTTCTACATCTGCATCTGAAGGCTGCTGGTGGAAGAGTGACTTCCAGGCAGCTAGGGTGAGGGCCTTAAAGCCCACACCCACAGTGACACACCTATTCCAACAAGGCCACATCTACTCCAACAAAGACACACCTCTTAATAGTGCCACTCCTTGGGACAAGCATATTCAAACCATCACAGAGCCCTTTTCATTGTGTTTCAAAGTCTGAGTTTTGTGTGTTGATGGAACTATGCAGGCAGCAGACTCCCTGGACCATCCTGGTCTTGGCCTCCTGACACCTGGTGCCCACTTAGCACCTTTCCCTCTCACCACTGCTACAAAGGAGTATTGGGACATACCACCCTGAGACTCTCTTATAAGCACCACCTGTCATTAAAAAAACCAATGGTCAATGCACTGAGGCAGGAAATAGGAGGTGGGACACTGGCAGGAAGAGAGAGGATTCTGGAAAATAGACTATAAGAGAGAGATTCGCCTGGGAACACTGGGGAGATAGATTCAGGATAGAATAGAGAAGAGACTAGAGAGAGATTCAAGAGAGTGCTGAGGAGACACAAAGAGGAGACTCGAAGAAAGAAGCAGGCTGGGACTGAAGGAGAGGTAACTAACCAAGTGGTAGACATTGAATAGCTTGAATGGGTTAAATAAGTTATGAGCTAGTCAGGGAAAGTAAGCCAAAGCTTATGAACTAGGCATTTAATTATAAATAATTAGTCTCAGAGTCATCATTCCCATAGCAGGGGTTGGGAGGAAAAATAGAGTTTATTTATTTATTTTTACACCACCCCACCCTAAGAAATAGAGACCCCAAACTATGCTCTTCAAGAGGACCCAGGATCACCCCAGCACATTGGGGAGACAGGACCTCAGGGAGAGGGAAGGGTGTGTATAACCACCCAATAAAGACCACATTCATCTCTTGATGTGACCTGCCAGTCTTTTAGGTGGAGAAGAGTAGAAGAAATCTAACCAAGCCCCGCCCCACGCCCCCATGTCTGAATAACACAGGTTTGTTGTGAAAACTCTGGGCTGTGACTGATTTTCTGCATTTTAGATTCTGAGAGTTGAAACCACTGACCAGTGCAGAAGCCTCCATCTGAGGGTCCCTGGGGACTGGAATGTTCTTTGTCCAGCCAAGGACTCCTGGAAATCCCCTTCCACCAGAAATCTGAAGTAACTTCCAATTTTGGGTTGTTAAATGTCCTCGTCTGCTTCTACCTGGCCATTTCTGTGTGATTCCACAATGAACACAACGGCCATAGTTCTTGCTTTGGGAAAACAATGTCCCCAAAGAGTCAGGAGACTTTAAATGGTAAACTAACATTCTCTCTCTCTCTCTCTCTCTCTCTCTCTCTCTCTCTCTCTCTCTCTCTCTCACACACACACACACACACACACACACACACACACACACACACACACACACGGAGGCTTTTGGGGGTTGGGATGGGAAGACAGCTTAGTCCATAAAATGTTTCTCAGTTTGAGCCCCAGAACTGATGTAAAAACTAAGACAGGTTTGGTGGCCAATGCTTATAATTCTCGTGTTTGGGAAGGAGAGCGAGGCACATCTCTGGGGCTCACCGCCAGCCAGCATACCCTGCTTGGTAATTTTCAGGCCAGTGAGAGACCCTGCCTTTCACGAAACAAGGTGGATAGTACCAGAGGGATGAGATGGGAGAGGCTGAGCTCTGGTCTACACATGCTTGCACATGCACACATATGTCCACACACAGAGACAGACAGACAGATACACACATGCAGAGACAGACATACACACACACAAACAGACAGAGACAGAGACATAAAGAAAGAGAGGGAGAGAGAGGGAAGGAGAGAGGGAGGGAGGGAGGGAAAGAGAGAGAGAGAGAGAGAGAGAGAGAGAGAGAGAGAGAGAGAGAGAGAGAGAGAGGGGTATCTTTTGGGTCAAGAGCAAAACTTCCAGACCAAGCTGTGAGCAGGGAAGACATCTACTCACCTGTAGGCGAGGTAGGAAGAGGGACCCAGAAACAATGCCTGGGTGAGGAGTAGGGAACGGTAGCAGGAGTGGGGGCCTTCAAGAGGATGCTGGGATATGAAGGGTCATGGGGTCATGTGGGAGAAGTAAGGCAAGTGCTCTTGAACCCCGTGCCTTGCGCAGAAAGCAGAGTGTGGATCCCAGAGAGGGCTGGGATGGCAGAGGTGGGGCAGAAGATCCAGGAATGGATTCTAGCTTTGTCTTGCATCTTTCAGCAGACAGCCTGGCACAGCCTAATGTGTTCTCACTGGGGCCGTGGTCTGCATGTTTCCCCTCAGGGTTTAGTCTTTGAAAACCTACCTTAAGGTGATAGTATCTGAAGGTGGGGGCTTTTGGAGGTGATTATGTCAGGAGTGTGGAGCCCTCCTGAAGAGGATTAGGACCCTACACCAGGCTTAGACGGACCCAGAAGATACCATTTTGTTAGGAAAGGGCTTATCTTGAACATTAACTGTGCTAATGTCCTGATCTTGAACTCCCAAGTTTCTAGTGAGTGTGAGCAATAAATGTATGCAATTTACAAGTGATCCAGCCTTAGGTATTATTATGTCATAGCACCAGGGCGGTGCTAACACACCCAGATATCTGGATAGCTCTGCTATTTGTTAAATCTCAAACTGACCTCCCATCTTGGCATCTCTAACTTCTTTTCCTGGGTTAATATTTCATCTTTCTGAGAGTTCTTTTTTTTTTTTTTTGAAATATATGCATACATATATAGGTGCACATGTGAGTGCAGGTACCCTCAGAGTCCAGAAGAGGGCGCTATGTCCTCTGGAATTGGAGTTACAGGCAGTTATGAGTTATCCAATGTGGGTGTTGGGGTCTGAACTCAGATCTTCTGCAAGAGCAGTATGTACTTTTTTTGTTTTTGTTTTTTCCAAGACAGGGTTTCTCTGTGCAGCTCTGGCTGTCCTGGAACTTGCTGGCCTTGAACTCCATCTGCCTCTGCCTCCTGAGTGCTGGGATTAAAGGCGTGTACCACCATGCCCAGCTATGCAGTATGTCTTTTTAACCAGACTTGACATTGTTTTATTTTTTTAAATCATATCTGTCTCTGTGTACTATCAAGAAAGTATAAAGGAAGAGGTTTGGCTCCACTCCAGTTCTTAATGCCCAGTACACAGGGGGTCCTAAAGAAATACTTGTAGAGTCTGCATAAATAAACGAATGTTTTCTTATAGCTCCGCCCAACCTTCCCCAAATAAAGATCACTTATGTTTGCTGCTCACTACTCATGGTACACCCTGCTAGCCTGGCTCTGGGCATAGGCCACTGAAGACATGGGGACCTAGAGGGGCACTGGGATGCTGGAGGGCTAACAGCAGATGCTGCCCCTGAAGTCCAGGCCTAGAGAGGCAGTCTGGTCTCTCTGTGGGTGGGGATCTCAGCTTATGGTTGGCCACATTCAAACCTTCTAATAGGTCTGGAGAGGAATGTGGAGCCTGGGCAAGGTGCCTGGAGTGTGGATGGAATTTATTGCACCCAAGGCTTCCTGAGTTTTAAGGTCTTGAATAGCAACTCACATACTTTTGTGGGGGTAGATATAAAAAAAAAACATGCAAGTCAAAACCTACAGGAAACAAACTGGAGAGAGCTGGAGGCAGAGCCCAAAATACATAGAATACACAGGCCAGAGCCTAGGCAAACAGAGTAGGGAGAAGGGCCAAGCCAACCTAGGGGCTTCTAGAGAAACCAGAGCCTAGAACATTGCAATCTAACTTCAGAATATGAGCTACCTCATGGTACCAGGGCAGGTAAAATGTAAGAGAAATATAGGATAGAAAAGGTGTAAGGCTTGGCTCAGCTACTCAGACAGGCTCGCCATAGATGTTGAATGTGTTTCCTGCCTTCTGTATAGCAATGGTTCTCAACTTGTGATGTGTGATTCCCACAGGGTCATAAATCACATTACAATTCATAATAGTAGCAAAATTAAAGTTGCGAAGTAGCAACAAAATAATTTTATGGTTGGGGGTTGCCACGACATGAGGAACTTTATTAAAGGGTCACAGCATTAGGAAGTTTGGGAATCACTGGCATAAAGGCTTCTGTTCTTTTAAAGGGAGGGGGTTAAACAGGGAGCCTCCCTTCAGCAGAACCAGCTAGAACTGCCGTCAGCTGTGTGCCTTTGCAAACTACCATAATATGGTAGAGACTACAAGGGCTGTTGAGAGCTGTTAACTGCACAGCGTTATACAGCTGTACCTGACAGCCTCTTCTGTCCTGTTCTTAGCTATCACCAGTGCTCCCTTTAAAGATCACTGAGTCTTAAACTGGGGAAAGCTCTTCCGAGAATCCCTCTGGGTAACTGGAGTAGCAGAGTTAACATCTGCACTGTGCAGCATTCATAGCTGTTTGAGTTGGCCCATCCTTTGCTGAACTCAGAATTTCCTCTGAGGCAGAGTAAAAAAAAAAGTCTGCTTCCCAACCCTGGCCGCCTCCAGATCCCAAATGTGCCTTCTATCTGCTGATCCTTCTGATATGGCCAACAGGTGGCAAGAACTCTTGCCTGGAGTCCTGGGGTCTCTACTAAAGGCATCCTGTCAAGGAAGTTATGACATTCTGCAGAGTAGAACAGAACTGAGATGAGCAGTCAGGGAGGGCACGGCCCCCCCAGCAACTTTGGCTCCCCAAGCCACCACTCTAGGGGCATCACACAGACACAGGCTCTTCTTGGCCCTGCAGTGCCCGGGCAGTCCTATTAATAGCTCAGCTACAAGCCCAGCCTTCTTCAGAGTTCCCATTTCACTTGCACCAGATCTGGCTGTCCCTGTGGGGACAGCTTCCTTGCAAAACAAACAGCAGAATCAATATTTCTTTCACTAGGGGAGGTGTAGGGTCTTCAGACTGCAGGCCAGGCCCTTTTTACCTTCTCCTGGTCCAGGCCTGAGCCTGGGAAGGGGAACCAAAGGCCACCAGTACACCCACCTTCTGCCTCAATTCGGCAATTTGACTAGATTAAATTTAGCACACATTTACCACGAACCTTTAATGTTTCAGAGTTAGCAAGGTCAGGAGAGGACAAGGATGAATAAGATGCACCTTGAGTCTGGGAGTTAATGTGGAACCAGGAGGTAGACACCAGGAGACAGACGCATAAACCCACTGCTACAGTATACATGGAAGTGGGCAGTTAGGATATCGCTGGAGACCCAGAGCCTCAAGTACCTGTCTCTAGGCACGTATAGCCCTCCCTTTCTCCATGCCTACCCAGGGCATACTTAGTGAACCAGTTTCCCTGCAGGTGGGAGGGGGGTGGGGTGTGTCTCATGCTGTGTATGTGTGTGGGGCGTGGGGTGGAGGGTGGGTTATGATCTCTCTGCCTCTGCCAGTGGGGCCTGGACAAGCCCCGAATATAAACCTCAGTGTGTAAAAGGTCCTGGGGGAGCTGGTTAAAGATATAAGTCTTGGCCACAGCCCCAGAGATGCAGAATCAATAATGGCTGGTATGTCTGAGTGTCTGCCTAGGAGGTGAGCCTCTTGGGGGCCTGGGAGTCCTTGGATCACAGGCTGGAAAGTACAATGCTCAGCTGGGGCATCTGGGGCAGAAGTCTGGGGAGACGCTAAGAGAACCTCTATCTCTGTGTGAAGAGAAAGCCACACACAGGACAACAGACTGCCCTGTCAGGGTAGCACATGGCTCCAAGGCCTAAGTCCCCCAAGGGATGCCAACAAGACCCCCAGTGGGTGGGTATCCCAGTGGAGCAGGGGGGACAAGTAGAGGCCATTGTGGTACTGAGGCCTATCCCCAACTGTATCAGGGTACTTTCCCTCAGACAAAGTGGGGAGACAGACCGATCTTATTTGTCTTTTTGCTAAGTCAGTTTCTCTGGGCTTTGTGCCGGACTAGTAGAGACCGGTAGGAAGATGGGGACATTCTGACACTGGGGGCTGTGTTCAGGGTGTCAGGGCACTCTTAGGAATGGGGACCAAATTGTAAGAAGTCACTGTGATACTGACAGGCTGTGTGGGTCACCACAGGATATTCTGGACTGGCATGGTATGGTCGGGGTGCAGAGGGCAGGTCAGGAGCCATTCTAGAAAATAAATCCAGAAAAAAACCTGCTAGAAACCACCTGAGGGGAGAAAAATCCCAGGTGTGTGTGTGTGTGTGTGTGTGTGTGTGTGTGTGTGTGTGTGTGTGTGTGTGTGTGTAGAGCATACAGGCTATTCCATCCTGAGCCCCTAAATTATCAGTTAATAAAGACAAAGCCACTTCCCCTGCCCACGTGTCAGGATTCAAGGAAGAGCAGCACTGAGGAGGACCACACAGACTTTTAGACCCTGGACACAGAACAGCTTAGCCGGCATGTTTTAGGATAATAAAGGAAGCTAATGGTGAATGTTTCCTTCCCCCAGAGCTCCGATTAAACTCTGGAATATGGGGGACACGTAGGCTGCAGAGGACACGGTGCAGTTAGAATTCTGCCAGCAAACAGTCTAAAATATTCATGAAACATGGGACTGGGCCTGATGGTTAACACTGCGACTGGTTCCCGCCAATGGAGTGACAAATGGGCACCAAGCACTGTCATCTGTCCCTTTGATCTTTCCAGGTCCCACCAGGGAGCAGAGGGTGGATGGGGTGGAGGCAGGGAGGCTAGGGGGAGAGGGAGAAGCCTTCATGCTTCTGTCTCCTTGTAACAGCCTGGGAGGAGGGGGGATTTCTTCAGACCACGAGGTAGAGTCATGGATCCTTCCAGTTTCCCTCCATCAGTGATTAGTGCCCCCCTGCTCCCACACACCACACACTAACCTTTGTGAACACGGCATTGTTACATACACAAATCTCTCCAAATGGCGGAGCAGGAAAAGGAAAATGTCTTAGGAAAAAGAAGAGGAAATTGGCCTTTGAGAGAAAAGAGGGGAGAGAAGCACGAGACTGGCTCCTGACGGCTTGGGTTAGGAGCATCATTGGAGAGTCTCAGCACGCTGAGTGGGAAGCACCGAGCAAAACTGCTGCCACTTAACAGGGCGGCTAATTAAAAAGAGCGACATGAAAGGCTTTTTCTTTCGAGTCTGAGTTTTACATCGCTCTGTGCAGGGAATCAAACTTATGACAACATGAGCACAAGGAGTTATATCCCCCAAACAATGAGAAGCGGCAGAGCAGCCACCAAATTAGTGGCCTGGTGCCTTTCTGTCCAGTGTACGTGGCTGAGGCTTATTGCTGCAGGGGTGGCTTTAGGGGCTGGGGTCACAGGGAGGAAGGAGACAGTGGAGTTTAGACTAACTGTATTACCATGTGTGCTAAGAGAGAGATGCTCCTTCTGGCCAAGTGGCTGCAGGGCACTGAGAGGACCAGATGCCCCAAGCACAGGACTCTATTCCTCCTCATCACATTGGCTCAGTGAATAGTTTCTGAGGTCATCCCATGATCCTTTGTGTGCACGCGTGCGAATGCACACTTGTATGTGTGTATGGTACAAGCACACGTGTTGAGCTTGAAATCAATCTTTGGAGGGGTTTCTTGAAATACATTTTTTTTGGAGACAGGTTCTCTGATTAGTTTGAGGTTGGCCAATTAGACTAGGCTAGTTAGCCAGGTAGCCCCAAGAGTCTCTGTCACTGGTAGTTCAGGCAGATGTGTCATCATGAATTCTGGGGGTCAGACTCAGGTATTCATGCATGTGGGGTAACTGCTTTTTCCATGGAGCTGTCCCCCAAGCCCACATAATGCTTTTTGACAGCACCAACCCTTTGAATGGGGTAGGAGCTGGGGAACAGCTTCGCTCCGGGGATAGAGTTTCCTTTTTGGAGGAGGGGATAAAGATCGTTCGGAACTAGACAGTAGTAATAGCCGCATAGTCATGTAAAAGTTCTAAACATGCCCAATTGTATACTTTCAGATGGTAAATGTTATTTTACGTGTAGTTTAGCATAACTGAAAATAAACCCAAGGTTTCCTGAGGTAACTGTCTGTGAAAGTCCTACTTAGCAGTCAACTTCATGAGTTCTCCCAGCAGTTCCCAAGCCTGTGTTGTTCAGGGGTAGGGAGTGTCCCTAGAAAGGTCAGTTGTCCCCATACTGTCCCACAAAGTTCTGTCTCTTAGCTGGCCAAAAGGTTGAAGAAGCCTATGGGGGTCCCGTGTCAGCCATTGCCTCCGAAGGCCACCGGTGAGGCATTGCTCTCAGCGGTATATCCTCTTGAGTTCTGCTCGGTCTAATTTTAAACTCTTTCCCATGGTAAAGCTGCTCCCCCCTCCCGAATAGGGGCTGTGATTGCTTAGAAGTTCATTTCTGAGAGGGTGGCTGGTGGCTTGGCATTGTCTCCTTCCTGTCACCCCCTGAAGCCTCCAAATGCCGCCCCCTCCCCTGCTCGACATTTTGCTCCCTCTTACATATGAGCTCCTCCCCTTGGCAAGTGGGTTCACTAAGCCAAAAATCTGGGCAGGCTGGCAGGGGTGGGGTAAGGAGGGAGAAGAAAGGGTGGGGTGGAAGAGACAGCATCGGCTGAGACCGAGGCCAGAGCCCTCCCTTGGGTTTGAACTTAGCCATCCCCTGCCCCTGGCCTTGAACTCCTTTGAGCTGCCCCTTCCTGTGACTGTACAAATGTTTAGCTTCACCTTCATGCAGCCAGCAGCCAGCAGCCGGCAATCCATCTGTTAACACACTGGCCAGACTGGGGCCTGGTGGCATCGAAGTGACCCAGAAGTAGGTCTAATCCTCTCTTCTAAATGTGCTTAATACCATCGATAATCTTGTCACATAAATCTCCTGGTTAGCAGTGAGCTGCAGCTATCACCACTAGACTCCAAGAATCTTTCAGGAAGGGATTCTGCTTCCTGCCATCTCTCTCCTTTCCTGTGCCCATCTCAGCTGCCATGTTGCCGAGTGCTTGGGAGAACCGCCCTGACCTTTCCAGGCTCCTCTCCCAGAGCAGCTGCTTGCTGATTAGGCCGGCTAAGCCCAGTTATTCCCTCATTCTTGAGCTTTGCTGAGGGCCTGCTTGGCATCTTTGGCACATGTGTATTCCTGTCATGGTCATATCCTTTGTTGAGTCTGGTACCAGGCTTAATTGCATTGTTTCAAAGGTTGGGAGTAACTTTTGGTAGTGATGGTGGTGGTGTGTATGTGTTGGGGTGTGTGTGTGTTGTGTGCATATGTGTTGGGGTGTATATTGGTGTGTGTGTATGTGTGTGTGTGTACACGAGGGCACATGTATGCACACAGAGGCACATATATGTGTAAGCAGGTGTGTGCATGTCAGAGGACTACCTTAAATAGTCTTCCTCAAGCACTACCTACCTTGTTTTTGGAGACAGAAGGTCTCACTGGCCTGGATCTTGCCAGGTAGGTGACAGTAGCTGGTCCCTGAGCCCCAGGGATTGTTCTTCTTGTTTCTCATCTCTGTTGCTTAGGGTCATAGGCGTGTGCCGCTGTCTTTTTTTTTTTTTTTTTTAAATGTGGATTCTGGGGACCTAATTCAGGTCCACACTCTTGCAAGGCAAATCCATCATTGACTGAGCCACATTCCCAGTTTACTTTCTAGACAAAATGCTCCTTTCTCATGCTCTTATCTATCCCCTAACCCAGCAACTCTTCTGACCTCTGTGCCCACAATACATTGAAAGTTTTGCTTCAGTTTGGTCAGCTTGGACTTAACAATGTCACAAAGACTTGGACAAAATTCACTGCCCATATCTTCCCCCAAAGAAGCTCAAGTCATTACATTACTTCCAATACTTAAATTATTAGTGTGAACACTGAGAAGCACCAATGCTATGTAAATGCAGGCTTCCCTCCACTCAGGGCTTCTGCATTCTAACCCCTAGTGGGCAAAGCAGGTGTGTGTGTGTGTCCGCATGCGTGTGTGTGATACCTTCCTCCAGGGCACTATGCACAGCTCTGCTGGCTATCCCCGAGTGACTAAAGAACAAATACCCGTTGAGTGGCAATGATGACTGCCCTACTATGGCACTGGGTTTAGCGGCAGCTGGGCAAACAAGTCAGCTGCAGTCTAATTCCATGCCCAGACTTCAGGGGCACTGGGTAAAGCCGCATCACAGATGCTAGGGGTCAACAGAAATCTGCTTGGGATCCCACATCTTCCACCATAGGCCCGTACGCCTTGGCTGACATTTGGGTCCAGTTTCCTCTAGGCAGGTATGTGGGTATGCCAAGGCCTTCGGCACCACAGAGGGCTCACTCTGGATCATGGACATAGTTCCTGTGGTGACTGTGCAGTGAGCAGCTGGAAACAGCGCACTCAGGGACAAACTCTAATGGGAGGAGTGTCGTGACCACAGATCCACTCTATTTTTTTTTCCATTCCAATGACAGAGAGAAGCAGAGATGAGACAAAGAACGTTCATGTGAATGGCCATGGTAACAAGAGGAGAGTGGTCAGTATTCGGAGCTTTTGTTTGGCCCGCGTGGTGTTTGATTTCAAGAACTTCTTTGGTGGCTCTCCCAACTAGAATGGGCATCAGAGACTAGCCATGTTCATTTTCTTTCCTGACACAGCAAGAAATTCCATTGGGGGCTTGCTGTAAATGGAGGCCGTGAGGAAGTCTCACCCCTGACTCCCCACTCTGTACCCTTTTGCAGACTTTGTACACGGAGGTGGTGTACAAGCTCTTGACATTTCCTGAGGGACACTGCTGTGCATAGCGAGGGGTATTTGCTAGTGGTGCAGATTCCTGTTTTAATTGCCCTTTGGAAGGCTGCCAAACTGGAGTCCATATGTTCTAGAAGCAGGTACACAGTCTGTAGAAGCCAGTGAAAACATTCTACCTGGAGAGAAAGGTTGAAGGTGTTTCCTTTCCACACAGCAGTGGGCAGGCCTGCAGGTCATCTGCTCTGGGCTTGAACTCATAGCCCCACTCAGGAGGACTTTGGGCAATGAAGGACCACAGACTGGGTACCTCAAAGAGCAGAGGTTTAGTCTTTTATGGCTTTTGGACCAGAAGTCCAAAGTCAAGGAGTTGGCTAGGCTAGATTTCTGGAAGAATGCTTTCCTTCTATTGGCTTCTGGTGCCTCCAGAAGTTCCTGGACTTTTGATGGCCCCACTCCAACCTCTGCCTATGGCTTTACATGGCGTCTTCCATTAGCGACCACATCAACCCACATGTATGTTTTTTTAGAAAGCCTATCCTTGCATTAGATCACACCCCAGCTCTAGCAGAAATATCTGAAAGTGATCCTTTGATAGGTAATGGACAGTCCTGGGGGGGAGGGAAGCAGGGAGGGAGGGAGGGAGGGAGGGAGGGAGGGAGGGAGGGAGAGAGAGAGAGAGAGTCATGACTGAAGAACCTAGGTGGACAAAACATGGGGTTCTATTTAATCTACTGCAATGTAGCCATTTACTACATGGAGAGTACCTCACACTCTGCTTTGTCATTCATTCAAATATTAGAGAGAAGAGTCAAATCTCTTTGGAAGGGGCCCATCCTAAAATATAGGTCTGTTCTTTTTCTGAGTGAGATCGGGCACTGAGAAGCCTCAGCAAACTCCCAAGTGAGGTAAAGACAGATGTAACATGGAGTGTAGACCTCCTTCCATTGGTATCTGGCATTCTGAGAAGGTCCCCACAGTGGGAAACAACCCAGGCAGGTGACAAAGCTGTTGTCAGCCCACCAAACCTCCCACTCCATCCCCTGAACTGTAGGAACCTTGGGTCCTCTCACCTCCTCTTAGTCAGTGCTGGGGCTTAGAAATGTTAAATAACAATAATAATAATAACACATCTGAGTGTGACGCTTTAATAGCCGATCCGTCACTTTCCTACTTTATTTCAGAGACTTTAAGAACAGTGCCCTTCCTGCACAAAACATCAGGGTGCATTTATATTAAAAAATGAAACTAATTAAAATGTTTGAAAACCATAAACTACCCCACCATAAAACAGCAGCAGCCCTATTTTTCCAGTCTAAAAAGATTTTTCTTCCTCATTTTGTGGTCTGCTTAGATGAACAAAGTCCTGGAGTAGGAAGACTGGAGGAGCAGGCAGAATCATTCCTGGGCTAGGCCGCTGGTGAACACTGGCACCAGGGAACGGCTCCATGCTTCATTGGCACCACAGGTGTATATGTGTGTCCCCACTGTGTGAAGTGTCTCTATGTTACAAATAAAGTCATTCTCTAGCATTAAAGATGATTTCATACAAGCCCCAACAGGTCAGTTGTGAGAACCTGCTAAATGATGGAAGTATGAAGGCTGGCTGAAATCATGAAACGAAGAAGGATCCAAGATGGTGGAAGGGAAGACAGGGTGAGCTGGGAGATGAAGACCACAGTGAAGATCAGCCATAAACTAGGAAGGCCCAAAGCTGGGTCAGGCTGTGCCATAGCACAAGGGATAGTTGATGCCATCCCAAGAACAGGAAAAATCAGCTAGTCATTGAATGTTGATGCCTTCCATTTTCTCAGATGTCTGCTCTTCAAAGGAATTTATCCATAAGGTAAGACTTGCAGTTCATATATAGTCACTACCAGTACGTTGGCCCAGGGATACATTAGACTTTTTGCTTGGCACTTCTTGAGTACACCCAAACTTCCTGAGAGGTAGTGTTTTGCTGTTCTCAGTTTAGAAATGAACAAGATAAAGCCACAGGATGGTGAAGCAATTAACCAATGGCAGGAACCCCAGGCTTCCTGACCTAATGGCCTACGCTCTTCTTGGCACAAGCTCTTCCTCACACCTTTCAATTGAACACATTTGCTACAGCTCACCTGTGCAAGAGCTGATGTGTGCAACTGATATCCAGCTGGGAGTGTGTGTGTGGGCGCGCGTGTGCGCGTGCACCTGTGCAGAGGTGAGAGACAAGGTTTGGGGATGTCAGTTCAAATATATTAATTGGGATTTAAAGAAGATTGATGGAATATAGGAAGCTGGGAGACTCTCGCTGTCCCTCTGGTGAGTTACAGTGAGGACCTGAACTATGCAGCGGGGGAGAAATGGAACGGATGATAGACTGCTGAAAGAGTGGGAGGTTGTCCTTTCATAGTGGACGGGCAATGTTGAGGAGGGAGAGGGAGAGGGTGGAGGCAAGGTGAGATGCCTGCCAGATTACATAGCCAGGTGGGTAGCGGGCCTGGTCCCAGGGCCAGCCACAGAGTGGGAAACCCTACGTGTAGGGTGAGACACAGAGCTGGGCTCTGGACATTTTATCTTGGATGGGCTTCAGGTAAATACCCAGGGAAAGGAATTAGAAACTAGGATTGTGGGGTTTGAGGGACTTACTCTGAGGTCAAACCTCATGTCCCACCTTTTTTAAGCTACAACACTGAATAAACTCCCAGGCTTTCTGAGCCTTGGTTTCCCAGTGTTAACGAGAGCACTTACCACATGCTTTGTAGTAAGATCTCCGATATAAAATGTGTAAAGCTCTTGACACAGTACCTGTCTTGGTAAATGCTTTTACATAACAAGATAGAAGAAAAGAAGAACACACTACTATAACCACAGTCACTAACACTGAACACAGGTCAGAACTCGGGAGTGTTGAGGACACAGGTTCAGGATTTGAGATGGGGGGAGAGAGTAGGTCATCTCTTGTTTCACGGGAGCACAGCAGCTGCTTCACAGAATGCCTTAGTTTGGGATTCCTTTAATCAGGGAGGTGGTATGTGCATTCTAGTATGGATTTGATTTATCTGTAGAAAATTGGCTGCCATCACCATGATGTCACAGGGAGAACAAGAGGCAGCCATGGAGCTGTTCAGAAATGAGACCACCACTGGGGAAAGGCTGAATTGGATTTCAGAAGTGCATAGCTTTTTTTTTTTTTTTTTTTTTTTTTTGTGAGTCAAATGGATTTCCATGACTACATCTTCTACCCATAATTCAACGTGATCATTCAACACATATTTACTGAGCACATAACAGGCAAGTGTGAGGTATGAGCAATTCAAAAACCTAGGAAGACAAGGTCTTTTGTCTCAAGGACCTACATTCTGGAGGGAGACAGATGAGTCGAGAGGAGAAGGTCACACAAAGAAGGCCATGGTCAAAATAACAGAGTACAGAGTACATCTTAGACACCATTGTCACCGCTTTAAATTATGTAAGAACTCCTGCAACTCAATGGAAAAGATGGGACTGTGATTTCAGTTTATAGAGGAGAGGAAACTGAGCAGCTGAGAGAGGAAATTAACAGGCTAAAGTCACACAGGATGCAGGGGAATGAGGATTCAGACTTGGGTCATCTGATTGGTCAGGGCTGCTAACCCATCACTGTGTTGACAGAGGTGTGCTAATTACGTTTACAACTGTGTGCGATTGGAAGCCCCACTGGGGATGGCTGATGTGGTGGGCTAACCAACCGATCCTTTCATGCTGTGTGTTGGACCTGACTGCCTTCCAGGCAACAGGCTCCTTCTCTCCTTCTCCTCTTCTCCTTCTCCTCCTCCTCCTCCTCCTCCTCCTCCTCCTCCTCCTCCTCCTCCTCCTCCTCCTCCCCCCTCCTCTCCCTCCTCCTTTTGTAGCCCTTAGGTACACCATCAGACAGAAGTCAAAGGGGAAATTGTGGAACAACCAACATGACAAGGTGGAAATGCGCCATTTACCAGTGCCCTGCTGTTTCAGAGTAGACCCTGGATCTCTCAGAACCCCTGGATGAAGATGTTAACCACAGAGTGTATTCTGAAACAGTCAAAACCAAAGACTATGATGGGCACATACCCGTGATTCCCTCTCCTAATCTCCACGTAGGTTATCCGTGGGAAACCTCTGCTCCACGCTAAGTTCTTGGACTTGATAATAAATGATAGAATCTGGCCCATCCAGGGAGCTATGCTTATCTTTTATGGAGTCATGTGGTATCTTTTATGGAGCCAGGGCTAAACTTGAGGATCCCAGTGGAGTGTCCTGAGAAACTCCAGGCCACCTTTCAGTCAGAGCCTGTGGGATCAAAGCACATGGACAGCAGTGTTTTAGTAGGCTAGGATAGCAGGGCTGGAGAGCAACCCGAAAACGGGTGTTGGCCAGCCAGAGTCCATCCACCAGGGATGAAGAAGCTGCTGGTACATGATTAATGGCCTGCCTGTAGGTTTGTTGGATCTCAAGTCTTTGTAACTCAGGGGCCCAGAGGCGGGCATGCGGTAGAGAGGCAGCTGCTAACTCTATGACTCTCTCAGAGCCCACCTGGATGCCAACCGTGAAACTAACGTTGTTCTAAGATGGGAGACAAGGGACATGGGATATCTGGACTTGGGAAGATTTGGCAAGAGAAACACATAGTCTAGTGTTGGATGTGGCAGTTACTAATTTCTGCTGGGAGGAAGCAAAACGCTCATTTTGCAGAGCCTGCAGACCTGCCAGGTGCATATCTTCCCTGCAGGACTGTCAGATCAACAGACTTTGTCAGCCTGGTGGGGGAAACTGCTGGGGTCTCAAAAATGGATCATCCCAAATTTCGAACACTGGTTAACTTCCTCAATTATTTACAGGGAACACGATGCGCTGTAATGGAGCCTAATTCACAATGTGCTTTAATGCCTCTATAATACAATATTCTCAACATTCTCCCCTAATCTTAGCAGATGACAAGTTGCCACTATTGAATTCCCATTAATATGAATTACGGGCACAATATATTTTGCCCAATATAATTTCCTCAGCCTAATATTTTGAGGGAATGAAAAGCACGCCTTCAGCATATTTCCGATGGAGGAGGTGATGATGGGGCAGGAAGTTGGTTCCTTTGTCAGGTTAGGTATTCCTGGCTGGGT
The DNA here is from genome assembly GCA_028551405.1 of Uromys caudimaculatus. Lineage (NCBI taxonomy): Eukaryota > Metazoa > Chordata > Mammalia > Rodentia > Muridae > Uromys > Uromys caudimaculatus. Next base: position 24,122,377 of record CM052705.1, read on the forward strand.
GTGGAGATAGGCAACCGTCCTTGTATCTCGACCTCAAATGCAGGACTCAGATACGGAGGTCTTAGGTGTCCCCTTGCTGGCCATGTAACCCTGGCTATCAAGTGATGTCCCAGAGATTATATAAGAACAATTATGGTGCTGACCCTTATAGTTGTGAGGAAATCTCTGAGAACCTAGGCTAGCTCATAGCAGGCACTCAAACACCCGTGACAGAGAAGATGACAATGGAACAAGCCCCAGACAGATTCTGGGACTTGGCCGATTGGGTGGCACTCTTAATTAGCTCCTAAGATGGTGGTTTGTAAGAGCTTGGGGTGGATACGCTCACTGCCAGGGAGCCTCTTGAAGATGGTGAGGTTGTATGCCCTTGGCAGTGCTAGAGGTACTGACTCTGAACATAGTCCTTTAGTCCTCGATGGCTCCAGCATTCTCCGGAACACTCCTGATTCATGGCCTGGTTTTCCTACTGTGCAACTGTGAGTGGGAGCCAAGTGCCTCCAGAGTAGCTATGGTTGGGGAAGAGCTAATAGGGGAGCTGAGAGATTTTTCCCCTCTGGACCATCACCTACTGAGTCAGGGAGCTTCCTCATGAAGGACATCCATCTCATACCTGCCTAGGAAGCTCCCCCCGGCTGGGCCATCTTCACGCCTACTCCTCAGGAGTGCTTCCCTACATTCCAAGCTACTAACTCATGGTAGAACCAAGCTACTGATGCCCAGAAGCATAACATCTGGCCAGCCAGCCTTGAGTAACATCTGGCCAGCCAGCCTTGAGTAACATCTTGGAGTAAAATATATACTGTCACAGACACACAAACTCACGCACACACTTCATCGGAGCAGCCTGTACCTGATCAGTATCTAGGCTGCTGCATGTGAGTTGTGTATAAGGGAAAGGTGTATCCTGATCAGACAAGCTGAAGGGAGCTGGTGTATGGGGCTGGACCACAGAGTCCCATGCCTATTTTGGTCTGTTCACATGCAGCCTTGTTTCCAACCACTGAGGAGCAGACCTGCTTGGGATGAGAGCCTGGAGCCAAGCCTTTAGGTGATGCCCCTAGCCCTGGAGGGAGATCGTCATCCAGTGTTTACTCATTTAGCCGTTCACTCTGCATTTCCCTGTGTGTTGCACTGGGCTGGGTCTCAGCAACTGAGCTAGACTGCCCAGGGATGTGTCTGCTCTCTTGAGTGACTGTGGGTAAAAAACATAGTTCGTCTCCTCTCTCAAATAAAGGTAATGGCAACGTGGAGAGTTAGAGTGGGGACTAAAGGGGAGGGTGCTGGCAAAGTGCCAGAGGTGCTTGGAACAAAACAACTATTGCGCAGGGCAGTGGCGGCGCACGCCTTTAATCCCAGCACTTGGGAGGCAGAGGCAGGCGGATTTCGGAGTTCGAGGCCAGCCTGGTCTACAGAGTGAGTTCCAGGACAGCCAGGGCTACACAGAGAAACCCTGTCTCCAAAAACCAAAACAAACAAAAAACAAAACAACTATTGCATGAGGGCCCTAATAAGACTGGTGCATGGGAAAAGATGCATCAAGGTGGGAAGGCTGGCCTGGTAGGTAGAGAGCTCGCTGCACAGAAATGAAGGCCTGTGTTTGGGATCCTGAGAACACATGTAAAGCTAGCCACAGTGACAATACATCTGTAACATTAGTACTCCTGTGGTGAGACAGCACAGTCTCCAGTAGATCACAGGCCAGCTGGTCTGGTATATGCCCCTAAGAACAACAAGAGGCCATGGCTTAAGGTAGGA
>CM052705.1:24130437-24154725 GCA_028551405.1 Uromys caudimaculatus
CCTCAGTCCTCCTGGAGGCTGGACCACCAACCAAGGAATACACATTGAGGAACCCATGGCTCAGACCACATATGTGGCAGAGGAGGGCCTTGTTGGCCATCAGGGGGAAGAGAGGCCCTTAGGCCTGAGGGTATTAGAGGCCCCAGTAAAGGGGAATGTCAAGGTGGGAATATGGGAGTGGGTGGGCGGGTGGGTGGGAGGTGGAATACCCTCATAGAGGCGGGGGAGGGGGAGGGGATAGGGGGTTTCCAAAGAGGAGACCTAGAAAGGGGGAAACAATGGAAATGTAAATAAATTATCAAAAAATAAAAATTAAAAAAAAAAAGAACAGAGAAGATGTGGGAGGATCCAGCACCTCTCAGGAGCTGGGGCAGGCTTGCTGGAGCCTCTCTGGAGGATGGAAATCTGGAAACTGGAGGACATTTGAAAACCAATGAAAATGAGCCAGGGGACAATCAAGGAGGCATAATGTTGTGGAGAAGACCGGGGTGGGGGTGGGGGATGGGAAATGAGAAGTTATAAAGAGGGAGGTCAGCCAAGTTCACTCTTAGGTCCACAGCTGGTGACCTACTCATAGAAATCAGGGATGAGAAAAGGTGTGCAGATTTGAGAAAGAAGTGTGCATGTTTGTGTGTGTGTGTGTGTGTGTGTGTGTGTGTGTGTGTGTGTGTGTGTGTGTAATCTGCATTCTGACATGGGCTGAGTGGGAGGACACCAAGACAGGTAGCAGAAGGCCAGAGACAGACATTTTTGGAATCATTAGGGGTTCAGTTTTGGTCACACCGAAGAAAAGTACAGTGAAGGCTAGCACGGCAGAGAATACTAATATGCAGGGGCTGCTGGGGGCGGCGCGTGTGCGAAGGATTCAGGAGATGGAACAAGGGAGGGACAGCCCAATCAAGAATGGTGACAGCTTTCTCATGTGCTGACATGTTTTCGAGATCTCTGAAATTTATTTCTTTCAGTGTCGGATCTTAAGGACGAAGCGCTTGATTCGTTTAAAGGACAGCTTCTTCTATGTGTTTCCTGATATGTGGAAGAGAACTGAATGTAATACAGAAACCTGGGGCTGATGGAGCCTGTGTCCCTGTGCTAATCGGCCTCCGTGGCTGTGCGTTCTCTCTGGTATGCATTCTTTCTGGTATGCCTATGGGGTTTTCGGCTTTTCAGTAGTTTTACCTCTGGTTAGCTTTGCTGTGCTGTGAATGAGGTCTGTTCTTGTCTCGTTGGAATTTAACTGCTGTGTCCTGGAAAGTGGGACTTTGGAAGGATGACTAGCTCCTTAGAAAGAGCAGCACCTTTCCGGTGGGACAGGATCTGGTATCATGAGAGCAGTTGTAAAGTGAGTCTGCCCCTTGTTTTCTCTCTCTTCTGCATAGACCCACTGGCTTTTCTGCTCTTCTGCCATATTTTGACATAACATGTGGTTCTCATTGGAAGCTAAGAGGCCAGCACCATGTTCTTGGACTCCCCAGACTTCAGATCATGAGATCATGCACTAAAGTAAACTTCTTTTCTTTATAGAGCATCCAGCCTGTGGTATTTGGTTACAGCAAGAAGAAGTGCAGTAGGACAAGCTTCAATAAGCTTCTCATTACTGCTATCTTTTCCAACTGCCTCCTCTTTGCCCTTGCCAGGGTCAGAAATTTGCAAAATTTGCTTTGGATCTATACTCTAGATCATCAATCTTATAGTCAATTGGTCTTTTTCTAAGAACAATTCTGAATGAAATCCTGACAGATGGCTGATGAGGAAAGAAGAGATGCACACACGCCACGATTCCTACTTGAATGGACGCTCTCTTGGAGGTACCATCTGCCCTTGCTCAATCCGGACTCCTAAGCTTTGAGAGAAAATTCAAGACCAGTCAGACTTGATGGAATAGTCAGAGTCCCCGGCACTCCAACCATAGATGGGTTCTTACAGTCAAAGAGATCAGCAGCACGCACAGTCACCAATGCAAAGGGCAGACTGTACTTGAGTCCAGACGACTGACAGCAACACACTCTGCATTGTAACCCAGGCCACAAACAAAGATCATTCCTCATGTTCACCACCACAAAACCACAAGCAAATTCCTCCAGGGACTGACTGGAATACACAGTTTGGTCATGAATCCTGTTTCCTGCACGTTAGAGAGGGAGCATGGGGCTGGGCAGCAAGGAACTGACAAAGGGACAGAGAGTTTCCTTGTTGAGGGTCTGGGCTGAGTGGTTTTAAACATATCAGCACAGCAGAAAGGGGCAACTGAGTTATCATGGAGAACTGGGAAGTCCAGCCTTGCACTAAAGTGTGTCCGGCCTCCCTGTGAAGGAACCTTGATGTCACGCATCTTTGTTTTCTCAACGTGTGGTCCCAATTTCCACAGCAGCTCCTTTGCTTGAGAGCTGGTTAGAAATACAGAATCCGCTGAGCAGGAGTTCTGTCTCACGTGTCCACTGGTGATATGCACTTAGAAATGTTCTTTCTCATTTCTGGTCTCTGTCTTTTTCAGAGTTAGTTGGGAGCCAACACACTCAGCCCAAGGTCTACACATGTCCTTCCTCCTTGATGTCATGTCCCCAGGAAGTCAGCCTCTCCAGAGCAACTTCCTTTGCAGGCTAGAGCTTCTTTCCTTCACTATGGGAAATGTGTGGTACATCATAAAGGTTCAAGAATGAATTCTAACAGTGTCTAGACACGGTCTAGTCTCCTGGAATATCAAACCAAGATGTATTGCAGGTCATGAGAGGGCAACCCTTCTCTCCTTCCCAGGTCTACAGGGCCAGCTCCTCTGAGTCCTTGTCCTGACTCTTTAGTTGTCCTTCAGCACACAAACTTTAACTGTTCAGCAAGGCACCCACAGTCTATCCTGTACCAAGTACTCAGCAAGCCCTCCAACTTCCTTTAGCCTTGCTGTTTTGTGCCCCATGTTTGACCAATGGCTGCTGGTGTATCACATGGGTCCAACTTTGCCTGCCAAGCACTAAACTAATGCAACAAGACAAAGTGGAGCCGGTGGTGACACAGGATTCAGGGGATACCTTCTCTCCTTCACCTTTCTTCAACATGAAGCTCATGCTTTCTGTTCACTACACAGGTCCAACCCAGTTGAGAGTTAGTTGCGCTGGCTATAGGCCTTTATAATTATTATTTTCTACAGCATTTTAAGAACTACCATTATAAAATAACGGGTTTCATTATGTCATTTTCATGTACTTTGTTCATACTTGCCTCTAGCTACGGCCCTAAAGGCCTTTAAATGCTCTTGCTTTCACAGTGGTCTAATGAAAAGGAAAAGGGTGGACAGACTTCTCCTTTGAGGCCACAGGGTGTCCAAGAAGCCAGAGGCAGGTCTGGTGCAGCCCTGAACCCATGCCTGCAGCAGGCATCACCAACTGAACCTGAGTGCTACCAATGGACTCCAGAAAAAACTCAGAGCCAAAGCAGATACAGAAGCCACATTGAGGGATAGGGGCATTCAGAGATGGGCTGGCATGGGACAAGCACAATGTATCTATGTCAAGTCTTTTCAGAGAAGAGGGAAAGGCAGACAGAAGGCGATACCAATCAGGTATAGCACAGTTCAGATGTATAGTCTAGAAGGGAGGGAGGCTGTGGGTATGAATGTGTGCAAGTGTGTTTGTATGGATGTGTGTGTTCTGTTTTTCACCATCTCGCTGGGCAAGAGGAGAAACTAGAAGTCATCTCAGAATACACCGTTCTTTCTATGTGTACAACACTCTTGTGTACATCAACCCTTGGGTAAGGAGTGTGTGTCTCCTGTAGAACAGGCTTGGGAATTTTCCACAGGTCCTCTTTGTTCTATAAAGGCCCAAATGCAACAAGCCTCTTAGGAAGTGATATTGGGACTGAGAATTCTAGTTTTGTTTTGCAAACACAAAGGTCATCGGGGAGGGGGTGGGGGTAGGGCTTCAACTCCCTGCCCCAGAGGCTTTCTCTCCTCTGAGCATGCAAAACGCAGCTGCAGAGCAGACATGGCTAGATGCAGGTTCCTCATGCCAAGAACACATCAAAATACTAGCTCGTGCAAAGGTGGGAGGGCGGCCTTCTTTAAACCCTCTGTGCTGTACCCAAAGAGTGCCCAGCAGGACACAAACAGTACCAGCACCAGACTTCCTGCTGTGAACAAGAGCTTGCCTGTCACTCTGCATTACAGGGTACCATCCAACCCACTCTGACAGCCAGGCTGCTGTCTATTGAAGGTGTTCTAATTTTTACATCAGCTTAGAGCCCCTTGGGTCTTAAGCATGGGGTCACCCCAATTATGACGTTGTAAGTTGCCAGAGTGATAAACTATAATCTACCCCTTGGTTGGCAGGTCGACGCCTCACACTGCCTAAGCTAGTCAACCCGAGGAAATCAAATTAGCCAGGGTGTAACAGTATGCCTTTGTCTCAAATAAAGGGCCTGGGGTGTTTAGGAAGGACTCCTATCCGGCTAAAGGAGCATCATTCTGATTTGAAGAAATGTACTGGCAACTGGTCTTTGTTTTCTACCCTGTGGTTTTTAGCCCTAGAAACAGAAATCTCTAGTTGACCAGTGGCTTTGACCTGTGGGGTATCAGAATTTTAGACAACCAGAAGGTGGGCTCAGACCTTGGATTTTTATAATAAAAGTTATATTCCAGTCCATTTTAAATGTTCAGGGACTATCTATCTATCTATCTATCTATCTATCTATCTATCTATCTATCTATCTATCTATCTATCTATCTATATTTCCCCCTTAGTATTGTGTTTAACAACATTATCATATCAATTTCCAGAGCATTTTATCTTTCCATAGAAATTTGTTCATTAAATGGTACCTTAGAAGTCTCATGTGCGCATATGTGTGTGTGTGTGTGTGTGTGTGTTTGATGTCAGGTATCTTCCTTGATTTTTCTCCACCTTACTTACTGAGGAAGTATCTTAGCCTGAATCTAGAGGTCGAAGTTTTGGATAGTCTAGCTAGTTAGCTTGCCCTAGGGATCCCGTCTTTCCATCTACCAAGAACTGGGGTTACAGGTGGGTTGTCACGTCCAGCTAGTTTTTATATGGGTGCTGATGATCTGAACTCCAGTTTCGATGTGGGTGCAGCACACACTATCCACTGAGCCATTTTCCCAACCTGAAGTGTCTTCCCCTATTATGGCTGGATAATACTCCAGGGCTATGCCAGTCACATATTATTTATGTACTTGTCTGCGGATCGACACCCCAGGTTGATTTTTACCTTTTACCTGTTGTCTGTTGTGAGTGGTACTTCCGGGAGCATGATATTCGATTTCTGTCAGAGGCCCCCTTGGGTTTTACATGAATTCAAAGCCACCCCACTCTGGGGGGAGGTACATCCTGCTCAAAAGTGTCTGAGGCTTTTGGCTCTAAGGACTTTTAGGGCAGATGAGGACAAGGTCTTTGGAGAGGATGGGGAGGTGCCTATGCATGGAGCCCCAGCTCATGACTTAAAGGATTACAGTTCCACAAACACTGAAGCTCTTCTGTCCTTTCCCTCCAGAGCAATCCTGTGACATGCTAGCTTTAGCTACACTTCTTAATGCCACCTCTCCCTCTGCAGAGGCAAGATCACAGAAAGAAGACCAGAGAGAGGCCCCTGTGTACCTGCCCTATCTGGTCTGGCCATATTTTTTTTTTTAATTAATTGATTTTATGGAGGTATAATTTCCATAAAGTAGCTACTCACATCTGAAGTGTATAATTTGATGAGTTCTGACAAATGTATACATTTGTCCGACCACCACCCCAGTCAGGATATGGGCCATTCCCATTAGCCTAGGTACCTCCTGCCAGACTGTACTTTCTTTTTACAGCCTCTCTTAGCCAGAGAGTCACTGCAACTGCAATGGGCAGAGAGGCTGGCAAAGCCCGGTGGGAGATCGAGCTGTAACAGGGATGATGCCTTCAGCACCAAGTTACCACAAATGGCACTTTTTATTTTTAATTCTGCAACTGATTAGCCACCTGCGGTTGCCTGGCAAGGGACATTTTGAAGCCCTCAAGCCCTAAATAGATGGAGTTCCCCAGTTCACTCAATAATTCAGAATACATCCACCCCCCCAACTCTGTCTTCAGTGGACTCTGTGTCAGGGTATGGGGCTGGGCATTGCTCGGGTGGGAAACAGGTAAACACGAGGCAAGAAACTGAGTTCAGTTGGGGAGACGGAGCAGAGGAAGAAGACCATCTGCACTGGAACACAAGCTGAAATCTTGCAGTGCTTTAAAGGCTAAGGCAAATAGTGAAGGCTTTTTCAGAGACAGGGGTATTCAAAGCAGCTCCTTTAAAAAAAAAGAATGCCTAAGATTTCAGCCAAAGGATGAGAGAGACCCACTGTGAGAACAATCATTTAATGTATGCCTGGGAAGGAATAGACACAGGATAAGGGGTTGAAAACGTGTGATTTTTTTTTTTTTAAAGTAAAATGGTCCGGAGTATCTGACAAGGTAAATCTTGTCTGTGCATTTCAGCCAGTGACTTCCTGGGTTCACAGAATGTCACCGCGGGATTTGAGAGAGATCAGGGTGGCTTTGAAACTCCACACAGTTCTGTTTTCTGTCTTGTGGGGAAAGGTACACTAAACGAGGCATCAGATGCTCGTGGTGCTAACGTGGGCAACTAGGAAAGGAATGCTTGTCTTCCTTGAATGGTGTCCTGAAAACGGGAGTTCCAGGGCGGAGGATATGGCTCAGTTGGTACAGCACTTGCATAGTACACATAAAGCCAAGATTGGTGGGACAAACCTGTAATTCTAGTACTTGAAAGGTGGAGGCAGAAGGGTCAGAAGTTCAAGGTCATCCTCAGCTACCTACAAAACAAAATAAAACAAAACCCACCAAACTATAACCAACCAACCACATCAAATGAAGACTTTATACCTTTAATTCCTCGCTTGGCTCAAACTGCAATTAAAAATGGTGGGAGTTATACTATATTTGCAAAAAGAGTTGTATAAACCATATACTCTATGTATACATACTGCTTAGTTAAACTCTACTGGAAAACTCATGTATTTAAAATAAAGTTAATTAGTAAAATTGTTTTTGTACTAAGAGCAGTCTTATTTATGCAAAATAGCTCCAAACAGGTTCACAGAGGTTGCAGGCATAGCTGGCTTGTAATTAGTATTCTGACTGAGAGTATGGACAGTGGGTAACCACAAAGAGATCCAGGTCTTTCCGTTTCTGCAAAACTTAATTCCTATTAACACTGCTCATCCCGAGAGGGGGGAGTCCTCAAACTATTACAGACATCATTTCTCCACCCTCCCTGGATGCCCCACCCAAGCAGATGCCCTAAGTCTACCTGGCTGCCACCTGTTGCCAAGGCCCTAGAGAATCTATGTGAGGTGGTACCCTGGACTCAGAACTTCTTAGGTTGTGTTAGCTGTCTGACTCCCAAGATAAATGTATATATGTATGTATGTATGTATATATATCTCCTCTGGTGCCACAAGCTACAGTCCTTCTGGGCTAGGAGCTTTGAGTCTCCTTGGTACCCTGATCCAGTTCGCCCTAGCCTTAACACAGGAAGACACCAGCCGTAAAGGAGCCCCTTAAATGAATCTTTTCTCTACTGATTTGAAAGATACTTCCACAAAGCCGGTTCCTAGATCCAAGCATCCATGCTAACCGACAGCTTCAGAAAACGTCAGAGAGGGAATGAAGTTTACTAGTATATGTACAGATCTATGCACCTTCCCCTTTCAACACACACACTCATGTCTACATGGCTTCTCTGCTGCCTTTGGAAATCCAGTCCTATGGACATGTATTTTCTTCCCAAACATCGCCACAACATACTTCTTGCATGAGAAGGCCTGGGCAGTCCCTCCTGGTAGGCAGCAAATCTTCTGAGCCCCCCCAAAGGTCAGCCATGCACCATTTCTTACTCTACAGCTCAGGGTTTGCTGAGCTGCAGGCACAGACGGGGGGGGGGACTCCTCTCATCTCCTGAGCCTTCCTGATGCCAGCTGAGCCCCGTCTCTCAGTCCATGTGCCCACACAGCTGCAGGGCTGTCTCCCCTCCCAACAAGAGACCATCCCTCCGCAGTTGGTGGCCTGGAGCTGAGCCAATAATCTTCATTCTCTAAATGTTTCTCGGTTTGCAGAAGCCCTGCTCAGGCCCTTTTTTCTCAAGAGTGGGTGACCCAGCCTTGTTCAGCCTGACACTCATATGCCAACCCACAGACCACAGGCCACTAGTGTCTCCAGGCTCTCTAACCTCTTCAAATTAAGAAAACCCTATAGTCTTGTTACTCCTGTGGTTGCCTCCCCTTGCCCAGCGCGGGGGATTGAATCTAGTGCCTCCCAAATGCTCTGCGAGCACTCCAGCACTCAGATACATCCTTTGTCTAGTCTAACTTTTAATTTTTAGAAGAGGGTCTTGCTAACACGGCAGGTGGACTTTGAGTTCACTCTGTAGCCCAGGCAAGCCTTGGATTTGCAACTCTCCTGATGCAACCTCTCAAGCAGCTGGCTGGCTCGGCTTCTGAGGTTCGTTTTCGAAGGAAGTGTTTCAACCTCAAAAGAAAACAAATTTAGATTTGAGCACCCGTGTGAGCCCATGTCTGCTCTTGGTGACAAGCATCCCATCCATGCCTATCAGCTGTGCCCTGGGTGTGGGTGACAGGGAAAGGTGCAGAAGAGGTGTGGCTGCCACTTGCTGCTGTCCCTGCTCCCTTAACCTCCGCTCTGCAAAACCAAGCACCCTGCAAGATGGAATGTTTCCTACCCCTACCAGTGAGCCACACTGCCTTTGTGCTCCAAGAGGCCAGTGTTGGAAGTTAATTGAGTTTCAAATTTCTTTTTAAATTTTATAATGCAATTAATCAAATTCAATGTCTGAACATAGTTCTCAAGTTCAAGCCAGGCAGCATATGCCATATTGGCTCCGATATCTCCCAGTTTACGAAAGGTTAACTCTTCTTAATTGCTAGGCTTGGCCAAATACATATGGCTGGTTCTTGTTGGTGGGATTCTATGGGGATAGGACTAAAGGAATGTGGATGACATTTCTGAGATGCATCTTCTGTGGACAAGGGCAGCAGGGGCTTGTTGGCTTTGCTGAAGTGCCCTGGAGAGACGTTCCCATGGAGTCTTGGTGACATGGCTATTTTAAGACACATCTACAGGGCATGGGAAAATACCCTGGACACAGACAAGAAACGAGATGGTGTAGCCTATGGATGTGGGACACATGAGAACACGGTTCTGAATGTTTTTCAAAACCCCAAAGGATTTCCTTTCAAGACCGTATGGCAGAACCTATGGCCATTTCTATGACGTGGGACCAGTTGCTGCTGAGCTGGAAATAAGTGAGATTTATGGACCCAGAGCTGTGTGAAAAATGTCAGTCAACCACAGTCAATCTTGCTGTTTATTAAGTTGTAATAAGTGACTTAGGTTTCAGGGAAAGCTCCAGAACACTTAGTGCTGGGGAGCAAGATCAGGTTCCTTCACGAAGCTCTGGTAGCAGGCCCTTCCATTCATGGAGGTCATTCTAGGAGGGGCGACGAATACCCTTACCCAGCACTGTCTGACAGCAGGGCAAAGCAGCAGACAGGGCACCCTGGCCAGCTTCGTTATCATGCATGAAGCACGGACCAGCAGAAGGAAACAGGCCTGAGTTCAACACTGAAACACACCACAACCTCAACAGGTATCTCCTCAGTTCAGAGGGTGGCCATATTTGGCCCCAGCTGTCTGGTGTGTATTAGGCTCTTGTCCACCATGGCTTTGAAGTTTGTCAACACTGGTGAGGAGGAAGAGAAGGCTTCCTGCCTCACTAGTAACAGTTCCAACTCTCTAAGTCTCACTTAGCATCCTGATGTTGACCTGTGCTTTTTTCTGATTATTGTTTAAAGCGTGTGTATGGGAGGTTCGGGGTACATGTCTGTGTCCATGTAGAGGCCCAACGTTGACTGTGAGTGTTTTCTTCAGTCACCTTTATTTACTGAATGACTGAACTTCCTGATTCTGTACAGTCTAGAGAGCCAGCTTGCCCCAAGAATCCCCTGTCTCTTCCATGCCTACCTGGCTTTTCCATGGCTACTAGGATTTTAAGTCCAGTCCCAGGACTTGTCTGCAAGGGCTTTATTCACTGAGCCACCTCCCCTGCCTGCTTGGCCCTTCTGACAGTGAGCAGATCCATAGAGAAATACACCTTCTCTCAAGCTACAGACAGTAAAACATCTTCCCCTACTTTTTGGCTCTGGCGGGGGGTGGACCCTTGACCAAGGTCTGTCACCTTCCAGATGGAACGTGGGGTTCTAACTCTACACAGCTGCAGACCTCCTGCTCCTGATTTCCTGAGAGGAGAAAAGCAGAGACGGGTAGGGTGAGAACCTTCCATGGCCCCTGCTCTCAGAACAGATTCAGAAACAGATGCTTAGAATTGGGTCCAGGTGGGGTGTAGAGCTGGGCGAGGCAGGCCGGCAGGGCTGGGTTTGAAGTAAGGGCATCTTAAGGTAATGGGAAATCTTTTTTTTTATTTTTACATTCTGGGGCTTGCCAGCTTCCAACTTGCTGTTTACTGCATTGAAAAATATTCCACACGATGGAAGAACTATTTTCCAAAACAAAATGCTAGTATTCATCAGGAGGCGCGGGCTGTGCAGTGTGAACAATTCACTTTCGTTAAGTACCATATGGCCGCTGGTAGGAAGACGCTAACATGTTTCAACAGTACAGCTGGGGTAGGGCTCCTTTATTCACCGTGCAGATGGCTCTAATTGACATCTCTCCTAAAACAGGTCTCCAGCATTTCTGCAGGATCATTAGAGTAATTAGTTATTAAATACCATCACCACTTTTAGAGTGGGGGTCTGATCCTTGGCAACGCTCCACTGTGATGAAACTGATAGGATGGCTGGGAGACCTGGGTGGGGTGGGGTGGGGGAGGGCTGGTGGTAGAGGCGTGCTAGCCCCTCATTCCTCCTTCTGAAAGTCCTGGCCAGAAGAGGACAAAAGCCATGCAAATTCAAGGCTAGCCCTTGAGAGAATCTGGGCAACAGAACTACTAACTCCCTGATCACCCCCCTAGTTAACTCTATTTACTGGGGTTAGCAACTGCCCTCAGTGGTCCACTGGGATGAGGTTATGAACTGCAGAGCAAATGAAAAGAAGCACAGGGCTACCATCCGGTGGCTCAGCTGGTCTTGATGCTTGTCCAGGGCTCAGAGAGGCTTCCTTGCTACTATGGAGTGACCAACAGTGGCCTCTCAGGACACAGAAATGCCGGAGATACAGTCCCTGATGCTGGGTTAGGTGTCACTGGTAGTGTGCAATTGATGGCCCAACTCAGGTTGTCTATGTCCTGACTGAAAGGACATTAGCTCAGAGTTGGGGCCTGGCCCAATGAATCTCAATGAGCTCCAGAGGCAGGCTCAGAGTGGGAGGCTGGTCCAAGATGAGTCCTGGGATTTTGGACTGGACATACTCTGTTAGGTCTCAGTGGTGAGCCGTGTATATCAGGTAACAGCCCCAGCATCCTCCCTTGCTCTCAACTGCTTGTTCTCTCCATCACCCGAGGTACACCTGGGGTAGACAGACGGCTGAGGGGGAAGGGGAGGAATGTGACGAGGACTGAACATTGCCATTTCCTGAAGCTGAACACACAGGGTTCTTGGAAAGAAAACACTGCCATGACCCAATTCCCCTACCCATGCAGAACCCCATACACTTGGGCCCACACTCTGGTTAAGAGGTTACCCAAAGCTATGGTTTGAAGGTGTTTGCTAAAGTGTAGACGATGGACATTTATGCCCCAATGTGTTGGGAGATGGGACCTACTGGGATGTGTTTGGGTCATAAGGGCTTCACTCTTAGGGGGGGATTAATGCCATCATTGCTGCAGTGGGCTAACCATTATGAGATAAAATGATGCCTTTCTGCTCTCCCATCTCCCTGTGCAGGCTCTCTTGCCCTTCTGCCTTGAACCACAGGATGAGACAGCACAAAGGTCCTCACCTGACACCTTGACACTGGATTTCCCAGTTTCCAAAACTATGTATGTGTGTGTGTACACCCACATGTGTGTGTATATTATATAATATACATATGTGTATGTGCATGTATACATTTATATATGATGTGATGCCATATAATAAATTATATACAGATATATAAATATACCTACATATATGCAATTGTATAAAATATACTCATACACATAAATTATAAATATTACATACACATATATAAAATATATGCATATAACATATATGTAATATATATTATATATATAGCATCACAAAGCAGAAGAAGCCTGGTTTTGACCTCAAAGACAAGTCTTTAGTGATAAGGGGCAGCCAAGGTTGGGCAGGAGCCCGTGGGGATCACTCCCACGGCAGATGCTTTGAGAAGAGTCCCCAGTCAACCCAAAGCCCAGTCTGCCCTGATGTAGCCAACCTGCAGATCTGTCTTGACCCCCATGAACACTCCACGCTGTCAGCCTAGCCAGGGTGGCACTGTGAGAACCATGAAGCTTCTGCAGAATAGAAAGGTGGTCAGTGTGTGTGCACACCTTGAAGTTTCTTCAAAAAAACACATGCATGTATCTAGAGGTTGATATGGATCCAGGAAATAGCCTTCCCTCTGAGCTCATTCCCCATTGATTGAAGGTTAATAGCAAGGCATTATTAGTTTAATTTCACAGTCTAATCAGTTTCCTGCTATATCGATTGAAAGACTTGGAGTAATTGTAATCGTGGGAGACTGAAAGGCAAAGCTCCAGGCCAAAGAGGTAAAGCCGGTGGGTCTATGGGCTCAGACACATGCAAGAAAGCTCCTGGCTTTTCCTCCACACGGATCACCTGACATGGGCCATGCCACCCAGAGGACACCTCCCCACAGACACCATTCTCTTCCTGGTGAATCACAGAAGGCTGATGCATTTTCATGGACCCACAGGAAGGACTACAGCCCTGAAAACAGACCCTTGGCACAACAATATACCAAGTCCAAAGTCCCCTTGAATGCCATTTTGAGCCCCAAACTGGCCCAGGGCCTCATTGCTAAACACCCTCTGTCAGCAGGGCCCCATCTGTGCGATAGAATTTTTTTTTGTCACTTTTTCAAATCAGAATAGAAACAATTTTTAGTCTATAATTATCATTTCTTTTCTCAACAGACAAATGTTTCCTTTTAAATTGTAGGGCGGAAAAAGCAAAGAACAACATTTTAAACCAAAAAGAAAGACTAAAATTAATTCCTTCTTTATAGAAAAATAAAATACAACAGCTCTAAGAAGCCAGGTTTTCTTTTTTCCAAAAGAGCAACAAAACGCAATAGTGTATTCATTATGACTGGTTAATGTCCAGCTTTGAGAAGCAAGTCCCACAGGGACAGTGCTGGCACAGTCTGCAGGCTACTGCTGGCTTCTGGTGTCTGGGTTTTTCTGGACCAATCACATAAAGTCCTCAGCGTAGGGAACCAACTTAGGATTTGAGATCCCAGGAGTCAGGGTTGAGGCCTGAGGTCTATCTAAGTCTCTCACGAAGCCTTGGCATGAGAGCTGACCATGTATGCACCATCAATTTCCTTAGCTGTTCAATAGGGGCCCTTCTCCCCGTCTGAGGTTATTGAGGGCTGTTTTGTAGTTTCAAATCACCAAACAAATCCCACTGCCCTTACCTGGCACTCAGCACTAACTCCACTCATTGCCCACACATGCCAGTTCTGTGCTCAAAAGTCCAGCAGCCCCTAAGACCTTCTGACCTTCTCTAAGCCAACAGACTCCTCTGCCTTGTATTCATGCAACAGGGGAGCTACTGATAGCATGCACGGGTCTGGATGGCACCCCAGCTCCTGCCCCTGGATGCACAGAACTTGTGTTAAAGGACACTTGACAATAGCAAGTCACATTTAAGGAGCTGAAAGAATTTTCACGTGGCTGGAGCAGAGTGTACTCAGACAAGGGAGTAGACAGTGTCTGTCTGTCTGTCTGTCTCTGTCTCTGTTTCTTTCTGTCTCTGTCTCTCTGTCGCTCTCTCTCTATGGCTAGTCTCTGTGATCTAGGAGTCAATGTTAAGAGATTTGGCTTCATAATGATAGGGTAACAAATGAACAATGCCCCAACTCTACTTCCATCCTCCAGACTCATTAATGGGGAGTCAGGTCTCACACATCTCCCCAAATACACTATACCAGTGCTTATGGTTGCTGTGATCCAATCAGGTAAGCCCTCAGTATAAAACCCCCTTGGGCTCTCCATTCCTGGAGCTGTACTGGTAAACCTTTAACACCCAGCTGTGGTGGCGACAGGAACAAGGACAAACAAAACCCACCCTGCCCCTGATTAGTAGCTTTCAGTAGCCTCTGTTGCATAAATATTCCCATGTGGTAATGTTGAACTACCAACGTGAAGGCCTGGAAGGTGGAGCTGGGCAGGGACATTAACAATGGGCTCACAGAAGCTAGTCCGGCCAGCACCACCCAGTTACACTTGAGAGATTCACCTATGAACTGCATGCAGGGGTGAAGAAGCTCTCTAAGCCTGAGGCTGCTGCAACTGAGAGGACGCCAGGACATTCTGGAGTGGAGCAGCCACCAGGCTATCATGCCCCGCGTGTCTCTGCATTGACCTACAGAGGCATTTCCTGAATTCTGACAACCTTCCCTAGAATTCTTGGATTTTCACTTGTTACTGCTCATCTTACCTCGTGTGTCTCTGTGCTTGCTAATCTTATGTCAACTTGACACAAAAACTGGAGTTATCTGAAAGGGGGGAGCCTCAGTTGAGAAAACACCTCCATACGATCCTGCTGTAAGGCATTTTTTAAATTAGCAATTGATGGAGGAGGGCCCAGCCCACTGCGGGTGGTGCTATCCCTGGCTGGTGGTCCTGGGTTCTATAACAAAGCAGGCTGAGCAAGCCAGTAAGTAGCACCTTTTCATGGCCTCTGCATCAGCTCCTGCCTCCAGGTTCCAGCCCTGTTTGAATTACTGTCCTAGCTTCTCTCAATGATGGACATGGAAGTGTGAGCCAAATAAACCTTTTTCTTTCCAACTTTCTTTTGGTTAGAGTTTTTGTCTTGGCAATAGACACCGAGTCTCCTAAGGGCTCTCCACATCTCTTTCTTGAATCTCTTTCTCCAAGGTCCTGGTCATGACTTTCCTGGCCATGAGTGAGCTTTTGCAAGTCCTCTGCTGGCCCTCCTGCTGTTCCTGCCACTGCCCAGTGTTCTTCCAGGGCACACTCTGTACTTCTTTCTCTAAAATTTTCCAAATACCCACAATACCCTGCATTTGTAGGTAATGAACTCCACAGTGCTCATGGGCATGTCTCAGCTTCTCTGTATACTCAGTGCATTTTCTTGATATAAAACAAAGACTCTGGAACCTTCTGCTTCATGACTCAACACTCCTTATGGTAGACTTCTAATTCAAGAATCTTCCGGAAATGTCTTTACCTCCCGGCCTTTCCCTGCCTGTCAAAGCAGAGGAAGCCAGCATCGGTGTCAATATCTGTGCTTAAGGACAAAATAACTATTTTACCAAGAATCTTGGTGATGTCACTTGCATGGCCAGATGGGGCCAAAAAGATGGCTGAGTTACACGCTTCCTGGTTCTGCTTAGACACTAGGGAATGGAGAGGCTCTGTCTTCTTACACATGCTGACCTAAGCTGCTGCTGAACTCTCCTGCAAAACTGGCAGAGACTGGGACATAGACACTGGATCACTGTAATGAGCCCAACAGGTGGACAAGACAACTGGGTGCTGTGTACCTGATCGCTTTCTAAAAATAGCCAGGGGCCCTGGCTCTGTAGGCTCCCTCTGAGCAGGGCCAGTACTCCATGGCTACTTACTAAGTTTTAGAGGAGGGAGTCAAGAAGTCTTTGTTCCAGTACCTTCTCTTTTCCAGGCAAAGCAGATACTACCCCTCATAAAAGATCTAGATGGGGTTTGGGAACTGGCCCTGAAATCTCCTCCCTTTTAGCTGTGTCCTACTGCATAGGCAGAAGGAATTGTCCCTTGGCTGCTGGGTCATGTGGGAGAGGGAAGGAGACAGGGCATGAACAGATGCCAGTGAACTCTGGGCAACACTTCTTGGCCAAGGGACCTGGGAACACAGACATTCTCCTCAGACCAAGGCACTGACAGCATCAAATAGAAATGCCATGCTCTGCAGTCATGTGGTGAAGCAGAAAAGAAGAAAGGCGTCTTTAAGGCCAACCCCCACCATCTCCACTGCCCTCCAGACTACAGGCTCAGGAAAAACAGCGGGCAACAGAAGAAAGAGGGACTTCTCTCCCTGGCTCAGGCTTGGCTCTAGCTCGAAGCTTTAGAGTCCAGGTTCCCTCTGGCCCTTTCCTCCCTGCTAGGTGTCTAGACAGGATTACTTAGCTCTCAGCACTCAGAAGTCAGTCATGGATTTGGCCTGAGTGCCAGCTGTGTGGCTGTACCTGGACCACTTGGCCAGCTCAGGGAAGTATCCCCAAAAACAAAGCACGCTCTGAAGGAATGGTATGGATTCTTACACGATCACTAAGTCAGCAAGCCAAGAGTCATAATCTGAGTCTGGATGAAAATCACAGGGGAGAACTTACTTTTAAACTACATCTGTGGCAAATCTAGGTGTCCCCCCCATTCTCTCCACCCCATGGAGCGTGCCTCCTGGTTCTGCTTAGAAGCGAGGGAATGGAGAAGTTCTGTCTTCTTGTAATATTTCCAAGCCACGCTTGCTTCTTGTACTGTGAAGTCCCTCAAAGACTTCTGAAACCAGCCTTCTTACTGGGGCGTTGGAAGGGACACATAGCAATTCTTGTCCTCAAGGGCTATAATACTACCAGCTAGCAGCAATGATGTCCCTCCTGTGTCTCGGTCCCTCCCCTTGCTCTAGCCCCTCTCCGAGTTGAAGGCCACAAACACCAGATTGCACGTTCCTCCTTTCTTGAACTATACTGAGATCATATTGCTGAAAGGAGACACCCGCTCTCTCCTGCCAGCCCTGGGCCACGCTGGCACCAGTGTGTACACGGTTACCCACCCATAAGTTGTGAACATCCATCACCGTGACTCACGGCTTCTCTTCCCCTTGGCACCTCCTGATCCAGAGCAGCTCGGCGCATCACCTCAGGGTCAGACACCTCCCATCTTCCCCAGTGCTCATAGCTGGTGAAGCAGGCACTGGGCCTGTGTCTCTTCCACTGTCTCGACAGCTCTGGGTTTGGTGTAGTGGAAAGAGATGCAGATAAAAAGCTGAGCACTCCAGTTTGGGCGGGCTCTGCTACACCCTCACACAACACAGACAACCACCTCCCTGGCCTGACAAGGCTTTCCTTTCCTAGTCTCAGAGAGGTGAGGAGGAGGGGGGAAAAAACCCTGAGTGAGGAAGGGTTTCTTCAGAGTAAAGCTTTGACTGAAGAAATCCATTATCACTACAGCACAGCGCTGAGGTGGCCAGGCAAGTTCCCCAACAAGAGGCACACTTTGCCTCCACCATCTCTCTCTCTTTGAGATAAGTACTTAATTCAAGGTTCCCGTTTTCTCTTTGGTCAAAGGAATTGCAGAGGCATGCCAAGCCCCAAGCAGCACAAACAGTAATCGTTTGGAAGAGAGGCTTGTAGAAATGAGTCTTTGCTGGGGACAAGGTTGGCTGGCAGGCTTGGCCTATAAATCACTATGCCCTCCTTGGCTTACTGGCTCACCCTGAGAGATGAACTCAGTTGGACTCTGACATTTTCTAGAGTCTAAGACAGTGCCTTGCACACAGTAGGCTTCTATTCATTGTTTGTGGGATTGAGTAACTGCAAAGGTAGCCAAGGGGGGCAAAGCCATGTTCACTCGAACTAGATAGTCACTATTTGAAGCCTAGGCGAGGGATAGAATCCAAATCAGACTTGGCTCCTGTCTGCAGCAAGTGGGTGGCTCATTCTTGCCAGCCTTAGCTGAAAAGGATTCTGGGGGGAGCCCAGGGAGATTAGAATTAACGTACTTACTGTATTATGTTGCATTGGAGATAAGACTAAAATTTGGGGATGTCAAAAATGAGACTCCTACATTCTCTGCTTTTTCTCATTAGCGCTGGCAAGGGCCTGAGTTAGCACTTCTGTCCTTTGCTTTGGAACGGAGGAAGGATCATAGATGGTTTGGAAATTTACTCTTCAGACACTCTGCTCCCTTTCTGCTCGCCCCGTGGGACACGGGTCTCCTGTTCACAGACTTGCGGTGCTGCCATGGGCGGGCAACCAGGCAGCAAGTGTCCTGAGTTGGGGGTTTTCTGAACAACATGGAGATTGATACAGATACAGGTAAAGGAGCCAGTGGATGTCAGAATACCAGGCAGTTCCGAGGGCCTGTGCCATCCCAAATCCCTGGTTCTGGAGAGCAACCTCCTCTCCTCCCAGTGCCTATAAACCCCAGAGGGCAGGCACAGAATTCTCACACCCTGTTCTCTTGGGATGGCTCTGATGCTTTGGCACCTCCTTGGCAATACAAGAATGACAGTCCACACAAGGACAAGTCAAACCCACGCATCTCCATGCAGCTTGTCCTGTCTGCAGGGTGGGCTCCCCCTGGGTAAACTTTGGCAGCTGCTCTGGGAAGTACAGCCATTTGATGGAGGATGATAGCAAAGGCCTTTGCTCTGTATGGAGAGAGTTGACTCGATCACCACAGAGAAGAACTACATAGTAAACGCAAGCTTGAACTGAGAGAGGCAAAGCTCCCTCCCCAGAGGCTGGCCATGGAGCCTTAGGAGTGAAGAGGATCAGGTTAGCCTGTCTTCTGTCCAACTTGAACGACTCTCTAACCTTTGACCAGGCTCATAATTATTTTCTGATTTAACCTTTAAAAAGAAAAATGTATCCGGGAGGTGGTGGCACACACCTTTAATCCCAGCACTCGAGAGGCAGAGACAAGCAGATCTCTGAGTTTAAGGCCAGTCTCATCTACAGAGTGAGTTCCAGGTTAGTCAGGGCTACACAGAGAAACCCTATTTACACTGTCTTGAGAACATCCAGGCCCCCAAAGTATCTAATACATTCAAAATGAAAAATAGCCACTTTACAGATGGTGATATAGCTTAGTGGTAGAATGCTTGCCGAGCATGTGAGGCCCTGAGCTGTATACCCAGACCTGAGAAAGGAAAAGCAAAGAACCAAAAAGCCTCCTTTGCTTATTCTAAACCCCAAAATCAAAGAGCCATCAGCCAAAGCCCTCGATGAAACTACCAAAGGATGCCATGACATCATAGTATGGAAGCTCCGTGTTTGTTCTTAGGAAAGCCTCCCCTGATTACTTACACCCTGGGAGGTGTCTGTACAGAACCCTAGCGAGCAGGTCTGGAGAAACTGTGAGAAGCTGTTGCTTCAGATAAGAACCATGACCATAGCAAGTTTGAAGGATACAGAGAGAAAAGATTCGCAAAGTCCGTGAAGAGCAGGCACGCAGTTCAGTAAGCATAGCCAGCTTCGGCCATTTGGTTCAGGTGCCAATGGGCTCTCCAGACTCCAGAGAATCTACATATCAATGTATAACAAATGCTTCTAGTCAGGCAAAGGGCCTTTAAGAACGTGGGTTTCTGAATAGCCTTTGCATGCAGCCTCTGATATTTATCATCTGTGTGTCGCTTTTTGCTTAAACCATTTGAGCTTGTTTCATCTCAAGAAATGGGGAATGAAGCTGTTCCTTCTCTTAGGGAACTAGGGTACCAGAAGATGCTGACTGCCTGGGTCTTACAGAGCTATACCCTATACACAAAATACTGAGGATGAGGGGAAGAGATAGCTGGTTCTCTTCCTAAAAGATTGCCCCAGTGTGGCTAAACTAAAACTTTAGGTCTTTAATGGGAGTAAAGATGACAAAGTAAGGAGAAGCCAGAAGACGTGAGTGTGGGGAGGCAAGGGACCCACATCCCCTACCTCCTGAAGACCCATCCCGGATTCCAAGTACTCAGTCAGGGGCCTGACACAGTCGATCTAACCTTGCCCTCCGTTGCAGCTGTAAAAACTATTGCCTGACAATGGATCCCGCACAGGAGTGAAGGGGCTCTCCCAAGGCTACACAGCTCATAACCAAGATTCAGACACTGAATTATCTACTACTCTAAAGCCAGATCAGCAGCAAGAAGAGCAGCCTGGCCTGAGCAGGCTCAGGAGTGAGTGTATGCCTGCTCAGCTGGCTCTAATGTCAGTAAGTGAGCCTAAATGGTAAGTTACAGTTGCAGCTTCAGTGTGCTGGGGGGGGCAGGTGGGGACTCTTGAGATCCCTGGGGGAGGCCACAGCATTGATCTCATTAGAAGTTTTCTTCTCGTGGTTGAAAGAGAAGAGGCTGAAAACTTCCAGTTCATGAACTCTACTTCCAAAAGCTCTGCATACTGTGCCCCCATCCTACTACAGGTAGGCCAGCCAGGAGGGATTGGGCCCAGGGCCTTTTGTGGGTCCTTGTTGATTACTATAGGAGAGCCCGCTAAGGGAGTCACATGCATCCAACCCCCGCCATTTAACCAGCACCTGACCCATCACAGGCTCTTGCCCCATGTTCCAGGCAGAAGGAATCAGAAGAAACACACAGGACACCACCATATATATTTCTAGCCACTCCTGTTGACTCTAAGTTAGGGGCAGTGAAGAAAATGTCTGCAAAGATAGAAACATCTGAATGAGGGAGACTGGGCTGTGGCAGAATTTGTAAATGTGGAAACAAAGGACCATGGTTGAAGCACTCTGTGCCGCCTGAGCTTTGGTGGATGATAATGTAACATTTTTAGCAGCCATAATATTCAGAGAGGGAAAAGATGCAAATGAATGGAGCTTTATTTGGGAGTGAGGGGTGTCTTAATACTGTGGTTAAAGTTCCTTTTGCTACAACACAGAGATATCTACGAAAGGAACTTGTCACAATAAGAAGTGTATGAAAAAGTGGCCTTGAACAAAGGAAAACTTTCATGCTGCTGTGACTCAGCTGAAGTGGGGTATAAAACCAGTCTCCTGAAGGAAAAGACACCTGGCATTAATCACCAGCTCTTGCTTTCCCCAGAGGGTCCTCTTGGTACCACGGTCTCAGGGCCCAGGAAACAGAGGCCAGGGCAGTGGCCTGAACTTTGGCCTCTCACCAGAAGGGGGAATTCCAGGAATCCACTCAGAGACCAGCACAATATGCTCTGTTCTCAATGCCTTCCTCCTCCCAGGAGGCTCTGCTTCTGTTGCCACTAGTCAATGAACCCAGAAGGCTAGACAGAAAGGTCCCTCAACTCCTCTCCCTGCAGTGTTCTCACTCCACAGAGCACGCAACGGCAGGCGCTTATCCCAGGTCCCTTGAAACTGAGGAGGCCACAGAGGGCAAAATGAACACAGCACACATCCCCCAGGGTACCCCGTTTAGAGCCTCAGTGGAGTTTAGCAGTTCTCAATCTGTGGGTCGCAGATCAGCTATCCCGCCTAGCAGATATTTACATTATGAGTCATAACAGTAGCAAAATTACAGTATGAAGTATCAACTAAATACTTTTATGGTTGGGGGTCACCACAACATGAGGAACTGTACTAAAGAGTTGTAGCATTAGGAAGGCTGAGAACCACTGCTCTAGATAGATGGGTGGACAGCAGTCTACCTAATGAGGCTTCACTCTCTTTTGGGATGCTCACCTTCAGTGAGACTGGAAGGTTTGCAGCTCATGCTGGTCTGTTACTTCTCTGCCTGGCTTTTCTCTTAGGCCGGATGGGGGAAATCCCAAAAGGGTTAATAATAACACCCTCTTTGATGATAGATCCCACATGGGGTGACATGTCAGAGCTGAGTTCATACCTTGCTTTTCTGGCTAGGCCTGAACTGGTTGTGCTGTATCAGCTGTCTGGAAGCTGTTCTGCCCTGGCCAGCAGAAATTATCAGATACCATAGAGGTTGGTTGTGTGGGACTGAGCTTGGAGGTGGAAGAACCCTGAGGGAGGGACAAGTGAGGGGCTGTGGCAGGGATCCTGGAGAGTCTCAAAGGCTGACAAAAAGGAGCTGAACTTTAGCTGTGAAAGGGCCCTCAGTGGGCGGTTGGGGACTGTATGGGCACAGGCCTGAGAGGAACCTTGAGCTGGAGAGTATTAGACAACAGTTGATGCAGGATCCCAGAGCTAGTTCTCTGGAATTGACTGGTATCAGAAGGGGCCTAGCCTTTGCCTGTCATGAGGACTGCCCACAGGAAGTCACTACTACAGAGTATTTCCCAAAGGACTCCATGGAGATGCCACCTGCTTCTGATGCCTGGGACAAGGCGCCCTCAACCACATTCTGGGATGTCACCTGATTCATCAGGAGTGGAGCTTGGAGTGACTATGGTAGTCAAGGTCTGGATGTAACTCAGGACCACGGATGTGTGTAAGGTGCACAGCTGTGGCATGTGCCCAGTGAGGACCACAGTGGGCTAAGAGATGTTCTTGGCCTCAGTGTAGATCTGACAGTGTTGAGGTGCTGAGCATGGCACACCAGGAGGGGTGTCAATGGCGACTGGGCTACAGGGAGCATTCCCCAGGATGGAGGAAATATGTAGCCATTCTCAGAGAGATGGCAGGGCCCAAGCCTTGGCAGGGTGTCCAGGCTGTCTTTCCAGGCCAACAAGAAGTCATAAGCACAGGTCTGAGTAAGACAGTGGTGTGTGACAGACAGAGGTGATCAGGCCCAAGTATACCTTAGCCTTTGCAGAAAGCAGCTCCCCGGTTCTTTACAGCCTCGTTCATCCTCCCTAAGCCCTGAAGCCCAGACACTGACCCTCCCAGAGAATCACTGTGTTCTAATACCAGTCACCCGTGAGGTGTGGCAGGCACAGCCTGTCTGCCTTTCTAAGGAAGAAAAATAAAAATGGAAAATGTTTCCATAGTCTCCTTCCCACGAAGAATACTATACAAATCCCGAAGGGTTGGGGCAGTGTTACTTGAAAAAGAAGGGAATCATGGTCCACCTTTAATGACTTCTCCAGCACTTGGGATCAGCACACAGTTGCTGAGGAAGACAGTTTCTAGGCTAAGGGCGGGGTCCACCACAGCTAAGCAAGCATGTGTTCCTGAAGACTGTGGATGGGATGGGAAAGTAAGTTCTTAGCTCACAAAACTACACTTCAATATTACCACAGCTGCTGAGAGTCACAATTACAATTAGTACTTCTGTACTAACCCCTCTGAACATCTGTCATGGGATGTATATTATCTCATTGAACCTCGGGATGAATCACTCTGAGATAGGCATCCCCGGTGGCTCCATTTTGTAGATAAGAAAATGGAATTAGAGGTAACAAATGACTTTTTCATGAAGTAGCAAAGAGGGTCAAGTTTTGAACCTATATAACCTAAGGGAAGGAAATGTGTCAACTTTACTCTTCTATCTCCTGACATCTAATCTGGTGACATGACTGTTCCATGATATTGGTGTGTGTGTGTGTGTGTGTGTGTGTGTGTGTGTATGTGTGTGTGTACATGTACATACACATATACATACATACATACATACATACATACACACAAATATACCTATACATATATATGATATGAGAGCACGAACAGCCAGAGGAATCTGGAAGAGTCCAGAGCAGAGAGAGAAGCAGTAGACTAAACATGGCCAGCAGACTGGACTTGGCCATGAGAGAAGCAGGAACAGAGCAGAGAGATAGAGAGAGGGGAAGCACAGGAGAGCAGAGAGAAGGGGAGGAGGGAGACAGAGAGAGGGGTGGGAAGACAAAGAGCATAACATAGCTCAAATAGCAGGGTTATAATGTGTTGCTTGGGCAGGGGAGGGGAACCCATTAGCCGGAGGAGCTTAGGTAAGGGACAAAGTGCAGCCCTGAAATGTGTGACAGGTATTTGTGGGCCCGCCCAGAGGCCAGCATGCATGTAGGTATGCTAATAGGTACCACAGCAAGCCATTTGTCCCTTCTGCCTTTTGGAATTTGGGGAAATAAAGAGTTTGCTTTGAACCTGACAGCTACGTAAGGCTCAAAGACTGGAACACAGGAGCATTTTGGGAAAGATATTGTAACAGTGTGTTTTTCAAGGGGTGGGAGTGGGGCCAGCATCTTTTACATAAAGTGGTAGTGCATAAGCTAGAGATGAAGGCTCCTTAATAGCCATCCATCACCAGGTTCTGATGACAAGTGGAAGCATGAAGGTAGAGTCTCGTTAGGACAAGAACCAAAACTATACAACAACCCAGTATCTGCTCTGTTGGGCAAAGAGTCTGGAAGGCCAGTAACTCCTAAGTTCATATTAATTAGGTTCTTAAAAAAACACCAAATTGTTTATGTTTCTAAGTTTCAAGGAAAAAAAGAGGGCGGCAGATGGCTGGCTCCAGGCTAGAGGAGAGCAACC
>CM052705.1:24155225-24194614 GCA_028551405.1 Uromys caudimaculatus
CCCCCCCCCCCCCCCCGGTCATACACACACAGTAATAATAGTGGATGATGACGGGATGATGGTGATGGTGGCAGCTGGTGGTGGAAGAAGAGAAAGAATCATGTCTACTCTACTTGTTGGTACCAGCATAGAGAGGGAGCAGGAGGGAGGGAAGCTAAGAATAAACAGATAAATCATGATGCTTCATCTTGAGAAGTGGAACCACAGGATGCTGGCTGACTGGTCCTGCCCAGTAACCTTCAGTGGCCCCAGATACGAGGGTCGCCTGAGTCATATCCAAAAGAGACTTGGGACAAATGTCTATCTATTACACGTATTAGTATACCAACGTGCGTGCTTGCTTCTGGGCTCTCTCAGCATCGACAATGCCGGTTTCAGAGCCCATGCTGACGTCCTGGCTCCTCTTGGCTTGTCTCGCTCCATCTCTACCCTAAATTTCTGCTCTTGGGCTTTTCTTCCCCAGCTTATCAATCCTATACCAACCTGCCATTTCAGCCTTTTGTCTTCTTTGCCTTCCTTTCTTCGTCCTCGCCTCTTTTGTCTTCCTGTCTTCTTCCTCCTCTCTTGCTCCATACTCCTCTCCTCTCATGGCATGGTCCAATCTGCTCATCATGTTTCGTCTACTGCTTTCTCTCCCTGCTCTGGATTCTTCCAGATGCCTCTGGTCATACTCTCCTTTATATCTACAATAAAAACTTTCCCCGCCCACACACCTTGGAGCAGTCATGTCCCTTCTTTATATATCTTGGAAGTGGAATCCTGCCTTGGCTTCTCTCCACATGTCCCTTACCACTCAGCTCAGCTACAAAGATGAAGCTGGGCGGGGGTGTCCATATGCCATCCTGAAGCTCAAATTTAGGAGCCCCAGAGAACCCTTCTCAGCACTAAGGTGGGATAAGAGGCCCTGCTATTCAGCTAGGAGTCTAATTAATTCCAGGGCTTGGGTGATTGGACTAGAACCCACTGCTTCTGAGTTATAGGACGGTTTTATTTATTTATTAAAGAAAATGAATTTATTTAATAAAGCATCCAGGTCTGGTTCCAGGCTTTGCTTGGGGTACCTGTTAATCAGTGTGTCAGATCCACTTACTCATGGAGTCGCTAAAGAAAACAAGCTCTGTTAGACACTGCTTGGGGCTGGAATTTCACAGGCAATACTTCCTCCTTGTTCTAAGGGAAGGCTGAAGTCCTTGGGGAAGCCAGGTTGTACTGGGGCCACGGATGGGCTCGATGAGGCATTATTACCTTTATGCAGAGGGCCTGTTCTATTGGTTAGCTGCCTAGGAGCCTGTTCTAAGCCAGCACACAATTGCAAACAATGCCAGGCTGAGCTGCGCCCTGCCCTTTGCATGCCGTTTGAGAGCTGCTGTCGGTTCTATGTATGACTTCATTTATGGGAGACCTTCTTCCATCGGCATTGTGCTGGGTCCTGGGGCTGTCAAGATGGGAACAGACAGCAAAGCATTCAGACCTTTCCAGGGGCTATTAGGGGCTTGTTGCAATTGTGATAAGAATAATTACAGAGAAACATGGGTGCTATAGAACAGGGACAAACCTCCTGAAGGCCACAGATGGGCGCAAGCTTCTTAGAGAAAGTGAAGCCCGAGTTCAGCAAGGAGATGAGGGGGATAGGGTGTCCAGCAGAGAAAAGATGGCCTTTGTGACGAAAACAGGAGTCAGGAGTGATATGCTTAGGATCTGAGAGGGGTTTAAGTAAATGAACAAAACAGACAGGGTCATGCCTCAAACTACACAATCACAGAGAGCCAGGGGAGATGGGAGGGCATTGATGAGCACCTCAGGATACTGAGAATCAATAAGAACCCTCCCTGGGGCCAGGATGGTCAGAATGGGGAGACCAATATTCTGGAGAAATATCCAGAAGTAATTCTGGTGAGCCCTGGCAGTTGATTATCTCTCAAGTTCATTATCTCTCATTGATTCATCAAATAGTTCTCAGGGGGGCCTATGCCTGCCAGGCTACTGCATGGAATGGAGGTAGCGACCCCCCAAAGATGAACCCTAGTTTATAGGTTTAAAAGAGCAAGAGAGCTGGTTCTGAAATACAAAAGAGATCGAGGATGTTAGGGGAGGGACTTCAGGGAAGTCTTTAGTGGGTGTGTAGGAGCTTGATGTGTGGGCAGGTTTTAGACAAAGGAAATAGCTGGGAGTGAGCATTTCACATTAGAGACCCAAGTAAGGAAAAGCAGCAAGGCTCATGGCCAAAGAGCCTCTGCCAAAGAGAAAGGCTACATCCTTTTTTTTTTTTTTTTTTTTTTTTTTGAGTCTAGGGGCCTTAAGTAATTGTCAACACAGACAACAGCCCCAAGCACTGCCCTCACCCCTGTTTCATGGTACCGGAAAGAAATTCAATGACATCTCTTCAAGAGCCAATGATGCCCGTGTACCTTATGTTGTCAAGTAGCTTCTCAAAGTTTGCAGAGAGAGGAGCCAAATTGCTGCCATCAGCTGTTCTCAGATCCTTGCTATCAGCCCTCACCTGCAAAGCCCAAGGAGTACCTTCTGGGATAGGCCAGCATGAAGGAAGAGACTTGGAGGGTGTTGCAGGCCACTTCCAAGGAAAACCATCATCCCAGCTTCTTGCCTGCCCACCTCATACGCTGCTTCCTGAATCTACTTAAGGCTTCTCAGATCAGGATTTCTTGGCTCCCAGACTCCCTTCTTTTGCTGTTGTCCCTTGCCCAGGTCTCTTGGAGGTACCTGGAGGGTTTCAAGAATGGTGAACGTGAAGATCATAACGCAGAGTTCCTCAGATGGCAAACAGGCAATTGCATTTCATGTTCCCTGGAGGCTCCCCAGCACCACTCCCCGGCAGCATAATTACAAATGTCTCCATCCTTACAAACCCTTCCTACGCACTGCATAAAGGAATAGAATTCCTGGCTGTCCAAATTACAACAGACCATAATGCACAAAAGCAATAAACACAGGTTCTAACTGCAATAAGATACCACTTATCATAAACAACGGGTGTGTGTGTGTGTGTGTGTGTGTGTGTGTGTGTGTGTGTGTGTGTGATTTATTGTGTTTCGAGCAGGTTTGGTATTACTCCTTAAAAGATTTGGTTATTCTTATTTTCAAGTCAGAGTTGCTGGCAGCCAGTTGACGTCAGACAAAATTGCTCAAACGCAGCAGATTTTAAAAATAGGGCCGTTGTGGTGTTAAGACAATAATAATAGAAAATTTGGGCTAGCTGTAGGCTGATGTGAAATTCCAAAGATAGGGCTTGGGCCTCTGCCTCATGCTTCCTAAGTGAATTCTCACTTCCGGATGCCCGGCATGTCTCCCACTCTCTTCCTTAGTGATGTGGATGGAGGAGGAGGAGACTGGTAATTGGAGTGGGCTGAGTAACAGTCTGGTTTATCATATCAAGCTGTGCAATGTACCCATTCTGGCCTCAGTTGGCTCTTGGAGCTAGATTCTGGCAGAGTCAAAAAGTTAAGTTGAAACAGCGCATTTGAGCTGTGCGGGCTGCCGTGACACCCCCCCCCCCCCAATAAAAGCTTGCTTTATCTGGCCTAAGTGACCCTTGACGTCTTGACTCTTGTAACTTTATTCACTGTTCAAGGAACAGAGGCCCAGCAGCAGGGCATGAGATTAGGAAGCAAGAACAATTCCCAGATCAAAGTAGATATTCTCAGGCTGGATTCAGAGAAATCTAAGGATCATATATAGTCATTTTAGTGACCCTCGAAAGGGCTACACCTGCTTCACACAGGGAATTGTTTTTATTTATTGCCAGTAGTTGGTTTCCATAAGATGGTTGAGGGAAAGATTAGAATTAATCTTTTAATAAAAGCCAGTAAATTCTGCTTCTGATCTACCTCCTCCTCCACTAAATTCAACATTTCCCCCTGATTTTAATAGCACAGGGATGAGACCCTGGGGTCAGAACAGACACTTTGATGCTCTTGTCCCACCTTCTTAGAAATCACTGTGTTTGAGACCCAATAGAGGTGACAGTGGCTAGCCTGCTCCAAGCTACCCTGGCCATAACTCTGGGACTTGATTTGAAGTTAAACCAAAGGTAAAGAGTGCATCTGGAAGCTCCCCCCTATGAAGCAGTGCTTCCACATGGGCACTGATGCTGCATCTCCTAGAATCTCTGGGGACCTTAAAAGAGACCCCCTTTAACCAACACCAGTGCCTTGGGCCCTGGGGATTGAAAGGAACACACATAGTTCTGTACCAGCTGACATGTAATTTCAGGCTGGGAGGCGAAGCTCTCTGTTCTTAGCTTGGAGCAGGGAGCAGAAAGATCACTGAACTATACAGATCCCGATAAGAAAAATGGATTTGTTAGTGACTGCCCAGTCCTCCGAGAACAGCCATGATATCTTGCTTGCAGTAAATTCTCTGAACACCACTTGTCTGGGTAGAAAAAGAAAATGTATTGAGTGTTAACATTTACTAAGGATGTATATTCTAGGTACTACTTTAAACTCCTTTCACAATTAACAGGTTTAACCCTTCCTATGCTGGGTGACAGCTGTTCTTACATTAGTTGAATGCCTATAGTAAATATGGGGGAGACTGAGTCACAGAGAAGGTAGTTTATGTGCTGAAGTTGCTGTGAACTCAGCTCTGAAGCTTACAGAACTTGGTCTGCTTTCTACCTGTCTGCTTGAATTCTTTTCTATTGCAAGCCCTGCCAATCTTCTCTCTGTGAGGTCTCCTCAGGTCTGTGGTGGCTGGATCAATACATGTATACGAAGACAGGACAAATGCCACTTAAAACAACAGCATTGACATTCTTCATCTGCTAGAGTCACTAGTCATTGTCAACATTCAAACCCTGGCTGGATACTGTTCACTGGTCTTCCCATCTCCTCCGAGCCATCTCTCTCCCTCTTGAGATAAAGGCTGGTCAGAGTCTGAGTAATGCAGAACATCTGAAACCATCAAGGTAGCAGGTCCTTGACAGGTGCTGATGTGTCACGCTCTGGTAGCATGTCCCCAGACAGCAAACACCAATTTCGGAAAGAACAAAATTTGCTTTTTGATAAAGACAACAGCATCTTTGTCCACAAATGTTTCTAACCCTCAGCCTTGACTCCTTCC
Source organism: Uromys caudimaculatus (assembly GCA_028551405.1). Classification (NCBI taxonomy): domain Eukaryota; kingdom Metazoa; phylum Chordata; class Mammalia; order Rodentia; family Muridae; genus Uromys; species Uromys caudimaculatus. The sequence goes on from CM052705.1 coordinate 24,160,308, forward strand.
TATGTAGACACTTGAGGAACATGGCTTCTCTAACCCTCCCTGCTCCTCTGATGACCTTCTTCCCTATCTCCAAGGTGCTGTGTCTCTGTTATGCATCCATTGACCACTCCAGCACAGGAAGTCTTATGCTTCCTTTACTTGTCTCACAAGGGCTTGTTTCCACATCCAGGGAGCAGAAACTCTGTGAACACCTGAATTTCCCAGGAAGATGTTAAATCATGGCTTACAGTCTTCGGAGTTTTTCTTCTTCTCCATTCATGTGTGTGCTGCATTGTTTGTGTGTGGTGTTTATGTATGCATGTATGTATGCCCATGAGCACCTCTGTGTAAGCCACAGGAAGATGTTGGATGACCTGCTAGCATTCTCCCTTAATTGTCTGAGACAGAGTCTCTCCCTGAATCTAGAGCTAGGTCAGCAGGCAGCAATCCCTAGTGACTCTCCTGTTAGACTCCTGTAGTACTAGGGTTGTAAGTATAAACATGGCAATGCCCGACTCTTCACATGGGTGCCAGGGATTTAAACTCAGGTCTCCATGTTTGTACAGTAAGTGCTCTTACCTTGGAGCCATCTCTACAATCTCTCTTAAGAGATTTTTTTTTTTTTTAATGTTTTTAGCTGTGAGCCTAGCCTTTAATGGCTGAGCTATCTCTCCAACCCAAGACTTTGTATTTGGGGTGTGTGTTTTTAGAACTTATATCTCTATATATTGCATGCTCTAGAAGCTTCTGAGATTGGCGCTAGGATAACCTTCAGAAGGAAGTAGTCATGCTGCCATCTTGCTCTTTATCTGCCCTCCAGGGTCATGAGATGGCACCTTTCTGTTGAGTTGGCCCTCTCGTCTGTACTTCTTTGCAGTAACAACTCTAGTAAATGAATCCACCATCCACAGCAGATTCATACATTTTTCTTTTTGGTTCCAAACTCAGCCTTACCAAGCTATTTAACTGCCCATATCCTTCACTGGAGTTTTCCTGTTGCCCTGCTGTGCTCAGCAGTCTGACAGACTATATAGCAGCCTGGTGTTGGCACAGAAGATGGCTTGACATGGCAGCTCCACATCTACTCACCTTGGGTTTCAGACACTGACTTCTCCCCAAGGGCAGAAGCCATTCTCCTGATAGAGCTCCAACCTTTCGACACTTAGCACTTACTACACTCTGTTCTTCATTCTACCTCCTTGGGCAGGGTGTGGCTGCCCTTCCTGCCCCCTAGATAAGCCCAGTATTATCACCTATAAGGATAGGCTGGTGGCAATCTGGGCCCCGAGGGCAGACTTTCAAGAAGGTGACACCTTTGCTTGTCTCTGCTTGTGTCTGGGAGGTGGTGAGAACCACTGCAAAGCTGCTCAGAGTGACAGTCCAATCCGCAGTGACCCGTACTTTGCCTGGGATGGCCCTAGCAGGCTTTCTACAGCATAGGTGCTCAGAGCCAGGCTTAGTCAAGCAAGAGGTTCTTGGTGCCATATATTAAATTCTGGGTACCAAACAAGAAAAAGACTCCACAAACCATAGTAGGTATTGGTCACTGGTTACTGGTTTCTTCTCCATCTTCTGAATAGTTCTAGACACGACTCAATTCATCCTCAGGCGTAAGAACTAGAGTTAGGCTTTTGGAAGGCAAGAGTTAAACCAGCTCCTCTGTCACTGTCATGAGCCTCATGCTACATAAAGGGTCTTTAGGACACTCTCAGCTTTTCCTCTTCCTCATTTCCTCTTCCCCTTGATCCTGTTTTCTCCCTGGGGTATGGGTGGTTGTGTAGCCAGGGTGATTAACTTCACTGGCACTATAATCTCGGGAAGGAATGGAATGGAAATCATTTTTGGAATATAAATCAAGTAAGATTTCCAGTTGAAGTTATTTAAAAGAAATTAATTGACTTGTACTAGTCACAATACACTGATAAGAGTTCATTGCCAAGCCCAAGTCCATCAGGATATATATATATATACATATATATATATAAAACAGTTAATAAAATTCAGCTGTCAAAAGTAGCTTGCAGTGACTCTGGAGATGTCCCACGGCCCCTGGGTTACAGGGGCTGGGGTGTTCACGTCTGTAGGAGCCGAGCTCAGGTTTTACTGTATTTTTTCTTTTGTGTAGGATTACTTGAGTTTTAACACTGTAAGATTCTTAGGGCTGAGACTTTCCCAAGCTGCTTTGTATTTCTGTATAGCACTAGGCACACATTAAATCACAGGCAAAGGAAGGATGCCGGCGAGATAAGGATGTTTTTGCATTCAGTGGTTCATTTCCCTTTTCATTTGAAAGGCCTTTTAAAGAGATATTTCTCCTCCCCCTTATCGACTGTAATGACCTTAAGGAGGAGGGAGTGGTAATATTTAATTAAAGACATCATTGGCTCCTCTTCTACATGTTCTCAAATTCATGGATGAGGATAAGTTGTGAACTTACACACACACACACACACACACACACACACACACACACGGGGGAGGGGGGGATAAGGGGAAGAAGAAGTCTCCATCTTGCAATCCTATGCAAGACCTTGGCAGCCAGTCTCACCACACATATTTCCTGCATCACACACACAGACACTACTGCACATCATGGCCCAAGCGGGAGTGATTTGATGTTCTCATTAAACATGAGTCCTTGCAACACAGAGTCAGAAATGACCTATGTCTTCGAGACTCCACTATGGACGTGATAGCAGCTTCTCCCTGCCCTGGATCTTAGAGCAAATACTCTGAGCACTGAGTAGCACACACTCTACACCTAAAGAAGTAACAGACCCCATATTTGTGTAATAGGGATCACCTGCGGCCTACTATTTTAGACACGTCTCAAGCCTCATTTGATTCTCGTAGTTAGAGTATTATTCTCATTATTTATATTCTTCTGACAAGGGATCAGAGGGACAGGGAGTTTCAGTAACTTGTTCAAGGTGAAGCAGTAGGGAGCAGATCCAGGACTGGAAACAGTAATTCAGTTTGAGATGCAGGGGAAAAAAGTGACTGAGAAATGTTTACTGAATGGCTTGAATTGAGTCCATGGACTATAGAAGCCCAGGTGGAAGCTCCAGTGTGGTCACACTCAAGGGATCTGCACACTGAAGACACACAAGCCTCCTTGTCAAGGCCTGGGCTTTCATCTGCAAGGTGGAGCTGCAGCAGAGGTGTTCTGTCAGGCTGTAACCTGAGGTTATTTTTACAACCTTGTGGTCACCCCATGCCCAGCAAGGAGCAGAGTCTATGTCCTCTTTTCTCTGATTTGTGTATAAGCTGAACAACAAAGTGTAAGTGACAAGGCTTGACTCAGAAGCCATCCTGTGAAAAGCAGCAGAGCCCTGACCTGTCATCTGGCATCTGCCATCCAGGCTCTGAGCTCCCCTTAAGTGGACAGTGGACAGCACTGGAGATTCAGCTCGGCCACAGTAACGAGGGTGTCTGTGTGCCAATTCCTTCAGTGTCATTGTGGTGGTTTGAATAGGTGATCCCCATAAGATTCATGTGTTTGAATGCTTGGCCCATAGAGAGTGGTGCTATTAGGAGGTGTGGCCTTGTTAGAGGAAGCATGTCATTGTGAAGGTAAGCTTTGAGGTCTCATATGTTTTCAAGTCATGCCCAGTGACACAGTCCCCTTTTGCTGTCTGAGGATCAAGGTGTAAAACTCTCAGCCCTTCTCCAGCACCATGTCTGCCTACATGCTGTCCATATTTCCTGCCATGATGATAATGGACTAAGCCTCTGAACTCCAAACCATCCATAGTCAAATCTTTTTCCTTTATAAGAGTTACTATGGTCATGGTATCTCTTCACAGCAATAAAACCCTACCTAAGACAGTCATGGTAACAAAAACACCTGACAGAAACAAATAAAGGTTTATTTTGGCTCATGGTTTTGGTGCTTAGGGACATGCTTGGGGACAATACTACTAACAATGGGAGGCTGTGGGGAGAGCTGTTCACCTCATGCCAGACAGGATGCAGAGAGACAGGGACAAGAAATAGACCAGGGATGTTGCCTCCAAAAGACCACTCTTAATAACTTACTTCCTCCAGCTAGATCCTTTTAAAGTGTACACTGTCTCCCCAAAATACCACTTACAACAGGGGATCAAGCCCTCAATTATGAGACCATCTGAGGGAGATGCTTCATAGTCAAGTTCTGACCTTCTGGATGGTCCCTGGTCCTTGCGAGTGAACCATTCATCCTCCAGGCACTCCCAGCTAAGGTTCCATGTGGGTGCAGACAAACTCTCCCACGTCTGTACTGTCAAGTCCTGACTCACAGAGGCTGTGACTAACAGTATGGGGCTTCTTGTACCCCTAGGTTCAGGGCAGGTATATGTCTACTAGAATGGATGTAGAGTCATAGTCCTCTTGGTGCCTGTATTGGAACTTCTCCCTGGTCTAGGAAGGATGTGGTGGACCTTTGGACCAGACCTTTGCTGGGAAACTAAGTGGGAACAGGAGGCTGGCAAACAGAAAGGTGGTAGGACAGATGGAGGATGCCATACGGACATCCTGAGTTCTCAGTCTGGGCTAAAGGGCTAAATGGTGGGTGAAGTAACACTCAAAACAGACACAGAGACACGGTTCCCTGAGCTCTGTGGAGTCAGGGAAGCTGATTGGCTAGTGCTACAGCACCCTGCAGAGTGAGGATTTCTAGAGAGCAGCACCTGGATAAGGAGTCACAGCAGAAGGGACAGGAAGATATCTGTCCTGCTGCACTGAGCTTGGGGCTGGCACGTCGACTATGTCTGCTGGGGTTGGAGATGGGCAGTCTAAAGATGGACCCTACTCTCCTGGGGTTTCTTTGTTCCTCACCTAGTCCATTCTGGGGGTGGAAGGAGCCCTTGCCACCTTCTTGGTCCTTATATCATAGGACCATGATGCTCATAAGAGCTCTCAGGCTCAGTCTCTACGCCAAGGAAGCTGCGGCTTCATGAATGACAGAAAGAGTGAGAGCACGAGTGCCTCACAGTTTGGCTCGGAACCCCAGGTTACCCCTTCCCCTGCACGTTGCCTTTAGCCACAGCTTCTCCACATTGTAAAGAGAATATGAAAAGACTTGAGTGCATAGGTTCTCTGGCACAAGCCTGGAATTCAATCTAGACTGCTCACATCAGTAGTATTAGTAGGGAGAGCTGCCCATCCTAAAAGACCTATGGGTAAGGGCCTGGTCTGGCCTGGCTTATAGGCTTTCTACCCCTCTTCTGTTCATGTGAATATTTTGAGCAGGGAGGTATTACAGGTGTGAACACCATTATGACAGTATTCAATACATGGCTAGACCTCAGAAAGCAGGAGCTGGCTCTTCTTAGACAAAACACGATGTGGGAGGAGCCAGACATGCAGTTGTGTGATATCCTGTGTTCAGCTTCCTGCCTCCCTCTCTGGCCTTTGAGGCTGACGTTTTGAACGCTCTACCATTGTTATTAGCAGCTACTGAGAAGGAGCTAGAATCCAGCACCTGCCATTTAGGCCAGTGTATTAAAAGGAATCCTTGACAAAGGAACGGAGCGACACAAATTACTAAGTGTTAACTATGAGAACAGTGGCTCTCGGGACTATGGGTAAAAGCTCCGGTGGCTATCCTCCATGTGGGGATTGTCTTCATTGCAGACTGGAGGTGGAGGACCTTATTTCACTAAGGAACACCCCAGGTGTGAGGCAAAGACATCATGGTGACAGGTCTGCACAGTTGAAGGTCCAGGATGCAAGGCTTCCTGGGCCTTCAATGTCACTAAGAAATACCAGTCCATCATATCCAGTAATGGAAGATCCTTGAACAAAAGCCTGTGGGGGAAAGTAATCAAATTCTGACCATCAGGAATATAGCTGGACCTACCCACCACTCCTGGAAGAGTTGGCCTGTTTTCTCATTGATTTCTTGAAAGGAAAGACGGAAGGATTCCAGGGACTCTCGGCTCAAAGCACCCTGATGTTGGGAGAACTGGTGTGGAGTTTCGTAATGAAGCTGAAGCCCTTTCCTTACTCTGGAGACTGGTCCTGTGGTCAGCCACAGGCTGCGTGAGGAGGGAGAAGCTGACCTAATTAGCTATGCCTAGAGCTGCCTGGTGACTGTGGTGACAGAAGGAATATCTTCTCAGAGACCTCCAGGCCTGGGGTGTGGCTTCTGAACTGGGCCAGGCACCTTGTGAAGCCCAGACATTCTGGATGTGAACCTGGAAGCATAGCTAGATCCAAAGTCCCCGCCCCTTTCTGGTCTCTCTTCTGAACCACACAGAGTGCCTGTGTACAAGCTGTTTTCTGCAAGTGCTTAGGGTGATTTGAATAACAGGATTCTGAGAGCCCATTGTGGATGCAGTAATGGCATCTAGTGTGCTTTGCTTTGCCCTACTGAGAGTCGCTCAGACAATGTGACTAAAATGTCTCCCTTGAGAGTAGATGGCTGGAACCCGGTATGGACAGGAGAGTGGAATTGTAGGAGAGGCAGCTCACGCCCTACTTGATGAAAGGGAGCTGCTGAGGACACTGAAGGGGCAGAGTCTACAGATCAGGGCACTGCTGGGCCCCGGGACCCCATCTAAGCAGAAGGAATCTCTAAGCACAATTCTAGGGACACCTCCTGGAGATAGGAGAAGCAAGGAGTCTATGGGGCTGGGGAATACTTGGGGGAGAGTGTTTATGAACTCCCTGAATTTTAGGGCTTCAACTGTCTCCCCAGGATTCCACAGGACCTTAGATTCTCCACTTGGGACGGCTTGTGTCAACCACAGAATAGAAGGAACAATGGCAAGCTACCTTGAGAGGTAAGAAATGTTCAACCTTACCCCCTGGAAGTCCATAATAAGAGAAAAGAAGGGCTTTTGGAGGAAGAAAGAGGGGGGAAGGAATGAGGGTGTCTGTTCCCAGGTAAAATGGAAGACAAACAATGCTCTGAGGATTGGGGGGTGGCACATTAAAGATGCATAGCCTTGAGGGATTTTGAGTTAGCTGCTTGGGAGAACAGGTGACAGTGGCCGTCAGTAGAGGCCCCCAGTCAACTGCTAGCTCAAAGACAGCCCTCCTCCAGAATGTTAGAACTTGGAGTTTAATCTGGCACTGGACAGGTGGAATCTTTAACCAGTCCCACTAGCACCCATCTCTCTAGCTCTAACTGCAAACAGGAGCCATGATCATTTTAAGAGAAGGCTGGGCCTTTGCCCTACTCTCAGCTCATCATTTCCTGACTCCCAGGTTTCGTGGACATACACATTCTGACCTTAACCATGGAAACCACAGGGCGGCCCTGGAGCAGTTAAGCTGGTGAAGACAGCTACATATCCCAGCGACTCTTGTGCCTTGGGCTCTGCTCTGGAAGACTGTGGCTGATAGCCACAGAGCACCTGCTTTGTCTTGCCCCAACTTTGTCCAAATGAGAGGATTTATAGGCCTTGATATTTGTCTCTTTAAGAATTGAATATTAATTTTTTAAAAAATTTCAATAAGTTTTGAATGAAAACTACTTCTGAACTGTTAGACCTGTATGACCACAGATTGTTCCAAAGTATGCTTTACTGCCTCCACTACTCTGAACTTGAGTAGCCTCTAACTAGGCTCTCAGGAATCACCACGAAGGCTGAACAGCTCCTGCTCCGCTGTCTTTGGCTAGCTCCAAGAGTGATTTTTCTGTGGCCTTCACAGGCAGTGGGCTAGAATAATATGATCCTAAGAAGTGGGGTGGGGAGTCTGGTGGGCAGAGCATGGCAGTCTGTAATTCATAAGGTCTCTCTTCCAACATGAACAGAGATAGCAACGTGGGCAGGGTCTGGAGCTTTTGGAGACTCAGGTCTGGAAGCTGGGCTCAAAGATCTTGTCTTTTTCCTTCCCCCTCACTGGTAACTGTTGTGGCCTTTCTCTCTCAGGAGCTTGATGGGAGCCAGAGCACAGGTGAGGACAGCCCCTACAGAAGTGAAGGGACCATGACTCCACAGTGCTGTAGTGTGGATACGAGGACTTTGACAGTTTTGGTTTGGCTCCCAAGACCAATGACAGTGACATGATGAATGTGCATGAATCCCACACCACTGATCGAAGGGGACATCTATGGCCAGTCTGGGTACCTAAAACCTAAGCATTTCCGGTCTAATTGGCAGTGATCACAGCCAACAGCTAAAGGGACATGTATCTTAAATGGCCATTAGTTCAACGTCGGCCTTCAGATGGGGTCACTGAGGAGCAGGCAATTTGTCAAAGGCTATTGCCACACTAGAACCTCAGCAAGAGAGCAAGGAGTGGGTTGGGCCTCCTTTACCCCCCAACCCAGGGCTCAGGCCCCTTGGGTACTCCAGGCAGGCAGCAGCTTCTGTGTTGCTCTCCCCTCCTGCTGTCCTGTGCATTTTAATTGCTTACACTTTCTCTTCTCATACCCTGGGGTAATTTTACAAAGGGCACAACTCTGACATTCAAAAAAAGCACATACATTCTCAGGCCATTTAAATCCCTTTGATTAAAGAGGAAAATAACAATTGCAAGAGAGGCCTGTGTGTGCACACGCACACACACACACACACACACACCCATTTAATCTTGGCTATTCCAAACAGCCCTGAGTTCCAATGGGACTTTAACCATTTGAACCAGACCGAAAAGAATTGCCTGCAGAGGGTCACAGAAGAGAGACCTATGAGGGCCTAAAATCACCAGCAGTCTGGCTGTTCTTTCTTGGTGTCTTGAGAGTCAGTAGTCTGACAGCTTTTGTCTGGAAGTGTTCACACACAACACCCAGGACAGCCCAGATTAGGACTTCCTTGGGGAGGGAGAAGTAGGTGGAGGTCACAAAGGGTGCAGTTGGAGCATAGTCCTTGTAAGCATATGGAGTGGCCATCAGCATATCAGCATGAGAATAAAAGTCAGGCAAAGGAGTCAGATGGTGGCTTGAATACTCACTGGCTATCCAGTGACCTGAGCAGGTTGGTCAGACAAGTGGGTTTATGGGGCTTTACTTTCTTGTGTGTGTGTGTGTGTGTGTGTGTGTGTGTGTGTGTGTGTGTGTGTGTGCGCGCGTGCGCACACGCGGGTTATGGGTAGAAAGTCAGGGGATGAAGGGGCACAAAAAACCAGAGCCACCCCTGCCCTCTCCAGGCCTCACGTCAATAACCATGTCTCAGGAGCCAGAAAGTCTGGGGCCAACACAAAGGGAAGTGGTGGATGTGTGTTTGTGTGTGATGAAAAACTTGATTCCCTCACAGGAGAACCACCCACCAGCGAGCCTCGGCATGCACAGCAGAGTCTCAGGAACACACTGTTCTCTTTGTTGGAGCAGAAATCTGTTCAGTGTTGATTATGCAGGCCGATGAGTGGGCCTCTCTCGTTTTTCCTCTAATCTGGAGTCCTACTCATCGGGCACAATCGCAGATAAACGATCCTGGAAACAGAATAAGCTTTCTTGCCATCCGTTGCTCTGGCAGCACTGCAATGCATGCCTGCAGTTCCAGGTAGAGGTACGCCACTGACTAGACTTCAGGACCTCTGAATCCCAGTCAGGGGACCTCACAACATGGAAAGAATGTCCTTCTGACCTGCCTACAACAATGGAATCCGGTGCCCAGGAGCGAGCAGCAGACTGTCCTCAGAGGAAGACGTTCGGTTTTAAAATGCAGGTGATGTTTTAAAGGCCACCACGCTAAAGGGCATATTCAAAACAAATTACTCACTGCTTCTGGTTTGGGATGTTGGCCTCAAAGGCAGTTGATGGAAATGTTCCTTTTCCTGTCAGGGGTGTGTATTCAACAGAGGTCGGCATAGGTCTGTGAAGACTGATTGAACTGAACGCCTTAGATTTGGACTTTTTTTTTTTTTTTTAATAAAAGTTATAAAAAGAATTCTGTGTAGAGGAATTTCAGGTCATCTGCCCTGGTAAGGTAAGAGATGCAGATCAGAGAACTTTCTGGATAAGAATAGCAACATTGTAAAGATTTAAAAAAAAATAGCTTTACTATTTGGGAAGGGTAATGGAAAAGCTTAGTAAATAAAAAAAAAAAATCTAATTATTTTAATTCTTTTCTCCACCCATGCTTTCAACCTGAACATCAGGGACAGCGCTGAGCAGTTAATGAATGGAATGAGTTTGATCCAGAGTGGTGTCCTGCGTGTTCACACTGCAGGAGCATTTCCATGCTGCCAGCCGTTACCTTACAGAGTCTGCCTTTGCTGGTCCAGCCTCACCCTCACAACCAGCAGTCCCCACAGTGCCTCGAAGCTAGGTTCCCATCAGTGTGGATGACTGCCAACTTCAGACTCAGAGGAGCACATAGCCCATCAAGAAAGAACCCAAGATCTCCATCCAGCCTGCAAACAAAAGCTGATTCACATGGCCATATGGGGAGGCCCCAGGTACTCGTGGCACGAGTCTGGACCAGCAACCTCTCTGAGACTCAGAGTGACTTCTGCATCCCAGATCTCCAAGATGACTGCTTCATCCCAGGACGACTGCCCCCAAACTAGTACAGGAAGTAATTTGAGCTCATCAAGACGGTCACAGCATGGCCAGGCCCAGGGATGCTCTGTAGCAGACAAGCAGGTGCCAGTTCCACTTCTGTTCTCAGGGAAAAAGTGGCATAATCATGATTTATCAAAATATCCAAATCTCTTGAAGCATGTCAGAGTGCAACCTCATGCAATGAACTCATAAAGGCTTTTTACGCCATGTGCGTGATTTGAGATCTGGATTTTTACACCCCCCCCCCGCCACTTCCAGATTGATTGAAAAAGATACAGGGTTGGAGAAATTAGATTTTTAAAAATTATGCTTCCAAACCTGTAAGTGTCCAGTTTTTACAGCAAAAAAAATAAACCTAGACAACAATTCCCAAAATACCGAATAGGTCCTTAAATCAGGAAAAGTATGTTAAAGGGACTCCCGAGTCACAGCTGTTGGCTAACACATCAATACTTCATCACTGTTGGACATTTCTTCAGCGTTCACAGGGGAAGGGGTGGGAATGGGGAGGGCGTAGCTGATGGGTGATAATTAGTGGTCTCTAAGCAGGGAGGACATGGTTTTCCTGATGCTGATTACAACTGTCAGAAACACAAAGCTAGGACTTAATAAAATGCAACCAGGTGGAAGTGTAAATTCACAAAGCATAAAGCATCACATGCACTGAGATAAGTAGACACCAGGGTAGGTAGCAAAATGTTCTTCATACCTCGAAATACTTAATCTGTACCTTTATTCTCTCTACCCTTTCTTCTGACTAGTTAAGAGTTCTCCACATTCTTTCTAGGCTTCAGACGTCTGCGTTTCTCCCTCTTCCCTGAAGACATACCAGGCACCTGCCTCTGGGCAACCTTGTCTACCACAAATGTATCCCACTGTATCTTTCCTAGCTGGTGCACTAAGTACCATCTCTTTCCTTTCTGCTTCCCTGGCCATGCTGGGAAATGCTACAAAGAGAGATTCTCAATCACTGTTAACTCTTTGGTAGAAAGCTCACACTCGGTTGACTGTTGAAGGGGGCAGCACAAGATTTTATAGGTACAAAAGCATCACATGAAGCAAGACACTTATAGTGCTGAGCCCAGAATAAACACACTCAACAAACCAGTAGGCTATCTTCCCTAGCGAAAGCCAATGTGCCCCACTTATAGGTTCTCTGAACCTCACTAAGTCATCTAGAAGCAGCACATGGGAAAAGATGTGTCATAACCACAGCAAGCTTGCTACACTGCATTTGTACCCTTACCTACTAGGAAATGGCCCAGGGTTCTGTAGAGCCAGGATATCAGAGCCACCTTTGACTTTCATGGCCTTAGGGACACACAAGTACTGCTCCAAGTCCCTGCTGTCTTGCTGGATACAGATATGGCACACTTGTAACTCTAGCATCTGGAGGACTGAACAGGAAGCAGGGGATTCCCATACATTTGAAACCTGCTTGGCCTACACAGTGAGACCCTTTCCAATTCTGAGGAAGTGTGTGTGTGTGTGTGTGTGTGTGTGTGTGTGTGTGTGTGTGTGTGTGTGTGTGTGTGTGTGTGTTTCTCTGTATGTAAACCCATGTAAAGGTATAGACACACATCACACAGAACATGTGTGTTCAGAAGATACCTCCAGTGTCCTTTCTTGGCTTCAACCTTGCTTGATACAGGATCTCTTGTTTTGTTGCTGCATAGAAGCAGGCCAGCTGACCTGTGTGCTTCTAAAGATTCTCACATATCTGCCTCCTATCTCCTCGTAGAAGTTCTGGGATTATAGATAGGCGCTACTGTCCTTAGCTTTATGCGGGTTCTGGGGATCATAACTTAGGCTTCTCTGCTTGGGGAGCAAGATCTTTACCCACCAAACCATATTCTGAGTCCCTCCAAGGAGTTGGAGTTCTCAGATTGGATAATTTTGATTTCCCCAGAGCCTAGGGCACATCATCAGACCTTCCAGCTACAGCTGTCTGATAACTGTGGAGGAAGAAAATCAACACCAAGCTTAGAAGTCCCAATTTACACTGTAAGAGATAGGCCTGTGAGTGGAATCCTTGTTAAAAGTACTCCAGTTTGAAAATTATTCATGAGTGGTGGTCATGGGCCCTATAAGTCCCTCCCAGTCACCCCAAGAAAGGGAGCACTGGGAGAGAGCAACATTAATGTCACAGCCTAGCTAGCTGCAAGAGATCCTACCACCCCAGGCCTGAGCAAACACCAAGCAACTAGAAACCAAATGGTAAGTTGGTAGTCAGGTACAACTTCAGCACATGTGCCTCAAAACACACAGATATTAAAGCCTTGCAAACTGCTTTCCTCGGGCAGCTGCAGTAGGGGAAGCTTCATGCAGCAGGAGAGAAGGGTTTTTGGGAAAACCTGGCATGACCTAATCTAAGTCAAACACAACTCTCTGGCATTGTAGGAATGGCTGGATGGCAGGGACCTGTGCATGTTTGGTCCATTCAATATGATTTTTCAGGAAATTTCTCTGAGGGCTCTGTTTGCTTTCTCACTTAAACAATAGAAAACGACAAGCAGAAAGATCTTATGTCTATAGTCTTTATCCTCACTAGGCCCCTGCCTTGGGTCTTCCAGGGTAGTCACAAGCCAATGTCCCCAAGTCATGAACCACATCCAGAGCATTTAGTAGCATTTAGCAGCATGGTAAAGAACAGCTCAATAACCACTGAAGGTTCTGGGCTATGGAGGGACATTTTCCTGAATGTTCCTGATTTGTTTTCCTAGATTTGCCTAAAGCATGAAGAAATCTAGATGCTCGCTGGTTATAGCAGGGTCGAGTTCTCTTTACAGTTTGCTCCCCAACTTTGTAGCCATTTCTGTATCCCAGCTGAGGGGCTTCCCTCTGCCCTACAGGCCTTAGATAAAGAGAGAGGTGTGGTGGGAGAGGGAGAGGGAGAGGGAGAGGGAGAGGGAGAGGGAGAGGGAGAGGGAGAGGGAGAGGGAGAAAGAGAGAGAGAGAACCTGGGCCTGGCATGGGCTTTTGAAATCTCAAAGCCCAGTGACACACTTCCTCCAACAAGGCCACATCTACTTGAACAAGGCCACTCCTCCTAATAGTGATCCTTTCTAATAGTGCCACTCCCTGATGACAAACGTATGAGCCTAGGAGAGCCATTCTTATTCAGACCACTGTACTAGATTTCTCAGTGATGATTTTACATCCAGAATGACAAGCCCCTTCCACTTAATATTTGAGATTGAGAATTCATAGGACCTTGGTCAATGCTAGCCCATCATTACTATATCGTGAACTGTAAGTCTGCTAAGGATGCAGATTTTCAGCTCATACCAGGTACACAAAAGGGCACACCTATGGATCCCATAGGTGTCATACATAAGTTTGCTTGGCTACAACAACCATCTCACTATGCACAAGTCTATCAAAATGTTTAATATACTTTAAATTTGGGGAAAATCCTAAGATACTAGTCTGAAATCTTGAGTTCCCCCCCCACCCCACTTTAGGGTCCAATCTCTCCCCAATACTACTCAGCCAGTGTTCTATAATCGGGCATCTTTACAGTAGCCTAGGCTCCTACCCTTTACCACTTGCATACCAGCTCAGGTATATACCTCACATCTGGACACAGGTCAGCCTTGGCACAGCCACTCTTTTGTGATAGCTTATATTTTCCCTCTTTCTCATGGGGCTCAAGGTTTTATACCTTTAGGACCCAGTGGAAGACACTCTGGGGTGTAGGGACCTTCCCAGACACCCTAGTTCTCTATTCCAGCCTCTCTTCTACGTGTGTGCAGTACCTGTATCTCCTGGCAGAGAAAGAGTAAGCTCCCTACTTATTTTGTAAACTGGGTCCACAGGTTAATCCTGTCTGGGGTGTACCTCCTATAAGTCTGTGAGTCTGTACATCCAAATACTTTCAAGTCTACTCGAGCCCATGTGCATCACCCAGGAGACAGGCAACTGCTCTATCCTAAGAAACCCTGGATCCCTGTTCTGGCCCTGCAGTGGAGCTTCTGCACCATGTAAGGGAAGGAGGAATGGTAACCAAATGGACAGTATGCTGGAGAAGCAAAACATGGACAGACTGCCAGACAGAAAAAGGAGTGACTCTCTTTCATCCTGTGTCCAAGTGATCACAGCTGCCAAGAAGGAAACCAACTCAGCCAAGATACCAGGGCTGACGGGAGCCAGGGTTCCCTACCAAGAGAAACAGCACGGGGAGGAATGACTATGACTGGACATTAAGGCGTTAGAAAGGGCCTGCAGTTTATTTATCCCCCTCCACCGTATGAGAAACTTGTGACTCTTATGTGATTACAGAATAAATATAAATGTGACTTCCTTTTCCCAGTTTACAGGGCTGACTTCATGTGCTTCCAACAGGGGTATGGTATTTCTGACAGTCAACAACTCTCCTTGATGCTGCAGTGTTGGGAGGGCCAAAGTCCCATCTGCCACACTCCCTGATTGGTTTGTGGGGCTTGGCGGGTATTAGAGACACTCTTCTAGAAATATAACAGTGCACGGAGTGGGTGCAGGAATAACAGCCCACTTGTCTGTGTTCAGTAAATAGCCATCTCTACCCAGAAGTGCCAGGGAAACCAGGCAAGAGAAGATACTAGGGAAAGGCACAGCACTGAGAGTTCCCTGGCCTGTCCTAGGCTTCCTATTATAGCATTGCCCCTCCTTCAGCTTTCAAGACACTCCAAGGCCCAAATATTAATGGATGCTGGGAGAGGGGTTTGTTGCCATACTTTGGGTAGGGAGATGGTGCATGGGTAGTTAGGAGGGGTTATTTATGCCTATTTCCAAATTCAAGAGGACTTGCAAAGAACAGAGGAGGAAAAGGTAATTTCAACAATCCAGTGATGTTCTGGGTCTTAAATTCAGAGGTAGGACGGGATCATGTCTGTACATATCATTGTTATTTTAGAAAAATACATCTAAATGTTGCGCTTATTATTTCAAATACATCTTGTCTTGTAAAAAATTGTGGTATGCAGGGAAGCAAAAATCCCAATGCTAAGATCATTCTTACTTAGCTATGCAGCTTAGCATAAAGGGGAAGCTGACACCCTCTTTGCAATGAGTGCCCCTCCTATACCCCAAGTAAGGCATCCAGGCGGAAAGAGCCCTCACCCGAATCCACACCATAGGTGACTGGCTGCAATTGGGCCCAGGAAATAGGCAACAGCTCCAGGATTTGGTTTATAAGTAAGAACAAGCTTTGGGGGAAGAACAGCTGGTGTTGAGTCTGGTGCTAGGATTAGTCTGCAACGCTAATCACAAGAAGTGGAAAAAAATTAGGAGGTCCTGCCTGCCAAGGAGGTTTTCAAACACATGTGAGTGCGGCAGGCATGGTGGGATTAGATTCTCTCAGCGCCAATGAAGTAGGTGTCCGCGAGTCAGAGCCTGCTTCTGAGTGGCACACCCCAGAGCTCTGGACCCCACACAGTAGAAAAAGGGCTACCACCTGGCTGGAGGTGTGAGGCCAGCAGAGGGGGTGTGAGGCGTGAGCTAGATTTCCAGTGCTTTTCTCTGATGCCCTGTGAGAAGCTGAAACCAATGGAGAATGGGAGAGAGAAAGTCCAGAGACACAGCAGAATATATCATACTCACGCTGCCACCCAGGGTAGAAGATGACTAACACTGGACGCCTAACATGCGATGCCATTCAGGATGCTCACAAAAAGCAAAGGAGAAAATCCAGTAGACAACAGAAGACAAAACCACACCTCAGCAGCAGAACTGTCATCTGCCCCAGGACCAGTGACAGCAATGGCCAGGAATCTCCTTCAGTAATAGCAAAGCAAGGTACTGCTAGGGATTCCTATGACCTCCTGTGACCACCCTTAAGGGACAACTTACAGTTTCCTTTAAAAATGAGTTTCTAACAGTGGTCCACTAGCCTAGTGGCCTGAGACCAGTCACAGTAACCTGAGGTTAGGGACTGTGGGGAAGGAAGCCAGAACCTCAGGGGATGAAACAGGCACTTCCTCTTCCCTAGAGGCAGGATGGAGATGGGCCAACAGGAGACAGACACAAAGGGCTCCATGGCTGTAGTTGGGTACTGGGAGAAGACCAAGAGATGGAGAACCGAAATGGTGACACATCTTCAGCTACTAGTATGTAGATAGAGCCGAGGGCATCTAGGGTGACAAGCCTCTGCTCCGGCTCCAGAGTTACCACTAGGTGCTACTCATTGTATTACTGTATTACCAGGGTACCACTAGGGTCATTCACTCTATCACTAGGCCACAATGAGAGCTCATCTACACCACTGTCAAGCCTCAAGGAAGGATAAGCACTGTTCTCTAGAGAGAGCTCAGCAGCCGTTCCCCCTCACCCCCCACGAGGTCCCTTCAGTCCTGTCTCTTGGAAAAGTGCCCAAGGGGTATTCATGAGAAGTCACGTGCTTCACAGCAGCGTGAGTTGGTGTGCTTGGATCTGAAAGGGATGTTTGGCTGTGATGGGCCCAGTGCCATGCAGCTTCTCCTTAGGGTCACAAGAAGGCGGTGTCTCGGAGGAACAGCTGGGACAGATGTTCTCAACATCCTTTCCCGCCCATCCCAGCTCCCCCAAACCCTCATTTTGGTGTTGCTATTTGCTTCTACAAAATGTGGAGCTTTTCAAAAAGACGTTCAATTTCCTTTGTTGCTATTCAGTTGCCATAGTCAATTAAAATCTATCAATGCCCCTGAATAAATTTGTGCTAGGTGAAGAAAGAACCTCGACACAATCTCTCGACATGATCTCTATTACCTTATGTTACTTTAATAGCTAGAGTAATAGTTTGTTATTAATGGAATTAAGCAATTTAGCTCAAGCTTCCCAGAGGTCTTTTAAGACAACTATTATAATTTGTATCCTCAGATTTTCCATTGAGTAGACGCCATGTGTTTTACAT
Source organism: Uromys caudimaculatus (assembly GCA_028551405.1). Lineage (NCBI taxonomy): Eukaryota > Metazoa > Chordata > Mammalia > Rodentia > Muridae > Uromys > Uromys caudimaculatus. Next base: position 24,177,590 of record CM052705.1, read on the forward strand.
TACTCGCTAATGTTTCGAGAGATAGCAGTAGTATATTTAATATCTGGCTTTGTTTAATGATTCTAACCCTCCTTCAATGTAGGTAAGTGCTGCTGGAATTCTGAGCAGTTGAAAAGTCTACATTGTACAAATAATTATCTTGAATGTTATTCAGTCCAATTTTAATTTGTACCTCCACTTTGCCATCTATCTGTTCTTAAGATTTGATCCAGAATTGTGTGTGTGTGTGCTTCCTTTTCAGTTTTCTCAACAGAAAACAATCTCCAGTCCTCAGCAAGAAGGCCGGAAGACAAAGCACTTGCTTCTAGTGCCACACAGACACATACATGTGCACACACACAGCCGCTCACACTAATTTAGCATATTTGAATAGAGTCGTATTTAAACAAGGATTTCAAAAATGTTTTTTGATGGTTGCAAAACCTGTTTTTAGAAGAAATAAATGTATTCGCTGCATTATGAACAGCTTGAGAAAACAAGATCTTACAATGTACACCATCTCTGTATTTAAATAGTTTCATTTCTATTCATGAGTTCCTTGATTAGATACATGGAAAATATCATCAGTAAAATATGAATAATTCTGACAAATTAATAGCCGATTTTTTTAAAATGAAAATATGTGTAAGCATCTCATTCTCATTAGATAAAGCTGCCATCGGGGGTATATGAAAATCGTGGTTTTCCTAGCCATGGTACACCACGAGGCAGAGACAGCAAAACCCCTGGCCTGGGGCCTCCTGGGAGCTTCACTGGCAGTAAAGAGGTAGTGCTGCTAGTGGGACCAGGTTGGGACAAACTTAGCTCCACACTTGTGCAGCACTTCCTGCCATTATGGGGGGAAGACAGGGCAAGATGACTGAGCTATGAGATGCCGAAGCAGAAAAGAACCTTGGCGAGCATCTTGTCGAATGGCCCATTACACCTTGGACTGTTTCCATCACGGCAGAGGAAAGAGAAGTGGAAGTAACTCACTTCTCTAGGTTACACAACCATCCAAGAGAGGCTGGGCTTGAGTTCTGATTTGTGGGCTCAGAATCTGATGCTATTTCTACAGACTGCAAAACTCCCACCAGGTATATGAGTGCCTGCGTTTTACCAATAGCTGTGGTGACCAAATGGGGCAGGCACGTTGACTAAAGGATCAGTGCCTTTGAGGCAAGGAAGAGGGCTGCAGCATGGGAGCTTCTCAGTGCTGGAAAGAGAGCACTCATTTCAAGTCAAAGACCCATGCGTACTTGGCTTTGGCATCCACTTTGTGACCTTCAACATGTCATCTAATATGTTTCAGCTCCTTTAGATTCATCTGTGAGAAGGGCAACAATCCCAACTTGGCAGGGTTACCGCAAGGCACTCAAAAGTTTATTCCCAACTCCCAGAGAGCAGAGGCAGGTAGATCTCTGAGTTTGAGGGTAGCCTGGTCTACACAGTGAGTTCTAGGCCAGCCAGAACTACTCAGTGAAACCCTGCCATAAACAAAACAAAACAAAACAAAACAAAACAAAACAAAACAAAACACACCAATGAAGGTTATACAAAGAGCTCCTTGGGTTTCACCACAGAGAACTCATTCATACCAGCTCATATTAAAGGAGGTAGTGCAAGGCCATGGAAAGACCATAGAGAGCTTGGTAGAGGGCTTTGTTCCTCTCGCTCAGCACACCTCTCTCCCTTTGGGACATCAGTTTCCCTGCCAATCAGCCTTTGAGTTACAAATGCACTATTCACAGAGCTCTGGGATATCCCTTAGAGTCTTATAGATGCATTTCCACAGACAGCCTCAGCAGACCTCTCTGGTCCTCTTAGCTCCCTGTTCCCATTCCAGAAATCCCATTATTACAGCTCATTTCTTAAACCCAGGACTATCTTGTGTTGCTAGGAACTGAGAGGAATCCTTTAACTCAGATATCAGGCCCAGTCTGCTGAGAACATATGACCAGCTAACAGCTGGTACTGCGTGGGTGCAGCTGCTTTATGGGGTGGGATGGGCAAGGCTGGTGGTCCTAGTCGTATGTAATGGAGGAGGCTATCAAAAGTTCCTTTTCTCTCCTACACCTAGAAGTGTGGCCAGCGGAGCAAAGGGAGGGAACTGCCTATCCAGTGAGGTTGGCAGACGCAAAGTTCTGAGCAGAGAAAACAGTAAATGAGAGGCATGGTGTGGAGGAAAACCTGATCCTCTGGTGTGTTTTCAGCACAAGAGAAGCAAGAGTATCTGCCTTGGCTTACAGGCAATAAGGGGATCTAATCGTGCGATGGGGACAGTGAGTAGGGTGAGCTGGTAGAAGCCAGGGAGCTCAGTGGTTACTTGAGCTAGAATTGGTGAGGGCCTGTGGAGAAAGTGAAGAGCAGCAGGGAGTGGAGAGAGGAGACATGAGGTGCAGGTAGGAGAGAGCCAAGAGTTTGCGCGTGGCAGAGACGCAGGGAGGGGAAGCTGGAATATGCCTAGGTTACCTAGGTCTGAGCAGGTGATGCTGCCATCCCTAGGAGTGGGCTTCAGGACAGAGGCGAGTCCAGGCAAGTCTGTGGTACCTACAGGGCCCTTTGGTGGGGGAGCATGGATGGACATGTGGGGCAGGCACTTAGGGACAGGTTTGGGAGTTGCTAGTTTATAGGTGAGGGACAGGAGATCAATAGTACTTGGAAGGCTGGAAGAGAGTGATAAGAAATCCAGACCTGCAGGGATGAAAGAGGCCACCTGAGAGTAAGAGGATTAGGGACTGATGGCCTGCGCTGGAGAGCCTTACACCTGTGTAAGCTACCAGTCTTAGATAGACTCTGGGGTTCAAAAACTTGACATATTGAAATCCCCAGCCACACCACTCACCAAGGATCCTCGGGGCCCCTGTACTCCTTTCTTGGGGGGCTTTTTCCCAAGTAGGAGGCAAATGGTTAGAGAAACATGTCCTGAGTCACCAGGCAGCACCAAAGTCTCTATTGTTAGGGTTTTGTGGCAGTGTGGCTTAGACAGTCAGGGCCAAGGTACGCCATTATGATCGTATCACACAACAGATCTTACGTGAGAGTTTTATTGTGGGGAGTGGGAGTGACCAAAAGGTCATCTCAGAGTAGGAACATGAGAGAGACACAGATAGACAAAGTGAGAGAGCAAGAGAATGAGTGAGCAAAAGAGTGGGTCCTGATGGGATGTGCTTTGAAAAGGTACACGTGTCCATGGCTGGTGATGACCTGGCTGAGTTGCAGAGGGCAGGCTGGAGGAGTGCCCTATTTCTAATATCTATAGGAAAAACCAGTGTACCCTGTGAACTCCCAGGTTCTAGAAAACACAGCTCAGGAGATGCTATTACCCATGCGCCTACCTGTCACAGGGCTTGGGGCATCTGTGCAGTGAGGGACCATGTAAAAGGAGCAGGGAAAACCTTTTGTGCCACTAGGGATCCTCTGTCACACGGGGGCAACAGGCTTCCATACCATAGGGAGAGAAGCTGTTCTCCCTGGGAACAAAAAGTCAGAGCGTTTCACTCTCAGATAGGATGTAAGGAAGGAGGGAGGGGGACAGTTCAGCCTGTCTCCTGGATTAGCCTAGGCAGCCTTCCAAAGTCTGCAGGGACACTCGTGACCCAGCTGCTGGCATAGGGGAGGTTAGGCTGGGAGCCCATCCTTTTAACCAGCCCTGAGGGGCAGCTGGTGCATAAACCAGCCTTTGTATTGAACGACTGCCACTCTGTTTACGTTTATAAGCCCCAACTTCCCATAAATCCAAGTCAGAATCAATCATCTTTTATGGAAGATATTAATGGCAATTCCATTATTTAAATTTAATCAATGCAGACTGCACCCCCTCCTCTATTGTACTGAAGCCAAGTTGGGGGGGTACTTTTGACCAAGCAATGGAAAAAAAAAGTCCGATGACCTTGCTCACGTCTGAGGACTGCAGCAAGATAAACTGTGTAGGAAAAAGGATTCAGTTTCTCTACGTTCCTTCTGTAGAGGAGGAAGGTTTGGATTCCATTGGCCTAGGAAAAATAAAGATTCTTCTCTTGCATTCATTATGAGCTATCTGAGTGCTGTCAGCGCTATTCATCCTTGTTGCTTTTTAGACAGAGCTGCTGCTGCATGTGATCTACCGCTTCCCGATTAGAGTAAACAAACAAACACACTGTGAACCCAGCTCTTCCAGGAGCTGGCTCCAATAGCCTACAAAACAGCTAATCTTTTAGCCCAAACAAGTGGAGGTTAGTTACTCCCAGAAGTTTAAAAAAAAAGGATACATTCCCTTTTACTTTCTCCCTGGTGGCCATCGAGGTGATTCTTCTGCCTCATATGAATGTCAAGGTGGGAATATGGGAATGGGTGGGCGGGTAGGTGGGAGGAGGAATTCCTTCACAGAGGCGGGGAGGGGGAGGGGACACGGGGTTTCTAAAGAAAAGGGGAATCATCGGAAATGTAAATAAAATATCAAAATAAAAAAAAAAAAAAAAAAAAAAGGATACAAAAAACAAGAGAAAAACTGAGCGGTCCAGGGGGCCCAGAGGTCAGCAGAAACCTCTAAAGAAAATAGGCAGCCGGGCAGTGGTGGCGCACACCTTTAATCCTAGCACTTGGGAGGCAGAGGCAGGTGGATTTCTGAGTTCGAGGCCAGCCTGGTCTACAGAGTGAGTTCCAGGACAGTCAGGACTACACAGAGAAACCCTGTCTTGAAAAACAAAAAACAAAAAACAAACAAAAAAAACAAAAAAAAAAAAAAGAAAAAAAAAAGAAAAAAGAAGAAAAAAGAAAATAGGCAACCGAGTTGATCTCGTTGCCTGAGGCACCCTTTTCCCACAGACTTCACCAAGCAGCCAATGCATGAGTGATCTGTGGTATGCGAACCTTGGGGCATGCATCAGCTGTGGAGAGCTGGGAGTGCCCACCTAAGCACTAGAGCATAGGGGACTCCAAACAAGAAGGTTGTTTTCTCAAACCTTAGCCCGAGACTTGGAGTTGACAAACTCTTTGTGACTCCTTGCTATCTCTAGAACTTGCCATCCCATAGTACACCCTCCTGAGGAAGACCTGGCTGCTGCTCTGGTCACATGCCTGTCTTCCTGGCCCCACAGGAATCACACCCTTGCTTGTAAGCACCTCAGCACTTGCTACACTCACCCCTATATTTCCTGCACCCCACTGGGATGGGACCTTGTCATTACTGTGGATGCTGTTCTCTCTGGAGGCACCACAGAGACCGATTCAACAGGATTCTGAACACACCTCAGTGTGGCGGGAGATACAGTAGAGCTCCTAATTCACCCTGCCTTCAGAGGCATCTGGGGACTAGCTGTTCTCTATTTCCACTCAAAACAAAACAAGGGAAAATGGGCTTAAATTGCAGCAAGGGAGATTTAGGTCAGATAGAAGAAAAGCCTGCAGGAGACACTGGAACGGGTCTTTGGGAGCTGATGGAATTTCCTTCCCTGGAGATCTCTGGGCAGAGGCTTTAGTGTCAGAGACAATCCATCCCCAGGGCTTGTGGTAGATGGAAGAGGAGGAGGAAGAGGAGGAAGAAGAGGAGGGGCAGGAGGGTTGACCTCTGATCAGGCTTCTCCAGAAACACCACTTAGCAGCCCAGGGGACCCCACTGAGAACGGAAGACATGTTGTATGCGAACATGTCTGCCATTGAGCACCAGTCCCCGGGGCTGTCAGGATATCTCTGCTGCATCCCACGGAAATGCCATGCTCTCTGCCTTGTGATAGAAGCCAGTTTCTCTCATTCATACCACTGGGGTTAAACTTTGTCCTTGCCCCTGCCTACAATACAGTTGCCTTCCCCATCTATCTATCCACAGCTAAAACACACAAAGACCCGGCCCAGTGGGCTGCAGTGACAATAACTCCCCAGCCTCCACCTCTGAGCACACATTTTTGGAGGTATACCCTTCTGTATGGCAAGAAACAGGTAGAAGGTTTCATATTCATCACCAGAATTGCAGGCTATTCCAAAGAAGGCCTGGAGGCAGGTTTGTGGCAGTCTATAGCCCATATATAGGTTTATTTTATTTACACACACACACACACACACACACACACACACACACACACACACACACATACACGGTTTCACGTAGGTGACAATCTTTGCTCCATAGATTATCCTACACCTGCTCTCCTATTTTGATTTATGATGCCTTAATAGGTCCTTCTGTGTCCCCTGAATTCTTTTCTAGAACTAAGTAGGGGATAGATGGGCAAGGGTCAGTGCTTCACGCTCTTCCGTGGCTAAGGGGTTGAGTCCAGCCTTTCCAGGCCCCAGGAATGAAGGTAGTAGCTTCCTTTCTAGGATACTCATTGTGGAAAATTGCAGGCAATTTGAATTGGTCATGGAGAGGCAAAAGATGTATGTCTAGGTAGAGCTGACTCTCGATCCTGAAAGTAAGGAGCTTGGCACTAAGCAGAGTATATGCCACTGTGGTAGTCTAACCATTAATTAAGTCAGGGCCAGTGTCTCCCGAGAGGCAACACAATTCAAAGGTAGGGGTGAGGGGTTGGGGGTGAGAGCTCCAGCTGCTTTAAGCTCTTCTAGAAAGAAGCAAGTGACCCATTTGCTTGCCCTCATGCCCTCATTTGCCTGACCACTCTGCTGGCTGCAGGAGGAGAGGTTAAGAGGCCAGGAAGAACCTCGCCTGGGGCTGGTTAGTGTGGCTATGGGGAAATAAGCAAGTCTAAAAACCACTGTGGCCACCTTTACCACAGAGCCTGACCACAGAGGTCTGTACAGCATTCCAGATGTGTGACAATTACATATCTGCCACCTCACCCTGTTCCCTGGAGCAAACTGCTCAAGACTCCAGTTGCTTAAGAAGCCTGGAGAGAATGTTTTGTAAGCCCAGGCCTTGGGAAGGATGCCGTCTGCTGCACCACCATTCAGGGGAAGGAGAAGGAAGAATGGACTCTCTTAGCAGTGAGGTTGGAACCTCAGGGGCCTCTGGCAGGTCTCTGAAGTGGCCCTGCAGATAGAGGGTGGAGCCAGCTCTGTGGGTAGGATGATGGATCAGGCAGGAGAGGGGAACTTTCCAGAGCTAACCTGCTCTTAATCACCAACTCACAGCCAGAACTAAGGTAGATGGTACACAAGACTGTTGGCTCTGAGCGCAGCCAGAGGCTGCAGTCTCTGCCCTAGTGGGTAGAAACTGGTAAGTCTGTTAGAAGATGAACATTCAGGCCTAGCGTCCTGAAGAAGTCTCCTCCTGCTGTCTCTCGAGTATCCATTGTTGGTCTTCAAATACCACTAAGATACCAAACTATATGATTACGCAACTAGGCGGGTTAGTCTACACAGGTACCTCTTGAGGTCCAACCCAGTTAGGGGACCGGAGGGGGACATGGGCCTCCCATGCTCACTGTTTTACTAAAGAGTTACAGGTCACACAGACACAAGGATTAGACAAGTGATGAGAGAGTAAAACTCACAGAGGGGACACTGGCTAATCCTGACAGCTCTCATGTCAGACGAACCTGGATTCCAGACCCAGGTTCTAATAAAGTGACTTTGGCAAGCTGTACAACACCTCACCCTGACCCAAATTTATTGCTCTGTAAAGAGCACGGCATTACTGACAGGGTGGGGGTGGGTGGCAATGGGGTGGGACCCAGGGCAAAGATGTCACTTTGCATGGAGCCTTCCTTCACCACAGACTGTCTCCTGGCTGAGCTCGGGGGAGGCAACACCTTTGGGTGGGTAGCAAAGGGTGATTTCAGAGAGGAGGCCAGGCCTGCCTGCACAGGACTCTTAGGAACAGGCAAATTACATTGGAGGTGAGCAGGGAACTGCCCTTCAGAACTTCCTTGTGGCCACACCCTCCCCTTGCCAAGCCTCATTTAAATGGATTATTGTTTATTGGCAGCTTATTCCATCTCTCGGGTTATGAATTATTTACCAGATAATGACTTCATAATTGTTAATGAGAGATGCCCCAAGGACATGCTGACATATCTTCTAAAGCCACAGTGCTAATTGTGGTGGAGTCCCAGAAGCTCTCATGGGGGCATATCCAGTGTCACTCCTGGGGACAGCCTGACAGGACCTTGGGAATCCACAGTGAATCCAACCCCCTATGATATAGGTAAAGACAATAGGCTCCAATCAGCTCAAAGGGATGTGTTTCCATGGGAAATGGAACTAGATACATCTTGGTGGCTGTCTCGGATGCTTCTGTGTGGAGGTGGTCCACTCTCACTTCCTAGATATAGAGATCACTGGACTGGTGTGTTCAGTTAGCCATGGCAGCAGAATAACGGAGTAGTGAAGGCCGTGGATAGGCACAGCCAGGATATCTCTGAAGGTGCCTTTGGTCCTGAAGAGGGCAGGAGTTAGGGTCCCACTCTGATGGGGCCCTTGCCCTTTAGACTAACAGCAAATCTCTATACAGTGCCACACTTTAGACATTATTCCTGATAATACTTTATAATGTTAAGTAAACATTTTCAGAACCCTTATCTGCAGCTGAAGTTGGCGAGGCTTGGGGGTTATCCTCTGCACTGGGAAGGAGGCAATGCTGGTATTTGAATCCAGGCAGTCTGATGCTGGCAACTATGCTTTGAACCTCTGCAGCTTACTAGAAATGTGCCTAGTTATGGATGGCAATGCGTGACTATTGAATGTGCATTTCTAAGTGTGGCTTGAATGTGAGATGGTAGACAAGGGTCTGGGTTACAGCAAAGGTTGGGGAGATCTTCCTGACTCCTAAACCTTAAATCATATTTCCAAGTCTTCTTTGTGACACACCCCAGGGAGTGTTCCAGAGATGGAGTTCCAGCCTCTGCCCTCAGGAGGGTTCTATGATGGGGTAGGACCAGGGCCCAGTACTGGTGAGCATGTCTATACTCAGTCAGCAGTTCCTGGTGTGTGGGCTCTGGCTCAGCTCTGCAGGGCCACTCTCACATGCCTAGAGGAGGCCAACAGCTAGGTGAGGAGCCAGATACACAGTAGAAGGCCCATAGCAGCACTGAGAGGAACCTGGGCTGAACGGGTGTTGGGAGTGTCCCAGCCTCAGGGTTTCACTAGAGAAGAGAGTTCTCATAGAAGCACAGTGCTAGGAAAGATGAGACACTTAGGTTTAAGAGGACAAAGTGCTCCGAGGAGTACATTAGCCCGACAGTCAAGACGGAGCAAAGTCCATCAGCCACTGGCTGGCACGAGGCAGATTTCTCTCACTGGATCCAAATGTGTCAGCAGCTGCACCGAAGCGCTTGCCTATGCAAGATGGCAGAGCACTCCAAATGCATGTTAGAAAGCCTCAGGACTGGTGTTAAATAAATAATCGCACTATTTATTCTGGGATGGAGAGGCAGGGAACCACTCTATGTGCTAATGGGAGGGTGGGGCTCCAGCTTCATCTGGGCGGCCTCATGCGCGCACAGCCCTGAGCATGGAGCTCCAGAAGCGGCCTTCTGAAGACTCTCTCTGTGTTCTGATTTTATTTCCCATGGTCAGCATCTGCCTGGGTACCTAGGGAAGGGGCGGGAGTGGATTAATTGTTACCTCTGTGCTGTTATTAGTTTACTGCGTAAAAGCAGAAATATGCTTTAATGATTTCTTTTTTGTTGTTGTTGCTGCTGCTGCTACCTTACAATCCAGATGCTTTTATCTAAATGAGTTGCTACAAATCAAAGGAAGGGCCCACGAGGGTTGCTAGGCTGCTTCGGTCTCACATGCATTGGAAGGCAAGCTTCGGTTCTGTGAATGAGGCTTAAATATCTCTATCCTCTCGCATCCAGCTTGCTCATAAGTGAGAGTAAAACTACCGATTAGCAGCTGTAATGAGTGAGCCTCCAAGTGGCCTAGATTGGAGGAGGATCCAGAAGCAAGTGACATGGTCTGCAGGCTTTGATGACACTTCTGTTTCCAATGTAAGCTTTGGGCTGGGGATTCTTCTCATATGGTTCCTGCAATCTACCCAGGGCTTAGTATGGTGGTCTGCTTAAGAGACGTCTGTGAAACACGTTCCCTCCATAGCACTTAGGGTAAATTCTTGTTGCATGCTTCAGATGTTATCACCCTCTGTTTGGATGATGGTCCCCCTGCAAGAAGGCTTGTTAAGGACAGAGCATTGGTCGAAGCTATCTGGATAGCAGATGTGGCATAATACATAGCGTGGCTGCCAATAAGTGCTTCAAGGAATGAAGGAGTGAGCCTTTTGCTTCACGGTGTGCTGAGTTTACATCCTGCAGCCCCCACTGCTTCTGGCACTGTCTGTTCCAGGCAGAGGTCATGGTGGAGGGAGCAGAGAAAAATTCAGGGTGATAAGATAAAAGTTGAAAAGACGTTTTATTTGTTTTAATGAGACAGTATCTCAATATGCAGCCCGGGCTCAAGGTCCACTTTTCTCTGCTACTGGGCTTATAGGCATATAGCAACAAAATGGATTAAAAATACTTTTGAACAGGTTTTAATTGTGAGTGAGATCGTCTCTAATGGATGAAGACCCGCAAGTTTAAGAGCATGGTCACTCAAAATGCACATGTGGTCCTTTACTAGAGCAGTGCTGGCAAGACCATTATGAGCCTCTTTTTAAAAAAAGGTGTTCCACCCTAAGCACTTCACAGAGCCCAGGCTGGGGCTAACCCCCATGCTTTACCCCTGGCTGTCTTCACAAAGAAGACAATTTCTCAACTGTTCCCAGCAGTCTTGGGCTACCAGGCGAGGATGCCTACAAGCTAAGGAAGGCCACTTAGAAAGTCAAACTTTGACACAAAAACAAACTCTGGGGTTTTCAGAGAAGCTATTTCTAGCCTAGGTGACAAACAAGGTTTTTTGTTTTTTGTTTTTGGTTTTTCAAGACAGGATTTCTCTGTGTAGCCCTGACTGTCCTGGAACTCATTCTGTAGACCAGGCTGGCCTCGAACTCAGAAATCCATCTGTCTCTGCCTCCCAAGTGCTGGGATTAATGGCGTGCACCACCACTGCCCGGCTGACAAACAAGGTTTTGAAGACAGTAGGAATTGGGATGAACCTTTCACCCTACCTGTCACCAGCTAAGTGGAATTCCTATGCACATACAGGCTCTGAGCTCCCTGGGTCCCTCCAGTGTATCTCCTGCCTTCTGATGGCCCAGGTATTAGTTGACAGTTTAAACTGGGAGCAGCCATTCAAGCTAGATATCATCCAGTAAGAACAATTCAATTAGAATTCCTGGCGGACAGACCTAGGCCTCTGGTAAAGATGTCTGGGCCATGACCCTGTTCCCTGAGGCTGGGCACGCTGGCCAGGTGGCATAACTGAACCCTTCCCTCTGTATCCCCTCACAGTATCTCCTTAGATTCCTCTCATTGACCCCCTAGTCTCCCTCCATCTTCCTCCAGTCTCCTCACAGGAGTTCAGGGTTAGTCCCTTTCTGATAGATGACTCTCACAGTTACTGGTACAGTGGACTTGAAGTTGGTGGCTGTCTCTAATTCCAGGGTCCTCTCCATCACACTACCTATGAGGATAAGGTCTGTGGTTCTACAGTGTCTGGAAGAATATGATATTACATCCTCATGGATTGACTCAGCCCTGTGGGACTGTGGAGAAGAGGCTAGACCCTGCTCTCTAGAAGCTAACGGTCAGAGCAGGAAAATGAGATCCCAAGACAGGGGATACAGACATAGCCAGGGAATGTGGGGTGCCAAGGAATCCTCTGGTAAGGCCACAGAACACAGACAAAGGGACTTTATTTTAGACAGGTTTAATTCAAGAAGTACTCTGAAATGTAACATAAATAGAGACAAAGGACCCAGCTGAGTGTCAAGTCCGAGGCAGAGGTGAGGAAGAAAGAACAGAGGACACTAAAGAGATGGGGGACTGGGGAAGAGCCTTAGGGCATTGGTTCTCAAATTGTGGGACTTGACCCCTTTGGAGTCCCATATCAGATATCCTGCATATCAGAGATTTACATAATGATTCAGAATAGTAGCAAAATTGCAGTTGTGAAGTAGCAACAAAAGTAATTTTATGGTTGGGGCTCATCGCGACATGAGGAACTGTGTTAAAGGGGCTCAGCATTAGGAAGGTTGACAACCACTGCCTTAGGATGGGAGGAAGAAGAGCCACAGATCGTCAGTTCACACAGCAGAGGAGGGCAAGGCTGTATGATAGGAGGGAAGCCACCGACATCTTGGAGAAACTTTTGATGGAAACACAGAGGGTTCTAGAAAGAGGGTGTGCAAGAACACACCAGCCAGCGTCAGGGCCTAGGTAAGACCTGTATCCAGATGGTGGCCATGGGCACGCTGCTTTTTCAAGGGACTGACCACCCAGATGTCCAGTGGAGGAGGTGGGTTATGGAGATGGTCCAGGAAAGGCAGCAAGAACAAATGGGAATGACTGAGCATATATGGTGGCCAGAGCAATATTGGGATGTCTTCATGGCTCATCCTTGGGGTAGGGACCACAGAGGTCTAACAGAGATGGTTAAGGGGCCAGAAAAGGAGAGGAAGAACCGGTACTTCAGGGAAATGAGGCTCCCCTAAGTGGGGAGTGGAGGCTGGCAGAGGACCAAGGGCATCAAGGGCGTCTACACAATTGACTCAGGAGAAGTGAAGCTGCAGTAAGTGTAGACACCCACAGCCTGCACATGAACCCACTCACTCAGGAGGCATGGGTGGTGATCTTGAGGGTGTAGATGTGCAGGGATTTTGTTTATTGGGGGAAATGTACTAGGAAGGACTGACTGGATGAGGTGGTTGCACAGTCCCAGTGACAGAATCACAGGGTGTATGTAGTACAGGCCTGTTCTCAGTGCCAGTGAGATTGGCATTGGCTTCCTAACTGCTCCAGAGCCCAGAGGTCTGTTCCTACCACTCTTAACCCAGTCTTCAGTTCTGCACAGCCTTGAGTCTCCAGCTCACCACTCCTGGCAGCACAGAAGTCAGATTTCTCTCTCACTGCTTCTGGGGCTTTTTTATTACTTGGGCAATTTCCATCCAATTTCAGGGGACAGGCAGCAGCTCTTCACACATTGTTCCTGAACTGGCCTGCTTTGTATCAGGACTCAGTAAACTGGGTCCTGGGATGTCTCTACTGGTCAACAGGGGTCATAGTGAGCTTCATCATCTTCTCCTATCCTCTGAGAGCATGAATAAATAAAGAACATGTTCAGTTCTGGGTCCATTTATGATAGGTACTCAAGAAAGACAGTCCTGGCTAGTTTGTAGAGTTGGTATTGGTGAGGTGTGGACAGACATAATTCAGAATGGCATTAGACACAGTTCCTACCCTTCAGGAATGGACCGATGGTAGGCCAAACAAATATCCACTATAGGGACATCAGTCTGGGGCATACAGACACAAAAGCCCTCAAAAATGTACTCCATCTGGTATGCCTAGTGAGAACTGTCAAATTAACCTCTGTCCCCATCCCAAATCTATGCATGTTTTCCCAAAGTTGGGACAAATCTGAGTTCTATGTCAACTTGCACCGGCAACAGGGTATAAGAAGAGCCAAACTAAGGGTTATCGTTTAAGGAACCAAAACCACTACTCCAAGGCCTCCTCAACTGCCTCTTTCCTGGAGAATATCCCAATGAAATCTGTCTTACAGCAAAGCACACTTCCAAATTTCTTCTTTATCCTGTTTGCTGGGAAGGAGATAGTTCTTGAACCTCACGATTCACTGACCCAACAGTCACAGAAGTAAAACATCCCCCAAGGTCTAGGACTATGGATAAGACTGTCCCTCCCTCCACCCCAGCTCCAAGTCAGAGATAGTATTAGATTCATGGCAACAGCCTACAGCTCTCTGGGTCAGGAGCCCATCAGTCTGTGCTATGCCTTCTCTATTACTAGGTTGCAGCTGCTGGAGGCATAGTTGGGTGATGGGCACCTTTATGGTGGCATCTGATCCAGGCCCAGCCTGTAGCTTCCTCTAACTTTCTGATTGCAATCTCTGGTACCTGTACCCTGGGATCATAGAAACACAGGTTTTTAATCTGTCTCTGTGAAGAATCCCTGAATACTCTATTATCTTCAATTGCACTATCACTGAGTCCTAAGACAAGGCTCTCTGATCAACAGAGAATCCTATCATGGAAGGTACCCTTGCTGGCTTGGTGCTGGAAGATAAGTGCAGAGTATCTGCTGATCCTAGGCAGATGCTGTAAGGCTCCTGGTCAGGGGAGCCCAAGAACATGGGGTTGGCTAGGTCAGCTGAGCCTTAGCTATCCTGAAACCCTGCACTCCCACCCCACCCTCATCTTCCTTCATCGCAGGGTCTTCCCCTTTAGTGGTAGCAAATTTGTGAGTCCAGTTGCAGGCTCTATTATTGATATAGACATATGGCTGGCTTGCTGGAAGGTAACAGAATAATGCTACAGTTGCTTTTCAAAAGATTTATGCTTTCATCAGGTAGGTCACCCCCACATACATACCACCTGCCAATCCCCACCCTACTCTCTCCTGGATTGACAGTCCTGAATCTAAATGTTAGGTCAGGTCTCTAAATTTAGCATCAGGACATAAATGGCTATGTATAGTACATTCTCAGCAATGTATTTTGTGGTACTGCTACAGTAGATGACTCAAAATATCTTAGAAGTCTACCTCTAGGGCATTAGGTAGGCAATGTATATGTAATATATATATTATCCTTAACATAAGAAGCTTTGATAAATGGTATAGATTTCTAATCACTGAGATAAAATGCTCCTTTAACATACTATTGAGTCAAAACATTTACTAAGTAGTAGTGGGTATAGTGTAATCCATGCATGTGTGCACGCAAACATATGTGCACATTTTATGTATGTACATGAGAAAAAAGAGACAGCAAAATGTTAATCTCTGTAAAATATAATTGTATCATTTACACAAGTTTAGGTTTTCCTCTATATGAATATGTACATATATACATGTATGGTTTTTTTGGTGTTGGAGATTGAATCTGGGGCCTTGTGTATTCTAAGACTTCCTTTTGCCACTGAGCTGCCCTCAGCTCTTAGAGATGATCTTTTAAACCATAGTATTTTCATGATGCATAGTAATACATTTTAATAACAAAAAGAAATTGAATTGTAAGATTTGAACTTTTTCAACTATAAAAAGAACAACAGTTTTGAGGTATTTTAAGGTTTTGTAGCTGTTGGTCACCTCCAGATCTTTCTCCCTACCATACACTCAAGATCTGGTTGAGGCCAAGATGGCTGAGGGAGCCCTGGGTACCTGTGATTCACGGTAAAACTCTCATCAACCATTAAGTAAGTGACCAGCTCCATTTCCCTCTTCCCTAGCCCTTCAGAATGAGAGAAGACAGCCAGTTTTGTCCATGTGAGATGTCTCCCTCATTCCAGATTTGTAAGTAGAGACTTACCTTGCGCTGTCCGTCTCTGGTCAGCTCAGGATTCGTCCCCAGGATGCAAAAACTTCGATGGCCACCAGCACTTAGCAAAGCATGAGCATAGCGGGGAAGCCAGACAGTCTGGAGAGAGAGGGGGGGGAAAGAATGGGGTTGGGGTGGGGAACAACTATCATTTTTTGTGAACTATCTATTTTGAGTTCACAGATGACCCCCACACACACACACCCTTAATGGATGCTTGTGTCCACCTCAGGTTTTTCCATGATTCTGATTCCTCCTCCTGTAGATTCTCTTAAACAAGGGTACCAAACCCTACCATAGCACTCCCAGATGATGGGGTACAGTGAGCAGTACCCCGTCATCTTCCCCATCTTCCAAGCAGGCTAGCTCTAATCCCTATCACTGAGACTTTAGCAGGAAATAAGAATGATGGCATTGTTGCCCACTCAATCCATACAAAGCAGTTCAAGATGGAAGACCCCAAGAAATTCAGTCTTCAATCTAATGCTGAAAAAGACCATAAAGTCCAGAATTACAATAACAAATCATTACTTCTTTTAGACAACGGGGAAGAAGACCTTGAGGAGGCGAAGAATAGAATCCCTGGAGAGAAATGTTTTAAATACAGATTTAATACCTACTAGAAAGAGGCTATCTATTAAGGGAAGGAAGAGTGATCCCTTGTTCACTCTTTCAAACGTAATATATGAGAAAGCCATCACCATGATGGGAAATGGCGTCCCTCCCTGCAAAAGCACAGGACTGTCATTACCTGGGAATCAATATATTTTTTTAATGGAATATATCATTAGCAATTGATTTTCCTTTTTCCTCTTAGCACTCCAGGGTCCTAGCTAGCAGGAGAAAGCTTTAATGTGGTATGAAGGATTTGGACAGGTAAATAAGTTATTGTAAACGAATCTCACCTCATGGCCAGCATCTGACGACACGACAGGTCGTTTGCTGATTCTCTCTACCTAAGCTTTTTCAGCTGGCTCTGACAGGGACACCCATGAGCCATATCAAATAGCCATTTGAAAGCTGAATGTGGCAGAAATATTACTTTTCCCAAGGACAGAGTGTTCCCTTTATGATTAAGAAATAACCTCTGTGGGGAGGCAAAGTGAACCCAGGTCACCATTTAATTTTGACACTGAGCCAAAGTCGTGAATACATTTCCTCCACCAAGCCAGTGTGACGCATGCAGAGACATCGATCACTCCAGCCACAAGGTATTGGCAACAATGGTGATCGGAAGATCAATGAATTTCTGGGAAAGATCCTCAGCAGCTAGGTGCTGGTGAAGAGAGAAGTCTAAAAGGTAGTGGTCACGCTGATTTTAGGTTCTCAAGAACCTCATTCATTCATCCATTCATCCATCCATTCCTCGTTCATTCAGTTACTATCGAGTATCTACGGCATGTTAGGCCATGTTCTAGGCAATGGAAACGCATGAATGAACAAAACAAAACGAGTAGCACTAGCATCATGGAGTCCACGGTCTAGTGGGAAGAAATAAACAAGAAACAATGAACTTAATGGGTGAAAACTGCATTAGAGGAGGTGGGTACCATTTGTAGGGATGAAGCAGAACATGTTGCTATCTGTGGCCTGCTGTCCAATTTCAATAGAGTGTGTCAGCATCATAGAGTGTGACATTATGCACATACTGGAAGGGAGTGGGGAATGGGTCACATAGGAGTCTAGGACAGAGGGAAGAGCCAGTGCAAAGGGTTTTGGGAATTGGGACATCCCAAA
>CM052705.1:24195114-24257692 GCA_028551405.1 Uromys caudimaculatus
AAAAAAAAATCGATAAAAAGCAAATAACCCTTTTCTAGTAATATTTCCTTTTTAAAAACAGGGTCTCTCCACACATAGCTGTCTTAGAGCTTGCTAGGTAGTCCTAGCTAGACTCAAACTCACAGAGATCCTCCTGTCTCTGCTTCCTGAGCGCTGGGCTTCAAGAAATGTACCACTATGTCTGGCTCTGATAATAATTCTGATCCAAAACCCAACATTTTAAACCCCTCAATTTCAGAGGATCATGGCACGGGGAAATGTCTCCGGATGGACTCTAAGAAGTCGCAGGATCAGGATAATAACACTTCTCTTGGGGACTTGATCCTGGTTATGTCTGGTCAAACTGATCCCTTCTCTTCCATTAACTGAATTACTAAAGGACAATTTCCAATCTTAACAAAAATGACATTAAAAAACAAAAGGACAGAGGATTCTCTTTAAAAAGCCACACCAGGTAATGCCACTGCTTGTAAATGAGATCTATAACCTTCACCTCCCAGGGTACTTAACAGATGAGACTGACTTTGACAAGACAAAGACCATTATGAAAAACAAGAAACCAAAATGGGCTGTTTGGGTTAAATGCCAAGAGATTTCAAAATCTAAGTCAGAGAGCCATTTCAACTCAAAATCCGTGAGTACAGATGATTTCTGACATGAACCAAACTGATAGCCAAGAGAATTATAAACAAGGGCCCTAGGAGATTTTAACATCTCTATAAAAGACACCATGTTTTTGGTTGGTTTTTTTTTTTTTTTTTTTTTTTTTTTTTTTTTTTTTTTTT
This sequence comes from Uromys caudimaculatus, assembly GCA_028551405.1. NCBI lineage: Eukaryota > Metazoa > Chordata > Mammalia > Rodentia > Muridae > Uromys > Uromys caudimaculatus. The sequence continues at coordinate 24,195,900 of CM052705.1, forward strand.
TTTTTTTTGAGAGAGAGAGAGAGAGAAACTGCCTGCAGAAAAGAGAAACCAATTAGGGAGTCTCCAGTTTGATATAGGATCAGAAAGCAGCTATGCCTGACTCTTGACCATACACCCCAATTACGGTTCTAGCACTCAGCAGTCCAACACCCTTTGGCTGGCTAGGGAACAGAGATTCCCTCTTTCTTGGAAAGCAAAGGAAAGGAGCTGGAGGCTATAAGCTGAAAGGAGAAAATGAGCCTCAAGCCCACCTCCTGCCAGCCTGTTTGCAGGGTCCCCAGCAGCCTTGGCATGAGGCTCAGACATTCACTCCAAGCACACCCGTAGAGGGAACACTCATTCATACTTGCTTTCTTTCAAGAAGACAGAAAAACAGGCCATCCATTAATAATATCAACCATGGGCTCACCAAAGCCTGCAGGCATCTTGCCAATACAAAAATAAGCATCAGGTTTATCCATTAAGTTCACAACAGTTCACTGGGCGGAGGGGTCCGGAAGGCTCTGCTTTTAAAATGGAGAGTGGGGATGCAAGGACAGAGCACATTCTGAAAGTCCACCCAGCACCACGCAGAGATTTCCCATTTCCATTAAGGTCTAGAGTTGGCCACTGATGAGATCCATGACTTGTTTTCAACTACTAGCGAGGCCCTGCCTGGCAAGCTTTATTGTGGACATTTATTCCTCAAAGCAAGCTTGTGTCTGCTGAGGCCATGCTGCCTGTTTAGAGAAATAGCAAAGTATCCACAAAGCTCGAGGTTCACAAAATCCAGCTTCCACGCCATTTTCTCTTTACCTTTCCTATCAAGTTGATGAAGGAACCAAGAACTTTTATTATCTCCCATTTTACAAGTGAGGAAACAGAGGCTCTCAGCAAATAAGAGGTGTCCCAAGTCACACAGAAAGTTAATAGGGAGACAGAACCGGAACTCTGGATGCTTATACACTCTTGTTGTGGATGAGGATGGACCTGTCACTGAGGATCCTAGCGGGGTCCCATGCTTGCTGCACAGTGACCACCTGGACGGAATCAAAGGAGAGTAAAGGTGTAGAGACCACCCGCATTTCAGTCAGCCTGTGGTGAATCTACACCCCACACAGCCCCCAAACAGCCAGGTTGGGGCAGGTGACCTCGCCCTGCTTCCACGTTCCCCTCCTCCACCTGCTCCGGGCTTGTCAACAGTGAGTAACTCTCCTGATTCTTTGCAATCAGTAAGATGATTAACCCAGCCGTCCCCACTCAGTCTCCTCATTATCGTCCTCCACCCCACAAGACAAAAGTTGAGTTAAATGACATTTAAATTCTTCCTAATAAGAGGAATTAAGTTCTGAAGAGGGTTTTTGTCAGAGTGCTTCCGAGCCAGAAGCCACTGATGTGTAAGAAGTTTTCACCCTCTCCTAACTCCAGGGACCAATTTTTACCCATCCTTGGGTCAACTCTCTGTCCTTCTCTCTCGCCATCAAGACAATGACGATGACGTGTACAAGCTGCCTGTCTACAAAAAACCGCTATTTTAGATTATTCCAGGGCAGGACTTTTGCCAGCTACCTTTCATGAGAACCCTGATTCCTCTCTCCCTCTCTCCTCTGTGACCCACACAACACTCACTGTTCAAAATGCTAAGCAGACACAGACACATTAGCTATCATTGGCTTATACTACTGATGCTTGGATTAGGCCACTTCTTACTCTACAGGCTGATTTGTGTGTTCCCAAACCCATCTATGTTGAAACCTCAACGCCCTACATGACTGTATTTGAAGGTAGGGACTTCACTGCAGTAGTTACAACTGTGGACTCAACCTAACAGAATGTTTGAACTGGTACCTTCATAAAAGATGGTACATCATTAACAGGTCTCCCCTGGCATCTCCCCATGAGGACAGAAGAGGAGGGTTTCATCTTGAGGCCAGGAGAGCACTAGAAGCTGCCCATTGAGGACTGCTCTGAGACTCTCCACTTGCAGGACAATGATGTCATTTTTCAATGGTGAAGCCTCCCAGACTGTGGCATTCTGTGATGTCAGCTTGAACCAAGTCACACCTGCCTCATGACAACAACAGGCTCCCCAAGTAGCCCTGTTGCTACAGGGATTGTGCTAAACCCTGAGGCTGGTCACAGATCTCCTCAGCAAAGAGGCATCACTTATGGTCCTGGGACCCTGGGGAGTCCAGGCAAATGAAGCTCTTCCTTAGTGTCCTGATCTCAGACTCCCAGCTCTTCTCTGTAACAGGACATTCATCTGCCCCTCCCCCTAGAAGTTTCCCAGCAGTCTGGAACATGGACACTTTGCCTGCAAACACTGGAGACTGTCAAAATATCAGCATGTGTGCCACCCATGAAGCCTTCCAAATAGGCCAACCTGGCATCAATGGACCCATCCCTTAGACTCCTCATTGTCTTGGGGTGAAAAGAATGTAGAGACATGGAAAATGGGGTGCTCATGGCTTGAATGGATTCTATTATGCTACCACAAACTGCCAGAAATCTAGACTGAAGCATTTCAGGAAATAAAGTTTACAGAGCACACTTACCCAAACTATTTTTCCCATTAAACACCTAACCCTTCAGAAATGAACAATGATGCAGCCAACTCAGTCATACCACTCAATAGCAGCACACAACCTCTGTCCCCACCACACGGTTATATAGATGTTTCTGTCACTGGGGCAGGACCTTTGTACTTCCTATAGTCGCCACAGTGAGGGAACACTGAAAGCACCGACTGGACTTATTGCAGCCTGAATTGCTCACCGTGGCATCAAAGATGTCAGCAGAGGGGTACACCTGGCATATAATAGATGCTCAGTGAAGCCTACCGAAAGACAGAAAATGTATCCAAGATGTAACTCATCTTCCACAATTTTCTTTTGAACATCTGGAAGATAGTCACACCATACTTTTCTGACTGGAATACAAATTAGTTTGTAGAAAGAAAAAAAAAAAAGAAACCAGACATCGCTTCCAGATTCCGCACTTATAAACAGGCCCACATCCTCCTTTAAATTGCAATAATTCCTTCCCAGATGTTGCTTCTCCTTCAGACCCATAAATTTAAGCTTTTCATGATGACGCCTCACATTTGCCTGGCACTATGGACTGTTTGGAGCGTTTCTGCATCTCTCTGCCTCATTAGACTGTCTTAAGTGCCCTGAGAGGCGGGACAGCACCAACATCCCTAATTCACGGACAGGAAGGCCAGCTGCTGCTGTACCAAGCAGTCCAGGGTGGGTGTGAGCTCCTTTCTTGTGTAGGGAGACACATGGCATCCCTTTGTCCAGCTCCGTCTAGGTAGACACGTGCAGTGGTCATGCCCACTCCTCTTTCACGAGGCTCTCGGGGATGCTGTCTCTTTAAAGCTCTGACTCAACTGTAGACAAGTTTCTCCTCTGGATTCCCCCTGACAGCTCCTGGGGCCAGGCTGTAACATTTAATCAAGACTTTCAGAAGAGTCTTGGGGAATGAAACCAAACAATAGGCCAGGAAGCAGGGGGGGAAGCCATGGAAGGAAAGCAATCCACAGACAGGCATGCTGGCCTCTAGCCTATTCTCAGGGGGTCCTGGCTCTGGCTAGGCTCAGCTTAGCTTTGCAGGACAGCCATACCTCAGCAGTAGGTGCACCTCAGCACCAGGTATCAGTCCCAGGGGAACTCATATCCAGCCAAAAGCATGATGTAGGTCTGGGCCCAAGAAGAGCAGCAGTTTCTTCTCATGCAAAGCCTGTTTTTCTCTGGGAACACTTGCTTGGTTATTTAGGGGTGCCTGCAGTCCACCCCTTAAACACTCAAGTAGCCAGTGCATCAGAAAGCACATCTGGGTGTGTCAGGGGGCTGGAGACAGTATCAGAAACAGAAGGGCTAGTCGATCTTCCAGCCTACTTCCAGGGTCTGGAATGGGTTACCCTGGTTTAGCTGTACCTGGTACTGCTTAAGGTCCCTCAGCCTCCCCTGCCTTCCTAGGCCTTGACTTCTTAAGAGCTTCGAAGAGGAAGGTTGGCAGGAAGTAGCCTTGCAGGGTACTGCCAGGGAGGCTTCAGGCTCTATCTGCATCCTCAAAGAGATAAAAAGAGGCCTGAGTCCTTCTCTAAGTTTAGGGTTTAGAGTCTGGCTCATAGGTTGCATGGCATAATTGGAGTTTCATGTCTCAGATGCACTGGTTCAGGAGGTTAGCTCAGTCTGTATTACAGACAGGAGATTTACCACCTAAGACAGCTATTCCCAACCTGTAGATGGAGACCTCTTTGGTGGTAGAATGGCCCTTTCACGGGTTGCTTAAGACCCTCAACAGTAGATTTACAACAGCAGAAAAATTATAGTTATGAAATAGTAACAAAAATAATTTTACGGTTAGGAGTCACTACAACATGAGGGACTGTATTAAGGGGTCTCAGCATTTGGAAGGTTGAGAACCACTGCTCTAAGACACCTGGGTCTAGGTCTCAGCTCTGCTACTTAGCAGCAGGTGACGCCACTGCTCACATCCTTTTCTACTCGCCTTAGTCTCATTCATCTGAAAGGGACAATAGCAGTAAATATCAAGGTTGCTCTGGCGTTCATTAATGTTCAGGTTGGGTCTCTGGCCCCATCCCATCCCACCCTCAGTAATTGGTAAATCCAAGTCCAGGTCCAGAGCCCAAGCCTCTAAGGCCAGCAGCTGATAACCCTCCCCCCGTTTATAGCCTCAAATGGACCTGGGAGGCCTTGCTTCTTCAGCCAGTAAAGAGCTATGTTGCTTGAATGGATCTGAGGTTGTTCCTATACTCTCAAAGGAAACAAAATTGTGAAAGAAAGTCTATGGAGATTATGAGATTTTTTTATCCAGATATGATGAATTATCCATTCAGGAAATAAACCACAGACAGGCATGTTTCTCCATACTCAAGCAGAAAGCAGTTATTACCAGGAATTTCTGTAAGTATGCTGTTTTTCTTGGCCAATGTAGAAGCTGCCGAGGAAATGAAAACAGAACGAGAGGCTGACTCGGTTTTCCTGATCACTACCAACATGTGCAGGTAAGTGGCTTGGGTGTACCAGGGCTTTATGGTTCCTCTGAAAGCCCTGGAGCCAGGCTGGGGGTGTGGCTCATTGGTTGAGTGCTTGCTTAGCATGCATAATGCCCTGGGTTGAATCTCCAGCATTATACATGTACATGTACAGAGGGGGATTACACACACACACACACACACACACACACACACACACAGAGAGAGAGAGAGAGAGAGAGAGAGAGAGAGAGAGAGAGAGAGAGAGAGAGAGAGACCACACCACTATGGCTCACCAATCTTACTGCTCTTGTGCAAACTAAAGCATTGACTGAGCCAGGCCACGCCCAGGGCAGCCTGTGGGAATGCATCCAGTCTCAAGACTATAGACTGCTGTGGATGGTGTCGTGATGCAGGCAGGAAAAACAACCGCAAGAAAGTGTGCAGCACAGGCTCATGGTCACACGACTAGCCAGGAGAAAAGCTGCAATGTGAACCCGGCTCTCCTAGTTCCTTGTCTCCTGTGTCTTCTTCCACCTGAGAATCTTTCTATACTTGCACTGTCGCCAAAGAGCTAGTTGGAAAGTCCCTCGCAAAGGTTAGACAACAGCACAGCCTTCCTGAAGAAAGTCCCTTTTCCACTCTCCAGTGAGCAGTAAATCAAATACTCCTTGCTGTATTTCTTTTCAAGTTTGATGTTTCTAAATTCAAAGACATCTATAAATAATACAGACTCATTTATATGTACATTTAAAGGATAGAAAAATAACAAAGACACCTGTAGATTCTTACGAATACTAATAGTCTACTCCCAATACAGTGGAAGCAAACGGCTAATGAGTGAGTTACTCTACTTCCGTCCCTCCGTAGCAAGGAGGGGCCGTTATTTCTCTGCCTCTTCCCACGGTCACATTTAGCCATCTGCTTCTTCTTTTGTATGTGGGACTGTGTATTTTTTTTCCTCTTCAGTTTTATATGAAACATTTAGCAATGAAGTAGCAAATAAAAATACTACATATTGTCTAGAATTCATATAAAACTGTACTTGGCTTTAATGAATCTAAAGGTTGATAAAATGAAACACATAGATGCTTCTGAAGGGCCTATTTATATTTTATTACACATTACACACATCGTACTCCATTGAGAAAATTTGGAAGGTGATGTTGCTCCCTCTGTCACAAGGAAGTGTGGCAAAGATTGCCATATCCAGAGGACATTTTTCCTTTGGAATACTGCACAACATCTTGCAATTACCACAATGGACAGAAATGGCTCAAGCAATTCATCTGTGCCCCCATTAGTCTTTGGAAGGAAGGGAACATCTCTTCCTCTAAAGAGTGTAGTCTTGGCATTACCTAGCTTTCACCTTCCATTTCTAGTCTTCATTCCAAATTGATGACCTGGCCAGAGCTCCCTCACCTCTGAATCAAACACTCGAGTCAGCTAGAAGCAGATCCAGTTGGCCTCTGCCCCAATTTTTGACCCACCTCCATCCAATTTGCTAGCCGGACTGACTGTGGTTGGTGGTGGGAGAGCTCTGGGCTAGAGGGTCCAGGAAGGCATTATGCCAATCCAGTCTGGTCACTGGAGGATCAGAGAGCTCGGAAGAACAGACTGATAGGAAGTTAGTCAGAGGGTCCCCGTGTCCCAAAATAAGGATTTAGATTTCAATTCTCTCATTGGGAGTTAATTCAGGAAGTCTCATGAGCAAACAGGGATGTAAGAAAGGACAGGAGAAAATAAAGGTGAGTGTATAAGCAAGCAGAGTACCATTGTGGGCAAGCTGGACTTAGTCCTACAGGGCACCCTCTAAAGGACTGTGGAGCGCACCTCAGACCTGTCCACCAAGACGTGAGGATAATTCCCACCAGGATAATTCTCACTGTGTTCTATCTACTACTGGTGCAGAATGCTCCACCCCATACCCCTAGCCTGCCCCAAGGCTAGGCTGTGGGCTAGGAGGGTGAGCTAAACACCCCCATGCAGAGACAGGGAAGAAGTGGGAGTTGCTAGAAGGTGACCACTCTCTCAGTTCCAGTGGCAGACTTTAGTACTCATCAGTAATACATGCACTGCTAGTGACTACGGCCTCAGTGCCTGTTCTCAGACTGTTATGAGGGGGGGTGAACTGCTCTATACAGTGTAGCAGACCTCGAGTATGCCCATCCCCAGCAGCAGCCATGTCAAATGTGTTTATAATGGGATCATCTGGTATCTGTCGGCCGAGCAGCAACCATGTATGAAAAATACCATTGAGGAGCAAATTAAGTGGTCTGTCTGCAAGCAGCCTGTTTAGATGAAGAAGGGCTGCTGTTGACAAATCTATTAAAATTATACATAAATTATCTAAGAGTACATGGATACATGTTCAGAAGGAGGGCATTGATCTTGGGCACTTTACATACGGCCTGGATTAATTCATCTTGCCTCACTTGAATGGAATAGTGATGGCTAAGAGAAGAGGTGGGAAAAAGAAATTATGCCTGCCACCTGCAAGACCCAAAGAAACACTGTGTGTTTTCATTTTTCAAGATGATGACTTAAAACGCCAAGACGTACAGGTATTGCCAAGGTCCTCCACGAATAGGGTCAGAATGTAAGACTCTAGATGCCTCCAGAAAGAAAGAACCGGAAGTGGAGAGGTCGGGTGGACTCTCCCATCAGGCAGAACTGGAAAAGGGATGGAGGCAAGTGCTTTATTCGATGCTCCAGAAGGGCTTGAGGGCATAAGGTAAAAGGGGAGGGAGCCAATGGAAATTGCCGTAGCTGAACACGAAATAGTGTGGGTGGGTGAGCTAATCCCTCGGGGGGCCTCTGAGAGCCAAGGAGAGTACAGCTTCCTCTTGTCTCCTCACAGAGGCCAGGAAGTTGGAGCATTTTGTTCAACTTCCATTTGTCCTTGGCTGAGGGTTACTGGCAGGGAATGAACTCCTTGGCACTCCATGTCTGCCCCAAGTGGTCAGCAAAGGGTTCAAGGACTCTGGGGACAGAGCCTCTAACAAGTGCAAAACACACTGTGCTGGGGATTCAGAACCTCTGATTATTTGGATGGGATTCAATTTTCTACTTTCAAAAGTCTAACAAAACCAGACTAACCCCCAACCCCCATGTAATCATGGAATAATATTATAATCATTTTGCATGAAAACTGCATAATTCCCCTGATGGAAGTACTGGCTTTGAACCTCTCAGGGCTTCACTCGCTACATTACTTTTCAAAGTCTGAGGTAGCAGGTTCCAATTATCTGAAAAACATTTAAAACAGTAAAATGGCACAATACCTAGTGTGATCCAGACGGAGAGAATGCACATTTTCCAGGACAGGCACCCTGATTAGTGACTGTGATTGTTAAACACATTTCAGGTAATATAGTGATAATGGACATTAATAGTCACAATAGTGCTGAAGTGCTGAAATATAATCATTTCTGATTATATTACTATTTCCTTTTGTGGAGCACAGTGCATATTTCCAAATGACTCTGAACTCATTAACTGATACAAAAGCCCAGTGGTGGGTTCACAGAAAGGGGGTCAGAAGGGTCTCACAGTTCCTGGTATTTGGAATGGAGGAAACATGGAGTGGAGTTCATAGGGTGCCCAGCAAACCCAGCCTGCTCTCTGTCCTTTGGCTTCCTTAGAGACCTATTTCACAGGCATCAGTGACCAAGGGGCCAATAAGAAATGCATCAGTGTGCCATATAGCAAGCTAATGTGCTTTAAGTGAGAATTCTACATATGAACACTTTTGTCTATGTCTATACACACGGCCATCTTTCTGCCATCCCTTAGTAGCCCTCAAAAAAGTATGATGCCTTTTATTTAATATAGGCAATTGTATCAATTAACAGAATGTATAAAAGTAAAAAGGACTCAGTAATTAATTTAGTTGACATAGCCATAGTAATTAGTCTTGGGATAATGACCTCACTATTTTAGTATAGCTATAAATATTTTTTTCTTATTTCTTTTTTATTAATTATATTGTGCCAGGTTACATAAGGTCATTTTCACCAAGTATATAATTTACTTTATATAAAATTTTTTGAAATTTATTCTCATGTGTGTGTGTGCGTGTGCACACACGCATGTGTGTATACACATATGTGTGTCAAGGGAGATTACAAGAAGGCTGCTGAATCCCATGGAGCTGGAGTCACAGGGGTTGTAGCCACCTAATCTGGGTGCTAGAAACTGAACTCGAATCCTCTGAAAGAGCAGCAGGCATACTGAGTCACCTCTCCACACCTATAAACAAATCTTTCAGATCATTTAAAAAGCAACTCAACCAGAGGTTAGTTGCTGCAAGAGATCACAAATATTCATCTCTAAGGCATCCGCCAAAATGAACAAACATACAAAAAAAAATCACTTTGGGGAGTTGAGACCTATGGTTTGCAGTAAAAATTTCAAGGAAGGACTAACTAACTTTCAGATTCACAAAGTGCTGTCTCTCTGAGGATAGCGAAGCTATGGGAAATTGGGAGCGGAATCCAGAAGCTGACCAGTGATTAAGAAAAGACACAGAACCACATATACTGGACGTGAAGCTGGAAAGGGGAAGTGTAGCTAATGACTTGTGAAATGTAAGTGGAAAAAGCAGGATTTATAAGTTAACCGTTTATACAGTTTATAACTTTAAATGGGTGTAATACAAGGAATTAATTAAGTAGTACAAATAAAACAAAATTTAAAAATTCTATCTGTATTGCAAAAAATATATTTTTGAATTATTCATTTTTTTAGACCTTTTCTTTCAGTAAAAGGGGAAGCTAGGCATTAGTTCTACAAGTGGGTGACTGACACCCTGGTCAAGTTGAAATTTAATATATAGGTCAAAGCCACCAGGAATACCAGAAGTTCTTTCGTTTGACAATCCCTTCAATTTGCAAATGGGATAACTGAAACCCAGAGAATTCTGTACTCTATAATGAAGTCATGACGTGAAGAAGACAGAAGAAAGGATTGGCAATCAGAGCTTCTCCCACGGACCCAACTACGATCAAGTTCCTGGCTTTTCTTCATTTCCAGATAGAGATAACCCTAGGCTGTGGACTCACAGCTCTTAAGTCGATTTCACAGACTCCACCTGCAGGGAACTCTGCTAACCACTGATGTGCCAGTGTGCCTATATTTTCTTTAGGAAGTTGTTCCTTCCCCCATCATAGGTAGTATTTCCTAGGTCCTATCCAAATCCCACTCTTGCTTACACAAAGAATTAAGTTGTGTCTATTGAACAAGCAAATGTGTCTCAGTGCCTCTCTCCTGATGGAAGAATTAGCAATGAAAATTTCCAGGTGTATTATCTCACCTATCACTCACCCCTGGCTTCCCGGAGCAATGGAAACTTAGATAAAACTTTGATCCCTCTTGACCCTACCAGTTCCTTCTACCTGCAAGTCTTGGGTCACTTCCAGTTGGTCCCTGGGCAATGAGAGACTGTCATATACACTCAAAGCCTCCTAACAGGAAGGGCAGCCTGAAAGTGTGACCTGTACTGGATACAGATTTGGGAGTCAAGGCTTCCTTTAAATTTCATTTACTATGCAAAGCCTCTGTTCTCCCTGGGATGGAGAAAAGATGCACTGGATGGTGGGGGTAAGGTGTCCTCTGAAGAAGGCAGAACCTGGTGCACGCAGTACAGGGGTCCCTGGAGGGCACCAGTTCACAGTGACTGTGATTCCCCATGAGTACACTTCCCTGAAGCATTTCTCTGTGCAAGGACCACTGCAGCCATTGTGCCTAAACCGTAACAGCTATGTGGTTGGAACTCTCGATCAGGAGGAATTGACTTGGCTGTCTGAAGGTCATTGCTCTGAAACCTGGAGGCATAGACTCTCTGGAATGTCCACAGAAAGTTCTAGTACATAAGAGTTATAAACTGAGATCTTGCAGATGCTCACAGCTGGTCCTGGAGCCAAATCCAAAGGAGATGCAGAGAGAACCACAGGCTAGCTCAGGTTTGTTTATAAACTTCATCTTGAAGTCAAGACTCAGCCCCTTCAGTTACTAGTTACACACAACACACACACACACACACACACACACACACACACACACACACACACACACACTAAAATAAACAATTATTAGAAGATTTTTAAAAATTACCATTCTTGAGATGTGGATCTGGTTCCTCTCATGTGGAATTCTGTAGTTGTTCTTCACTTGTTAGACAAACTGCAAAGCGTCTAGCATGGTTTCTAGGGCTGCATCCATACTTCCGCCCTTACCAGCAATGGTGCCTCTATTCTGACTTCCCGGAGGCTCCTGGCTTGGGTCACACTGTGTCGCATTACATGTGTACATATCTGTGCCCCTTTCTTTCTCATCAGCTCCTCACCTTCAGCTTCTCTATCCACATTCAAGCGCCTACCCTCTGAGCCCTGTAGATAACCATACACACATTGTGTATTCTTGGTCACGGGCGCTCCCCTTCCCAGGCCCTGCCAGATGTTTATCAGCATTTCCAGCCTTTACCCACTAGGTGCCAGTAGTACTTCTTCCCCTGAGTCACAGAAATCAAAAACATCTTCTGACTTGGCTCCATGTCCCTAAAAGTGAGGAGGAAAATAAAGCCATCTTTGTCAAAGAATCAGTGAAGTAAACTAAACCACAGATCTCATGCTATACCTAATTCATGACTGTCTCTGGGACCTTGCTTCATGGTTGGTATAAAGTAAATGCTCAATAAACACCTGTTCATAAGGAAAGCAAGGAATGAACTAAAACTGAGTCTAGTGCCCATAATAAACACACGACTCAAGAGTACAGTGGGTGGTTTAGATTTAATAAGTGAGATACAGAGTCTACAAAATGAATAAATGTACGACGAGCATTTTGAATAAATGGCTGTCAGTTTCTGATCATTTTAAAATGGAATCCCACGGCCCCTTCCCATCCCCTCTCTACTTGCCCTGTGCAGCTCTTCCACACCACAGTGAGACTTTTGGCAGTACTGTCTTGGTTTCCTGTCTGCTTCCTTGCCTCCCATTATTCTCTTGCTGAGGCCTGCAGGCCTCTCCATGTTAATTTATCGGAAAGTTTCTGCTCTTCAGCTTGTCTGCTATCCCAAGAAGCCTCTGACACTGGGACCCATTCTTCAGGGAGGATAACTGAGGTACCCAATGACTGGCTATAGCCAGGCATTCGCTCTAGCCAGTGAGAATGATCCTGGGGGTCCTGACCGCTCCCATGTGCCTGCTTTCTCCATCACCAGTGTTACCTCCTGGTCTATCACAATGCATCTTCTGGCCTTGTTATTGCGCACCAGGGCCTTCAGGGTGTTTTCTTATTCTCTCTTCTCTTCTAAACTCTGTTCTCCTCCTCCTTGGGATCTAATTCTGATCAGGGTTCAATAACTGCCCTCCATAGACTGATGACCTACCAATATGTTAGCTCCAGCCCCGCCTCCAACTACCACAGGTGTGCATCTGACCTGCTTATGTGATACCTCTACCCTGTCTCAAAGGTGACTCAAGACCATCATGGCCTTCTCTGATCCAGACAACTCAAAACAAAGAAGCAGAGCTGGGCTCAGTCAGTAAAGGTGCTTGCTGCACCAGCGAGAAGATCTGAGTTCTAATCTCCAACACCCATGTGGAAAAAAAGGAGCTGAGTGTGATGGTCTGTACCTGTAATCCTAGTGTGGGGAGACAGAAACAGGAGGCTCTCTGACACTCACTGGCCAGCTAGTCTAGCTACCAGTGAGCTCCTGGTTCAATGAGAGACTGTCCAAAAACATGAGATGGAAAGTGAGATGATACTGTTGGTCTATACACACACACACACACACACACACACACACACACACACACACACACACACACACACACCACATTCACACACACAGAGCACACATGTGTCCACTCCAAGCAGGTATGGTGGCCACTTGTAATCCCAACACTAAGGAGGTAGAGGCAGATAATCCCCCAGGCGAGTTGACTAACGACAGTGGGCAGGATTGGTGGCCCCAGGCTCAGTGAAATATCACACATCAAGTAATAAAGTGGAGAATGATCTAGAAAAACACCTGACATCAACTTTGGGCTCCATGCACATACACACATGTGCACACGAACCTGCATACACCTATGAGTCACCCCCATTAACAGGCACACGTGTATTCCTACCACACACACATATACATAAAAAACAAATGAACAAAAATGGGCTTCCCCAGCACCTCCTATCTTACTGGTCAGCACCATAAACCATCTAATTGCCAGCCCAATACGTAGGAGCCATTCTGCAGACTCCCGTCTTCCATATCCAGCCACTGTTACCCTTTCTTTCTTCCTTTCTTCGCCTTCCACGCCACTTCCTACTTTGGGACAATCCCTTTACTTCACCCTCTGACCCTGTCCTCCTCTTTCCCCAACTGGCTATCATGTTGTCACGGCAGAGATTTGTTTTGTCAACTGCAACCCAATCCCATTTATTCTCTGCTTTCAGCTTTTCTCATAGACCCAGATGAAGACGGGAGGTATGGAGTGACCCAAGCCCATGCATGGCCTGGCCATTGCTTCCCATGCCAAGCATCTCAGGCCTCTCTGAATTACTCACCACTGTTTCCTTCAGCCTTCTCATGGTTCCCAGGTCTCTGCCACAAAACATGCCCACACAGTGTCTGCTCTTTCTTTTCACCTGACCAACACTGATTCAGATTCTAACTCAGGTATCAAACCCTTCTGGACCTGAACTCTATTAAACCTCCCTGGAGAGCCATGAAACTTGTTCCTGATTATAAGTTATGATTGCTTCTGATCAGTTCCTTCTTCAAGTTCAAGCTCCATGCAGACAATGTCCTCTTTGTTTATATCTGTTTCTAGCTCAGAGGTCAGTAAACCATCCTGTTGGCCAAATCATACTAAGGCTTAGGGCGGTGGTAGCCACGCCTTTAATCTCAGCACTCAGGAGGAGAGGCAGGTAGATCTCTATGAGTTTGAGGCTATTCTGATCTATAGAGTGAGTTCCAGGACAGCCAAGGCTACATAGAAAAACCAGGTCACAAAAAAAAAACTAAAACGCAAACCCAAATCAAAAAAAATATCCAAAACCAAAACAAAAAACCAAAGCTACATTCAGGTATACATGCATGTACTATATATGGCTGCTTTTAAACTATGTGAATTGAGTAGCTGTGATGGACATGATACGGTCCTCAAAACCCAAAATACTAACTTGCAAAAGAAGTCTTCCAATTCTGCTTTGGTCTGGAGCAACAGTGCCTAGCAGGACTCAGGAATTCAGAGTGTGCTTGCTGAATGGATGCTTAAAGGAGCAAGGTGGAGATAGGAACTTCAAGTAGAGCCTTATAATCTGCAGTGTAAGAAACTTCAATGTCCCATCTCTCAGGTAATGCTGGCCACCTGCACAGTTCCAGAGTCTGTGTGCGCAGCTGCCAACAGTGCAGTTCAGTTGTTTGGTGCTGCAGTACAATTCCCACCATAAACATTCTGCTCCATTGTTTTTGGGCCTGCAGGTGGTGAGGCAGAGTCTAAAGAGGAGAGCTGGTGGGAGCAAAGCTGATCACCTCATGCAGGCAGAAGGCAGGGTGAAGAATACAGGAAGCCAATGGGATCTCAGGGAGGACTCTCCAGTGACCAACTTCCCCAGCTAGAATTCCGACCCAGAATGGTGCCACCACCAGTTAGGGACCTGGTCTTCAACAAAGGGACTCATGCTGAGGAGCTTATATTCAAATCATAGCACTGCCCTCCCTCTTCCCCAGGAATGGGAATTCTAGACTTTTCTCTGATCTCCCTGCTCACTGGGAGGTGGCTCGTTCAGATTTTCCCATTGACTATGGAGACCTTATTCCTGCTGTTCAGAGTTTGGAAACTCTTGTTGGAAGAGGCTGATGTTGGACTTGTCACAGTCCTTGTGATAGTCTTAAAGCCACATCCAGCTTGAGGAGAACGTGTGGTTCTGGGGAAGTCTTGACTCTGCAGAAAGGGCTCTTAAGTGAGAAAGAAACCCAGGACTTTTACAGAACCCCTGAGGGTGAAGAGGGATCCAGGGTAGGGTAGAGGGAAGAAACAGCAACCCCTGACCACCTCTCCTCCAGGTCCAAATGAGTTCACAGCCCTGCTTCCCACAGGAAAAGAGGCCCTCCGGCCCCAAAGACCTGGCCATTCCTTGTTCAGAGCCCACGTGAGTTCAGCCTAGACGATCTCATCTGCTATGGACACCCGCACAGGGTTACATCTCTCCTGTGATCTCTCCCTCAGGTCCTACTCTGTCCTCCTCCGAAGACTGGCACCAGTTCCATCTGGTTCCAACCCTGGATCAGGGTGGCATTCAGCCAGGCATTATACAGGGGCTCAGCAGATGCCTGGAGAAGGGTGTTGAAAGCACTTTTGTCACATGCTCTTCTGGCCTGGACATGTGTGATGTTCTTGGATGCCCTGTTCTCTTCTGCTCCTGCCTACTTCTGCAGTGGCTTTTGCAGATGTGTCTGTCTTCTGACTTCAGCCATTCTAGTTCTACCCAGAACTCTTCCAGCACATTTGTAACGGGATGTGGATCACAAGGAAAGCCTCACCCATGGTCCGTGGGGGACTGGCATTTATTAAGGGTTACTTCTGAGATGCCATCCTGGGAAATTTTCAAAACTGAGAAGTAGCCACCTCTCCTGTATTTTACAGCAGGGGCAGACTCCAGCATCTTAACACCCATAAGTTGTCAAAGAGCCTCAATAGCGGTGGCAAAGCCGCATGTGGCGGAAGCATGCAGTGTGGCAGGAACAGAAAACGCAACTTGAGCACAAATCGCCCAAAACCTGCCCAACTGGCAGAGGAATGTTTCCGCTCCTCACTCGTGGGTGCTAGACGCACATCACGCAGCTTTACTAGAGGGAGTCTCAGAATTAGTTCTCAGATGTTAGGATCCATAGAGGAGAGGGAGATAGAGTCCTCTAGAACAAAGGCTGGTTCCTTGTTCCCGGGACCCCTGAACAAATGTCTCCACTTGCTTTTTCCCAGGTCATCCACACATCTCCATGGGCACTCTGCCTGTGGGACCTGGCTGGCTTCCATGGAAATGGCTCCTGATCAGTCTGTGGCTGGCACTGCCCCACTGTGCCAAGGCCCCTGGGGTTTTCTCTGCCTTGGCTTCTCCAGCTGTGAAGGAGAGGAAGCTGGCCCCCATTACTACACTGGAAGCTAAGAAGGGGTCTCTTTTAACATGGGCACATTGGCTTCAAGAGTTTGCTAGCACTGCCATAACAAAATTCCCCAGGCTTGGGAGTTTAAACAACAGAAATAGTCGAAGTTGTTGAGACCAAGGTCAGTGTCAGACAGTTGACTTTCTCCTGGAGTGCTCTCTCCACAGTTTGCAGGCAGTTACTGCTGTCTCCTTGTAACTTCACTTGGTCTTCTGTCTGGTGTCCCTCTGGGTCTTCTTTCCATAATGTCATATCTAATCTTCCTCGCTTAGATTGTGACTGTATTTGGACAGGAGGCCTTTGGTCAGTATGAGTCTGGAGGAGATGATACATCTTGTAACCATTGCTAAGTCAGAAGAGCCCGGGCATGCTTGCCCATGTCATGGTAGCATTAATGGGCTTGGGAACTCATGGTTACCTCTGCTCTTCAGAATACAAGAGCAAACTTCTGCCTGCCTTCAGGAAGTTCTTCAGCAGAAAGCTGAACAAACTCCAAGCTTCAAATATCTTAAATTGGCACACTTCCATTCCTAGGGTTTTTTCTTTTTCAACACAGGCCTTCATACAAACCAGATGAATCAAGGTTGATGACAGCACTCATTATGTTAACTCTACCAGTAACCAGCAACCAAGCCAATTGAGCAAAACCATGGTTTTCAAGTTGGTTAAGTTTGAAAAACATTAGACTCAAAATGAAACTCTCAATTACAATGCATAACATTTGTTTTAAAAAAATAAAAAAACAGGGGCTAGAGAGATGGCTCAGTAGTTAAGGATGTTTACTGCTATTGCAGAGGATTGTAGTTTATTTTCCAGAACCTGCTTTGAGCAGCTCCCAACTGCCTGTAACTCCATCTCCTGGAAACAATGGACCTTCTTCTGGGCTATAGAAGTATTTGCACTCATGTCTACACACACACACACACACACACACACACACACACACACACACACATAGACGTGCACACATACATACATACTTACACAGACACACACAAACATATGCATACACACATGCATATACACACAGATATAAACACACACAAATAAAAGTAAATTAACATTAAAAATATATTTTCAGTTAATCTTTCTTTAAACAGAGCTTTAAATCAGTCCCAAGAGCTTTAAAGAGTCCCAGGTGGTCCAATCTCGTGAGAGAACTACAGCTAACTGTATATAGACTGTGGCTACTGCTTACAGAAGAGACTGACGTCACCAGCTGAAGCCGGAGTCAGGTTTGAGAAAAACCATCATTTAATTCACTACCAATGTAGCTTTAATGGCTTCAAATTCATCGCACAAAAGTTTCATACAAGGGAAGAAGTAAATATGTCCCCCGCCCCAGCTCCTATTGCTACACACTGTCCATCTTGATACAAAGCTCCCCACTCTCTTTAATCAAGAGGCAGTTGGGTGCCACGGGCCAGGGGTGGGTGGTGTGGATGTTTGATCTGCATACAACGTGGCACAGGGCAGACAAGCAAGAGGCACCAAGAAATATCTGTTTTAAAAAAAATTACTGTAAAAGAGATCTGGGCTAGGAAGGGGTTAGAAGAAAATGGTAAGACGGGAGAAGCTGAAAAAATGACAGAGAACCTGTGAGAGGGGCCTTCTGGCAGGCACGGGGGACTGCAAACGAAACAACAGAATCATTATTCTGTTTTCTGATATGATTATAGGAAGAGCCAGAAAGCGCTGACTAAATAACTGCTTTAAAATGTATAATCTGCATCTTTTTTTAAAAAATAAAACCAGGATTTTTGTAAAGAACATATATCAAGGTTCCACAAAACATCAAGACTATACATTTTCTAGACAAATTTAAACGGAGTCTGCCTGGAGGTTTAAGTAAAATCCATTCTACTAAGCATAAAAATAGGATTCATTTCTTTAAAAAAAAAAACAATTACTATATGAAATAAAGAATAAACATACTGGCTTAATCTTTTCCTAAGCTCATCCTACAGCATAATCCAGGGAGTCTTGCTACTGTGGGGACAGGGTTGGGGGGAGAGGCAGAGCTTGGGGGGGCTAATAAGAAAGGCAGCACCCAGTGCTTACAGGGTCTGATGCAATGTCGGGGATCCTGGGTTCCATCTTAGGGCAAAGATGGAGCCAACAGAAGTCTCCAAAGGAGAGCTGATTCAATCACATCTGTATTTCCAAAAATGACTCAGGTTAAAAGGCCCTAATGAAACAGGAGCCACCCTGGAACAAATACAGAACAATTACGCGTGGATCAGACACTTTAGAAGCGGGCCTGTGATCATTACTCACTCTTTCTGTGGGTATCAGCCGTTAAGGAGTAGGCGTAGCAAGTATAGATCTCACGGACCTGGGTCCCCACACTGTCATATCCTTCCACATGGAGGGTCTCTTTAACTGAGTTCCCAAACAGCTGCCTTTTGAAAGACTAACGGTAACTGAAATGACAGGCGCTGGGGTTTGTTAGTCATAAGTTACCAGTGTGCCTCGATTTTCCTCCTCAGAGGAAAGAAAAACAAAACACCTCAACAAGCAAAATACCAAGTTCTTATTTTGTGGTCTTGTTTTTTTGTTTTTTGTTTTTTCAAATATTCATAGCTTATTTAAGCCACCACCTGCGACAGAAAACATGCTGGTCATATATTGTGTTTCTCTAACTTAATTGAAACACTGTCTTTGCATATCAGGCACGCTGGATACCATTTCTTAGAATGTTCAGAGAGGCAGGGCTCACAGGCACCGTGGAGGAAGCCTCCTCACACCAGGCAAGCATGGCTCTGCTCCATAGGTTTTTTCTCCGGAATCCCCGTACGGCAGGGTGATTCTTCTTTGCGTTCCAACGGTATTTCTAAAGTCCCACTATGGGAACCACAGCACCAACAATGCCTAGAAACTGCAGGGAGACCTTGCTCCTCAGCCCTAAAATAAATGGACAGGTTTTCTGTCACATCACACAGGTGTCAGAAGTCCAGGGAGCAGGGACAGCCACAGAAACACTGCTTTGGTTGCAGTTCAATTTCCTTGGGATTATGTCAACTAGCCAATAAGGCGGGGTCCGCAGGCATTTGCTGGACAGTTTCCAGGGACAACATCTGTATCCACAAGTCAATGAAAGTACAGTGTAGGCATATACATTTAAAAAAACCTACTTGTTTCTGACGAAAACACACTCCTATAAAAGGACACAACACAGTTCTTGGTCTGTACAAGTTTACAATCAATCTCTCAGGGGAGACAAAAACCAGATGAGGAAAGACATTTAAAAAAAAAAAAATGCACAAAGAAACCACAGCTCCAGTGTAAACTGAGTGCTTCACTCAGAAGCCCTGAGCTAGCTCTCCAGGTCTCAGTTCCAAGTATGCCAGCGGAGTCCACTGATTGTCACAACGCACTGCTGGCTACACATGGGAAAGATGCTTAAATGTGAGGCTTGTGAGTGTGCTGGGTTGAAGGGCGTATCTCCCTTCTTCTAGCCTCTCTTTCCTAAATGTGTTGGTGTCACTTTTATAGCTGATGCTAACGGTCAGCACATCACTGTAGGTCAGCAGTCACTGTGACGTGCTGCCAAGGGGAAGTGCGGTGTGATAAAGGCTCCTTTCAGCAGGGCTGTGGTCACCCTTGTCCTTCTCACAACCTCAGCCTCGAGGACATGGTCAGTGGTCAGCAGCCTGAATGGGCTCAGGTCCATTTCCAGCCAATGTTCCTACAACTATTTTAGGATCAGCTGTGATTTTCCCCTGCTTCCCACCCACCAGCAGCCTGCGGAACAACAGACAGGTTTTCCAAGTTGAAGACATCCCCTCTACTCTTCCTACAGACACAACACAGGAAGGACAACAGAATTGAGCACAGCCAACCCCAAGCCTCTCCCCTCATCCTAGGGGCCCCGAGCAAGGACATCAGTTACCATCAGGCAAGCCCCACAGGCCAGAGCAAAGCAGGTGCTTCCCTTGGGGTCATGGGAAACACTTTTTTCATGTTTTCAATAGCAGAAGCCCAGAGTCAGAGGGCCCAGGGGACTGCCCCAGGAGAAGGGGTATGTGTGCAGACAGTTCTAACCAAGTGAGAGTTTGCAAGGTAGGCACAAGGCTCCTTTGTGTCTAGGACATCGTGTGCTCCATGTGGGAAAATCTGTAAACTGCTGGAAATGTTTGCTTGGAAAGATGAAAACACACACACACACACACACACACACACACACACACACACACACACACACACACACAGAGGGGGGTTAGGGGGGAGAGGGAACGCTCCAGGAAAATCTACCATCAGGAAAACAGTGACCATCGCTTCCTAGGCCCTTCTCATGTTCCAGGCACAGCCTGAAGCCCCAGGAGCCCCGTCCGAATGAGCACTGCAACTCTTCCTGTATGATGAAAAAAAAAAAAGGCATAGCAAAGATAAAAGTCATTTGCTTACAACCACACAGGCAATTGGTTGTGAAGCCAGGACTCACAGCACAGTATTTAAAAAAGTATTACTCAGGGGGCAGGGAGCCAGGTTAGCAAAGAGCTTGCCACACAAGCAGGAGGACTGGGGTGTATGTGCCTAGCACCCATGTAGATGCTGGGCAGCCACAACAGCCAGTCTGAAATCCAATCAGCTGGGAGGAAAAAAGACGCCTCGAGCAAGCTGCCAAGCAGAACATCTGAGTTCCTGGTTTAAGTGAGAGGCTATGCCTCGTTATAAAAGATGGCGAGTGATCAAGGAAGTCATCTGGTATCAACCTCTGGTGTGTCCATGTGAGCTGCACGCACACACACACACACACCTCTGCACACATGCATACCCATGTATGCATACCACATGTACATGCTAGTAAAATTTTAAAATGTTACTTAGTTTATGGTACATGAAAGAACACAGTCAACAAAAGATCCCATGCCATACAATTCCTTTCACACCAGTGAGCCACAATAGGGAAATCACTAGTAGAAGTAGACGAGTGGTTGCCAGGGAAATGGGGAGGGGGACAACTTGTAATGGGGACGAGGTTGCTTTTTGAGATGAAAATATTCTGAGACTGGCTGCCACGTCTGTGATGTTGTACATATCTGTAAATGTATTTAAAAAGCACTCAATTGTAAACTTCAAGTGGGTGAATTGTGTAGAGTGTAAGCTGTATCTCAATGAAAGGGTCACCACCACCACCACCACCACCACCACCACCACCACCACCACCACCACCACCATCATCATCAATCATTTTACTTAAAACAAATCTGAGATGACAGCCATGTGGGGGCCAGAGTAGACAACTTTGCTTCAAGAGAAATGGCTGCAAAAGAAAACCTGGAGAAATGTCTACTTTCTTTAGATTCTTTCAGTACCAGAGCTGCTAATTGCCCCTTCCTCCAGTCCTGGGGACCCTAGGCAGCCCTCCATACTGTGCAGAGGGTCAGGTTTCATGCAGGTCATGGTCCCCTGCTCTCTTAGGGGACAGCTAGTAAGGACATATGAACTAAGAAAACATCAGGTGGGCAAGCCGATGTTGAAGCTACAGGAAAACAATCCTGAGAGGCTGGGGCAAGCACTCTGTGATTGGCTGTGGGCAGGATTGAGTCAACCCTTGAAATCCTGGGAGTGTCAAGTTCTGTCTTGCAGAGAGGCAGATGAAAGCTGTGGTACAAGGCCAGCGCTGGGGTTGCGATGAACTTGCTTCATGTTCTCCTGATTGTGTTCTGAATTGTAGAGTTGTTTTTCCTGGTATTTGTCACATTGAGGACATGGGCCTTTTAATTGGCAATCGAGTGTGTCGCTTGTGATGTCAAACTGTTGAGGAGCAGCCTTGTTAAGCAGAGGCCCCGCCAGTTAATGGCTGTGTCCCTGAGTTGAGGGCTTTGGGAAAAGCCCAGGCTTGAACACAGCTCAGAGCCAGAAGGAACAGGCCTATCCGGAGACTTTTGCTGGGTAGCCCCTGGCTACTGAGTCTGCACTGGATTTTACCTGTGTGTGTCCCGAGCACATGACCTTTCATGTCTTCTAAGGTGTTCAGTTAACATTGTGCCTAAAGTCTCCTAATAAAGCCAAAGCTTACATGGATGGTCCCACGAAATGACTCCTCGTACTTCACCCTTTACCCTGTGAGTTTGTAGGCTCTTTCTCCCTTGACCTTGAGTATGACCATCTAACTTGCCTTGGGAGAAATGTATGTGACCTTCTACTTCCTTTTCTGCCTCCCAGGCCAGTACTATGGAGAGACTAGCTTACCAAGTACAAGATCTGTCAACTCACTCCAAGTATCTGAGAGACCCCAAGAAAAACAAGACTACCTAATTACCTACAGCTGGACCCATGTGCATGTATGAAACCAGGCAGGGACAAAAGGTCTAGCTAATCTACGGAGGGAAAAACCAAATCTACGTTTGTTTAAATCAGTGAGTTCAGGGATACTTTTTACGCAGTACCATTATGCCAGTAAATAACTGATACACTTGGCCAATTGGTGTTAAGTGCAAAGGGTTAATCCCAGCCCTACAGAGGATTCCGAGGCTAGCTCCAGACTCACAGAGAGATAGCATATAAGGACCAACTGCAGACCTACTGAAGGAGGAAAATGTAAATAATAGGTATCATAGTCAGCCTGTCGTCCTGAGCATATGAGACAGGAGAGGAAGAGCAGGTTGCCAAGCTCAGACCCTGGCTTCAAACCCTGGTACAACGTTGTTCATAGAACCGTTGCTGGGGGCAAGTGGTACCTAACACGTAGCTTTGCAGACAGACTCACTCAACATGTATTACACCGTCTTCCTAGTGTATCTTCCTGTGTTTCGGAGTTGAGAACGCAGCAGCAGCCTACTCCCTTGTACTGCCACTCTCTAGATGTGATTTTAGATCTACCTAGCAGATGCACATAAGTAGATCTGAGTGTCTATGGGCATGAGAGGAATCACATGGCTGCAGGTTTTTCAGTTCTCAGGTGAGCAGAGGCAAGGAGACCAGCTACTCGTTTTATGGATGTGTTGAAAAGCACTAGAGACCCCACATAAGTGATATAAATATGCAAATAGACATAGCAACCCCTCCAGGATGGTGGCTGAGGTGAATGTCCCTACAGTTGATAGTTCCCACGGTGCAATTTTGACTTCTAACATTCCCAGTGTGGAAGCGGAGCATTCGTGTGCTCTAGTTCTGCAGTGTCATCTGACCATTAGGGAAATTCCCAGACCCTTCATTATCTCTGCCTATGTCACCACCCAGGAATTTCTATTTCCTGGTGAACTGTAATGGGTTCCCGTCACTTCCACACACCTCTGGTTCCTTATCTGTAAAGGGACACGGCGATCAATGCCTCAAAGAACTGCTGCCTAAAGATTTGATTGGGTTATCAATATAAAATAATAGCAGCAGTGCCTGATATTCAGAAAAATGTTCAAGATCTTACTGTTTAGATTTGAAAATCTAGAGAACAGCTGGTATCAGGGCACTCTGAGATTAAAGAGAACTCTTGGGACTGAAGAACATTCGTTCTGAATTTTAGACCCTTTTCCCGGGCTTCACGACTGCCTTGGATCTTCTAGGGAAGTGAAGTCCTCCTATGCTGATAAGACTTGAGTATTCCAGGGCTACACAGAGAAACCCTGTCTCGAAAAACCAAAAAAAAAAAAAAAAAAAAAAAAAAAAAAGACTTGAGTATTTTCAGTCTTAGGCACCACATTCTTCCAGGAAAAAGGACCAATTCTATGAAGGAGCCATCTTGATGGTCTCATTAAGTCAGCTGACAGGTATCTTGAACCTCTGGTTTTCTCAAGAACCACAATCCATTATCCTAGAGCTTGGGGCCACATTTGTCTCAGACTTCAGATGACGAATGTCATTTGACAGTCCAGCACCACAGTAATATGTCTACAGCAGAGGCCCAGGCAATGGCCTCCACTGTAGTAAACACTTGCCTATGGCAGTTTGGGCCATGTTTCCTGCTTCCAGAGTTTATTCTATTTCAGAGCGCTGTGAAATAGATAAGGACCAAGAACATGGTAGTGTAAGTGCTGAGATAGAGAGAAGCGCAGTCATTTATGAAGAATCTCACCTCGGCTCCAAACAAAGCCAGTATCAGTGTTGGGGACATGTTCGGGCTGATTTAGGGGAGGGTTGCCCTTTTATGTCCATAAGGGCGTTTGCTCAAATGCAAGAGTGCAGGAACTCCCCAAAGGGCTGTAAGACTCCAAAAAAGGGAAACATGAAGGGCAAAGGCAAGCAACCATCTCTCCTGAAGCCCACGTACAGGTTAGGAGGGCTGTTAGGTCATCAAAATGTCCTGGGGAGAGGGAGACACATCCTTCACAAAACCAGGAGGCTAGAGTGTGTGGTGAAAGCCGGGAAGAAAGATTGTCTGATCCCAGGGAAGAAAGTGCTCTCACTGAAACATGCCTGCATGGTAACAGACATGAGCCAAGATACAGATGTGTTCAACACAATCAAAGCCAATGCCCACGCTGACTGGTCACTAAAGTCCCCATTGGCACCTGACTTCTGCACCTATTGCTACCCTGGGGAAAACGATAAGATTTAAAGACAAAACCCACTTGACCTGAAACAACGGTATTTTTCTGCATGAACTAAACTTGTTCAGCAGTAACTGCTTTGAAGAGTCCAGTAAATCTAGCCTGAACCATGGACTGTGCATTGTTCAAATATTTCAGCGTCACGAAGCCACCCGTCTTGTGTGATTCCCTTGCTTCCTCGCCTCCTCCCACAAGAATGCATTCCCGTACTCCAAAACAGCTTGCAAAGATGTATATAAAGAAGAAACGGGAAAGTAATGTAGGAAATCAGGATAAATATAGAAGAAATAGGATAAAACCAGGAGCAGGAGAATAATCTAATGAATTCTCAGCACTCTTGAGTTTCACAGGGTTTTTCTTAGCACATCTCTCAATATAGAACCCTGACCCTGTCACTACACTATTGCTCATCAAAAGCAATTCCACAGGGAGCCAAAGAGTGTAGACTAGCTCATGGTACCCAAAGAGCCCAGCATGCTTCAGGAAGAGTTCTGAGAGCATCTACCTCTGAGGAAAGGATGTGCCAGCTGTCCCCAGGCTCCTTCTGAAGATACTGCTGCCTTTGATGAATCTGTTGGTAGATGTGGATGGCAGAGTCTGGTATGATGTCAATTACAGGTTTAATAGTACAGACCACGGCTACTCCACGAGGCAGGCTAAGTGCTCCGTTATGGGCTTGCACCATCTGGAGCTGGGCTGGTTCCAGCTATGGAGAGCATGACAAGGTGTTCTTTCCCTCTACCCACAGATATACCAAGGCAATCTTAAAAACTCTTGGGTCTGATGGATCAGAACAGGGAGTTGACAAACACATAAATTTATATTTTCGTGTGTTGGGTGTTATGCGTGTGGGGGGATGGGTGGTCTTTTAGAATAGCATCAAATCCAATTCAACTATCATGGCACTCATCAGAAAAGCCTTCAAATGTACTGGATATTTAGTAGACAATGAAATTAAGCATGTATTAGGTGAGTCTTTAATAACACAGAAGTGAGGAAAAAAACCTTGAAACTATGATTTGCTATGCAAGATTGATAAATTTGTTCACAAGACTGATAAAAATCGTCCACTTAAAAGTAAAATAAAATGAATGCACAGCAAAGAGAAGAGAAGACTTCTAAGAAAAGTCAAACTAAGACAGAAAATCTTTTGCAATTTATGTCAGAAACAAGAGTTTAATATCACTAATATTAGAAAAAGCTCTTATAATGGAGAATAGAAAAGACTAAAGCATAACACAAAGATAAATAAAAGATGTGTATCATTTACTAGAAGAGGAAAGAACTGCCCATCCATACTTAAGACAAACTATACAACTTTTCTGATAACAGAATGAACACAAAACTAAATTGAAATATTATTTCTCGCTCATCATATTAATGAAGAACCCAAATTCTGAAAAGCATTTTGCCTGTGGACACATAGACATGTCCACAAATTCTCAAGGATGGGGAAGTACCAAGCCCCTTACCCCTGGATGGAGAAACTGAGTCACACCAAACAAAAACAAACAAACAAACAAACCAAAAACTCCTGCCAATTTTCATCTGTTCAATCGTCATTTGCACTTGAAGATACACCTTCATGGGTGCAAATACACTATGGCTCTCGAGATGATTCATCGCAGCACTGTCTGTCAAATAAAAGATAGGAAATAACCCAGGAGTCAGCTGATACAGGGTTGGCTGAATCCACTCACGTCCACCCACCCAGTGAACCATTACACACGGAAAAGAAAGAAGACAGCCCTCATGGCAGCTAAGGAACGATTTCCAGGCTGTCCTGAAAAGCAGCCAGTGTGCGGTGAAGAAGGCACACAGGGATGCTTGTCCTGTCTGAGAGGAAGGGAACTGAGAATGGACATGAAGCATATTTATTTTACCAGAAGACAGAAACTAAACAAAAAGGAATGAAACACATACTCTTGTGTGTTTGTGTGTGTGTGTTAAAACGACAGGTGGGTGCTAATTCCTATGAAGTCATTATATTATGTAGTTAGGTCAAGAAAGTATTTTACATTGTCCAAAAGAACTAAATTCATCTGGGGAAAAGGACCTAGCAATTCCAAATAGATTATGTACATATACATATAGATATATATAGTCACACAACCTGGGGCTGGAACCACGGCTCAGTAGTTAAGAGCACCTATGTTCCAGCACCATGTCAAGTGGCTCACAAGAGGCTGGAACTCCTGCTCCAGGTGGTCTGACACCCTTTTATTGCATATTCCCACAGACAGATATGCATGCATACACACAACCAAAAAATAAATCTTCAAAAGCACCTGTTTATCAAATTGACAGTATGAACATACAAAGAAATCAATAAAGACACGGGGTTAAGCCCAGTGCTCTGGGACTGTAGTGGGATATGTCCTAAAGACACACAAATGCAAATCATAATAAAAAAATTCACTTGGTCATTTTATTGTTGGTAATAATATTTGAGTTATCGGTTTGAAGCTATTTTATGTAAGAATCTTCAGGTAAACATATTCATATACGAGAATCAAAATTCTAGTTGGAGAAGATACGATACAAGAATATTTAAAAGCTAAAAACTTTTAAGAAACACTTGATGTGTTAAATTTGGTCTGAGACGTGGTTGACTATAAAACCATGTTTCTTAGCTTTATCTAGTAAGGGGTCTCAGACCGCTAAGGAGGGGTCTGGATTTTTAAGATCTTGTTAAAATGAAACAAAATATTTCAGGATAAAAGGACTGATTCAAGGTTTGAAAGAGTAGAAATATAAAGTCTGTGTAAAACTAAGAAATGGCTCAAAAATATCAAATTTCAGCTCATAAACATAGAAAGAATAACAATTTAAACAAATTATTACCAGGCTGGTGGTGGCACACACCTTTAGTCCCAGCACTTGGGAAGCAGAGACAGAAATATCTTTATGAGTTCTGGGACAGCCTGGTATATAGAGTGAGTTACAGGACAGCCTGGGCTACACAGAGAAACACTATCTGGAAAAATAAAAGCCAAAAGAAATCATCATTTGTCCATTTCAGGTTATCAAAGAGAATAACAACCATCTAGAAGAAAGAGGCCAAGAAATGGCCTACTTGCCCCGTGTTAAACTTTAGCCTTATAGTTTTCTGTTAGTCTCAGAGGGAAAAAAATTTCTCTTCTTCCTGGTATGACTTCATAATCTCCACTTTAACCCAGGGATGAAATCACTTCACCTGAAAGTTGACAGGTAACATGGAGCCTCTAAATATGATGCCACACACAGCATCTTATATGCAACTTCCTGCTCAGAGTACACGCCCTCATTCTGTGTAGCCCTTGAGCAAAACTTCCAACCTACAGGGTTGTGGCAATGGAGGACAAGTCTGATGAAGAGAGTGACTGGGCAAACGTAGGGTAAGGGGCAGAGGGACTGCTACCCTGGGGAGTCAATGCCATGCAAGGAGAAAGCAAGGTAGCGGGAAGCTTTAGAACAAGAATCAGAGAGATAATAGGTCAGTGCTATAGATGAACAGATAGACAATGACCCAAAGGACTTTGAGTTCATGGGGAAATCTGAATCTAGACCTATGTGAAATGAATTATTAATGTTCTTAGCTGTTGTGGAGCAGTATGGTGATAGAGTGGAACGTCTCAATAGTTATGTAGCATGCTAAAGAATTTAAGTGGCTCGGCACCTGACACTTTGAACAGTTCAGCAGTCCGCACTCATAGCGAGCCATACTTCCTTCATTTACATGTGTGTGCATGCACATATAAATTAGGCCAATATGGCAAATATTAGCAGCTATTGAATCTAGGCGGCTGCTGTCTGGCACATCAACGTATCTTTTTCTTCTTCTTCTTCTTCTTCTTCTTCTTCTTCTTCTTCTTCTTCTTCTTCTTCTTCTTCTTCTTCTTCCTCTTCCTCTTCCTCTTCCTCTTCCTCTTCCTCTTCCTCTTCCTCTTCCTCTTCTTCTTCTTCTTTAAATGTGCAGTCTTGGGATCACACACCAGGCAAACATTCCAGCCTGAGCTTTGTCATTAGCCTTGTAGTATTCTTAAGGTTTTCTTAATATTTGAAAAAATGTTTTCTTGAGACAAAGTCTTACTATGTAACCCAGGCTGGCCTCAAACTTTTGAGCCTTCTGCCTCTACCTCCCAAGGAATGGAACTGTAAGTATGAGCCATACCCAGTTAAATTGCTTTTTTTCCTAACAAGAACTTAGGAAAAGAATCTGGTGAGTTGGTGCATGCCCAGAATCTCAGCACTTGGGAGGCTGGGGCAGGATTTTTTTAAAGCCAGCCTTGGTTATATAGCAAGTGTCCCTGTTTCAGGTCTTAAAGAAGGGAAGACAACTCTTAGAATAGTCCTGGTCCAAGAGCTAAAATGGTGTCGCATTTCACAGGTTGGGACAAATGTTAGCTTGAAATTACTACAGAGAATAGGTAATTACTTATCTACTAGAAAAATTCCTCCAAGACACCCATAAAATATGTACATTTGTGGAAATTTACTTTCGGAAGATGATATTCCAATCTATGACTTTGGTGACCTCCCAATGAAACAAGGTCCCCATACCAGGGCAGTGCCTGCGTACCGTACAAGGGTCTGGCCATGTATATGAGTTTCCTATCACTGCTGTAATGGATCATCACAAACTCAGTGGCTTTCCACATTATAAAGTTATTACCTTATGCTTTTTGGAAGTGTGGATTTTGAAGTGAATCGTCTGAAGATAAACTCAAAATGCCAGCAGTGAGGTCTCTTCCAAAGTCTCTGGGGAAGCCCAGTTCTAGCCATTTTTATCCTTGAAAGGCTGTCTGCTTTGCTTCTCCTCGCTTCTTCTATCTTCAAAACCAATGCTACTTCTTTCTCTGTGACCAGACTCTCCTGACTCTGACTTACAAGGGCCTGTGTAATAGCATAAGCCTCTCCAAGTAACCAAAGCTAATGTTTCCATCTCGAGACTCTATAGGATGAAAACTGCAAAATCCCCACTCTCTAAAGATGCCGCGGTCAGGATAAGGGTGCGGACATCTTTGGGATCCGCTGTACTAGGACAGACGACTGTGACGGTCAATGAGATACAAGCAGAGGCTTGATAACTACTCACACTTCCTCTTCAGTGTTTTCCCTTTAGGATCCTCTTTTAGAACCCAGCTGCCATGCAGTGAAGAACCCAAATCAGGCAGCGGGGAGGGCACATGATGACAGGCAAGACTGGGGGAAATAGGAACTGTTGTGCACCCAGCATAACTTGCCAAGATGTGAATGAGCAAGCAGGCCATCTTGGAAAGACGGTTCTCTTCCTGGTCCAGTCAGCACAGATGACCTTGCTGCTGAGTCCTTCTCAGATAACAAGGAAGTGAAAGATTGTTGTTCTCTTGAGTACACTGTAGCTGTCTTCAGACACACCAGAAGAGGGCATCCGATCCCCTTACAGATGGTTGTGAGCCACCATGTCGTTGCTGGGAATTGAACTCATGACCCCTGGAAGAGCAGTCAGTGCTCTTAACTGCTGAGCCATCTCTCCAGCCCTGTTGTTCTCTTATGCTATGATATTTTGAGTTAGAGTTTTAAAAATGATAACATGCAAATTGAGCTGGTTGTTTGCTTTAAACCAGTGAAACATCGGAGAAGAAAGACTAAGCATGTTAACTTTGGCTTTGCCTTAGTGCCATCAATAATTACAAAGGAAAGCCCATTATCTATTGAACCCTTTCAGGGTTTGTGAAAACAAAGTTAGACTACCTGTTAGAAGACAATGTCTTTCTTCCTCTCACTTTAGCAAGAGGGAGGCCTCTGAGTCTTCTAAAACGGGGATAAAATCAACAATGATCATATTATCATGTAGGAGGGCTAGAATACCACAGGAAGTTACAAGCCATAAATCAGGAAGCCTGCCTCTATCTCCCTGCCACTAAATGTGGTTCTGTGAGATAGATGACTTCTCCCAGGTCATTGGGAAGAGCACGGTTGTTGATTCCACCCAGGGCTATTGTTCTAAGTGTGATTCAGATGTTAGCTTTGCCTGCTTGCTACACTCTGCTTATATATTCTACTGAACCAGGGCTTCCATTAAGCCACTGGCTCAGCTAACCCATAGCCCAGGGGATTGATTTCAGGGTCTTGATTTTACCATGAGCTTTTGCTATGCCACTGGGAAGAAACCAGTTCTTTTCTGTGCTGTGAGAGTGTGTTTGTGGTTTCATTATTCTTGGAAAATATGCTTAAAGTCATTCATCTTCCATCCCCTTCCTTCTGGGTCCACAATGCTTCTAGCAGCTGCCAGGGGATAAATGGA
The DNA here is from genome assembly GCA_028551405.1 of Uromys caudimaculatus. NCBI lineage: Eukaryota > Metazoa > Chordata > Mammalia > Rodentia > Muridae > Uromys > Uromys caudimaculatus. Next base: position 24,226,811 of record CM052705.1, read on the forward strand.
CACAGCTTCAAGGCAGGGAAGCAGCACCCAAGTCTAAGTCATCTTTTTCATTTATAGCTCAGGGCATGAAAACGTTGACCTAGCAAGACAGGCTTAAATGGTGCCCTCATGGCAAACAGCAGAATCATTCTCATTTCTCCATGGCTGCAGAAGTCTGGCAGCATTTTCTCTCTAAACCATTTTCAGGTCTCCACGTAACTAACTTGACCTAGACCCACACAGTCGCCCAGCTATCTCTTCTTGCTTTGCAGCATTGAATGAACACCTGTGGCTTTGTACTGCTCACTGTAAGAGCCGCTGGCACATCTGCACCTGGGACTCATCTCCAGGGTGCCTACCCACACAGACAGGAAGGGAGTCAGAGATGCCTGGACCTGAAGCCCAGCCTGCCATGCAGTGTCTCACTATTAACACTGCATTCAAAGGAGGGGAAAATTTGCATATATATGGCTCTGAAATGCCAACTTTCCAGGGACTCACGGTAGATTCCTTAGAAGAGAAAAATAAACTTGAGTCCACAGATGTTACTGAGTATGGACAGTGTACTCAGTTCTAAGCATTGTGGGTAACGCCAAAGAAATGCAGTCTTCTTAAATAGAGTCGTGGAAGTGGAAACACTGGTAAGAAACTCACCAGCTAATGAAGGTTATAAACACATTGATAGCTATGGGCTGTGTTTTAAGAAAAGGTTGAAAAGCTTGGGGCAGAAGATTAGAAATAGCAGAAGGATGAATCGTGAAATGAAATGACACCTGACAGCGAAGGAAGTCAGAGCTGGGAGGCAAGCAATAGTTTTGTGTCTTAAATAGAAGTCACTGACCCAGCCAAGTACAATAGCCTTGGGCTATTCAGTATGGGGCAAAGGGACCCAAACATCGCCACAGGCCTTGAGGCTACGCAAGGAGGGCAGTGAGGACAGTTACGGCTATTCATAGCAATGTCCCATCATGCTGTGGTCCCAAATGTTCTGTATTCATTGTTTAAAACAGGCAGGAGATGTTGTCCAGTGGTCACTATTTAGAAAACTTTACTTGCCATCCAAAAAAGAGTTCCTCTAAATTTGGGCACATGAATGCACAGACTTAGTGGAGTAGGAAACTAATTTATCTGCATCAGTAGCTCATTTCCAAAGCTTGGAGTTTGAACTTAACTTCCCTGTCACTTCTCAAGGCCCAGGAATTCTTTGTTATATTTACTCCGATTATCATGTCTCCTGGACACTGTGGTCTCCAGTAGCCTTGTCCAGTCTAAATTTGGCCTTTGTGTGACAAAATTATTTTCTACAGGTTTACCTGTAGCCCAGTGCTGGTACATAGCTCCAAGGGATTCCCTGTACTCTGAAGGAGACACCCTTCAGAACAGTCTCCAGGTCATTTAAAACCTGGCTTTCCTGGTTCATCTAATACTTCCTCCCCACCATAGAGTTTCCTGCTCAATACAGGTACTGATTCTGAAGGCCACTTTTTCTCCTTTTCTCTAGTGTGTACACGTGTGCCTGTGCATGTGTGTTTGTGTGTGATGGTGGAGGAGGCAAAGGATATATCCTGGTACCAGTCTGGAGATCAGAAGATAACCTTGTGTGTTGGCCCTTGCCTTCTTCCTCATTGGGGACGGAGTCTCTTTGTTGTTGGTGAATGCCAAGTTGGCTTATGAGCTTCCAGATAATCTCCTGTCTTTACCTCCCATCACCCTGTCAAACACTGGGGTTGCACACATGGGCCACCACGTCCGGCTTTATGTGAGTTTGGAGGATCTGAACGAAGGATCCCACACTTGCATAGCCAACACTTTACTAGCTGAGCCATCTCCCCAGTTCAGGATGCTGTCACGTTTTAGGTGTTCCCTCCCCCAAGAAATTCTCACCTACTCTTCACCCCTCGGTCACACCCAGGCTGTCTCACATAATCCTGAGTATGCAGAGCTGTATTTCTATCAGTTTTGTGCCCGTGCGAGAGGAAGTGGTGTCTTGTCACTGCCAATGCCACCAGTCTCTTCAGCCAGGTCCAGTGGAGGCCCTGGCAGAAGGTAAGACAGCCGCCGATACTGACGGCCCTTCCCCAGGCTTGGACAGGCATAGCCTGACTCAAATGCATGATGCCAGGAAGTGGTGCATCCATTCAAGCTGGACTGATGGCCAACAGGCCTCAGGAGGAGGAGAACTTAATTCTAGCCAAGAATAAGCAAAGCTGGTCTTACCACGTTATGGAGAACCATTTATAGCACGTCAAAACCCAGGCCCCCTGCAAAGACACTTCATCTGACCCAAATATTTGTCCTTCTGAACAAAATGTGTATATAAAATATCCATAACTGGCTCACCAGAAATAGCCTGGGGGAAGAATCTTAATCTTCCCATTTCTTTCTTCCTGTCTAAAAGGCCCAAGCAGGAAGTTGGGAGAATATTAGTCATTAATTGACTCTGGAGGTTGCTGACCGCTTGGGTGTTTTATCAGGGTTACATTCCTTCCTGGTATCCTAACCCCAGGGCCGTGTGGAGAAGCTATGCTTTACCACCCAGCTCAGTTCTTATTTGTTTTGAGAGTGGTTCTTGCTCTATAGCTCTGGCTAGCTTTGGATTTGTGATCCCCCTACTTCAACCTCTGGAATGTAGACAGCAGAGACTTACACTAGCATCCTGGCTCAAGCAGGGGTCCTTTAAATGACCCGGAACACTCCTAAAGATCCACGTCATTCAGGGGGGAAGAGGTACTTTGAGTGTGACTTGCATGCAGGGACTCTGTCCCCTTGCATGACATTGCCCCCTTCTCAGCACACCCCCCTACCAGCTGCCCTTCCAGCTGAAGTTTCTCCCCAGTCCCCTATTCAATGGGTGATGGGTCACCTAGACACCACTGCCAGGTTGGGTTTGTGCCTGGGTCCTTTGTGGCTGCTGGCTGCCCCACTCCCCAACACAGGCAAAAAGAGTCAGAGAAAAAGCTTCCTCTCTCATTCTGATGAAGGCTCCTACTGGGCCTACAGCCACCATAATATAGGCGCTCTGATAGCATTGTAAAGGAAGGGCTTCCAGGGGTTTCTCTCTGCTGAGCTAACTGCTGTGGGAAGCCTCATAGGGGCAGACATGTGAGGTGAGACCTTGAGACCCATAGACAGGCACTGGCCTGGGGTGGTAGACTATCCAACCGCTGTGATAACTCAGGCCACAGTTCTGGAAAGCAATGGGCCAGCTCCCATCCCTTCAGTCACCTTTACCACGTCTGAAACAACCCCCCCAAAATCCTCTCCCATTTCTGCATTACCCCACCACCACTGGTTGTTCTTGGAGGAAAGGGTTAATCTGACTTACACTTCCAGATCACAGCCTGGCCCACCCCTGAGGGAAGCCAGGGAAGAAACTCAAGGCAAGGACCTGGAGGCAGGAACTGAAGCAAAGACCATGGAAGAAAGGCTTACTGTTTTGCTCCTCCTGGTTTATTAAACTTGCTTTCTTGTATAATCAAGAGCAGCTGGTCAGAGGTGGCATTGCCCGTAGTGGGCAGAGCCCCCCCATATTAATCATTAATCAAGACAATGCCTCGCAGACTTACCTGGGGCTAATCTGATGGGGGCATTTTCTCAACTGAGGTCCCCCTTCCTAGATGACTCTAGCTTCTGTTCTGGTGACAAAAAATTAGCCAGCATACTTGGTGATGCTCTGATGTCAGTGAACTGCACCTTCTTCTTTGGCTGAAGGCTGAAGCCACCCCACTACCTCCCACTCTGTCCACTGTGTCCACTCCCATGCTGTCTTTGTCCCTAACCACACCAGCTTCTTTTCCTGCAGGTCTCAGCTCAAACATCTTCTTCAGTGAGGTTCCCCACAAACCTGGTCCCTAGTAAACCCCCACCTCCTCCCATAATGACCCCATCTTGCCACCCTGTGGAGTTCTACTGTGATATATCACCATCTAAAATGAGCTTTTTAAAGTGATATACTTCTTATTTAAGACCTGTGTCTCCTTTCCAGAAGCGAAAGGACAGGGCTCTTGTGTGCCTTACTGTATCCCTGGCATGTGCCGCCATGACTGGCACGTAGCAGATGCTCAGTAAATATTTGCTTTCATAAATGAATAAATAAGTCCCACCATTTGAAAAAGAACCTAAGAAATAACTTGAGGTAACTGGGCAAGGGCACATTTGCCAGTATTGTTCCTAGGGGGAAGAAAAGATAATAATTTAAATAGCCAACAAAAGAGGGCTCGTGTCAATCAGGGCTTTGGCATGATTAATTATTGAATGCTATTTAGCATGGATGAGCTAGTTATTCAAGCGCTGGTGTGGAAAGATGCCCAAGATATTATAACAAAAGCAGGTTAGAGTATGCATAGGCATGATTCATTGACGTTTTAAACAGAACCTTCCAATATTAATAACACGCACATATATATATGCACCAAAAACTTAAATGAGAGCAAGGAAAATTCGAGAAAGGATGATCAGCCCCGTAGCTGTGTTTACTTCCGAGGCAGGTGCCATGATGTATTTCAATTGATTTCTTTTGTTCGTATTTTCTGATTTTTAAATAATGAATGCATATTGCTTCCCTAATAAGGAAAAGCAAAAGTACAGTGGAAGTAAGAGGAATGTGCCATTCGGATTCACACCCCCTCTGAGGTGGAGTGGGAGGGGGGGTGGAGGGGCTGGGCCCACAAGGAGCCTCTTAAGATAGTCAATCCCGGGATGGAACTGTTGGGGGGGAACAAGTCGCTTCCTGTTTTGAGCTGACCTCAGAGAAAATACACTTGTTAGATAGTAAGAGCAGAAGCCCTGGGGCATATTTCTTCCCGCGGAGAGAGACCAGCTGTGGCTTCCCTCCATGATATTCTCTGCTGTTATTCTCCACCAGCTCCGAACACTGGGCTCCACGCTTACAGGAGGGATCCATTTGTCAGCACTGGGCACCTGGACTCTCAGCTCTAATCCTGCGAAGAGCTGATGGGGCCTTGGGCGCACTGGACACCTCATAAACATCCAGTATGGGATCCCGCCTAAGACCTCACCAGTGCCTCTGGGGACAGTTTCCAGTCCACATGCCAGGGAGGGAAGGAGAGCTACCGTATGTGGACTGTATCAAATCTACGTTCATCAGGGGTGGTGACATCTGGAAAGCTGTTTCAGTAGTAACTGAAAATAACCCGCAAGGCAAAGACCAAATCTACGGTTATCATGAATTAATTTAAAATGGACCATGCTCTATGGAATCTGGTACAATACCTTGCTTCTGCACTTCAGTTTCACCCTTGATCAAGTGAGGCCATTAGAGACAAAGGTTTTGTGGTCTTGACAGGTTGCTGCTCTAGGATCGGAAAATTACACTCTTGAAGACAATAAGCTACTTTCAAGGTGCTAAGTTAGACTCTCAGCTGCCTCAGCACAGACACCAGGAGCTTAGCAAAAACTGAGATGCCTGTGGGCTGGCCTGAGCAGGGTGGGCTTCCCAGTGGGCTAATGGTGTTAAGATGGCTGAGGATGGTGTTGAGCACTTTTCAGCCAGGCGGAGTGCCCAGAGACCCTCCTTTTCAAGACAGGCTTAAGCCATGGATGATTTTCTAGGGCTCCAAGCTGAGGGCAGATTTGTGAATCTCAAAGCTCCAAATTATCAATAGAGATAATTTTACCGAGCCTGCACCACATCAGGTGGCTGCCAAAAGCAATGTCTGTGCTGCCAAATACCAGCATCAGGGATTCTTTCAGAACAAGCAGGGGTGGGGTGGGTGAGGGTGGGGATATCAGAATATAGAAACACGTCTATACAAGACAGCAGTGTGGGTAAGCCCAGGGTTTCTCCATGTAAGGTTTCCATGCTAGCTGCATGGCAGGCACTTCATAGACTATAAATCTCATCTCAGACCCAGATCTACTGAATTAGAAACCCAGCAATAGCTGGGCACTGGTGGCTCACACCTTTAATCCCAGTACTCAGGAGGCAGAGGCAGGAGGATCTCTCTGAGTTCAAAGCCAGTCTACAGGGTGGGTTCCAGGACAGCCAGGGGGACACACCCTGTCTCAAAACAAAACAAAACAAAACAACAAAACAAAACAAAACAAAAACCAAAAAAACTAAACAAAACAAGAGTAAGTAATATGTGACTAACAAGCCTTCAAGGTGACCATAATATGACATACTATGACACAACCTTAGTGGAAGGAAAGGGGGCTGTACAATCATACAGCACAGGGGGTTCAAATCCAAGGTCTAGCAGCTGGACATATCTGGGGACTCACCACGGAATTGCTTTTCTCGTCTATAACATGGGCATCATTAGTTCCTCTCCAGGAGGATTCTCAGGACGTTTGATTTCAGTAGCTGATCCACATCAAGGGCCTGTGCCAAGTGCCAAGGAAGTCGTTCTAAATCAGAAAGTCACTAGAAGGAAACCAACACACAAGAGCAGTAGCTGCAGAAACAGACGCTTGCTTGCTGGTTTCTTCCCCGCGTTTCCAGTTCTAAAACTTCTGCTGAAGTAGTCGTGTACTCAGAAAGCCTTAGCATAGTGCCATGAAGCCCTGCGGCTGAGGCACTTCTCAGGGGCCATGGCCATCACGAGGAGGTGCAGCAGGTGCTCTGTCATTAATCCATCAGCAGTGACAGCCTGCAACGCTCTGTCAGGGTGTGACATATTTCAACACCAATCAAGAAATGAGCTTGCAAGCATGCCGATGGCTAATCAAGGCTGCAGACGGGGACACACTCTGGCACACTTGTTAATGGCATTCTCCATTAAACTAGAGCCGCCCAGGTGTAAAATAGCCACCCTGATAGGAACCTGTGTGAGCTCAGAGAGAGGGGAAGACAGACAGCTGAAGGGCTTTCCAACGCTGTTTCACTTAACTACAACACGACAGACTATCCCTCAGAACAGTTGCTACTGTTTAAAAATATGTCACAAAATTGACAACAAGGACCTCGCTCATACACTGACAGGATTTCACATTTTTATCTTTAAATATTTCCCAGTAGGTGAATTACCCAAATGAGTCGATAATAGAACCCAAAATGACTGTGTTTAGCCAACTGAGTGTGACATCAAACTGCCTGACCACACGAGCCATCTCTCCCTCAAAGCCATTTTCACCCGACTGTCCACAGACCCTGAAAGGTTGCAATTTTACTGTGATGATGGAAAGCCGCAGCAGAAGGTTGTAAAACTAACAAACATGGAAGTGGACGTGCAGAGCCCCCACACCCCAAAAACCTTCTTGTAATGAATGCAAAGGTACTGTCAATATCTATACATTTAAAAAATATTATTTCTACCACTATCAATTTTTCTTCAGGACACATCATTTAAATCAGGCCTTCTTCCTGTGGCAAACTCTTTTTTGGCAGCCCAGGTTAAAGCCATTCAGGAAAGAGATTTTTTTTTTTTTAACAGATTCATTCATTTCCTGTGGTAACAGCCATATGGTTTCATTTGCCTTCATTTTGGTGTAACCAGAGTGTGCTGGATTAAGATCCAGCCTAGAACAGTCCTTCAGAGGGGTCTTTAGAAGCAGCTCCTGACGCTGTCCATTGTCTAGTCAGCTGATGCCTTTTGTGACGTTTCAGGGGACCTGGGCTCTAAGTAAGTCCTCAGTTTGGGAAAGACAGCAGACATACTTTGTGGTTACCTGACATATGAAACCCCAGATCAAAAAAGACCTGAGTATGATTTCATAAAGAGAGGAACAACTCAAGTCCATACCAGACTGTAAAAAACAAACAAACAAACAAAAACATAAACAGTAAAGTTAACTTAGAAAGGAAAATAGTCTTAGTCAAAACATTGTCTTTTTGAACATCAGATTTAGCCATTATAGAGATTAGATTCTCCACCACCACCCCCAACCGTGGTACACGTCACCCTCATAGCAATTTGTATTACCTCTGCTAGAACACAGAAGCCTCCAGAAGAGCCATCAGCTGTAGCTGGGACCAGCTGTGCTCTGAGATCTTGGCACAGGAACCTGGCAAGGTTGCCCTTTGTTGTCCTGGTGGCTGCTCCTGCTACATTTGCTTCTCAGGCCATGTGCTCCATAGGATGTCTACAAACTATGGGCCATTTAGAGACTCGTGACCAGGATGCTAAGAGAACATGAAAACTCAGCGTGAAGAGCAAGAAGGAGGCATTATTGCAGCCTTGGCATTTATTTGCAGAAGTGGGGAGGACACTGTCACTGTCTATACAGGTCTGAAAGGCGATCCAATGTACAGCAGCTGATCCATGGGGCAGAAAGAACCAGAAGTAGAGAGGGCGAGTGGATGGGGAGACTTCCCCTCCTTCAGACTGGATCTGCAGGAATAGACAGCCAGACAGCTTGCTCTTGTCCCTGGAGGTGACCAGCAGAGGTGGGGAAGTCACTTGGCAGGAGAGCCTGTAGGGAGCTCGTGAGTCAATGATTCTATAAATAATGGTAGCTTGGATTGATACATTTGAGGATGGGCTGTGGCAGGCCAACCAACTGGAATAGATACAAATAAATGTTCCCGAAGGACCGGCCACAAAATACCTACAGAGCACTGACCACAGTGGTGCCTGCAGCTGCTGAGAAAATTCTCTGTCCTGAGCACAGCCTGCTTCCCACTTCCAGGCTGTCTCCCAGGATCTGGGCTGTGCCTCCAGGGAGCCTTTCCCATGACCCCAAGGTCACCTCCCTATGCTCAAAGAATTTCCAGGGCACAGGAAGGGCACCATCATCCTCCATGATTAGAACTCTTTAAATGACAAGCATTTCTACTCTAGGCTACTCTTGAAGGTCTCCTGAAAGAAGGCACATTTGGGATGCTATTGGATTTTGTTTAAGGCCCTGGGCAACCTCTTGCCACCTCAAAGCTTTGATTTGTTTCTTCTAAAACGAAAAGAACTTGCTTCAGTGACCAGTGTCCTATGGTCCTTTCCCAGATGCACAAACAGTGCAGGGGATGAAACCCTGCCTGGATGCTAGTGTCCTGCCAAGTCACGTGACAGTCAGTTCTCAGAAATGACTTCGCCTGCCCTGGGTATTCCTGAATAAATCTAAGGCAGGCTAGGAAAGCAGCTTATCTGGGATCAGCAGGAGGATGCCCCTTCCAGACTGCTGTGTGTGGGATAGCTTCATCCCATCTGTGACTGTAGCTCACGCTCCACCCTTAGAACGGGGCGGACCGTAGGAGCTGGCCCTGGGATATGCTTGGGGGTTGCACTCTTCTAAAGCTGTGAGTTTCACTGTGATCTGCTTTGAGGAAATGAGGTGAAGACGACGTTATAAATGCCCTTGCCTCTGCTTAGCTTTTGTCATTTGTTGCTGAGTCTGGGTGGAGTGTTTGGTGGGTGGCAGGCATTTGCCAGAATTCAGTGAGGAAGTCTTCCTGCTCGTGCCATGCAGGTGTGGTATCTTTTCCGTTCTCACCCATTTTTCCCTGTCCCCACTTCCTACCAGGCATCCCAAGTTTCATCTTTCTTTCTTTCTTTCTTTCTTTCTTTCTTTCTTTCTTTCTTTCTTTCTTTCTTTCTTTCTTTCTTTCTTTCTTTCTTTCTTTCTTTCTTTTTTTTGATTTTTCGAGACAGGGTTTCTCTGTGTAGCCCTGGCTGTCCTGGAACTCACTCTGTAGACCAGGCTGGTCTTGAACTCAGAAATCCACCTGCCTCTGCCTCCCAAGTGATGGGATTAAAGGCATGCGCCACCACTGCCCAGCAGGTTTCATATTTCTAACACTGCTTTTGACTAATGAATTCCTTTCACCGTCATCTATAATTTTATAAACTCCTACAATTAAACAAATCATTTTCTCACTTTTGCACGGCTTACATTAAAAAAGATTTTAAGTTAAATATTTTATATGAGTATATTACTCAAAGATTATATTAAATGAGCATTAAAAGGCTATTTTTAATAAAGTTCATTGCATAGGGGCATATTTCAACATTTTCCATTTAATAAGTTACACACAACATCCCAATTCCTTTAAGCTAGTTGTGTAAGAAAGGATGAATTTGTTGACACATTTTTTAAAAAATGACACTCTTGGTTCTGGGACAGAGATATATATCTAAAACATAATTAAAACTTTACTATGCATCAGTTTGAAAAGTAAATTTATAAACTATTTTGTGACCTGATCTTTAGAATCTGTGCATTTTGTGCTTCAGAAAATTCAGCCATGATGTGTTTTTGCAACATTTATGCTATCTAAATGAGAAGACAATCCAAGACTCAGAGGCAGTCATATATCCTTGCAAATGCACACATCAATCAGAGGGGGTTTTTCAGTCAATAAAAAGTCAAATCAAGTGATCTGTGTATTACCTGTCTGTTCCTACCCCCACCCCTGCCTCTTTCCTCATTTGATATACTAAAGACATTTCAATGACCTACATAAGGACTTGGATCAGGTGATCCTAACTTATGGAGCTGGTAAAAATAACCTTGAGGTGAATTTGCAGAATTCTCATTCCTCAGCTCCTCATTAGCTTGGGGGTGGCTCAACATAAACTCTTTATGTTTCCTGTCTTTGTCACTTTTTATTGTCAAACCGGTCTACGCTGGTTACAAACAAAACCATATCCAACAAATAATAAAGACAACTTAACAGCTTATGGCAACCAAAGTGAATCAAAGTGAGAAACTAATTGGTGGCTGGGTCTGATTGCCATTAGCTGTGCACTTGCTCACAATGTGCACACACACATACAGCTACATACAGCTACATACAGCTACATACAGCTACATACAGCTACATACAATATACATACAGCTGAGCATAGAGGCCACCCAAGTCCAATTTTAGGTGCAAGTCTATCCATTTAGTGGATTTTAGTAATACTTTGGATCTGATGCACTTCCCACCTTTCTAAACAGCAAGCTGCAAGCATCTGTTCTTTAAGTGCTGAGTCTATCCTTCCTTAGCTGGAGAAGAAATGGGTGGTACTGTCATTTATAACAGGAAGAGCAAGGAGAGTGATGTTGTCCTTCAGGGAGCAGATGGTAAGCCAAGCCTGTGGTAGTTGAGAGGTACAGAGATCTGGGCAAAGGAATGGAGTGTGTATGTATATGGGGGGGGGGCAGAGCCATTCACTACATCACTGTAGATGACACACAGGGTCTAGGACAGATTTGAGCTGTGATCTGGTCTAGAAAATGACCAAGTGAGAAGCTCCAACGGGACTCTGGATGCAGTGTGATGAGAGGCAGAGCGGGCTGCAGCCCCTTTGATAAAGCTCTGCGCTCTTCCTCAAAAAGGAACATGTACTGCTGTTGTGTCCTATGCGTCCCTGCTAGAGCCTGGGTGCTGAGGGGACAGAACAGTGTGGGGGCGACACAGCTAGGATGCTCCAGGGAAGGGGGTGGGCCTTGAGCACTGCTTCAGACAGCTAACTCCCACATACCCCAGCTAGTAAAGGACACACTGGACGCTATGTCCTTGGTATCCCCAACTAATCTGAGGCCAAGCTTCTGTGGCTAACCTAGTCACCATCAACACAACCTGAACAGTAGCAGGGATCAAATATGGAAGAAACCAGAGGCTGTTTCTCTCTGAACAAGACACCAGACTAGAGGGTTAGGGTTAGGGTTAGGGTCAGGGTCAGGGTCAGGGTCTTTAGATCCTCCAAGAATATGGGAGGGAACACTGTTGTACAACAACTTAGGACGTTCTCAGAGAAGATGCGAAATCAAGCACCTGAGCAGCTGTTGGTCAGGACAGAAGCTGGCCTGTCCCTGAGGTCTTGTGGCTAGGTTGAGCTGTGGCAGCTGGCAGTCACCTCTTATGTCCCTAGAGGAGGTCTGCCCACCTTAGGCCAGCATAGCAGCCTCTGGCATTCCAGAGAGAAAAGGAAGAGTGTAGTGTGTAGGTGGGAGAGAACCTCAAAACAGCTTCTCTAGGGAACCACAGTCAGATGCACAACCCAGCTGAGGCTGGTGACTCCAATAGGCAGTGATCAAGTTCTGTTTGCCCATGCCTTCTCCCTTACTAAGGTCCCCTAGGAGATTCCCCACTTGGACAGTGCTACAATAGAACCAGAGTCATCAGACAAGCCCCTTCCTCTCAGTCACTCCAAAACACATTATCGCTCCTTGTGGGTCCCCTCTGCCCAGGGACCTGGATTCCCACTGTCTCTGAAGGCAGAGCCTAACCCAGCCAAGGCTCAGCCTGACCCAGTTCTTCCCAGGTCCTCCCACCCTTAGGCACAGCCAAGCACAAGCCAAGCACCATAAGTTAAGACATTCTGCTCTCAACACACGCCCACGTCCAGATCCATCTACAGGCCTTCAGGCCCCAGCATGCTTTGCTTACCCACGCAGTTGTGGCCTGGGGCTTAGCTGAGTCTCCATTCTCAGATGCTGGCCCTCAAGGCCCTGAAAGGCAAGTCAGTAGGCCCCATTCATAGGCTGCCTTTGCTGAATGACTGGAGTTTTTCATTTTCTAAGACACTGGAACATAAATGGCTGGTTGGCATTTTACAGACAGAGGCGTGGGCGAATGACTGGATCCCTCACAGGCCTGGCGCAGTACAAACAGAAAATCAGAGGCTCCTGAAGGGGCAAGATATCATCAGTAGAATGTAGGAACCAGGCCCTGCCTGCTGGTCTGCCTGCCTGCTCATATATTTACACAGGCACATTCATATATACACACAGACACTCATGAAACACACATACATAGACAGACATACTCATATACATGAATGCATACATAGACAACAGATATACTTATTCACATAGAGAGAAACATAATACTGATATATATATATATATATAGTCAGTCATACACAGACACTCATACACATGAATATATATGTATACAGATACACTTGTTCACATACATGCATATACTTATAAATACACAGAGAGACACAGCAATGGTCATACAGACATACAAATACACTCAGAGACACACTCATATAAACACCCATACAAGGTGGTTTATGTACTGTGCTTGCTGGTCTTATGTGAACTTGCTATGAGCTAGAGTTATCTAAAAGGAGGGAACATCAATTGAGAAAAAGCTTCCATAAGATCCAGCTGTAAGGAATTTTCTGTTTGATGAGGAAGAGCCCAGCCCATTGTGGGTGGGGCCATCCCTGGGCCTGGTGGTTCGGAGTTCTATAAGAAAACAGGCTGAGCAAACCATGAGAGCAATTCAGTAAGCAGTACCCCTCCATGACCTCTGCATCAGCTCCTGCTTCCAGGTTCCTGCCCTGTTTGAGTTCCTGTCCTGATTTCCTTCACTGATGAACTACAATGTGTAAGTGTAAGCCAAATAAACCCTTTCCTCGCCTTGCTTTTTGGTCATAGTGCTTCCTCACAGCAATAGAAACTTTAACTAAGACACACACACACACACACACACACACACACAGAGGCACACATACACACAAACAGCATCATCTAATAAAGCTTTATTCCAACACTCAGGACAAGCAGAACACACTTTGGAGCAGAAATCTCTTCTTCCTTCTAGGAGTTAGCCAGCAGGCAGAGGATAAAAGAATCAGGATTGCCCAAAACTTGACCCCCGCTTACCTTCTAGCAGTGGATAAACTACAAACCCCTAAGACCCAGACATCCAGGAGATATAAGACAGCCTAAAGCATCCTTGATTTCACTGAACAAATAACAAGGACTCAACACAAGATGGAAAGAACATGGCATAGAGTCTCAAGGAATACATCTAGCCTGCACCTGGCCCACTGTCTATGGCCTCTGTCAAAGGTGACAGCCAAACTGGACAGATCTTGGTGGGCCCAGAACCCATTCCTGCCCTGATCCATTAAGCAGGTAGGGCTTAAGTAAAGGGATGACAAGAGAATGCATGCTATACATGCGACTTATCATGCCTGCCGTAACTAGAGGCCCCACTGAGGAAGAGGGACAGCAGTGCATCGCTGCCATGAGGGGTAGGCAAGGAGGGACCATGGTTGGGCCACACTGAGAAGAGGCCCCTGCACAATGGACTCCACCCTGAGGAGCAGCAGTAGTTAACTAAATACATCAGCTGGCAGCAGGAACTGTAGGAGCAAGACATGAGATGAAGGGCTGGGCTGGAGTGTGGATGCCTGTCTACACAGCACTGGGATAGCGACACACAATGCCTGTAGCCAGCAAAGGGGACCAACATCAGGATCTGGTCCTTAGAGGGATCAGACTGTAGTCCCTGCTGGAACCCAGCAGTCCACAGAACAAGCTCTTTTCCTCGTGTAACCTAGGCGAATCTTGACTCATTTGTCAACTAGAACCCCTTATGGTGAGAATTACAGGTGAGAGGTGGCAGGGATGTAGCGAGTTTGGAGAAAGGCAAGGGACCGGTTGGGGTGGTCAAGCAGAGCTGAGTGAATTCCAACAGTGCACAGCTATGAACCAACTTTATGCAATGGAACATGGAGCGAGTCAGTGAAGGTCAATGGGTAGAACTAGACAGGAGAAGACATAGACTAAGCAGATTCTTCAAGGGCATGTAGTCCAGAGGGTCCCACAGTGATTGAAACTGCGGGGTACTCAGTGCTGACATCATCTCCTCAGTGCCTGAGTAGCCAGATAATCCAGGCTTGTCCCATGAGGAGCCTGAATTCCAGGGTATGGGAAAACATTCTGCACACAAGCATTTAAAAACAAAATCAACAGACACACATCTAACCTCCCTGGACGTTGTCTATAAAGTCTCTGAGGCTAAGAGAGAAGATGTGAAAGACACCCCAGCCACACAAAGACCAAGCTTGCATAGGTATTTCAACTCTAAGCAAAGAAATTAGCCCCAACCCTTTTTCTCTCAAAAAAGTAATCACAAACTAGTCACGGAATCCCTGGAACTGAGGTAATGATGGCGTGTGCGTACACACACCACACACACACACAAATAACAATAAACCCTGGCCACTCCTCAAAGTGCAGCCTGCCAGAAGCTTTCAGCAAGGCTGGAAGGTGCTAAACTGAGCCCTGGGCTCCTCATTAAGGTTACTGTTATCCTGAATAGTCACTTTCCTCAACATTTTCCAGGGAAAGGGCAATTAAAAATCTATTCTGAATGCAGTAAAGACATACTTTTAGAAAGGAATTAAGCAGACATCCTGAAAATAACGTAAAATGCCCAAGTCCCAGAGTGATTAAAGGAAGATAAACTGAGCACAGTCTGAGATGGACAAGGGCAGTGGGAGCCTTGTGGCCCGTGCAGACACACTGTCCCCGTGAGCCTCCATGAAAATGGTGGGCAAGCAGTTATGTTGTGGTCATCTGCACCCTAACTGGGACCCTCCAGCCAGGGAGAATGCCACTAGGGACATGGTTGTCCTCACAGGGACTCCACTTTTACTGGCTCTGTGATGTAGTGAGAACAATGTACAGAGTGTAAGAGAAAAATAAAAATAAAAATAAAAATAAAAATAAAAAAAAAAATGGGGGAAAGCTGTGAGATGTTTCTCAGCAGGGTGGAGAGCTGCTATCCACACAGAGAAGAGCTTCAAGTCATAGACTGGACTCCTAGAAGCTCTCTGTTAGCAGGCAGTGAGCCCCACCAGCCTGGGAATCTAGAAGCCAGACTACCTGGCTGAATTCACTTTCAGTAGGTAGTACAGTTTACCAGTATTTCCTATCTAAAAGTGTAGACCAAAACAAACAAGCAAACAAATAAACAAACAAACAACACTGATAGTCAGTGGGACAGAGGTCCTGGGAGAAAAGGCAAATCCCTTCACAACCTCCAGATTCCCTTATTCATCAGGCTCTGCTGAAATGTGCCCCAAACATCCCTGTGCAGGCTTAGTCTCCAGCCAAGTTAGTTCTTTCAGGAAGCTTTCAGAGGTGGGACATAGTGGGTGGTTGCTCTTCAGGTCTCCGGAGACATGCTGTTGGGGGATACAGTGGGGCCTGAGACCCTCATCTTCCTCTCTACTTTCCTTCCCAGTCACCAGGGAAACATTATAGCATGTGCTTCACATTACAATCTAATACCTACTCATAGACCCAAACACAAGAGGACTGACTGAAATCTCTGGGGCCCAGAGTCAACACACCAACACACCATTTCTCTTTCTAACTTGATTATCTCAGGTAGTACCATGTTAGGGGACAGAATGTTGACTCACTCGGTCCTATTGTAGAACTATCGTTCCAACAAGTCAGAGCTAGCATGGCCATTAAAGGAAACAGGGATCTAGAGTTTTAAGAACTTTTATGATGCAAGCTTTGAGTGTTTCTTTCTCTTTTAATCTTCTTACTACCGCTAAGGTAGAAGGTGTGACTGTCTGTGTCTCACTGATGAAATAGCTGGGACCTCAGGGTTAAGCTGCTAACAAAGTTAGCCAGGGCAGTGGCGGCATCCACACTCCATCTGCACATTGTCACAGCTGTTGGGGTCTGTACTACCCAGCACTGGTTACTGTTTAGCACAGGCTGAAATCTAATCAACAAAGAAAGTTCCTGTGTCAGCAACAGTCCGTGGAGGAGAAAGTGAGCACTAACAAATGCCTGATTACTGTAAACTAGCTCAGAAATGCCAGGCCACTAAATCATACTGAGGCCTAACATTTCCAAAGCAAAACTCCTTGTCTGCTGGCTCCTGGCAGCTTCCCATGAGGCCTTTCCATAGGTCACAGGTTGCTGCTGGGGGAAGGGGAGGCAGAAAATGGGGAGGCAAAAGGTTGGAAGGGATTCACTCAGAGACCCAGTTGAGGACTGCCAACTATGGGATATTCCTTTCCAAAGTGGGTGGGCACAACAGAGTCCTTGTCTAATCTATCTAATATAGGGCCCTAGTCCATTGCAAAGCACAGGGGAGATGGGAAGGGAGCTCAGACAGGGGTGGAGCTGCAAGGGCAAGATCTCCAGTTTGGGAAACCCATGGCTGCGGTGAGCATGCTAAATCATACAGTGGAGTATATAGATTATCCTCCCCTTTAGTGGGCTCTCTCGGTGTATCCATAATGGGCCAGGATTGTGCTGGGGTTGGGTGTTCTAGAACAGAGCAGATACTGTCCTCTATTAATTCACAGTCCAACAGATGGGAAGGCAGACTGCATGGTTCTCACATGAGGGCGATGCCAGTGAGTTGTTCTCCAAATGGTATCTCAAAGCTATGGCTGGTATAAGAGATGTCCAAATAGATTTTACATCCCTGATGAGAAAGGACAAATGCAGAGGCAGGGTTGTTCCAAACCCAAGGAAAGAAGATGGAGCCTGTACCCATGTAGGAACCAGAGAAGGGTGGACAGCTGCAGGAATGAGAATAATACATGGTCTGAGGGGTGCTACATGTGGGAATCAGAGGGAGGAAGGTTCCGGAAGACTCCAGGGTTTTCTGCTGGGCTATGTGATGGAGCATAAGTAGCAAGAAGGGCATGAAGCTAGGAGGAGAGGTTGAGCTATGTCAGAGTTGGAATGGAGATACTTACTGGATCTCCTGGGGAGATGACCCTTCCAGGCTAGTGTGACAAATCTTACAGTTAATAGTGAGGTCTGCTAAAGAGGAAGACTTGGTAACAACTTCTCTTTTGAGCAAGAAAAAGGCCCAAGAAAAATATGCAGAGTAAAAAGAACAAAGATGGGGCTCCCTGACGGGAAAGGAAAGTAAGCCGGGCCAGGAGGGGTGAGGACCATGAAGCTGGCAACCTATCCAGATATTTACCGCACTGGATAGGCAGAATATTTAACAGCTCCTAGAAGAGGGCTTTCTATACATGTGTGGGCAGTAGATCTGCTGACAGAAGATTGGGAGTGTCTTAAACAACACAACATGAACCTCACAGAACAAAGGAGCCTGGAGCCCTCCCAGCCAGGACAAGCCTGGGCTTGAGGCTGGACTCTGTCATCAACTCACCCACTGGGAGACCCTCTGTCTCTATGGGTTAAAGTTTCTGAACCTGAGATGATCTATAGTATTTAAGAACACAACAGCTTCCTTCTAGCCTAAAGGTAAAAGCAGAGAAGAAATAAGGATGCTCTCTTGGGGACTCTGGACATCCCTAGGGACCAGTAACTGCAGTGGTATACCTCTAGCAGGCACGAGAGCTGGTTTTCAAGTGTCCTGCATGATTTGGGGTTGGCCTCCAGAGAGTTGGCTTGATCAGTTTCAGTCCTTACTCCCCAGTAATCTCTTCCTAGTTGCTGGTTATCCACACTTTATTCATGTTTTCTTATTCACTGTTCACTACGATCCTGAACAGTGAGTATTATTTGCAGATGGGAAATGGGACAAAGGATGCTGTGTTACTCAGAGAAGCCTGTTCTCATAAGTGGTTGCCCTGGGATTTAGACTCAGGTAGTCTAGCACCTAAATCTACAGTCTTTTGGGTCTCATGGACCACCAGACTCTTAAACCATCTAGGGATGCATTAACAGGTCATCAGCATCAAGTTTTGCAAAGTAATAATCCTAGGCTAATCAGATAGCTAGCCACCTTAATAAGAGAAAGAACATATGCACACTCAGACTTGCACACGCAAACAGCAAGTCGGCTTGCTTTCCCCTGTTCCACCAACTTGACACATGGGCACACTTTCAAGCCAATACCAGTGATGCAAAGGAGTGTGAACTGTGTGGAATGTTTCTGGTAGTAGCACACTCTATCTGGGACTAGTGTGCTGCTGGAACATGCTGGTAGATTGGGGGAGGGGCAGCAAAGGATTTTTACTGGGCCAGATCTGGGTGTGACTGGGTGTCAGTCATTCTTGGCCACATGGCCAGTGAACCTGGAGTTTTACCTTCCTCAAGACTCTGGACTGCCTAATGTCCTTTTAATTCTCCTTTCTGCTTCAGTTAGCTAGAATCCATTTCTGTTGCTTATAACAAAGAGTCCTGACTGATGGGCCACAATCAGAACAAAGGCCAGTACTTCAAGTGGAGTGCATTTAGTTTTATGGAAATTGCTGTGTCTGCATTTTTCTCCTTTGGCTACAGACCCATCTGAGAGGGACCAGGTTCTGCAGTTTGGAGCAGTCCTAGTCTGCCTCCCCAAAAGGATCTGGCTTATAAGCCAGAACCAAGGGTAAAGCATTTCCCATAATGGGTAAAGCATTACCGGTGTCTGCCATGCCTATGGTAAAGGCTTCAGCTGGCCTCTCCAGCCCTACGATGTCCCCCCCCTCAAACCCCGCCTCCTGCCCTATCCTTTATCTGGGGGGGTTTCCACTCTTTGTAGGGCAGTCAGCACAAACCCACTTTTCACCTACTAACAGTCCTCTCTGCACCCACTGCCTCTGCTCCTGATGTTCTTCCAGCTCCTGAGGTATTCCGGCTTTGCCCTTTGTATAAATTCCTTGCTTTAAATTGTTTTCATTCCAATAAAATCCCACTCAGAATCAGCCACCTCGACTATCCAGTCTTCCCAGGCTCTCCATGAAAGAGACTGGAGGCTTTGCCCATCCATTTGAGATCCACTTTGTCTTCTGTCTTGGTGAGATGGAGAACAACCCATCTCTGTCCTCTGCAGGAGGATCCTTCAAAGACAATTAAATCCCTCCTCAGCCTGTTTCTTTTGGAATGAAATTATCTCTAATCCTTTATCCTGTCCTCAAGAGTTCTATTTTCCGGTCCTTTTATGGAGTGGACTCCATCCGGGAATGACATAGCTAGGAGGGCTGAGGAGTCCAGGCATGGGTTTACAGGCATCTTCAAGAAGAGCAGCCTCTTCTCATGCTGTTTGTAGAGTGAAATAACCTTGCTTTTGAGCAAAATCAGCCTCAACTCACCAGCTCTTAGCCTGATGCTACCCCACCCCACAGCAGAGCACCTGGTCCCACTGAACCCATGATGGAGGAGGATCAGCTCCAGGGGAGGATGGATAGTCAGGAACAAAACAAGAGCCTCCAACACCAAGCTCAACACTGCATTTTGTGGGAAGAAATGCAAGGCATAAACAGGGAACTGATGAGAAGGAACACGTGGCATTTTGGGATAAAACTACCTAGCTAGGAAGCTAGGGTTTTCACCCCTATGTCACTAGTTGCTCTGGTTTCTTAAATAAAAGTCAGGAGCCTTGTCATTCTTCTTCTGTCCCCTCCTGTGTCTAGATTTAGAGAAGGATAGAAAGAGGGACCTTAATGTGTGAGTGGATACCTGCATATATATTCTTTTAAGTGTCTTGCCAACGCATATGTGTAGAGGTCAAAAGATAACCTCAAGTGTTGGTCTTTGCCTTGTACCTTGGTTTGAGACAGAGTCTTTTTACTGTTTACAGCTACACATACCAGGCTAGCTGGCCTGTGAGCATCCAGGGATTCTCCAGTGGCCTTCTCCCAAGTTGTTTGTTGTAGATGTACTGTGGTTGTAGACATGTGCTATCCAGCCCAGATTATGTGGTTTCTGGAGACTTAAACTTGCCACTCCTGCATGTGTGGTAAGTGGTTTACACACTGGTCACTTCTCCGGCTATAGTTCTTAATTAACATCCCAGTTCAGTAGAGCGGCAATGACCCAGTATTGTTAGAGTAGAAATGGTAGGCCTGGTACTCACCCCTTTACTGCTTCTCCATCCATGGACCCATCCCATGGTTAGCTTCTTCAGAGATGGGTCAACCCAATGCCAGCACGACTCTGTAGATGAATGACTGTTACTTAGAAATGACCCTTAACATGACATCAAGAAGTCACTATAATCCTTGTATTAGCAAGAATCTCACCTTACGTACCATCCACTTGTCCTGACCCCTTCCTACTCCTACCAGTTTCTTCCACGAATCCTGCACCTCACCTTCCCCCCAAATGAATAGAGAACTACAGGCATTTTCCTGATGGCAAACAAGAAAATTGCCCAAAGAAGCAAGTAATCTTCAAATGTCAAAAACATCTAGTGTGTGAATCACTTTTAAGTAAGAGCATGAGAATTTGGCAAGGTGACAAGCAGTGGTTTACAACATTAAAAGGTGACAGAAACAGACAACCAGTCAGAAGGAGAGAGAAAAGGGTACCTGGGTCAGCCCAAACCTGCCATCTCCCATGACAGGCCCAACACTGGCCATTTTCCCATTTGTGAATGGATACCTGGGTTGCAAGCTACCTGAAGAGAGACAAATGATCCTTGGAACCTTGTATGGGCCAGTCTGGCTGGCCAGGAAGGGAACGTTTACAGTACTGACCTTTGACCCCTGCACTGGTTTGATGCTGGCACCTAATTCCTTCTTTCCCATCTGATGAATGCAGCATGATTCACGTATTAAAGGAACTGTAAAATGCTTTTTGTCCAGACACAGGTGTTTGGGAAACTTTCCAAGATGCATCCCGTCTACAGTGTTGTTCGGTGTCCCTGATTCTCATAGCTCTACTCTGTCTCTAAGAATTCTGGGTCTTTCTTTCAAGATTGTAATCCTCTTGCCTCTTCCCAGCTTTGGAGAGTGACCCACAAAGCAACACTGATCCACCTATCAGCATCAGTTAGCAGACTCCTACCGCTGTCCTCTGTGGTCTAGGATGCATCCACTCTGTAGGAAGGAACATGGATTCAGAACAACGGCGTGGACTTGTTTGCATTAATTCCACTGACAGTCTCTGAACAGAACCAGGCATGACATGGTCACTCAACAGCCTTTGCCAGGCCCTGGCATCATTCAGAGTACTGGAGGAAGGCCAGCTCTAATTGTCCCAGGTCAGAGCCTGTGACATTTCCTAAGGAGCCTAAAGAAATTGAAGGTCATGCCAATGTCAACATGAGCCAGAAAATATCCATGACTAAAATGTTGGCCCCTCTCAAGTTTGTTGGTTACTGGACTGGGCCTGTGCACTAGTTTAAGTGATTCAGACTAGAATCTATCTGCACATTGCCAAAAGAGCTCTAGGAGACCCTCAGAGTCAATCATTCAACATTGCTGACACTTGGGAGCTGCCATTTTCACATCTGGGGACAGTGACATCAGATGTTATCAGTACCTATTAAAATCCTAGCCCAAGCCTTCATGCCTCAGTGCAGAGAGAACAAGGATATTTTTGTCTCATTTCATCTCCTGACAGCAAGAAGGGATGAGATTGAGCAAACTCTTCTGGAATATGTAACAGAAGGAAATCGGGCTGACCCCACGGCTCTCCTTGAGGTCTTGCTTTAACTAGACACCATTCACCTTGGCTGCTTAGACACCATACCCCACACCCCTGTGTCCTCTCCACGGATGGTTAGCTGGCCCACTGCTTCTCTTCTTGACACACCCCATTTTAAGAGACATGCTATATCCCAGCCACAGATACTGCTCCACATTCTCTGAGTACCTCCTGCTTCTTCTGCCCTCACATGCCCCCACCCTAACCCCTGGATCCTTCTTAATCACACATAGCCTTGGCTACCTCCTGCTCAGCTGAATAGTTACTTCCTCACCTGGCCTCACAAGGGATTTTGGATATCTTCCTTTTTAACATTTGTCACATTAATATTCTAATCCAGTCAGCTTTGTTTAATGAGTATTTATTGAATGTCCAATGTATAAGTAATCTCAAATTTAACAAAAGTTAATTTTCTTCTTGGTCTACGTAACAAGATACATTTTGAATATATTTAAATATATTCAATGTATTTTAAAGTTCATGGTTCTGGACTGGGCCCTGGGGGAGGGTGAACTTAGGACAGATGAGAGGAAGGGAAAGAGAGGTTCCCTGGTTTTCCTTTCAGAACCCAGGAGGATCCTTCAAGAGAGGACTTGGGAGTCTGGAGAGTGACCAAGAGTTGGTAGCCAGGATTCTTTAGCTAACATGCTTCCTGCGTCATCTTAAGCTTTGTTGCAGCAGCACCTGGTGATGGTACATAGGAAATTTCCTCTTCTGCACCCAGGAAAGCATCACCTCTGGAAATTAGAGAGTGACCAGTCATTGACAGACTGGGGGCCAATAGCATGTCCCTTAGCATTAAGATGCCCCCCCCCAAAACTGCATGGGTGATCTATCCAAATGTATGTCTCTGACCCTGCTCACTCTGAGTGGGTCAGACTCAGAGATCTGATTGGTCACCATGAAGCTTAGAGGCACTCTCAGCTCCACCCTTTGTAAAAAGTTATTTCTCTCCTTACACCATGTGGGGCCCAGAGATTGAACTCAGGTCGCCAGATCTATTAGAGACAGATGCCTTTACCACTGAGCCATCTTACATGCCAAAAGTGACACACTCTTAAAAGCCAACAGAATCAGTCCACATCCCTACAGTTAAGACAGATCGTGTTTTAAGTGGCCAGCAAGACTCCACAATAGCATCTCCCTGCCCCACACTCCCTGTCAAATTAATTCCTTGCTTTCTCAGCTTAGCTTCAGTGGCTGCCTCTCCTTTGCTTAAAAGTCTCATAGTCTCTCCCATACACGGGCCCCTCTGCTTAGTCTACTCTCCCTACCCTAGCTCTAGCACAGAGTTCTCAACCTGTGGGTCACAACTCCTTTGGAACCAAATGATCTTTTCACGGGGCTGCATATCAGATCTCCTGCAGCTCAGATATTTACATTATGATTCATAACACTAGCAAATTTACAGTTATGAAGTAGCAACAAAATAAATTTATGGTTGGGGGGGTCACCACAATATGAGGAATCAAAGGGTCTCAGCATTAGCAAGGTTGAGAACCCCTGCTCTAGCTCATCCACCCTTTAAAACTCAGCCGTAACAGTTAAATCAAGGTTAGCAGCTCTTTTAAGTCTCAGATCAGTCACCACCCACCCTCTGAATCTGAGACGAGGCAAGGCTCCCTGTAAGGGCACAGCCTACCTTCCTGGTGTCAACGCTGACAGCACTGCCCGATAAACATGTTTCCCAAGCAGACTCTAAGGCCCTAGCCCAGTGGCTCTCAACCTTCCTAACACTGTGACCCTTCAATACAGTTCCTCATGTTGTGGTGACCCCAAACCATAAAATTATTTTTGTTGTTACTTCATAGCTGTCATTTTGCTACTGTTGTGATTTGTAATGTAAATATCTGTGCTTTCCAATGGTCTTAGGCAACCCTTGTAAAAAAAAAAAAAAAGGTATTTTGCAACCTACAGGTTGAGAACCACTATCCTTGAGTGAAAGGACCAGCTCTCCTTGTGTTATTTGTCCAGTTCTAGTACTGCACACAATGTTGGGCACCCAGAAGGCACTCAGATATTTGTTGAAGCTTGAAATAATGGGTTTGGGTTTCTATCGAGAGAGGACATGCTGCCTTGCAGTCTGGCTTCATAGGAGATAGTTACAACACAGAGGCATTGCTGATGGCAACATATTCCTTCCGAGGAAGATTTTCAAGTGGGAGAAAAACAACCTTCCCAAACTGGCATAGAAAGCAAAGAGTAAAGAGCTGTTCGTCCAACAGAGGAAATGCACATGCTCAGAACATTCGCAAGCCGTCTGTGTGGGATGTGGGGAGATTCCACCCCCACCTAAAGCCATATGCCAGGGAGAACCGGGGTAGGAGAAATTCTCTTTCTCCTCTTGACAGAGGAGGTCTTAATGTGGAGAAGGTGAGAGAGTACCAAGTGAGCCTGGGAAAGGGGCTGGGGATGAAATGCTTTTGATAGTACAGTCACATTCCTGGCCATCTCCTCCCTCTGCTGCTCCCTTCAAGGGGTTTGGTTCCCTTTATGCTGAGAATGGCAATTCTGAGTATCCACCTGGGACCAACTCTAGGAGCAAGGGATGTCTGACTGTTTATTCACATTCAAGTTTGTCTGGCTATGAGCATACATCTGGGTGAAGTGAAACCCAATGCTAACATCAGTAGGCTCTCTCTACTCATTCTGGGACATACATCCAGAGCCAGCTCCCAGATGATTCTTTATGATCAGTTCTTTCCACTCTCTCACAAAGCAGGGTTGTGAACCCCAAACACCTATCTGAAGATTTTCCCCTTTCAGCCCATCAGAGTCACCATGGTTATCCACTACAAGGGAGGCCTAAAAGCAAGTATTATTCATGATGAGATGTTATGTCCCAAGGAAACCCATTTCAGGGCTTGGGTGTAGAGTCAGAAAGAAACTACATTGAAATGTGTACAAGACATAACAAGAGGCCATTAGCCTTCAAAGAAATAAAGATCCTTAAAAACTATTAATACCAGCTTTCCTAGATACTATGGATTGAATATACAACAAAAGTATCAGCACCTTTTCAGAGCCTTGAAAATGTCTAGTCATCTGACAGTCAGTGGTGGCACACACCTTTAATCCCAGCACTTGGAAGGCAGAGGTAAGCAGATCTCTGAGTTTGAGGCTAGCCTGGTCTACTAAGTGAGTTTTGGAACAGCCAGGGCTACACAGAGAAATGCTGGCTTGGAAAACAAAAACAAAAACAAAAAACCAAAACCAAAACAAAACACAACAACAAAAGCCTAGCCTATCCAAAAGAAACTTAAATAACAAAAGAAATATATTAACATCTTTCCTATTTGTCGGTAAGGAATCCTTAGAGAACAAGGTGAGGTGAGACAGACAGATCTCTCACTCTGTGCAACATCTAGGGATGAGGTTTTTAAGGAACAGTGCAGAGCTCACATGAGGAAACTCACAGATGTTTATGGAGCATATGAAAGCAGATTCAAATAAACAGAGTAAATGGAAAAGCACATTCCTCAAGGAGAAGACTCAATATTGTCAGTAGGATGTCAATTCTTTATAAATCAATTCATAGCCACCGTCTCATTCAGGCAGACATTACCTAATGGTAACTCAAGGAGCTAGGTTTTAGTTTGAAAAAAAAAAGTGACTCTAAAGTTCAACTGACCTTCTAGTTGTGTCAGATACAGTAGCCAACAATTATTTCTGGAAAATAATACTGACAGAGATAGTCTGCACTACTAGATCTTAATACACAAATAAAAATTCTATAATTAAAACAATGTGGTTTAGTACTTGGTCAGACTGGAAGGAATAAACGGGCTAAAAATACATGCTAGCCTACAAGAATTTAGTGTAAGA
Source organism: Uromys caudimaculatus (assembly GCA_028551405.1). Classification (NCBI taxonomy): domain Eukaryota; kingdom Metazoa; phylum Chordata; class Mammalia; order Rodentia; family Muridae; genus Uromys; species Uromys caudimaculatus. The sequence goes on from CM052705.1 coordinate 24,252,608, forward strand.
GAGGCAGTGATTTAAATCAGTGGAGCCAACAAATAAAAATTCCTTGCCTAATCAGAGCTAGAAGAATTACCTATTAAGAAAAAGTTAAATTTCTCTTAGGTCTGAGAACAAAACGAGAAACCAGGACAAAAAGTTGAATGTGCAAAATGAATCCTCCAACAAGTAGAAGAAAATGCAAATGAGCAGATATCTAAAGCCAGGAATGGGAAGCATCCTATAAGCATAAAAAACAAGAGAAGCCAGCACACAAAGCTGATGAATAGGACCTAGCAAATAAGGCCTTCATAAGTCATAAACGAATTGAAAAGACAAATGACAAACCCGAGAAATAGTCTAGCGTTACACCAAAAGGTTAATATCCTCTTATGCATAAAGAGTTCTTATAAATCAATGGGGGGGGGAGGATAAATATAAATAGAAGAAAAGCAAAGGACAGGAATGTCAATAAATGCCGAGACAAATGCCCCAGCTCACTGGTAATTAAGGAAGTACAAAGTGAGACCACAGGATGCCATTACTCACCCACCTAACAGACTCCAACCTAAAAATTACAAAAGGAAGGAGTGGGGCAAAAAGAGTGTTCACACTGCTTATGGGGGTAGAGACAGGGAGTGAACGAGCCCAGTTCTCCGGGGGCAATACGGCAATGCAGGTCTTCAGTATATGCCTATCTCTGCCGTGGTGACTGCTACTTCCGGGAATTAAGCCTAAAGAAATACGCCGGTGTCCACAGATATTTGTTCAAGGCTATCTTGTTGCAGCGTATTTCATAGTAAATTTTTATAGTATTAAATAACCCTATGATCTGAATATGCAACAATAGGAAATTAAATAAAACATGACACATCAGCATAATAAAATATAAAGAAATACAGCCTTCTGAGATAATTTTTTCTGAATGAGTAATGAATGACAAGGCAAAATCAATACAAGATGTAGAAGGAAAAAGCAGGATATAAAATGATAGTTTCACCCTAATTCTGCTGAGGGTGAAACATAGTAGATTGTAAAATGTTAACTGTTTTTATCCCTGAATGGTAAGAGTATACTTGTTTGTTTGGTTTTTTTTCCTGTCAAATTTTCCCATAAAGAACACTACTTTTATAATTGGAAAGTTACATAATTTTTAAAAGACCAAATCTTGGTGATTCTATTTCTAGAATTCCATCCAAACATGATGTCATTTAACACTCAACCATCCCATAGCCTGGTTCTGTTATTTTCACAGTAACATGTACAATCAGAGATCTTGGTGCTTAATGTGATAAGCCAAATATTGCCCTCAGAACTGGGCCCTGGCTGATCTTCCTGTTACCAAAATTGTGAACCAAAATAACATATAAGAATATCCACCATCGGGTCACCGGAGAGGAAAAGCGTGTATATTCCATGGGAATGGCTGAAAAACACCACAGAGGCATGGGAGAATAGCATACAGCTATCCAACAAGGGTATTTGGGAGTTATTTTTAATGATGGAATGATATTTATCTTATACTGAATCAAAAACGTAAAATGCAAAAATTCATGTGCAAATATGGCACTGTTGAAAAAATGTAAACCAGTAGGCTGGAAGAAAATGTAATATATTAATAATAGCTATCTCTGCACAGTAAGTTTACTAGACATTATTACTTCAGACCTGAAACTTCTACATAATAGGTATCACTTTAAGTGTCAAAATATGTTCCACACTCACTTTAAGCAGTGAATGCTTATTTAGTTCCACACTTCTCTTCCTGATCTCTACCAAATGCCCTAAGGCCAAGTTCAAGGTTTACTTCTTCCATGAAGCACTCCTTGATTTGTTCCGACCAGGAAGTTCCAAGTGAAGCTTTGAGATTGGACTGATGGTTCTACAGGTCTAAAGATATTTGCTGCCAAGCCTGACAACCTGAGTTTGGTACTCAGATGGTAGAAGGAGAGAACTGACTCCTGAAAGCTGTCCCCTGGGTCCTACACATGCACCAAGGCATTCCTGTGCCCACCCAAATAAAGAATAAAAATCCGAAGCAAGAGCAAAGAGAAACTTTGACTTTGGCTTCAGAACCGCTCTCACGTGTCTCTTAGACATCGTGGTTCTTGGACTGAACTCCCTATCAAGAGCCTAGACTTCCCCTGGAGCCTCCTGTGAACTTGGTAAGCTGGCAGAACTGGTGCCCACAGAAATGCCATGGCTGAATGTGGTCTGGTTCTCATGGTAGGGGATGGCAGAGATGATATCATGAGCAGAAGCTGTGGATCTGAATGTTGGCTACTGATCATAGCCTGACTGTCCAGGAGAAAATAACAAAACAAAACAAAACAAACAAACAAACAAAAAACCAACAACGAGGGATGGGAAAGTTCCAGGCACTTTAGTAAACTTTCAAAAACAATAAATTTAACTATTCTAAATTCTGGGCGTTGGTGATAAATACATACCGTGATTTGAAATAATGAGGTATAGAGGGGAAATTTTTAGCATTATTTATCAAGCTAATACCTAACAATCACACATTGCTTCTATTATTTTCCATGTTTCCAGTTCCATAAAAGAATAAATATTAAGGCTAACTTTTTGGAATGAGAAGGAGGAGTTAAAATAATTTATTACCTTTGCAAGCAAATATTAGTGCCAATTAAACAGAACTGGAATATTAGTTATTCATCAAAGAAGCATCCCTAACTCCTCAATACTATACGCCTTATTATTTTTCTTTTGCCAATTATATTTTCTTGTAACATTTACAATGATCTAAATTGCACTCTGATTGGTATCTATTTATTTTTCTTTCTTTCCTTCTTTTTTTTAATGTCAAGTCTCCCTATGGAAAGCATATGTTCCATGCAGATAAGTTAATTTGTGCTTAATATTGACATGGGGTAGATACTTGATAAATATGTGTTAAATAAATAGGGAAAGAACTGGAAGCTGGAGATGGTAAAGGCTCCTAGGACTGAGAGTCTTTGACCAGAATCTCAAAATAGTAGGAAGTCAAATTCGGTGATAAATTCACTGATGGGTTGCTAAGGCGAGGCCCCTGAGATCTTGGGCTAGAGGTGACTCTTGTAAAGGATTCCTTCAGATCCCAGATGCGGTAGGTCTAAGACATTTGAAAAGGAGTGAGTATATATACAGACAGCATTCTGGCTGGTAGCACTGGCTTGCACACAGCGAGACACAGTAAGTGGAGGCTGACATGCGCCTCTTTTGTAAACAGCTTTCCAGCCCCCCTTTCTCCCCCTGATTAACACCCCCCTCACCCCAGACCTCTCTGCTTCTCTTTGAAAACAAATCGCTTTTACAGTAGTTAATGAGAAAATGCCCTCTTGTGGGCGTGACAGTGGACCACCTTGACAGTGTCACAGATTTCTGAAAATCTGGTTGTTCAAGAGAATTCCGTCATTTGGTTTGAACATGTATTTTTTTTTTTTTTTAAATTCTCAAATACCAACCTTTTGTTGAAGTGCAAATACATTTTGCGAGAAGCTATTAAATGATCCTCAGTTCATGTCTGCCATGTCTAACTTAGCAAGTTCTGCTGATCTGCGTCGTCACAAAGATAATTATTCTCTTTTCTAAACTTCTGTGCAATTTGATAATGACTGGGTGACTTTTTTTCTCCCTCTAATCATCGCCCAGAATCTGCCTCCTTTCTGCTCCCAAGAACCCATCACCTGAGACTGACAGGCAGCAATTGAAAATAATAAAATTATGTAAGATGAGCTTGTAATCACCTGCATTTCACAAGAAGCAAAATGCATTTTGCTCCGGCTGAGGAACAGAAAGTTTCTTCCTCATTTTAAATCTGTATCAGAGGTAAAGCCTCTGGCAGACTGCCAAGGAGACTATCATGGAGCTATTGCTGCAGAGAAGCAGTTTGTCAAAGGCACCAAGGATGCTCCCAAGAAAGAGGATGCAGCCTTCTGATTCTAGGGAGGGCTTTGCCTATACCTACCCCAGTTCTGCTGGCCAGTCCCACGCTCCTGCACATGAACAGACAGACAGACAGACAGACAGACACACACGGCCATCTTTTTTACAAGAAGCCACAGGAAGGAAAACATCGAGACAATTCTTCCCTCTTTTATACACACACACACATACGCACACCTACACACACACAGGCACATGCACACACACATACACCACGCAAACATACAAAGAGGGAGTTTCTTCCTCCCTCTTTTTACTTCCACACCCTTTTACTGTACTGCTATTTTCATTATGATTATTAAACTGCAGACGCTGCACTCCAACACCTGGTTAACTGCCATCTTTTTTGCTGGATATTATTTACAGGTCGCTGTGACCACTTCGGGGCACAGTTATTTGAGAACACTGCCATGGTTGTGAGTCAGGTGCCTCAGATTTGAAGCTTGCTTAGCTACCGTTAAGACAGTCCCCAAACCTGACTATTAAGAGCCATCTGTCATGGGATCTGACGTCCTGCACAACTTTCAGGTACACATGCAGACAGAGCATTCCTACACGTAAATGAATGAATGAATAAATAAATATTAAAAACCAAAAAAAAAAAAAAAAAAAAGAGTCCTAAAATGGAAAAACAAATCTGGAGAATTAATTTTTAAGGCGAGTCTACGAGAGCTGTGATGAACATATTTTTTTAGTAGATTATATGAAGCTGATTGGCCCACCCTTAAAAAAACTGTTTAAATTTTTCTCCTATACTGTGAGCTGGTGTTTCCCTGTTTGTTAGTATTAATGTGGGTACAGCCACTTTATTGCTCTCTCTAGGGACAAAGAAGTGGCAATATTATCCTCATCCTTACAGCAGCATCTCATTCCTCGGTTGGGTAAGTTTTCCTTTCAGTATAAAAAATATGAGGACTATCTTAATAACTGGAAGTTTTTTAAAATAGGCAGATAGCTGGTATTAGCATTATATTGTATTTTCAAGTTTTGTGTGTGTGTGTGTGTGTGTGTGTGTGTGTGTGTGTGTGTGTGTGTGTGTGTGTGCGCTTCAGTTTCATCATAGTATACAGGTAATTATGTTTCTGATTTCTTTTAATTAACAAGTTTCCATCATAATTAAAAACTATTCTTTCAGCCAAACATATGATAAAGTCACATTGGAAACTT
>CM052705.1:24258192-24297271 GCA_028551405.1 Uromys caudimaculatus
GTACTGAGTCCTGGATGCTATTCCTCTCTATGCAGGTGCTGCATCCTGGATGCTATTCCTCACTATGCAGGTACTGAGTCCTGTATGCTATTCCTCTCTATGCAGGTACTGCATCCTGGGTGCTATTCCTCTCTATGCAGGTACTGCATCCTGGATGCTATTCCTCACTACGCAGGTACTGCATCCTGGACGCTATTCCTCTCTATGCAGGTACTGCATCCTGGATGCTATTCCTCACTACGCAGGTACTGCATCCTGGATGCTATTCCTCTCTATGCAGGTATTACATCCTGGATGCTATTCCTCTCTATGCAGGTGCTGCATCCTGGATGCTATTCCTCTCTATGCAGGTGCTGCATCCTGGATGCTATTCCTTTCTATGCTGGTACAGCATCTACTGATGGACTTGTTTACTGCTACCTTTGGAAATCATGACTACTTCTGCTGCTATGAGCCACACTGGTATATGGGACCACGGTCCAGTTCAGCTTGCACTTCTTTGTGGTACATGCTCAGCAGTGGAACTGCTACACCCCATGGTAATTCTATGTGTAGCTTTTTTGAGGAACCACTGTTTTCCACAGTGGCTGCCCCATTATGCATTTGTTCCAGCAGTGTACAAGGCTTGCAGCTTCTCTGCATCCTTCCTACACTTGGTCTGGTTTTGTTTGTTTTAATAACAGTTATCATAATGTGCATCAAGTGACATCTCACTGTGTTTCTGACATGAATTTCCCTCATCATTGTGATGTTGAATATATTTTTGTGTGCTTAGTGGACACTGACCTATGTTCTCTGGAGAAATGTGCACTCAAATCCTTAGCTCATCCTTTAATCTTATTGTTGTTGAATTGAAAAATGTTTCATTGTTACCGGAAGTCCCGAGGATAGAATCCTCCCTCCTGTCCCATGATCAGTCTCTAGACAATAATTTTCTGTCCCTATTCCTTCTTACCCTGTTCTTGATCCTGTGGGTCACATCTAGCACGGAAACAAGCACCAGGTGGTAAACTGCTTTTCCCTTTTCTTAGGACCAGGAAGAGTCAAGTGGCCCAGGTGTCTCTTCTAGATAGTAAAATAAAAAAGAAAATGTCTGGAGACCAGACATTCTGGGAGGCAAACCAAGAATAAGAACAATGTCAAGCCCTTGAATTGGAACTTCACAGTTCAGTGAATGCCACCCACCCTTAGAGCCTCCCCTAGGACCCCTAAAGTCAGCTTTTTTGAGGTTTCTGCTATATTGGATTGCAATTCTAAATTCTTAGGTGAGAACCAGATCAGGGCCAAGGCTCTGGAATGCCCTGGTTTCTCTCTCATGGACTGTAAGGAGAGCCCACCATAGTCTCTCATGCATTAGAAGGAGAGCCTGTCAGGAGCAACAGTCAAGAGACAAGAAGCTTGTCACCTTCCTCAGCCAGAACCCAGGGCTGCCAACCTTGCCTGAGGACACAGCTCACAGCCAGTGTGGAGATGATGCATCTTTAAGTCAGCCAGACAGCAGCAAGGGCTGCTTTGAGTATACCGATCTGCCCGCTTCCTTCTTTTCTGTGCCCTAGTCCATGGTGCCTACTGGCCTTGCAGCCAAATCTCTTCTCTCCTGAGATCTCTGTCTACTGTACCATCTGATACCTGGGGCTGGTGAGGAAATCCCCCTCCCTGTCACAAGACAGATGAAGACTGTATAGAGCATAACGTGACTTCTTCAAACATGGTTTCCAGGAAAACCATTTTTCTCCTCTGGGGGAAGAGGAACTGTTAAGCCTCTGTGCCATTTCACTGTGGAAAAAGCCAGCTGCTTCACACCGCATGAAGTGATCCACACACTCCTTTTCGACAGCATGCTGCGTGGACTGGTGGATTGAGAGGCTCTGGCGTGTCCCTGTGGCACATAGAGGCTTCGGCAAGAGCTGTGCTCCTTTCGCAGTTGGAATATTTTTCCAGTTTTGATGATTAAAGCTGGTTGGAACAGCATGAACCAAATAGATTATAGCATTCCACTCACAGAAAGCTCTTCACTAAAAGGACGGGCTAGCTATGCCTCTGCACGAGGCCTCCTGGTCTAACGAGCCCAGTTTTTAAATGTGGCCCTTGTACTTCCCAAATTCCATGGCCCTTGAGTTTTGCTCAGAAAAATGGATTCAGGCTCTCTGAGTAAGGTCAGATTAAGTCCTTCCTATCACTCCAATATGCAAATACAATGACAAAATAATCCTCTTTTATGCCAAGAGTTCATGACAAGGCGTTTTTAACAAAATGGCTTCAATGTGGAAGTGGGTGAGTACAAGGTGCCTGAGCTAGAAGCCTCGGGGTCACATTAGAGAGATCACTGAGCATGCATAGGAAGGCAGAGAGCATGGCCTCCTTGCAGTTACCAGGAATGGTAATCATGTGTTAGGCAGAGGACAGGAGGCAGCTGCCCCTGCTAAATTGGGCACTGGTGGACTAGGCGGAAGTCAGCCCACCTGTTGTTACCCCCAGTGGTGGAAAACCTGGCTTCAATAATAAGGGATTCCATTCCAAGTGTTCTAAAAATCTTGCCCATGCTTTGACCAAACAACTATATTTAGGTTTCTATGTTGCTCTCTGTTTCTATCAGTGATAATCAGGTGTGGGGGATTTTTAAGATTTTAATATTTACAAAATGTATTCATTTTATGTATGTGGGCATTTTTCTGACTACGTACCTATATACCTCGTATATGTCAGGTGCCCTCAGAGGCTAGAAGAAGGCATTGCATGCCCTGGGACTTGAGTTATAGGCACTTGTGAGACATTATGTGGATGCTGAGAATCAAACCTGTGTTCTCTGGAAGAACAACTTAATCAATGATCCATCTTCTAGTCTCTTTATTTTTTTGTGTGTGCATGTGTGGACTGTGTTTCTATGTGCACTGAGTTTCATGTGTTCACTGTGTATATGAGAGGGATGTACATGTCATCCTTTACCCATTTCTGTCTTCACTCTAGAGCCAGGGAGCACGACATCTTCAGCTAGATTAGGAGCCAGAAGCTGAAGAAGCCTCCTGTCTTGAACCCACCCCTTCTCCAGCACTGGGGAACATAGCGCAACACCCAGCTTTTGACATGAGTACTACAGATCTGAACTCAGGTCCTTGCACTTGCACAGTACAAGAATGGACCTCAGGGGTCTGAGAAACACTGCATTCATGAGCCAAATTTCCTTAGAACACCTCTCAATTTCCAAGTAAACCAGAGATTCTATCGTGTAGCTGACCAATAAATGTGAAGGTGTGCTAGGCCAAACCTAAATCTAATAACAAAGACACTCTTTGTTCCTTTAAGACCACAAACTCTATCTATCCAGAAACAACATCTTATTTCTAATATTTGGTATATGCTGTTACTAAGTGCTTTGCAAATAAGAATTTTTTTTTTTTTCGAGACAGGGTTTCTCTGTGTAGCCGTGGCTATCCTGGAACTCACTCTTTAGACCAGGCTGGCCTCGAACTCAGAAATCCACCTACCTCTGCCTCTCAAGTGCTGGGATTAAAGGCGTGCGCCACCACTGCCTGGCAAATAAGAATGTATTAATCCTAAAATCTTCAATTGTCATATATTCAAGTGAGCACTCCAGGGGCCTCTGGCCTCAAAGAATAGGCCCGGGGTGGGGGTGGGGCTAAGCCTCAGAGGTAGCTTCATACTCAAACTTTTTCTCAATGTTAAAGATAATGATAATAAATTTATGTGTGAAGGTATTTGAAATTACATAGTAGGTCTCTGTTTCTTTGAGTTTATGTCACACTTGAAGAGAAAATTAACTGGACCCCAACTTATTATAATGTCACCTATGATAATTAGCAAGCAATGTGGTTAAACATAGGAGGATTTTTGTTATACAATAGGCCACTTAATAGGCCTTATAGAAGGCACACTGGCCGTCTTCTTTCTCTACAAGCAAGCAGTTGTGTGGACTACAGGCCTGGATATCTTATACGTATCTTCCATACTTGATCTGACCTTGGACACATGTCTGCCTTTCTAATTCTTACACAAAATGGGAATGACACCACCCACACCACAGGTGAGCAACAGGATGAGGTACCACAGGACAAGGAGGAGTCATTCTTGGTGCCTCTCTGCAAACAGGAATTGCATCTACCTTCAAGGTACCAAACAGGAACCAATAAGATTCCCTCAGTGGTTTAATAGCGATTGTGATTCAGAAGCCAGTGTCTCCGGCTGGGAGTGAACACGGAAAGTGAAAGATAAAGGTAACATTGTATCATTTTTCTCAATGCCAAGCTTCGGGATTCCTAGACACTTGTCAAGGTTACTAAATGACCAAAAAGGAAGCTGTTAAGTCTTTGATTCATCCAAAGCCTGTGACTGGCATTTGGTTTTCAAAAAACATCCCCAGCACCTTGCTGTGTGATCTCTTACTTAGGCCTTCTTTTTCAAACCCAGATGCCTTAAGGATAAAGAGGCCCCTGAGCTGTCATCTACAACAGAGGTTCTCAACCTGTGGGTCTCGACCCTTTGGGGGATTAGATGATCCTTTCACAGGGTACCTATCAGATATCAGATATTTACAATTCATAACAGTATCAAAATTACAGTTATGCAGTATCAACAAAAATAATTTCATGGTTGGGGGTATTAAAGGGTTGCAGCATTAGGAAGGTTGAGAACCACTGCCCTATAAGCAGAGAAGGGAGGAATGCACAGGTGGCATGGTAGCTGGAAAGGCATAGAGGCGTGGCCTGCCAGCCCAGAGATGGCCAGCTCTTGCAATGGCCACTCTTGCTCAGCACTGCCTATGTTTACAGCTTCTTTACAGGCTTGACCTCAGGTCTGGAATGAATGCCTCTTTTCCAGTGAGCCTGCATGCCCCTGAGTTGGAAGCCTTAAAAGAGGGAACAGAGACAATTTCTGCGGTGTGTGCTGCAGGCTCTGTTCACACCCTTTCCTGTCTCACAGAAGACGAATACAAAGAGTAAAAAGCAGGACAGACACCGATGGCAAACATAGTGCTACCCGTCTCCTTTGGCTGTCTCGGTGATTTGTAGTGGTTTTATTTTTCTTTAAAACAATACTGGTTTTGAAACATCACAAATTGTAAAATCTGCACAGGGAAGACACTTCGAAAGTGAGCACAATATGAAACACAAGACTCTGTGTGGGCTCTCCAAAGTCCCACACAGATCCAGTTATCACTGGGATGATGTAGTTCCAAGAGAAAATTAGTCTTCAAAGTCTCAAGTCATAAATCCTCCAAGATTCCATTTAGATTACTTAGAATTCATCAACAAGCATATTTAATAGATATAGGCCCAAATATAGCATCTAAAATTCCACACAATGACAAACTCCAAGCGTGTAACTACACAGTCGCCGAGTGAAAAGAAAATCTGAAATGTGTAGGCTTTGATGTTTATCACCTGATACCTTCGCTGGGTGGAAATGCACACAGTCGAACATTTTCATAGAGGAATTTAATGCCAGACACTGTGCTAGACGATCCTGACATGCCAAAAAAAAAAAAAAAAAAAAAAAAAAAAATTAAGTCCAGTTAGCCTTTAGTAGGTCTAAGTATATCCTTAACTCTTTATTTTCCTTTGTAGCTATTTCTTTTCTGCACAGACTCAGGATGGAAACAGGTCCCATTGAAGCACATGAAAGTTGTTCTTATTAGTCTTCCGGGAGGAAATGGAAGCAGGTCCAAAAAAGAAGCCTGACGATGAATGTTGGCAAGACCACATTAAGGTCCTAAACTCACGCTCCTTCTAATGCTACTATTTTACATAAAATATTAATTAGCAAGAGTGAGGCATGGTAGCCCATGCTTTTAATCCCAGTACTCATGAGACAGAGGTGGAAGGAGGAACACTGTGAGTTCAAGGCCAGCCTGGTCTTCATAGCTAGTTCTATGCTTGTCAGGGTTACATAGTGAGACATTGTGTCAAAAGGGGGGGAAAGTAAGTTAACTGCCATAGACAATAAAGTACCTCCCCAAACCAGAACAGGGACAAGTACACAGACTGTTAGTATACCACCGGAAATGCACACAGGGCTAGGGAAGTGGTTTAATTGGTAGAGTGTTTACCTAGTTTGCATGAAGCCCTGAGGTTTGTCCTCAGCACCAGGTAAGCCAGCTTGGTGGCTTGTGCATGCACTCACATGTGCACATATGAACACACACATACACATACGAATTAGTAGCTGAGGGTTCTGTGTTCGAACTCAGCAGTATGAGATGGCTGGGCTTGCGAGTATAGACCAGTTGATTATCCCTAAGCTTCATCATCATTTGTAAAGTGTGGATAATCCTTACTTTGTGGTGTTGATACGAAGATTAGAGATAATATATGTAAAGTACTAAAATATGGTGGGCAGCCATAACCAGAAGCTATTATTTTTTTATTATTGGGGCTTGAGAAAGGTTTGCTGATTGAATAATAGGTAGATTAGCTGACCTCTGAAATCCATGACAATGCTAAAATTATGATACTAAAAACGGAATTAAAAGTTCATACATTAAATCCATGAAGGGTATTTTGAACTGTTGGAATTGTGATGTAAATCAGCGTATGCTTTTCAGAACTCATATTATCATATGAGGCTCACAGACTGCAGCATAGACACACCCTGACTTGTCATTAAAATACTTAAGATTAACACCTGGAGGGCTCGGGGTCCCACTTCAATCAGCTCCACTACTTGCTGTCATCTCTCATGCTGCAGAGATCTGCTATGTGGCGCGTCTCTGTGTGGTAGAGGTTTTTAGCAGGGCTCCCTCTTCATTTTTTAAAAAATATTTTAAGTTAACTTACTTTCTGTGTGTGAACGTTTTTTAAAATATTAATTGTGTATGCATGTTCCACATCGCAGCCGAAGTCAGCACTCTCCTTCCACCACGTGGATTTCGAGGGTCTAACTCAGGTTGTCAGGCTTAGCAGCAAGTGCCCTTACCCACTACGTGTTTCTCAACCTACCTAGTGCTGCGACCCTTTAATACAGTTCTTCATGTTGTGGTGACCCCAAATCATAAAATTATTTTCGTTGCCACTTCATGACTGAAATTTTGCTAATGCTATTCATTGTAATGTAAATATCTGATATGTGACCCCTGTTGAGAATCATTTCACTAAGTCATCTCATCAGACCAATGGGGGGTCCCTTCTTCTAGCCCTAGAGAGCTATCATGTTCCCCTCCACTTTTATAAGCAGAGGCCTTGTGAGACAAAGGTTCTTCCCAATATTACACAAAGACTGGACTCCAACTTCCACATGAAGCCCCTGCAGCCACCCATTCTATACTGTCACCAAAATTCAGCCAAACCTCCAAAGCAAAGCATGGGAAACTGGAGTGGCTTCCGAGGGAATGCACACATCAAGACAAATGTCAGTAATACCTACTACATTAGATATTTGACATTGTTTCAACTGACTGCATTCCTACCAAGTTCTTAAAATGAGAGATCTACATTTGTTAGTGCTAAAGTGTCAGAATGCAGTGATCTGATGTTTCCGGGTATATGCGGTCAAAGAACGAAAACTCTCCTTTCAAACGATATCTACACAATCAATTTCACTGCAGCGTTAGTCACAGTAGCCAAGAGGTGGAAATGACCCATACACTTGCCAGCAGATGAACAAAATATACATACACTCGATGGAATATTAACCCATCTTCAAAGGGAAGGAAATTCTGACATATGAGACCGCATGGACAGAAACACGATTGTATGGTACTAAATGAAATAAGCTAATTATGAAATGATAAATGTTTTATTTCATTTACATGTGGCATCTAAAATGGTCAAGTTTATTACAACACAAAATAGAATGGTGGCTGCCCGGCAGAGAGAGAGAATAAACACTGGCACTTAAAAATTCCACACGACAAGATGAATAAGTTTCTGGGACCTACTGCTCAGTAACGTAAGTAGGAATACCACTACAATGTTCACATAAAAATGGTGAAGACGGTAAATTCTGTTATTGTTTTAAACCATGTTTTTTAAATGGCAGAGTATATTTGTGTATGTATAAAGACAAATACATTTGTTTCTCTATATGTGTATGTGTGTATATTTACTTATTTCAAATTGGTCAGTGATTTAAATGTTTACAGTACTTCATAACATGAATGCTAAAAAGAGATACCTGTAGGGCCAGCGACAGCCTTGAATGTCTGGGGCTCTGTCCTTTTCACTTAACCCAGATGCCCTGCGGTGCTCATGCTCCAGGGTTCTGCTTAGGGGTCCAAGTCATCTGTGAAGCTGCGGCATGGAGACTCAGAACAATTTGTATGTCACAAAGCTACTTTGTCTCAACAGGAGAAAACTCCCTCTTTTCACCGAGGTGGAATGCCCCTGAACAATGAAGTTCATGTTACCAGCTACTCTGTTGTAGCTTCCGATATCAACTGACCTCCTCCTAATTGGAAGCCTCAATTCTCTTGGTTTCAGATGTTTCCTTGAAGACCATAGGGTCTGCCTTTCTGACCCCAGACCTGAGGAGAGCAAGTGGGTCTCTGTTGGAGGAAGAGCTTTAGAGTTTGCTTTTAGGATGGCTGTGATCACAAGCATTTTTGATACTAGATTCTAGTGAAGAATTCTAATATATACCTCTCCTTACTAACCAAAATTATTATATTCATTTTCTAGGGTAAACGTCATTGCGTGTGAAATACTTTGCAGGGATCATACTACCTAATTGTTTACAAACACTAGGAGAGGATCTTAGATATATTTTTGAGCAACAAAAATTACTCTTCTGTATCAAGTAGAAGTATTTCCCCAGGTTCTAAAGATTTCTGTTGAGATGTGCCCAACACTAAGAAAGATCTATAGGGGTATATCTGTTGCAGAGATGTCTCTTTCTCTAGTCACCTTACACTGCAACCATCGGTTTGGCTTCATTCACAGCCATCGAAGGCTGGATTCCTTATTCCTGGTGTTTCTTCCTCCTCCTACCCCCAAGTAGGCGCTTAGTTGGCTGATTAGAGAATCATAAGGTTGGCTATAATTCCATTTCTCCTTCTGACTTTGAACTTAAGTGTTCCAATTACTTTGCCTGATCCTAATAAGTCAGTAGCGTGCAAATGCTTGCCTTGATATTTCTGAAACATACTGGGCTGCGATTAGCATGGGATTGCATCATTAGAAAGCAAAGTTGAAAGCGGATGAACAAAATCATCACTTGCAGTTAAGTAAAACGGCCTGGTCTGAGGACTTACAATGTTACTCTGATCCTAGAGACACTGCGCTATGGCTAAATATGTTACATTTGAAAAAATCCTCTGATATTCCGAAACCTTCTGGCTCCATCCATTACTTGAAGAGAAAAAAGCTTACAGACGACGGACAAGCCGACTCTAATACACAGCTTTGATGGCTCTTCAAGCCCGATATAGCTAAAGACTCAAAAGAATCCTTATGCCACAAAAGGAGGAGGGGGAATGGGAAGAGAGGATAGGAGGGAAGAGGAAAAGGAGAAAAAAGTAGGCAGGAAAAACTTTACTCAATTCTGTTAGATTAAAACTGACATCTTCTGGCCATTAAATAAGAAGGCTGTATAGTAAGCCTCTGGGAGAAAAAAGAAAAACACACACATACACACCCACACACACCCACACACACCCACACATCATGCCGTAACAAATGAGATTCTGATGGTGTTATCTGAATTAACTCTTTTATCTCTGTGTTACTTCGAATCACATAAACTTTTGGAAACAAATTAAGGGAGATGGGGAAATGCTTTCAATTAGGAATGAGCTGCAGCCAAATCAAATGAGAAATGGAAGGGGGAAAGATGGCACAACTGAAATTGATGCCAAAGATTTATAAGGTTGATTAAGTAAACAAAACCAGAATGGATCACCATGGAAATGTATGAATATTGAAATAGGCAAGATTTGAATAGACTAATGATTTGCTTCACTTGGACTGACCGGTCTTGATAGTAACTGAGACACACTCAATCTACACCAACGTCTACACTTTAACCTATTTATTCCTAGAAAATAGGGGCTGAACTTATGGATTCCTTTAGTAATAGCTTACAAGCAAAATACATCTCCCAGTCTTAAAAAATACAGACTCAATTCTCATCTACTTGAAAGAACACAAAACAAAAATGGCTTTATGCATTTGTGTTCTGGATGTGAGGAGCTGCAGTTAGCAGAAGTCATTCTCTCAGGCTTCTCGGTAGTCTTTGTTCTAACAAACCCCTCACAAAACTGAATTCTGGTATTGGCTTATCTCCCACACTGAGTACTTGGAGTGTGACCACCATTCATTAGAAACATAACTCAAGAGACCCAACATTAGGACCCCACCCCCACCACATACAGAAGAAACCAATAACTCTTAATCTATTTGTTTCCATGGCTACCATAGGCTATTTTATTTCACTAAAACTCTTAGGTATTTCGTTTGGATTGTTGTTTGCAAATGAAAGTTGGAGACCTACTCATTTCCACAACTAGAGTAGAAATGGGAAGACTGGACCAAAGACAGTGTTTTTTTTTCATTGTGGACTTTTAAGATCCCTGTGCAGAAAAGTTATTAAAATTGGCTAAATGCATCCGCCCATAAGCCAAGTTAAACATTATTAAATTCATATAGGTTTAAGGACACACATGCTAGTGATTTCCTGATTTGTAGCAATGTGATAAATCCAATGCACTCCAGAACAATATATGGGAACCCAGACACTGTGACTCACTGCTCCAAATGTGTAGGAACAGGCAGACTATCAAATGCATGCATGACAACGAACCCTTAAATTATTCTGTGCTTACCACAGACGTTTTCTCTAAGTGTCAGTATGAACAATCTATACAATTGTTAAACACCCCCCCGTGAAAATTAATTATAAAGTTAGCTCTCCACCTCCCCCCCCACCCTTAATTTAAATTTAAAAAGTCAGGAATGAGGTGGGCTAATTAAATGTGCTATCACTCATGCTGAAAGGAAAGAATTTCTCAAATCTGCCCTCCCGGGCTGAGTTAGCAGTAAGACCACGGCAGAGGAGAAACTCTGTAGTGACTAGACAATGGCTTTAAAGAGAATGAAATGAGGATAAATACATCTGTAGCCAGGACAGATCTGTCACTGCTAGAGGAGTCCAAATCCTAACGTTGCTCAGCTGATGGGGGGGCTGAAGCCTGCAGTGGCGGAGCATGAATGTCCCAGAACTGAGGAGTGGAAGTTTCTCGGCAGCCGCAGCCTGGCGTCCTCCACGTCTAGTCCCTCCGGCGAAGAGGTCTCGCCTAATGCTACATAAATATCTGCGTTCACGATTCGCCCCGGGGCGCGCCGCGTCGCAAACACCATAGGGAGAGAGGATACGCTTCGCAGAGCCGCGCGTGTAGCAGCACCGGCTGCTCCTCACCCATCATTATCCCTGGGGACCCGCGGGAGATCTGTCAACTGACCGCTGCTGCCTTTCGGTTCCAGAGGCCAGCAATGAGGGAGAACGGGCTTCTCAGCAGGCGGACCCAGGCATCCAAGACTCGCGCTTTGCAGTCGCCCGCTCCTCTGAGAACAGCCGCAGGCTGGCAGTGCGTCTCCACCTTCCCCAGGCAACGCACACCGAACCTGCCCCGCGAGCAGCCTCGGAACGAAACTGGGCTGCAGGTTCTGAGATCTGGGCTGGAGCGAGCACGCCTCTCTCCCCTGAGGCCTGGGGCCGACACTGCCCAGCGAGGGCACCAGCGCGCGACCACAGATAACCCTCCTGCTTTCGGCCAGCTCCAGGCCACGGAGACCCGGACGTGAGCCCGCTGTCAGCCCGCATCGCCCGTGGCAGTCTGGGCGCGCGGCCACACTCCCACCTACGTGTCTCCGGGTCCACTATCCCACACATAAACAACCCCTCCCCACTCGCCACCACCTCCCCGCCCTTCGCATCCCTGAGGCTGTCCTCCCACCTCCAACCCCCGCTGGAAACCACAAGGTGTCAAGGGAATGAAGTGGGAGGTCACAACACGGTCTGTGTGGGTTCCATTCAGATGATTTTCAAGCTCTTCCACCTCGAAAGTTACTTGGGATCCAGTGAAGAAACCCGGTCCCCAAATGCTGGGTCTGAGAACGCGAGGGGCAGAACCCGTCATCTAGCTTCCCTTGGCACACAGGCGCGCACCTCCCCAACCCGCAGGGCACACGGCCGCCCTAGGGACCAGCTTTCCAGTGCTTTCTGGGTCCCCCGGCACTGCTGGGGCCCTGGGCCGCGCAGGGGGAGGTGGCCAGGAGAGGGGCGCACACGGCTCGGCCCGGCCCAGCGCTACCCGGCTCTGGTGTCATATTTGCTTCCAGCACCTTCGACCACCGCGATAGTTCCCCCAGGCATTCCCTGCATAACACACCCGGGGGCAGGAAGTTTTTTTCCCCCTTTTTTTTCATCCCCGGAGCAGCGCAGGCGCAAGGGCTTCTGCAGGCTTGCGAGCCCAGACGCGGGAGGCTCCAGCTCTAGCCGCCGCCACTGCCAGAGCCGAGCCCAGCGTTCCAGGCTCTGGGCCCCACTCCCAAGTCCTGCCTGGCCCAGAAGCTACCAGGACCCAGGGAACCCTCACCCCCGCCCCTCTACTCGGCTCGCCATCCCAAGAGCTCCAACCTGACCCGGCTCTTACCTGCGGCCGCGCCGCTCCGGCCCCGGCCCGACGCGCAGAGAGCCCAGGGTCGCGGATGGGTGCAGGAGGGTTGATGGATAGGGGACGGCGCCGGCGGGTAGCGGTAGCTGGGGCCGCTCGCGTCCTGGCCGGGAGAAACGGATCCAGGTCCACCTCCTCGCGTTCCTGCTCTCCGCCTTCTCCCCCTTTCCCTCCTCCTCCCCCGCCGCCGCCGCCTCCCGGCAGCCCAGGGAGGATGCCCGGGAGAGGGAAGTCAGTCCTTCTGCCTGTCAGCCTGCGCGGCTATGCGCGGTGCGGCGCGGCTCTCATCGAGGCGGCGGCAGCGGCGGCGGCTCCGGCACCATCGCCCCCGCCCTCTCCCCGCAGCCGCGGCGGCCGCGGGGCTGGGGCTGGCTCCGGGCTCCGGGCTCGGGCTCCGAGCGGGGGCTGAGCTCAGACTCGGCGATGGCCGGGGCTGCGGACGTGCGCTGGGTAGCCGGCGCCGGGGTTGGAGCTGAGGCTAGATCGGCGGTGGCAGGGACAGCGGCGACGGCGGCGGCGGCGCGGGGGTTGGCGCGGCCGCGGCGCGGGGACCATGCTCCCTTCTGGCTCGCTCCTCTTCGGGTACCGTCTGCTTTAGCGGCGAGGGAGGCGGGCTTCGGCGCGCAGCCAGGGGCGGGCGGAGCCAATCACAGACGCCGGAGTAGGCGGGGGCGGAGGGTGGGGGAGGCGGGGCGCCCCCGGCCCGGCTCAGCGCTTGGCTCCCGGGGCCCCAGGGATCCCTGGCAGCCGCGCGCCGGGCCCCAGGCTCAGTGCCAGCGGGTGTGTCCATGGTTGGTCCGCCGCCCCCGCCCCCTGCGATGACTCCCGGCTCGCCCCGCTCCGTGGCCGCGCCGGGCAGATTCACGGCGCGTGGCCCGGCTGCTGGGCCATGACCTCCGGGTTCCGAGAGCCCAGGGTTGAAGGATCCGGACTGAAGGGAGCTTCCCTTCTGTTCTCAACACCTGAAGAAACTGGTGGAAAAGTTTGAGAAAGAGAAGTCCAATCGTCTTTCAGCTTCCGTCCTCCCTATGACACTCCAGCCACGAGAAGAAGTAGGGAATGTCCACATCTCCGAAAGACCACCGCGAGCCACGCCAGTTCTGTCTTCTTGCATCTGCCCTGACTCCTGAGCATATGAGAACTTTCCTGTTTTCACAGACCTCCCTGGGTTGCTCAGATCACACAGGCCTGCTTGCCTGCTTTGACACTCCAGCTGCAGCCAACCCTCCCAAGGTCCACACTGACAGTCTTTCCCTCTTCCTATGCATGCTGTCTAAGCAAACCCTAACTGGAACACTAAGAGGAAACTTTGGCTGGAGACCTGTGGCTACCCGGTGTGGGTGTGAGCTTTTTCATCTCTCCAGAACACTTCTGTGCCTGTGCCTGTCTTCTTTTGGTTGCTAACTCTGCGGGTCTGTTTCTTATTCCCAGACCACAGACTCCCTCACCTGTTTTGAGAATCTGAGGAAAAGCCTGTGGCTCAGTTCCCCTCCATCTTTCAGGCAAGTCTGAAGGTTAAAGTCTGAAGTTTATGGTCGGTGGGTTCTTTCTTCATTTCTCTTCACCCGTACACCCCCTCCCCCCATATCCAGGAAAATACTCTGAGGCCTATTTCGAACTGTGGGGTGGAGGGGTAATAGGGGAGGGATGTAGCTGGTTCTTAGGGCTGATTTGGGTAGGCTGTCCTGGGAAGGCTTTACTAGGCTCCACTCATGTCTTTGCCAGGGAAGAGGGAGGACTTGGCCAGAGGTCCTTTCTCTCAGGGGCCTTCTGTGATGTCCGATCCACAGCTCTCTTGTTTTGGCTGTAAACTCAGTGCAGGGGTTGTGTATCCTTTCATATCTTGTACGAAGCACAGTACAGTGTCATGGCTGATAAATAATAAATAACAATAATCTACAGAGGGTAGCAGGAGAACTGTCAGTGAAGAGGGAGGAAGACAGCAGGGAGATGGGCCATTGGTGTTAAAGTAACTGCGTTTCCTGGAAAAAAAATCAGATGAGGTTTTAGTGTATGAAAGCTTGAAAGGTGGATTAGAGACGCACAGCGTTTGCATCCCGGAGGAATCTACCCCCATGACAGTTCATCCGGGACAGCCAGTGTGATATTAAGGCAGTGACAGAGGCTCCTCAAAGGGAGATAGGGTGGCAGTTGGGGGGAAAACCAGCACCCAGAGGTCCTCAAACTACACCTGAAAGTGAAATATAAGTGTGGTTTGAATACTAAGCTGGCAAGATGGTGAACAAGGTACCAGAAGAGTATAGAGAGAAGGGAAGTGAGACAGGGATCGCTTGGGGTTTAAAATACACACATAGGTAATATCTCAGGCAACTCAATGCAAAGAGAAGAAAAATGAAGCTACAGGCATGCCAGTTCCACGGGAAGCCATCCTCTGAGATGTTCTCTGTGTGCTCACCAGCAGTGAACAAGGAGTCCACCAGCTACGTTCTGCATAGTTTCCTATATGATAGCTGTAGGCAATACCAGATATGGCCAAGGCTTGTAGGGTCTAGAAGAGGTTAAAATCTGGCAATTTGGATATGTGTAGCTTCTGACCAATTGTTTTGAATGATCCTCAAGTGAATGAAGGGGCAGTGAACTCCAGGAATCTTTTCTCGGCTCCCTTTAGGTGAGGATAGAAAAATTCTCTCAGGTGGCTTGCTAAGCATTGTTGGAGAAGAGAAGCAGCCTGGAATCCCCACCCAGAGGAAGGCTTTCTTTGGTGATAGCAATTGCCTTCTCATAAGAGGGTCAAAGGTTCAGGGGAAAAGAGATGAGCTGAATGGATTATAATCCCAGAGGGCATGTCCACATTTTTCTCACCCTACCCTTTTTCATCTGAGTCTGAATGCAAATAGGATTTCAAGAAATTCGAGAAACCACATCTTCTTTTGTGGAATTATGTCTAGCTACTAACTCTGCTGTGAGGATTACTGTTTCTACAAAGGTCTGCCCTTGGGCTGGTTAGGTTTTTGTTGCTGTTGACTTGACACAAACTAGAGTCACTTGTTAAGAGAAAACCTTGATTGAGAAAATACTTTCACCTGGATGATCAGTAGGAAAGTCTGTGTCTTGTCACGTGTGGCAGGGTCAGAGTCTTTAGAGAGTCCAAGAGAGGCTATTGGTGAATGTGCAGCCTCAGTCACGGTGGAGAGCCCAGGACCATGGGATAACAATCAAGCACAGTGGCACATGTGGAAAAGACTGGCTTAAGCCTAGGAGAAAAGCTACATGGGCTGTGGGAGGCAGAGCTGGAGACGTGGGTCTACCCAAGTCATTTGGAGCTCAGAAGATTGTGAGTTCAGGATGTTGAACACTGAGTTATTTACAATGTTGCAGTTTGTTTTTGCCTTGCTTTGATTGTGACTATGCCCTAGTAAGAAAGTATTTAAGTTTTGTTTTTTGTTTTTTGTTTTTTTCCCCCTAGAAACCCACAATTGAGAAGCGGTGGGTTTCAAAAGAGACATTGGACTTTTATGGAGAACTTGGACTTTTAAAATGTTGAAAATTAAAAAAAAATGGTTATACTGAGTTTTACATTGTGATATTAACAGGAGATCTTGGAATAAATCAGAAAGAAATGATTATTGGTTTAATGGTGGTGTGTTTGTGTTTCAGATTGACAAGAGATCAATTGTGCTGTTTTGTTTTTTTTCAACTTGACACAAGCTAGAATCATTTGGGAAGAAGGAGACCCTCAACTGAGAAAATGCCCCCGTCAGATTGGCCTCCAGGCAAGTCAGCGGTGGATTTTCTTGATTAATGTTAGAGAACTCAGTCCATTGTGAGTGGTGCTATCCCTGGACAGGTGGACCTGGGATCTATAATAAAGCAGGCTGAGCAAGTCATGGGAAGCAAGCCAGTAAGCTGCATTCCTGTAGGGCCTTTTTAGTTTCTGCCTCTATGTTCCTGCCTTGAGATCTTGCCCTGATTTCACTTCATGATGGTGTGTTGTTAGCTGTAAGATGAAATAAACCCTTTCCATTCCAGGTTTCTTTTGCTTATGGTGTTTATCACATCAATAGAAAGCAGAGTAGAACAGCCCTCGTCCACTCATGAACTCCATTTCATCTGGATCACTGTAGTTCATGCCAATACTCCCAATGTACCCAGGGGCTTGCTTCCATGCCGTGTGAGAGACCTTTTACCTGCCATCATAAATGTCACTTCTGTGTAGATCTCTTTTGGGTCATTCACTCCCCTGTTCCTGGGACAAGCTCCACATTTGCCATGGATCTCTCTACATGGTTTTGTACAGGGACCTCTCTGGTCATAGTTGAGGATTTCTCAGTTGGCGCTGTGGAATGCATTCCTATAGCGAGCCCTTCCTGTGCTGAGTCGTAAGCTGGATTCTAGGGTCAGGATTAATACACACGCATCAAGTGGATGGGTTAGGAAAGAATGAGCTCATAATACTTGGGGAAGTGCAAATACTTGGAGCCCTCTAAAACATTTCATTTCCTACTCGGACTGTATAGCATTCTTTGTGCAGCCAGGCAGACAAGGGCTTTGTGCTCTTATCTATAGGAAGCCACCACCAGGATGACCAGGGAGGCACACATACCTTCTGTGCCAGAATGGACTTTTCTTTTGCTTTGTATGTAGAGCAACAACCTCAGCAGCATAAACACTTACTTGGTGGCTACTGCATGCCAAGACTACTGCTGTTTCTTGCTAATGCTACCTTGTTGCTCATGGCAACCTATGGAATTGATATGATCAACGGGCTAAGTCCAGGGAGGGTAAGAAGAGCTCCTGCAGTCACACAGCAAGCAGGTAAAAGAACTGGAATTTTAGCCTGCTTACTTCCAAAGCTGATATTATTGTTGTTGTTGCAGTGATGTTTTGTTTGTTTGCTTGTTTGTTTTTTCTTTCACTCCACTGAAAATATCAATGCACTTTCTTTTGCCATTAGCTCAGCATCTTCCCCTTGCAGTGGACTCTGTAGATACTGATTTTTACCTTTATTCATAGTCAGTTCTGGACCCAGAACTAGAAACATTTTTAGAATACAGAGCACTCATGTAGGCAAGGGGCAAGTGTCTCTTTGATTCGTGAACTCATGGGTTACTTGGAAGGGTGGAAGCCTCCTCAGAAGCCTCAGGTTTGACAGGACATCTGTCTCCAGAATTGCAGTGGATATAAACAGAGCAGCTGCCAGCCTCTGAGCTAGCTGGAGTTTGTGCTTCCATCACAACCTGTTTTTTCTAAAGAGCTCCACAAAAATGACCCATGCTTGACATCAAAAGCCTTAATAAATCCTACTTAACTAACTATTCTTCTAGTGGTTAAATCAATCTATAAAGATCTGTTTAGCACCTACTGTGTGTCCTGCAATCCAACCCACACCATTGATCAAAAAAGAAGTTAAGTCACAATTGCTGAATTGTTCTCCGGTTACCTTACTCCGTCAAGTGTCACCAAGGCACATGCCAACCAGTTAAGCTGGGGACCTTGAGTGGCATCAGATGGTTTGATTGTCATCATCCTCACCCTGCTTATTCACCCAAAGGAATTAAGGCAGCTAGGTAACAGTTTTTGACTTGTTCATTCTTAGGGTTAGAATAACAACAGTGTTAGCAAGAAATATAACTTAGTACTCAGATGTGGGGGAAAGTCTCCAAGGGGGTCATGGATGTCTCCAAGAACAAGGCTGATCAGGATGACTTCTTAGAAGGGAAAGATTTAGCAGCTCAGGGATAGTAGGAGCATTGGATTAAGGGACTGATTCTGGAGACAGTTTCTGAAGCATAACTCATTGCTAAAAGTAATTTTGTGTATGGGTGTGTATGCAAATGAAAGTATAACTCCCCAGTTGCCTAAATCAGTGAAATATTAGATTCTAAGGTTCAGAATGGAGCTGATGCTGTCTTTTTTTGGATTCTCAATGGCAAGAATTCAGCACCTTTTTTAGTACCACTTGTTTGCAGGTGGCAGGAGTGCTAATTAAACAGAGCCACTAACAATTTTCTTGGGTGGCTCTGACTCCCAAACTGGCAGGAGACACAGTCTGTGTGCTTCTGAGATCACTCCTCATTGATGTCTTGCCGAATCCACTGGGGGGGGGGGGGTTGGAGGGATGCAGCTCAGAACCCAGTTATTGGTTGATGAATTATTTATAACGATCAAACTTCAACTTTACTTTTCAATGTTTAAGAAGAGGCCAGTGTTTATGGGAGAGTATAAAAATAAAACCCGAATGATTGGTAGGATGTGGAAAGGGAAATTTAATTGCGTTTTAGAAGATTCTTTTACTCACTGAAGCCTCCACAGTAAGGATAAAATTCAGGAGACTTTTGAGAGAGAGGATTGAGCCCCGATGGCTCCTGACATTTCTGAGCTGTTTTTAAGAATAAAGAGGCAATGAGCTTGCCTGACCCCTGCTGTGTTCCCCAGTCCATTGATGCCACTGTTTGTCAACTCCCTCTGGGTTTTTGGCAGGGCTGAAGGCTGGGATTCTGTCATGACTGGTCATTTTGAAGCCTTGAATTAGACCAGAGGCAGGGCAGTGGCTTCCTAGCTAGAACAGGGACCCACATTGTTCCTTGTCTTATTTATTTATTTATCCATTTATTTATTACTTTTTAACAATTTAATAACTGTGCATAATACAATTTGCTCATTTTTAATCCTCCATTTCCCGTTCCCTTCCTATTCCTGCTTAACTCCTTCTTTCCAAGTCTCCGTCCTTCTTGCGTGGCCGTTTTCCGGTTTGTTTGTTTGTTTTGATTTCGGTAGCCCACTGGGTTTAATTAGGGCTGTTTATACAAGTGGGAGGTTATTTACTGGAGCCTGGGTAACTAAGCAGGGGCTCCAGCACAGAAGAAAATGACTCATGCACTCCCAGCAACCGTCAGTTGCCAATCGTGGCTCTGGCAAGTGCAGAGCATCCCGAGTCCACCCTGCATCCGTGTACAGGTGACCACAGCTGATGGGAGTTGGTGAAATGGCTATGTCATAAGTAAAGCCGTGGTTCTCAGCTTTCCTAATGCTTGCCCCTTTAATATAGTTCCTCATGTTGTGGTGAACCACCCCCTAACCATAAAATTATTTTCTTTACTACTTCATAACTATAAGTTTGCTACTGTTATGAATCCTAATGTTAATATCTGATAGGCAACCCCTGTGAAAGGTTCGTTGGACTCCCAAGAGTCTTGACCCCTAAGGGGTTGCAACCACTGCGTTATTGCCATGCTCCCTGGTCTTCACTGGGATTCAGGCCATCTGACTATATGCCACAGCCCCTATGTGCTTTGGAGGAATAACAGGTGGAGGTAGGAGGACATAGTGTCCAGCTTTAGGCAACCAATGTCTTTTCTATCAGTCATTTAACAGTTGCACCTGGGCCAACGTTTTGTCTAAGGAGTTACTGTTTGCCAGCGCCCCTAAAGCAGAGGTATCCTGTGGGATACATAAGTAACAGGCAGTCCTTCCTCTAGGAAACAGATCCTTTATTTCCCCCACAAATGGAAAGGCTGAGAATGAGACGCCTAACAGTCAGTGGAATTTTGAGATACATCTGTTTTTGCAGTGCCAGGCATCTACCTAATGGTTTCAGCTGCTTGGGATCTTTGGGAATATGTAAATTTTCACTTCATCTTCATATTGATTTCTGTCAGAATTTCTGAAGCTGCACCTTACATTTTCTGTACAGAGGAACCTGGGAGGAAGAAGTCTTGAGTCTATGGCCAGTGGAAAGATAAGCATCAACAATGTTGCGAAGAGGCTCCACTTGGGGGAACAGGGTGACAAGTAAGAGGAAAAATGACTTATTTAGCCTCACAAAAGACCACTGAGTGTCCACTGCATCCTACCAAGTGTCTTAAAATAGCCCCAGATCTGTGAATAAGCTGCCATCTGGTCTTAGAGTACCTTGCTATGAGAAAACATGAGATGAAAATTCTAAATGATAAAGCAGAAACTCTGCTAGCTTGCATGCCCAAAGCATGCATGGGCTTCTCTTACCAAGGGAAGCTTTCCTCTTGGATGTTCTATCAGTAGTCGTTTTACTGAAAATCCCACTCACGTATGACTGCTCAGAAACACATTATTTTTATTTACTTAAGACCGACCACTTACCAACTTCTAAGAGGTCTGAAGCAACTCATAGGTTAAGACACACAGTGAAAGGAGGCTGCAGCGGAGTAGATGGTGCCTAAAAGGAAAAGATGGGGATGAAGCCTCAGGTCAAAGTGTAAAAACCACCACAATTAGGCTGTAGTGGAAGACAAGGGCAGGTGTGCCACATCATTTGATTATACAAAGGAGGGCACACTTTTTATCAAGTCATAAAATGCTCTGAGTGGAAACTCCTTAAACATGATACTATTGTCACTGGAAGAATGGAGTGTTCTTGAGATAGAAAGGTTTCAGCTCTAGCATTCTGGAAAGAAAGTGTCATGCGATCACCTCATACCTTCACATTCTTCGGGACTCTCAAAGCTTTCAATGATATTTACCAGAGGGTTTTCATTAAAAGGCCCTGATCCTTTACAGATTGTCTTGGTGCAGACTCAGGGAACAGGGAAAATGAGATACATGTCCTTTAGATGGCTGTGCCTCTTCCTAGACAGCCACACGTACTTTCTCACTGGCATCGAAGCCCTCAATCATGTTGGTATAGTTTTAGACAATTTCAAGATTATCTTGAGAGTTCTAGATGATGTAAAGGTTTTATAGAAACAATTAGAATTTAAACCCCAAAATAGATGGGATTAGAACAGCTTGGGCATAAGTCTCAAAAACTGAATATTTTTTGTTTTCTGTGATCTTTGTACATCAATCTACAGGATAAATTCAATTCAACAGAACTTGTGATTTCAAAATGGTGGCAGATAGGATCTGATAATGATCAATACTGTTTTTTTATTAGGAGTAGTGACATGCAGTGGTGCATGTGTATGTGTTATTCAAAGGCAGCAGACCTGTGGGTTGAGGTGAAAGAATATAAAATAAAGATGTACCAATGATAGAAATGCCAATAACAACAGACATTCATTTAGCACTTACTATATGTCAGACATTGTTCAAAACCCCTTTTTATTTCTTCCTCTTTAAATGTTAAATTGTTTTTTCTTAATCCTTACGTCAAAACATGTGGAAATCAATGAATCCTGAGTATAAAATTTTCAGAGCAGACATACAGAGAGAAGGACGATAGCCTACCATTACCAGGGAGTCTGAGCCACCCAACAGG
The DNA here is from genome assembly GCA_028551405.1 of Uromys caudimaculatus. Classification (NCBI taxonomy): domain Eukaryota; kingdom Metazoa; phylum Chordata; class Mammalia; order Rodentia; family Muridae; genus Uromys; species Uromys caudimaculatus. The sequence goes on from CM052705.1 coordinate 24,280,011, forward strand.
TAGAGGATGTGGTGGTTCCTTGTAGATACAAATCTCAAACCCATAAATGGAAGTTGGACTGTACCTTGCCCCAGGTAACCTGTGGGTTCTCTTGCATGATGGTTGCATCTCTGATGCTACTGAAGGTTGACCTAAGGTTTGGAAATTAATGTGACAATGTATACAAGAGGCTCAATCCTATTAGATATCACCCAACATCCTTAAAATAGCAAATATTCATTGTCTTCCACAGTGCCGGGAGTCCCAGAGCATAGCTAGGTGATTTGGGGCTTAGGGAGGGTCATAAAGTTGTAGTTAGATATCAGCTGGAGTTTTAAAGTCAGTATTCCTGAAATCCAGAAAGAACTCCGTGTTGTACTGTGCCCAGTCTCCCACTCAGGGGCCTCACAGAATTTAAGAACATTGAGCTATCTAGCCTCCAAGATGCTATGCAGGGATTCCCAACTCTTCTCTTCAAACATGTATTTATTTTGTGTGTGAATATGTGTACATGCACTATGTGTGTGAGTGGGTATGCACATGACATGACACATTTCTAGAAGTTAGAGGAAGGTCAGTTCTCTCCTACTATGTGGGCTCCAGGGATGGAAGTCAGGACATCAGCTTTACATCCTGAGCCACATCATTTGCCCAGAGATTCTGAACTCTTAAGGCTCGACTGAGTCAAAGGATTCATTTCCAACTTCATTCATAAGACTATTAGCTATAGGCCTTAGGCTTTTGACAATGAGTATGTCTTCACATGGCTACCTCAAGGTGTAGAAGTGTGTGTGTGTGTGTGTGTGTGTGAGAGAGAGAGAGAGAGAGAGAGAGAGAGAGAGAGAGAGAGAGAGAGAGAGTCAGAATTCGAGAGAGCATCTTGGAAGCTGGTCATTTCAACAGTTATCTTAGATTCCATTGTGTCCATTCAGTTGAAGAATAAGCATGGTAGGATATACTTCCTGGATCTCAAGAATTCAGGATTTTGAAGATCTTCAAAAAATTAAGGAGTGTTAAACTTGAAAATGAAGATGACTCAAGAAGGCAGGGATTATTTTAATAAAATTCTTAACGTGTAATTACCAGTCTTGGAATGCCTATTGTTGAGATCATAGTGACTCCATGTGGAAGGTCACCTTTGGGTAGAGTAGTGATGTCGGAGGTGGGCTGGGGAGGTGAAGGGCCATAAATATAACAGAGTCACATAAACCTTTGCTAATTAGGTTAATCAAGGCAGCGGTAGAGTAAGCACAATGAAAAGCTTTTCTTATTTGGCATGAGTGGAAAATAATAAAAGAAACAGATAAGTGATTGCAGAAAGTTGTCTAAGGGTAAAGATTTTTGCAGAGCAAACTCTTACTGAGTGCCACCATGTACCAGGCAAGGTGCCAGGTGCTGAGGATACAGAGATAATTAAGAAAAGGACACTGCCCTTGAGGATCTCCCTGTCTAATGGGATAGCAAACCTAAACGGATGCCACTCAGCATGATCAATACCATAATGAGATGCAGTCCAGGTAGAACCCGGAGAGAAAAGGCTCCATCAGTGCCCCCTAGGGGCAGGTGAGAACAACTTTGCCCAAGAATCTTAGTAGGAATTTGCCAAGCAGTCGGAAGAAAGGCAGAGAAAACAAGAGCCATCCAACATGTAGATAGAGCAGAACACATCGGGAAACTGCTGATGCTTTGTATGGTTATAGCATGTTCATCATTGGTTTGAGAGCGATGTGGAGGACTCTTTGTAAAGATCCCTAGGAACCTGAACAGAGTTCAGAATGGGCAGAGCAGAGTTGTACAAAGTATGACCTACTAAGAATCAAGCGGGAATCCTAAATCTAACCTCTCATCCACTTTAGCAGTTTCTTCACCATAATTCTCTTCCTATACTACACTACCCTCCCTTTGTAGCTAGACTACATTTCCCAGTCTCCTTTGCAGTTAGACTACATTTCCCACCAACCTTTGCAACTATGATATGCTATTTCTATAGCCTATTTTACAGTTAAGTGTACTCATGTGACTGAGAGCTAGCCAATGACACGCAAGTGGAAGTAATCTGTGCCATCTCCTGATCTGCTCCATTAAAATTCGACCTCCTCCTCCTCCCCCTCCTCCTCCTCCCCCTCCCCCTCCTCCTCCTCCCCCTCCTCCTCCTCCCCCCTCCTCCTCCCCCTCCTCCTCCTTTTTAATGTTGTAGACAGACACAGGTACCTTAGAAGTTCAGTGCTGAAGACTGGCAGATCATCAAATTTGGAGAAACCTTTGGAGATGGTTGCCCACTGATCTAGTTCATTCATTTGTGTACTTTATGAGAATGAAGAATAAATTCTGTTACTGAGCTACCATGCACATTGGGATGAGTTTTAACACCTACTCTTCCCTTAGCACAGCAATTGACTCAGCCTCTGAGAAGAGATTTGGAGAACTATTTATTTATATAATACATTTTTTGGCAAGTACCCCAGGAGAGTTTGAGAATCAGTGCTGGAGGTAAAGCAGACCCAGACCCTTGCAGATTTATGGCAGATCAAGTAACACAATGCTATCGGCCTCGTAGGATGGGGAGGAAAGAGAAGAATTTTTGCCTTCTTATCTTTGCCAAAGAGAACAATCTGACTGCAAAAGAAAAGAGAACTTGGGTAAGAGAAAATGGAAGTTTGAGATGAGTAAAGATATTCTAACAGCACCAAGCTGCTGTAATTGAGCTCAAGTCTCTTGGCCAGGACAAATTATACTCCAGAGAGTAGAGAGAGCTCACCACTGAAGATGTAGTATAGATCTTCCACTGGTGATGTTTAGGGAATGTAGAGCCCCAAAGAATCTGGAATGCTAGAGATGGCAAAACAGTTCTGGTTTTTAAAGATGGGAAAAGAGCTTGCAACTACAGAAGCAAGTTTCTCCTATCCATCCTCATTAAAGTCCCTGATAGATTATTGAGGATAATTCATGAGCACAGTAAAAAAAAAAAAAAAAAAAAAAAAAAAAAAAAAAAATGGAGCAGAACTCTCTAGAAGCAAAAAGCAAAGCCCCCCAAAAGTATCTGTATTCCCAGTTTTATGCTAGGCTCATGTACTGGTTAGTCTTTTTGTTAACATGATACAAGCTAGAGTCATCTGGGAAGAGGGAACTTCAATTTAGAAAATGCCTCATCTCTGGCCTGTGGGCAAGTCTTGATTAATGGTTGATGTGGGAGGTCCCAGGCAGGTGATCCTAGGTTGTATAAACAAATCAGGCTGAGCAAGCCATGGTGGGGCGGGGCAAGCAGTACTCCTTCAGTGCTGGCCTCTACATTCCTGTCCAGCTTGAGTTCTTGCTTTGGCTTCTGTCAATGATGGACTGTGATTGGGAGGTGTAAGCTAAATAAACCCTTTCCTTCCCAATTGCTTTTGGTCATGGTGTTTTTATTACATCAGTAGGAAGCAAACAAGAACAGCTTGCTAGATTATTATGTCAGGGAGCTGTTTTAGCTAGGTAGACATAAAGCATACCAAGGCTGGATATTTGTTACCGTATCTCACAAGGAATTTGTGCTAAGATGAAGGACAGTGGGTCTTTCACTTTTGTAAGCAGAATAAACCAAGAATCATAACTATTGGGGGAGGGAATTATATCTATGTTGAACATAAATGGATTAATGTTTTTGGCCATTATTCCCTAAATATTATCACAGAGTGACTATTCATATTTCATTTTCATTGCATTAGGTATTATAAGTGATCTAGAAACAATACACATAGATGCATGTGCATGTATGATATGCAACAGTGCACATAAGGGATTTGAGCATTCTTGGGTTTTATATTTGCAGAGGTCCTAGAATACTTCCCAGGGCAGCAGCAGACAACAATTGTAATTTTAACTGCATACTAGAATACCCACTAGGTAAGTTTAGAGATGTTTTATGACCATACCCAAATATGCTGACCAATGCCACTGTAAAAAAAATACAATTGTTATTCTTACTAGCATTACAGACATAGATAACCTAGTTCATACTAAACAGATTTTTAGATGAAACACAGAAAATGCTTTATCGACATGACAAGACCCAAAGAACAGACTAGAGGACTAAGCTAAAACTAATCATATAAGATGCAACAAAGAAAGGGTATTTTTGGACATTCAAGCCATAAAGACTCCCCTGCAAGGTTAGGTTGAGAGTATTCAGCTACAATACAAGAGAAGACATCACCTCAATACAAGAAATCACAGCACATGATGTCATGACGTTAGTCAGTCATGTTGTTTAGCTGCTCCAATCACAAAGCCATTGTAGGTTTAATTGGGGGAGCCTGATGGGATAGCTCTCTAGGTTCACTGGGAGTCATGCCCTACCTGAAGTGTGGAACTTAGTTATGACTTCCCTTTGAAAGATGCTTAAGATGTCCAGAGAATGTCTATCAGAGTTTCACCTGGTAGAGATGTGTTGGTGGGTGTCAGAGTCTTTTTCATTTGAAAAATATTTAAAGAACTGAGAAAAGTGAGTCTGATGTCTAGGAAATGCAGAGTTTAAGGGAAGCCTCTGGGGTCACCAGAGACCTTTACATACTTATCTGTAGGATTGTCAGAAGCAATAGGGCCTAGAAAAAGTGGCTTAGTGGCCAATAGAGGTGCTTCTCAGAAATGAATTCTCTATAACCATCTATCAGCTACCCACAAGGGATAGCTCGTGGAGAGAGCAGGGCTTAGATGGTCCCTTTATGTGGTGACTTAGAAGAGAAAAATATCTGACATCCTTCCTGGTATCAGTAATTGCTGTTACTGGCTGCCATTTCTAAGACTGTAACATGTGCCCAGGCTCATTGCTCATTACTTAGAACAGGCTCAAATATTGCCTTGTTTTCTAGTGTTGTGTGGCAAATTATCACAGAACCATTGTCTTGATACGCTGTAAATACATTATTATATATGGGAACTCAGAGATTATAGCATTTGCAGGACTGTTCCTTCATACTCCAGGAGAGAATCCTTTTTCTTGCTCTTCAAGCTTTTAATCGTCTTTCTCCATTCGATGGTTTCTGCCCCTTCCTGTGTCTTCCAAGGTTCGCAGCAATGCACATCTCCATTTGCTGTCTGATTCTGATCATCCAGCCTCTCTCAGAAGGATTCCTGGTATTGTGTGGGTCCATCTGGATAGTCACAATTTATCATTAATTTTCAAGGCCTTGAACCACCACTAGGTAGTTCTTTTTTCATATAAAGCAAGCCGTTCACAGCTTTGGGGAATTAGGAATTAACCCCATAATTCAGAGAACCATTATTCTTTCCACTCCAGCCCTTTGTATCTTGATTTATTTGATTTAAGCTCTCACTGGATTTGAACACTGGGCATCATTTTCATTCCAACAGAGAAACAGTTCAGGGAAGGATAGTAGATCCACCAGTGTCATGCTCAGGTGTGGCTGGAATCTGAACCTAGTTCTAGCCAAGTGTCAGGCCCTGAACCATTGTGAGTTGTTTCGCTGCATTATCCTGTGCTCAGGCAGAAATTTTAAGCGTTAGTAATAGTGCTTCTTTAATAGTGTTAATTTATTTCTGACATTATTATGGTTTATTTTTCTAAACTGTAACATAAGTCAGAAATATCTGGCTAATATTAAATTTAACTGGTCTCCTCTTCCTATCTTCTTAGTATCTTCAGCTAGCAGCTTCTTCCCTTCCTGGATTTTGTCACCTTGGGCCTTCTCAGCTACAGGAGTTTGCAACAGTGCTATTTTCTGCATTAGGATCTGACAGTCTTTGTGGACTAAAGGTTACACAGCTGCATAAGTTTGTTTTTAACCCAAAGTAATAGAGTTGTCAGGGGGAGCATACAAGGGTTCCAGAAATGCTGGTTAAAAGCCTTGTGACTCTTTAGGACAGCAAACAGTAGCAATGTTGTCACCGCGTGCTGGAGTGGGGGATCTGAAATCCCAACATCCAGTGGAAGCTTCTGCTTTTCCTATCCAGGTACTTAAGCCCTGCAGAGGTAGGCAGTGAACAAGTGCTGTTCACGCCCCCAATGCTGTACATTCATTTTCATATCTGCATGTCAGTGGCCTGGTTTACATTCATGCAAAGGCAGAAAAGATAAAGTGAGGGTCCCATTCTACAGATGGGACCCTGAGGTTCAAACACTAGCTGCTTACATAACTGACTCAGGTAGTGAGTGAGGTCTAAGTTCAGGAACCTGGGTTCTAGTCTGTCCCTGGGACAGAGAGTGTGTTACATCTTTTCTCTGGTCTTCTTTGCAGCATGTTCCACTTTGACCACTAGTGGCTTCATCATTTACCCACAGCCCATATCTGGCCTATGTTGCGCTATACTGGGTCCTGAACAAAGCAGAATTACATATGAACTGTGCCCAGCTGGATGGAGAAAGGCCTTGTACATATATACAAGGTGGGTGTGGGTGGGCAGGATATCAGGAAGTGTCTGCCAGCATCAGGCAAGTGAGTGAAAGAGTTTGTAGGACTCAGGAATGGATGGCTTCAAGTTAGGAGCTGTTCCCACTGCAGTGGGGAAGGATAGTTGACAGGCTTCCCATCCACAGGGTTCAGATCTTGTTCAACTGTGGGTACTACCTGACTGCCTGAGCCAATGATTTCTGAGCACTGCCACGGAGAGTTTGTCAAGTCCACAGCATGGGCTCCACCATTGATGGAGGGCCCCAGATTCTAAGAAGGAAAGTAACATTAAAAAAAAAAAAAATACTTAAAACAATGCCAGACACAGGGCTAAGACAGAAACTGCCCTTCCTGGGTATCTATTTTGTGACACACACTGATTCTGAAACAGGCAAGAACACAAGGCAACTCTCTCAGATAGATGGAGCTTCACAAGCCTGTGCTTACAACCTCAGACAACACAGGAACTGACAGGGTATTTTTCCGTGACAATAAAGGATATAGCAAGAGCAATGAGGAATAAGTGAAAGAGACATGCGTTGGGGAGCATCCTGCCTCTATTTTTATACCAGCACTGGGTTATTAAGGCTATGGCGGGAACAAATACACATATGTACCCACACACTCTACTGCCACACACACACATACTGTAGCAGCTTGAACCCTGAACCACACATACTAACAAATACTCTGCCACTGAGCTACACCCTAACTCAGAGGTGGCCCTTTTAGAATTCATCTACCAAGGGGACTCCATTTAAGATTCACATTTTCCTGCTGTGTCCACTGATGGATTTATATCCAGTTGGACTGTTCCCCCAACACACACACGTATAAAATGTATTTAGAGTATACTCATCCCTTATTTAACCGCCCCTTTAACTCCTTTCTAGACTATGTTAAACCCTTCCTCCCTCCCTCTCTTCCTCCCTTCCTCCCTCCCTCTCCCCCACCCCGAACCCGATGAGTCCAATTACCACCTATCATATGTGCATAGGTGTAGGGCCAGCTACTGGAATATGGGCAACCTACCATTGGCCACAGACTTGAAAAAAAAAATGACTCTTCTTCTCCAAGGGTAGTGAGCTTCTCCCAATATACTGACATGTTAACTGGCTTGATCTTTTGCTATCTTGTGCAGGCAAACACATCTACTGTGAGTTTATGAATACAATAGTCCTGCCAAGTCTGGTTGATATAGCCTTGGGCCTGGTACTCTTGGACCTCTGGCTCTTTATGTGCATGGTTCTTCTGCAATATTCCCTGAGCCTTGAGCAAGGACAGAGTTTGATACAGCCCATTTAAGGCTGAGCACCCCACAGGCATTTATTCTCCGTGCTTGACCAGTTGTGAGTTTCCGTGACAACCACCATCTACTGTAAGATGCTTCTCTGATGAGGGGGTGAGAGTCCCAAGACTCTATGGATATAAGGGTAGGCATTTAGAAGGCAGATACTATGTCCATTTAGCAAAATAGTAGTAGTAATGTGTTCTCCCCTCTAGGACTCTCTAATCATCCTCTGTGTGGGTCTAATCATCTTTTTCCTGGTCACCATCATTCCCTGGAAGACTCCCATCCTGACAGTCGGCACGTCTGCGATAAGGTGCGGGTACATGACATAACTTCTAAAGCGATTGAATTGGTTTTCTTTACAAAATACTTTATTAAGTTATAATTTATATACCATCAAATTCGGCCGCTTTAAGTATGAAATGAAATGAATTCTAGTAAGTTTGTAGAAACGTGCAACTGCCTCCATATCCAGCTTCAGAACATTTCAATTATCAGAGAGAATAATTTAAGGGCACAGTACTGTGGATGGGGGCTCTCTGGGCTTACGTGAACACACGTTACTGAAAATGGTTGCACCTAGAAAAATCTGCTGGTGTATTTTGAGCAGTTACTTCATGGTATGCTTTGGGGGAGAAACGAGTAAAATGGAGCAGAAGAGAGAAGAATCGTGTGCTTAAAAATCTTAAGAAATCATTATCTATTTTGTGGACCACTTCATTAATAAACAGATTATTACAAAAGTAATTATTTTAGAGACGCAAAGTGCTATTAGTCAGTGCTGTGTTGTTGCCTATTGGGACATATAAGAAGCCTTTTTAATTTGCTCTTCAAAAATCACTTACACCCACAAAACCACTCTCGTCAATGAAGGAGATGTAGGTCTGGCCAGACCTTCATTACCATGGTAAAAACAGCCCTACCTTTTCTTTTCTTTCTTTCTTTCTTTCTTTCTTTCTTTCTTTCTTTCTTTCTTTCTTTCTTTCTTTCTTTCTTTCTTTCTTTTTTTTTTAAAATCTTTTTAATTTCACTTATTTATTTCCAGTCAGATTTTCTTCCTCTCCAGAAGTGACTATTTGGGTGCAAGACTTGTTTGGGTGAGAAGCACCCCTATTCCAAGCCTTTGTGAAACTGGCCACTCACTGTATGAAAGGTGCCATATGCCACCCAGGCCCTCAGGAGTGAAGAGAACACTGACTTGTGGGTACTCCTGTGGTCTCTACTCTATACACACATGTTAGAAAACTCAATAGAAAGCCCTGCTTAGTGGTATGGTCCTGTATCATAGTTATTTAGAAGGTTGAGGCAGCAGGATCACAGGTGTAAGAACTGCCTGCCTGGGCTACAGAGCAGGTTCAAGGTTAACCTGAACAACGTAGGGAGACCCTACTTCAAACTGAGAAGAAAAATGAGGGCTGGGGATATGTTCCAGTGGTAGAACATTTGTATAGTATGCATGGAGCCCTGGATTCAAACCCTGGTGTGAGGGAGGGAGGGAGGGAGGGAGGGAAGGGAGGGACAGCGGGAGAGAAGGAGGGAGAGATGCAGAGAGGCTGTGCTGGTTTGAATATGCTTGGCCCAGGAGAGGCACTATTAGGAGGTGTGGCCTTGTTAGAAGCAGTGTGTCACTGTGGGGGTGGGCAGTGAGACCCTCCTCCTAACTATATGGAAGCCAGTCTTCTCTAGTGGCCTTCAGATGCAGATGTAGAACTCTCAGCTCCTCCTGCACCATGTCTGCCTGGATGCTGCCCTGTTCCTGCCTTGATGATAATGGAATGAACCTCAGAACCTGTAAGCCGGCCCCAAATAAATGTTATCCTTATAAGAGTTTCCTTAGTCATGGTGTCTCTTCACAGCAATGGAAACCCTAACTGAGAGAGAGAGAGAGAGAGAGAGAGAGAGAGAGAGAGAGAGAGAGAGAGAGAGAGAGAGAGAGAGAGAGAGAGAAAGAGAGCTATATCCCTGTCCTTCGTCAGCTTGCTCCGTCCGTCCGTTGTTAGACTATAGGTTCATGAAAACCTATCCCCAGGTGAATGAGTTTTCCTATCAAAGTTGAGAAAACAAAACATAACAAAACACATGATCTTATGTTAAAAACCCTTCTGATGCCCTGGAGTCCTGTCTTTGAGAATATGGACAGTAGACATCCTGCTACTGTCTACTTTAATGAGAAAGACACAGATACCTCAAACTAAACTCGCTTCTCAGACTTACTTCTTTTTACATTAAAAACTAAATTTATCACACAGTCAAAAAGGTTCACTACCTTAAAAGGACAACCTAATGCATTTTTACACTGTGAACAAACTCACATCAAGGTAGGGAACAAATATATCTCCCAACTTCTCTGATGTCCAGCCCAGTCATTACCTCTGGAAAGTCACTAACATCTGTTTCCTATCAAAACTAATTATTTTGTGTGGTATAAATAGAATCACACAGCATGCATGTTAAAAAATGGGATTGTTTTCACTGAATCCCAGTGTCTGTGAAACTCATCCTGCTATTCCCTACAACAGTTGGTCTTTGTTTTAGTTTTTCTGAGACAGGGGTCGTATAGCCCCAGCTGGCCTGGAACTCTCTAAGTAGGACTTGAATTTGACATAATCCTTTTGCCTTTGCCTCCCGAGTGCTAGAATTATAAGTGTGTGCCGCTGTGCTGGCAATAGCTCAGTGTCTTGCATTATTGTGTGGTTTCCAATGTAGAAGCACACCTTCCTTCTCTTGCTAGCCATTTGGGTAGTCTCCAGCCTTTTACCTGTTCAATGGCCTCTTCTACATAGCGTCGTTACATGGTCAGTGAACTCACACGGGCAAGTGTATGGGTTACTTTCCATGTTGTTGTGAGCAAAGAGCTGACAAGAAGCTATTGAAGGGAGGAAGCAGGGGCCGTTTTACAGTTTACGAAGGGAAGCCCCTCATGGTGGGAAAGGCACAGCAGCAGACACATCAAGTAGCTGGCCACATGGTGCCTACAGGAGGCCTAGAGCAGATGAAGGGTGGGACTGGAGTGTAAAATTTCAAGATCAGTCCCTAGTAACTCACTTCTTCCAACTCATCTCCATCTCCAGAAGGTTTCCCAATCTTCCCTCGCAGAGTCACCGGTTGGGGACTAGTGTCCAAACACGAGCTTATGGGTTTATTGCACATCAAACCAAAATACTGAGATATGTCCACTTCATCTAAATTGCATATTTTATTATCGGTACAAAGCTGTTCATAATGTTATCTCACTGACTGTTTACTATCTATGTTCCTAGAGACTGCAGTTCTTTCGTTATTTTTATTACTAGTTTCCTTTTTTCTCTTTCCTAGGGATTTGTAAATTTTATTAGTTTTTAAAGAACCAAGTTTTGACTCTGTTGATTGTTGTTCTTTATGTTGTTTTTCTAGTTCCTTTTTCTGCTTATATATTTACTATTTATTTCTATCCAATGTATTTGCCTTAAGTTTGATGTTCTTTTCTAGCTCCTTGCCTTTCTGTCCCTCCCCCTCCCCCATACATGTCTGGGAGCAGAGTTCTGTTTGCTTGCTTGCTTTGAGATAGGGGTTTCACTTGGTGGCCCAGGCTGCTCTGGAGTTCACTCTGTAGCCCAGGTTGTGGACAATCCTCCTTCTTTAAATGTGGGATCATGGGTGTTAGTCTACCCATCCTGGCTTAAGGGTATCAGTTTTATCCTGTAGGTTCTTTTTGGTTTTTGCCAAATAACCATATATAGAGGTCAGAGGTGGATGTTAGGTGTCTTTTTCTATTTCTTTCTATCTTGTATTTTGAGACATTCTCTCACTGACCTTGGAATTTACCCACTGACCAGACTGGCTAGTCAACAAGCCGCTGGGCTCTACCTGACCCCACTCCTTAGGGCTGAGATTAGAGACTGAGTGCTTCTCTTCCCAGCCTTTTTACATAGGAACTGCACGGAGCCATCTTCCCAACCTGAAAATGTTGTTTGTTCATTACCGTTCCATCCAGAAATGGTTTTCTAACTTCAATTGACATTTCTGTTTTCTAATTAAAAAATTAATTAATCAACTAATTTTGAAACATAGATTACTTGGAAGTACTTAGTAATTTTCAAGCATTTGGAGGCTTTAAAAGTACTTCCTATTGGTTTCTAGTATATTTTCTTTCTTGTCAGAGGACATACTTTGAGTTCAGTCCTTTGAATTTGGCTTTGAAATTTCCTTTGTGGGATGTTACACACACACTTGAAAAGAAGGCAGCCCTATTGTTGCTGAGCTTCCTGTTACATATGTCATGGAGGTCAAGTTTGTTTATCATGTAGCTGAAGTCTTTATCTTTCTGGACTTATTGTCTGTAAGCTTTTCTATCAGTCACTGAAGGATGTGTTGGAAATTGTCACCTATGATAATTGATTTGCCTTTTCTTTGCTTTGCATGTCTTAGATACGCACGGGCTTCAGATGATCCAATCTCCCTGCTGATTTGACTTTTTGTCATTGCGAGCGCTTCCTCTTTATCTGCGGGAATACTTTTTGCCTTTTTTTTTTTGCCTTTTCTGCATCACAGCCTTATTTCCTCTGATAGCAGCGGAGCTAAGCCAGCTTCCTCTGGGTTAGTGTCTTTATGACATACTGTTTTATATCTTTTCACTTAACGTTTTTTAGACTTTGTGTTTCAGATATCATGTAGCTGTTTTTTTTTTTTTTTGTGGTCTGACAATCTATTTTAATTGGATGTTGAGTCCACTTAAATGAAATAAATTCCAGATGTTTTTAGAGTTTACTCTATGTCCTTATTTTATATTTTTTGATGTGGTATGTAAGCTTTGATGACCACAGGCAAGCCTTAGCTCCTTGTCCTCCTCCTTCCCCATCTCTACCTTGGCCTCCTTCCCCCCTTTCTCTTCCTCCCTCCCTCCCTCCCTCCCTCCCTCCCTCCCTCCCTCCCTCCCTCCCTCTCCTTCCCTTCCCCTTCCTTCCTTCCTTCCTTCCTTCCTTCCTTCCTTCCTTCCTTCCTTCCTTCCTTCCTTCCTTCCTTCCGTTTCCTTTTTTTAATGTAGAACTCTTTCTTAGCTTCCAGGATAGACCGATAGACTGTGGGCCTTGCTCTTAGTCTGTCAGCCTCTGCTGGAGATTCTCCCTATGTCTCCCCAGAATTCACCCTTCAATTAATAATTTCATGCTTCTTAAACAATACATGGGCCTTGCACACTTTAATCCCATTTCCTGACTCTTCTCCTGTTACGCTATTTTGGTCATGCACGTCACCTCCTCACGGACTTAAGATCCTCCACGACACTGCTGTTTTAAGTCATCCATACTCAATTACCCCGATTCTCAAGTTTGCTATTTTGGCTCTCTCTGCTGTTTTCTGCTTCACTATTCTAATCGGGATCTTTTTCTTTTGTTCCCAAATAACTTCTTTAGTATTCTTTTTTAAACAATAAGTAAAAGTACAGTTTAAAATGTATTCTTTAGTTCCTAGATGCATAGAATGCATCTACATAACATTTCCACCCCTCCCCCGTTCTCCTCTATTGCCCCTCCCATTTCTGCTAAATGTCTTCGTCCTTCAAAGCCTACTGTCTATTTTCCTGGCTTTTTCCCTCAGTGTGTAAAATATTGATAACACTTTTTAAAAATTTTCTTCAAATGAATTTTTAAAAGTATAACCTTAGGGGGCTTGGCACTGGCTCTGTGGACCAGGCTGGCCTTGAACTCACAGAGATCTGCCTGCCTCTGCCATTGAGTGCTGGGATTAAAGACATGAGCCAATTTGCCCAGCTATGCTTTTACTAAGGGTATTTTTACTGGGTGTAAAATGTCTTCCTCTCCCTCCCCAGGTGTCTGCTGTGTTGGGGAAGATTAAGCTGCTGACCTGTCCTCTCTCAGCTTTCCTTTGCCTTTGTTGTGCTAATGACACAGTGTCTCTGGCCAGTTCTTTTTGTACGTGTTTGTTCTTATAGTTCCTTGAACTTGTAGATTGATACTGTTCTTGACCTTTTGTCAAGCATTGTGTTTGCACTGTTTTCTCCCCTCTGTCCTCTATCCTGCTGGGTTTCATATCTGTTGCTTCCCTCCCTCCCTCCTTCCCTCCCTCCCTCCCTCCCTCCCTCCCCCCTCCCTCTCTCCCTCCTCCCCTCCTCTCTCCATTTCTATAATATGGACCTGCTGTTTGGTCCTTTACCCTCTCTTTCCATCTCACTGTTTTCTACTGACCTAATTTCTGGCTTAGAAATCCTGTCTTCTGCTGTTAAACACATCTACTGGATTCTTGGCTAGTTATTTTTTTTCTCAGCTCCAGAATTCATATTTCTCTTCTGCATCCTCTCATTTTGTTTGGATAAAAATATTTATTACTATTAACAAATTAAACTGTTTATTCATCATAGGCATTTAAAGTATTTGGCGGCAAAACTATTATGTCTCTTTCTAGTGTATTTTTTAAAAAATCTTACTTTTATTTTATGTCTCCTGGCAGGCTGGGTAATGCCTTACTGAAACTTAGGCACTGTAAATGAAAATTTGTTGAGCCCCTGGTTGCTGTCTTCATTCATAGAGGACTGTTTTTTCTCCTCCTGTCTTTTCTTTTTCCTAGAAGGGGGTTAAGACATGATAGATCACCTTGATCCAATCAGGAAGTGAGAGATTTTGAGCCTGGGTTTTGGGTTTTAGGCTTTGTTGGGGCTGGGCTGCATCTGGTTTGTCTTCTCTCTTGGCACATAACCCTTCTGCTATAGTCTGGGTTACTCACCAGTGCCCTTCCTCCTCCTGTGTCCCCAGCTTTCTCCCCATCACTTTCAGAGTGCTTCCAATCTTGCCTTCCCAGCCTTCTAGAAACTTCTTGCTGCTCATTTCCCAGTCTTTCTTCCATGCAATGTTCAGGAGTCAGAAGGTTCTTTGAGAGGAAATTGGATGATCTCCTTCTCTAGAGTCAGGGTCCTCTTCGTGGCTATGAACTCTAGGTTTTGCCCTTGTAGACTGGCACAAGTGCTGTAGCACTTGGCCATCGTTTCCCTTCAGTCTCATGACACCCATTGGAAGCTGAAGGGGAAGCTGTGAGGGAAATGGAAGGCTCTCTCACTGTGCTTCCCTTCGCTTCAGTATCTTGGTCCCTAAAGTCCTGCTTGCTTTTATGACTCTCTGATGACTCCTAACAGCTGTTTTCTGCAATATATTTAGCTTTTATAGTTGTTCTCTGCAGGACAGTTAACCTGACACAAGCTACTCTGTCACAGACAGAAAGCAAAGTCTCCAGAGATTTATTTTTAAAAGTGGTTTTCAGGACCTGTCCTGAGGCCATTGCGCATTCAGCTATATCTTCTGAATCTATGGGAGGCATCCACAGTAGGGGGCTGGCAAGGTCTTTTGGTGTCTTCAGCACCATCAACAACACATCTTAGTCAGTACCACTGAGTGGGATTTGCAAGTAGCGTTTTAAAATTGAGATTGATGCGCCAAGTATGATTATGCTTCATGAATCACTTTTCTCTAATACACTTTTCTCTACAACTCTCCTTGGAGTCTACAGTCTTTTCCTTTATAGTACCATGAAGCATTTAGTTTGAAACATGTATACACACAAACACACACATGTGTACACATACACTTAACCCCCCTCCTCCTACAGGAATGTTGACTTCGGTCAACATTGATTCTTCTTGATCACAGTCAAGCCTCTTCTAGTCCCTGGCTGTCTGCATCCTCATTGGAAACAGGTGATGGAGAGGAAGTGGGCAATGAGCCACACTCATGGGGTCCTTCTGGCTCTGTTGATGAGTCTGCTTTTTATTATTTGGGTGGAGGAAACTTGGTGAAACAACAGAATACTTCAATGGCTCTTAGGGCCACAGAATTTATTCTCTTAAATTGGCTGGTCTTGTGACCGTGGATCTGTTATCAGTGAGGAAACGGGGTATGTAACATGCCAGTGGGTCTCACAGGGACTCTTGTGAGAATGAAAAACATCTCATGTAGCATCAGGTTCTTCATCATTCAGCCAGTACTGATGGGAATCTCATATCTAGGAGTGGCTACTTCCAACTTTGTTCAAAGAATCTTTCTCTCAATGTCTTTTATATATTGTGTTAGAAGAAGCCCCCCCCCCCCAATACTGACCCAAGTTCAAGTCTTGGGCTTGGAGTCAGCCATGCGCTGTGTCAGAGATGTTCCTTCTTTTCCCCTGCTTAGTTCCATGTTGCAGCAAGTTGGTAGATCAAAACTGCCTTTCAAGTGATTCTTGGCTGGATTTAGCTAAGGAGTACTGGAAAGAGACGGAGAACAGGAAGCAATGGGAAGTCAATGTATCTTCCCCCTTCCCCACTGCCTTGGACTAGTCCTCAGCAAAAGCTGCAACTTCTATGTTCCTGTCACTTCCAAGATGGACTAGCAATATTCTGAGCATTACTGAGTGATTTGAACTCCAGCTCAAGGGACCCCCTGGCTTTTCTCGTTCTTTCAGTCTTAGGGTACCAGTAGATCTGGACTGTGCTCATCTCCAGGGTATCTGGGGCCTCTGTTCTTTTCCAACTCCTTTAACATGTGTAGTAGCCATCAGTGCTGTTTAGCATGCTCTGTTTGGTTACTTGGAGGGCAGATGCCTCCTTATTTAGATTTTGATTGGCTTAGCCACTAGAATACTGTATTTACAATATCATTTACTTTCATCCATATGTAATATAAGCATCCCTGAGACACATTTGCCTCCATTCCTTTATATCACCTCCCAAGATAAACAGCACTTTCTTCATCCAACAAACATTGATTGAGACATGGATGGGTACTCCAGCTGAGGATTGTGCTTAGGGATATAGCTGTGGCCAAGAAAGGTCATGTCTGTGACTTTGTAGAGGTCACAGCTTTGTGGACAAGACAGCCTTAGATTCTTTGACTAAGGTGTGTTGAAACAGACTGAGCTAGGGGATAATAGAGTTGGTTAAGTCAATCTGTGCCTCAGTTTCCTATTCCATAGAGGAACACTCAGTTCATCAGCTCATGTCAGTCTCATGTACTCAGGAACATTTCAAATGTTTACCCCTTTCCACATCTCCACTTTGGAAACCCCCTATCCTCTCCCCTTCCCCTGCCTCTATGAGGGTATTCACCCACCCACCCACCCATCCACCCACTCACCCACTCACTCTCATCTTCCCTCCTTGGCATTCCCCTATACTGGGGCATCTAACACCCTCAGGCCCAAGGGCCTCTCCTCCCCCTGATGGCCAACAAGGCCTTCCTCTGCCACATATGTGGCTACCATCATGGGTCCCTCCATGTGTATTCTATTCTTTGGTTGGTGATCCAGTCTCTGGGAGCATTGGGGGGTCAGGACAGTTGACACTGTTGCTCCCTCCATGGGGCTGCAAACTCCCTCAGCTCCTTCAGTCCTTTCTCCAACTCCTCCATCTGGGACCTCACGCTCAGCCCAATAGTTGCTGTAAAGTGAATCTTGGGTATTCCGAACTTTTGGGCTAATAAGCACTTATCAGTGAGTACATACCATGTTCATTCTTTTGTGACTGAGTTACTTTGCTTAGGATGATATTTTCAAATTCCATCCATTTGCCTGCAAATTTCATGAAGTCATTGTTTTTAATAGCTGAGTAGTACTCCATTGTGTAAATGTACCACATTTTCTGTATC
>CM052705.1:24297771-24399008 GCA_028551405.1 Uromys caudimaculatus
GTTTTCCTGTAATTCTTTAATGGATTTCTGTGTTTCCTCTTTAAGGGCTTCTAGTTGTTTACCTGTGTTCTCTTGTATTTCTTTAAGGGTGTTAATTTCTTTCTTAAAGTCTTCTATCATCATCATGAGAACCGATTTTAAATCTGAGTCTTGCTTTTCTGGTGTGTTGGGGTATCCAGGGCTTGCTGTGGTGGGAGAGCTGGTTTCTGATTTTGCCAAGTAGCCTTGGTTTCTGTTCCTTATGTTCTTGCCCTTGCCTTTTGCCATCTTGTTAACTCTGATGTTAGCTGATCTTATTTTGTCTGGCTGTGGCTTGCCCCTCCTGCAGGCCTCTGTATCAATACTCCTTGAAGACCAGCTCTCTCTGAGAGGTGTTTGGGTTTGGAGAGCTGTGGCACAGGGTCAGCTCTGGGGTGCAGACAGAAAACAGAAGGATATTATCCCCAGCTGTCCTTGGTTCCTGTGTCCTGATGACTCTGCAAGGGTTCCTCTTGATCCAGTGAGTTTGAACAGAAGTGGTGGTTTTGCCTATGCTCGAAGGTGTGTCAGCACTCCTGGGATACCAGCTCTCTCCTGGAGCTCTGTGGCCCAGGCTGAGGTCCCCAGGTCTTGGTGAGCAGTGGTGCTTGTCTCGTCCCCACTCACGGCTTTTTCACGCTCCTGGGAGAGTAACTTTCTCCCAGCGCTGCTTGGCTATGGAACCCTGGTTGCCTGGGCGGAGGTCTCCTGCCACAGATGGAAACTGGAAGGTTCCTATGCCCGACTACCTCAGTCCCTGTGTCCTGAGGTTCCGGGGGGGGGGGGGGTGTGCGGTGAGCAGTGGTGCTCGTCTTAACCCCACTCACGGCTTTTCCATGCTCCTGGGTGGGTAGCTTTCTCCCCACGCTAATTGGCTATGGAGCCCTGTGACCCAAGCTGAGGTCCCCAGCCACAGATGGAAACCGGAAGGTGCATACCCTTTTTATAAGAAGTACTGTAGACTATTGAAAGTGATGGAATGGCTGAGCTTCAAAGGTAATATTGATGCAAGGATGAAGCTGTAGGAACTTGCCAGGACTGGTTTGATCGTGATTTCTTGGGACAGTAGAAAAAATGGCAGTGACAGCAAAGATTCCCTCCTTACCTACTGCTCTCATCACCTAGACCAATTAACCAGAGCTCTTTTAGTTCAAAATGCCCCAGAGGAAGGATGAGTCAGTGACAATCATACCCCCCCCCCTTTGATCTGCGACTCCCTTCTCAAGCTCCTGCTTCCCCCACCTCCTCTGTCCACCTTTCCTGAAAAGATGTCTGGGCTTAAGGCATATCCTGACTTTATTGGGCTCATCTGTTCCACTTCCTAGGCTGTGCCAGGACATCCATGCCCATCTCTTCTGTTAGATTGTTTGGCCACAGGTGATGGAAAACTCGTGGCCTCTTTTCTTGACTGAAGCTGAGCCTGGTGAAGGATCTCAAGTTCTTTGGTGTCAGGTAACTTCTCAGTTCCTACCTAATACTCAAGATAGGAGAAGATGAGGAGGGGATGGTTTCTTTGATTGCTTAGAAAATTCCCCCAGCCACTTCTTCTTCTTTTTTTTTTTTTATAATTGGATATTTTATTTACATTTCAAATATTATCCCCTTTCCTGGTCCCCCTGAAACTCCCTATCCCATTCCCCCTCCCCCTGCTTCTATGAGGGTATTCCCCCGCCAACCCACCCACTCCCACCTACCCACCCTGGTGTTCCCCTACACTGAGACATCGAGCCTTCACAGGACAAAGGGCTTCTCCTCCCATTGATGCCTGACAATGCCATACTCTGCTACCTATGCGGCTGTAGCCATGTGTACTCTTTGGTTGGTGGTTTAGTCCCTGGAAGCTCTGAGGGGTATCTGGTTGGTTGATATTGTTGTTCTTCCTATGGAGTTGCAAACCCCTTCAGTTCCTTCAGTCCTACTCTAACTCCTCCATTGGGGACCCTGTGCTAAGTCCAATGGTTGTCTGTGAGCATCCACCTCTGTATTTGTCAGGCTCTGGCAGAGCCTCTCAGGAGACAGCTATATCAGGCTCTTGTTAGCAAGCATTTCTTGGCATCCCCAATAGTGTCTGGGTTTGATGACTGTATTTGGGATAGATCTCCAGGTGGGGCAGTCTCTGGATGGTCTTTCCTTCAGTCTCTGCTCCACACTTTGACTCCATATTTCCTCCCGTGAGTATTTTGTTCCCCCTTCTAAGAAGGACTGAAGCATCCACACTTTGGTCTTCCTTCTTCTTCAGCTTCACGTGGTCTGTGAATTGTATCTTGGGTATTCCGAACTTTTGAGCTAATATCCACTTATCAGTGAGTGCATACCATGTGTGTTCTTTTGTGACTGGGTTACCTCGCTCAGGATGATATTTTCTAGTTCCATTTCTAAGTTGCCATTCTCTACCATGTGGGACACCTGCCACAGCATACTGATTTTTCTGGCCTATGCCAGGTAGTCCAGGAGTTTCCTAGCTGTTTGCTGGGATTTCCTAGTGAAGCTGTCAGGCTGACTGTCAAGTTCACACTACCCTAGATTTTCCAAGTGCAAGAAGGACCTGGAAATTCTTTGTCTTTGTTCTTCTTCTCCTGGCTCTGCTATCATGGCAAGGATGCTCACTGTTATTTTTAAATTCATTGGGAGTTCATCTACGCCACATTCTGCCTGCATGTTCTGTGACCTTCTCCTACGCCTCCCTCTACTTCCAATAGGCAACAAACTCTTTAATCTAGACCTGCAGAAGGGATGTTGGGAAAAGAAAAATGAAAAACCCCAAACTAGCTTAGTGAAATTTAATTTCCAAAATGTGATTTCTTTTTGTTCCTCCTGTCATTTCCCAAATGCCATGGTATTTTGTAGTGTCAGTGACAGAATAGATGGAGGAGCCCCTTGGACATGGTCATTTAGTCACCTTTGAGCATGTTTCCTATAACTCCAGACCTGGTTCGCTAAGACATATAGCCTTCCTATATGTTCACAGAAGGCCTTGTAGCCAAATGTCATACACAGACCAAGTCCACAGACCACCCTTCTGACCCCAGTTTCTTTATGGGCCCAG
Organism: Uromys caudimaculatus; assembly: GCA_028551405.1. NCBI lineage: Eukaryota > Metazoa > Chordata > Mammalia > Rodentia > Muridae > Uromys > Uromys caudimaculatus. The sequence continues at coordinate 24,300,836 of CM052705.1, forward strand.
CCCACTTAATATAGAAATGTCTGCCCAAAATTTGTGCTTTTGAGTACACTAGAGTAGAATTTTGATATATGTCAAAGGTTTCACATTTACTGTATTAATTTCTGGTGTCTCTTTGCTTCCATCCAAACAAGAATGTTCTGGAAGTGTCCTCCTTAGATATGTTTTTTTTAAACAAAATAGGTTTTTGCTCATTCTGGTCAAGCCTTCAGTAAATAAGCAGCCCTAGAGGTGGTCTGTGCCCTGTAACTTGGGAAATCTTTGTGGTTTTTACAAATAAATATGGATTGTGGGTGGTATCAAAGCAATGGCTCTATAAGAATCTGTTATCACAGATACAGGGCTGGCAGAGGCGTTCTTGTTTTACTTTGGGATAGAAACACAAATCTGTCAAGTTGTTTCCCCCATCCCCGGCACCTGCAATTACAGAGCTTAGCAGAAGAGGGTCAGATATGCCTTTTGACAAATTGCGTCGCGGTTCAGGCCCGACCAGCAATGGCTACCCTCCTAGGATTGGAGGAAGACTGCGGAGTTAGAACAGGCCCCTGTGGAGCTCCTGGGGACAGAGGGAATCACAGAACGAAGCAGGTGATTAGACCCCATCTGAATGGAGGGGGTGTTTGTTTTGGTTTTTTTTTTTTTTTTTTTTGGTCCCTCCTCTGGGAACTGCCCTTATCACTTGGCCTTCTGGGCTCCATCCCTTCTGTGTCTATGCATGCTGATCTTTCTGATGCCCCCCCAAACCCAGCTTCACCTTCCAACTGTGGAGTTAAAGGCTGTGGAACTGTGTTCTAATCTCTTCCCTGCTCGTGGGGAGCCATCTCCCATTTTCTGAGTCATCTTAAAGGTGCCTTCCAAATCCAGGTGTTCTCTGCTCAGGGCTGCCAGCACTGTCCCTGAAGGTGTAATCTCTGCCCTCAGTACACTACCATTCAGGATCCAGAAGGACAGAACTTGTAGCACATGCAGTGAACTTGACCATCTGCTCTACAGAGGACTTGGGCCTTGTCCTCACCTCTAGTGTTCTTTGATTTCCTGATGAGTAGTAGGGCATCACATTTCTTGTTTCCCTGTTTCTCTGTCATCCACCTTGGGTCTTGGTCCATCATGGCGATCAATAACTGACATCTGGGTGATGGATAACATCTTTCTTTCCCTCCATAAACTAAAACCCAACTGACACTAGTTTGTTTATATCTGAATCACCCTCATCATTCAAAGACTGATTGGACGAAGCCAAATTGGAACGTGACCCAGCTAATTCTTTTTCTTCCAGTTCAGCTTGTACTTCCTGCCTCACTCCCTCCCAGGCAGGATCTCCGTGGCTGAGAGGCTGCCGGGTCATCCTGCTTGTAGACAATAAGGGAAACTAATGAAAAGACTGTGATTGTGTCTCAGAATATAACAGAATATCATCTTTCCTCAGTGGAGCCAGGGCAATGATGATCCCGTTAGAAAATAAGGACTTGGAATTTTTCCATATAAATTAAAAAAATACAGCTCATCTCTTCTATTACAAGATCAATAATGACAGTGATGATGGTGGTGGTGGGCATGCTGGTGAGTGTGTGGTCAGAACTGGCTGGACCTGTTTTTCCTTTCACAGTGGAGTATCGACACGTGGAATTTTAGTCTCTTGTTTTCTCATTGTCTCAAACGTGCCATCCTGATCTGCGTGGCTGGTTAGCCATGGTTGTGTTGTGATAACTTCTCTGTTGCTGTGGTAACCTGTTGAAATGCCATCTAACTATGATAGGACATTTTTCCCCCCCATTGATCGGGGCTAGCCTACATGCTGTCTGGAGTCAGGCCAGCTGCCAAGTCCCTGTTTCACTATCATCTGGCCAGGGAATGGGAATGTTTTATGTGTCCTGTATTGAAAGATGCTCATGACTGGCTGAAGAAAAACTTACTGTGAGATTTACAGGACGTTAAGCAGCCAGACTCATCTGTGGGTCCCCTCCACCCTCACCTACACTAGACGGTTGGAAGTAGCTCATTGCTTTCTTACCTGAGAGATACAGAAAAGCTTCGGAAGCTTCAGTGATCTCTCCTGGGGAAATCTCATCTACACCCATACCTAAAAAAATGTTCGCCTCATCCAAATCCCCACTCCAGTTCCCTCTCCAGGAAGGCTTCCTCTCAGTGCTCCTGTCTACTGCATGAAGCCACCTGCTTGGAGTCTCCACATGGTTGGTGCACCGGATCTTAAAACACCATCTCTGTTAACAGAACTCTGGATGTCCCCTCAAATTATTGATCCCAAGGGTGGTACTTTGATAGGCCAGAATCTAGAAGCCTCCTGTGGCCCTTCCCTCCTGTTTCTGCCCCATTCCTTTTGGTCCATTCATTAGCCAGGTTTTTGGCCAATATTTTTCTTTTCTTTTCTTTTATTGAGACAGAGTCTCATGTATCCCAGTGTGGCCTCAAACTTCCTATTGTAGCTGAAGGGCCCTCCCATGCGTGTTCGCACACGTATGCCAACACACCTGGCAATCCTGTTGATTCTGCTTCCAGAATCTACTCTCTGGTTCATTCTCTATATGGAAGTCTTCTTATAACTGAAGTTGGACCAGAATACTCACCTTGCCAAAACTCATCGTTGGATTCCTATTACACTTAGAATAATAGCTGACTTCTGTGTATAGATCTGCAAGGCTCTTGAGCATCTCTGGGACCCTGTCCTGTGCTTCCTTTCCCTTACTCTTCCTCCTCAGTGGCTCTTCCTTGTTCTTGGCTACACTATCCCACCTCTCTCTCATCCCTGTGCTAGAGATGGATTCCAGGGCCTCATGCCTGCTAGGCAAACAGCCTTAGCCCTGACTATATCATCAACGGGAGATTCTAATGGCTTCCATCTGTTTGAACTGCATTTGCTTGCTTGTAGCCTCTACAGTGAGCACCACCCCACCCCTAGCAATATATCCTTCTTATGTCCATCCTGTTGCTCCCTGGGAGTTTCTTCTCTGCCCACTGTGATAGAATAGGCATAGATTTCTTGTGTACTACTCACAGTGCTCCGTATTGTGGAATGACCTGCTTGTCCATTTCTCCATGGCCTGGCTTCCTGCCTGGCCCATGAGATTCATGAGAGCAATAATGTATGTATCTCCTTCATTGTGCCAAAAACAGTGTCATGAATTTTGAGCCCATAAATTGAAACAAGCAGGTCCTGGTGACATTTGGGAAGAAGTGCTAAGATTGAGGGAAAATACAAGACAGCGTGGTATTGCTGGCCTAATTCTAGACATGGCTGCACCCCACAGGGGTGACAACGGGCATGTTTAAAATTTCTTATGCTCATCCTGTTTTTGTCTCAGCTGATTAAAGATAAACATGGACTCAATTGTCATGAGAAATTAGCACAAAGTTTTCTGTTAGGAATAGATGTTATCTGAAAATACTTAACATCCTGCCTTTTACAGAGAACTCCAAAATTAAATACAAATGTCCTGTAATACTGTTATATTTTACCATATCTTGACCAGTTTTCGTGGTAGACCTACTGCCTCTTATTCTCGGAGGGAGAAGGGAAAGCATGTGTTCTTAATATCATAAAAGTACTCATTTGATTATTCATCATTATGTATATTCATTTGGCTCGTAATAGCCCAACGTAGAAATAACCCAATTATATATCAACTGATGAGTGCATGAATAATGTGCATAGAATGTTGAATCCACACAATAGAGTATCATTTAGCAATAAAAAGATGAAATGTTGATACATATTGCAACATCAATGGACCCTGAAATACGCTGGGAAAGAAGCCAGCCATGTAGGATGCCGGGCTATGCTGCAGAGTCAGAGGTAGACAGAAAGTAGACTACTCGTAGCCTTGGGCTATGGAGTTTGGAGGGGATTTGGAGTGACTGCTAATGGATGTGGTATTTCTATTTGGGGTAATGAAAATGTCCTAAAATGGTGGTGATAGGTGTTCAACTTTTTACATATACTAAAAAGTACAGAATTATATTTTCAGTAGGTGAATTCTAATGGTATGTGAATTATATTTCAATAAAGCTGTTTGAATTAATTAATTTATTGAATTAATGTGAGAGCAGCCTGGCTCTCTGATGACAGCATGACTGGGCAGGGAGTGAGTGGAGCTTTGTGTCAAATGCCAGCTTTGATTAGATGTGGATAATTGATCACCCTTCCTCCTTCCCTCTCTCCTCCCTTCCATCTTACATTTAAATCTTTTGGAACCTTGGCCCAGAGATGAGTCGGGGGTCGGGGGATTGGTTATCTTTCAAGAGCTGAGCTGAGGTGTGGCCAGCAGATTGGCAGAGGTGCGTAAGGGGCAGAGACAGGATGCTGCTCGGTGGGCATTCTGGAGGCTCAGCAAGAGCAGAATGTGGGTTTAGAAACAGCTTCAGTCACAGAAAATATGATAAAAGAATTCTTATGTGACTTCAGCAGACACCCCACTCTGTGGATGAATGAGGTTAGGACAAAAGGGCCTCTCTGGTGCTGAGGGTGGGCACACAGCAATGACTACAGGTTCCAGAAGCCTGGGATACGGGTGGGGCCTTTTCCAGGAGAGCGTCCAAGGAAGTTAATGTTGGATAAAGCAAGCAAGCAAGCAAGCAAACAAACAAACAAACAAGCAAACAAAAAACCAAAACAAGCCAGCAGACTAGATAGTTGGCTTGGTGAGGCAGTTCAGATGTTTGCATTTGGTAGACAGCTCAGTTTGAGGCTGGCTGGGCAGTTTTCCTCAATCCTGACTTGCCTGATTAGGGTAGAATAGAGTGGAGCCTTCTCCTAGGCCAGGGAATCTAGCTGAAGATGCCTGCTTTGTGGCAAATGATCCTCTATCTGGAGCTAGGGGGTGGCAGTAGCTTTTAGGCTGCATGGTCCTGGCGGTAGAGCTATTCACCGCTAGAGGGAGCACTATGACGTTCTACGTCACCCGCATTCCGGGCTGCGAAGCCAAGGCGACTGGCCAGAAGCCAGGGCTTTGGCAGCGGTGGGGGGGGGGGGGGACGGGGCGGGGGGAGATGTTCTTAAGAAACTCATTTTCTTCACCTTTGCTCTTTCCACTTAAAGATTTCTCAGAAGAAACGGGACCAGAAAACTCTTAGTTTTTGGCAGGGTTCTCAGAGCACCTCCCTGCCCCACGCCCCCATTTTGTGAGCCTTGAGTTTGGGATGCCTGCTGAGGCTTGTCTGTATAATCCTGGAGTGGTTAATAGGAAGGGGGCGGGGGGGGGGAGGAGACAGAGAAGTAAAATGAGGCCAGACTGGTAGATGTCCTGCCATTGTGAGAGGACTGGAAAGAGCTTGGAGAACAGGCTCAAGAAACTGAAAGGGGGGAGGGGCGTGGAGCTAGAATGTTGCAGTATCTTTTAACAGGCTGCATGGTCCTGGCGGTAGAGCTATGGCAGACTCTGGTGGGTGTAGGACAAGCACCCACAGCTTGTTAGGACGCTTTGCTTTGGCCTTTTAACATTGGGTAAGGGGCACGTGGGATAGCTAGGAACTGCCCCTGGTGTTTTTTTTTTTGTTTTTGTTTTTTTTTGGCATGATAGCCCCCTCCCGCCCCCCTTCAGTTGAGCTAGCCTTCCATGGTGGCTGGCTGACCCTTCTGGAAGCATGGCTAAGACTGGAAATGTGTTCAGAGCAAAAGCCTTCATTCTTAGCTCCCACCTAGATGGCCATCCTAGCTCTCATACAGCTCAAGCCCTACTCCAACAGTAGGAGACTCAAAGCCCATCTTCCTGGCTCTTGAGTCTGGGAGGCAGATTCTCTTAGCAGCCACTGAACACAGGCAGCAGGTGTATAAGGAGTAGATGCTGGCTATGTGCCCACCCACGGCTCTGCACAGAAGCTTCAGGAAGATGGTACCCCATCTGCAGCAGAGTAGGTCAGAATGGGCCTGCTGAGGCTCCTGTTACTGCTGTTGTGAATGTTGGTGATTGCCATGGTTACCTGGAGGCTGGGTGCTCTGACAGTTGGAGGCAGAGCAGGAGAAGATGGCCTGGAAACCTCACTGGGCTAGAAGATCCTGGGCGAGAGAAGATGCTTTGTAAGGGTTCAGATGACCCCCAAGTCAGGGGTCCTTTTCTCATTCTGCTGGGTCCTAGGAGAACTGAGAAGAGGGAAGGATTGAGGCCAGGACTGGTCCTTAGGGAGTTTGTAGTAAGATAAGGTAGAGATAAGGTAGGTGGTTGTACTGGCTAGTTTTGTGTGTCAACTTGACACAAGCTGGAGTTATCACAGAGAAAGGAGTTTCAGTTGAGAAAATGCCTCCATGAGATCCAGTGGTAAGGCTTTTTCTCAATTAGTGATCAAGGGCGGAGGGCCCCTTGTGAGTGGTACCATCTGTGGGCTGGCAGTCTTGGACTCTATAAGAGAGCCAGCTAAGCAAGCCAGGAGAAGCAAGCCAGTAAGCAGCATCCCTCCATGGCCTCTGCATCAGCTCCTGATCCCTGACCTGCTTGAGTTCCAGTCCTGACTTCCTTTTGTGATGAACAACAGCATGGAAGTGTAAGCTCAATAAACCCTTTCCTCTCCAGCTTGCCTCTTGGTCATGATGTTTGTGCAGGAATAGCAACCCTGACTACGACAGTGGTCGCAGAGCTCCCTATAGATTCAATACAGATCCCTGGGGACCTAGAGGAGGGCTTTTCTTGTTTACCACACTAGCATAGGGGCTATGATTGCCCTCTCCCTAAGGAGGATGCTGCCCAGGTATACAAAACACCCGCACTGCTAGTGCTTACAAGCTCCAGTTCCCTTTTAGGTCTTGGTTTTCCAGTCTGCAAAATGGGTTAATGATTAGTAAGTCCCTACCTACTTCATGTCAATGAGGAGGATTTCTTAAATGAATAATTTTGTGTTGTGTACATAAGCAGACAGATTTCAGGTCTTCAGAGGAAAAGCCTATTAACAGCATCAACACATGGAACAGAAATTCTGTCTAGCTCTGTTGCGGCCTTTTCACTGCTGGGTGAACCAGGAGCTCCATTGCCTCTGTGAGAACATGGGGCTCTGCACATATGTCCAACCCCAGCTCTGGGAATTCTTAGAGGCTACGAGGGAGGGGTATCATGTGAGCAATGGACAGGCATTTTGAGATCTGTGGAGAATGATAGAGCCGGAAGCTGAGGCTCTGGTACAACAGCAGAAGGCTGAAGGTCAGTTCTCACAACAGAGCCTTGTTCAGTGGCAGAAGCTTAGGGGGCTGGCTCCAGAGGTCACCCCAGGCCAAGAAGGCCAGCTTTGACATTGTCCCATCTTTCACTTTGTGACACACAGTCATTATATGTCCACTCAAAGAACGAGAAAACAGATATACAGAAAAAAAAAAATAGAATAAAACCTAACATTTGGCACATAGACTCTACGCTGTGCCTAGTGTCGAAGGTCCCCAAGATTGTGGAAGTGGATAGGTGCTCTCAAAATGGAAAGTTAGAAATACCAGTCATCTTTCACCCACTCTATGTAACATGCATATGAGACACATATGTGCATACATATAACTGTGGTTGTAATTGCCATAGAAAATATTTTTACTGTGTTATCTACTACACATCATGCATGTGTGTGTGCGCACAGGCGCACACACACACACACACACACACACACACACACACACACACACACACACACACACAAAACTTGTTTCCCTCCTTTGAAGAATATAATATGGTGGAGCTGATCAATGGAAGTACTACTTCAGTAGTTTGGGTTTGATTCCCAGAAGTCTGTGCAACATTGAACTAAGGTCAGGAGGGAAGTGATAGGCTGGAGTGATGGCTCTTAACCAAAATGACAGGAAGGGAATGATGTGACCTGGGGCAATAATGGAGCCACTCTCGGCTGGGCAGGAGAGGAGCCAAAGGAACAGAGTGACAGTACTGTCCCACTACACAGGGCAATCCACACTTCTGCAAAAGCTGTGACTGTCCCCTGGTGTGGCTCCTGAATATGGTAGCCACTTCCCAGAGTTCTTTGATTCTTGAGGCAGGCCATAGACCACCACCAACAACAAAAGAGAATTATTAGGGAAGATATCTATCCATCATCCATCTGTCTATCACCTATTATCTGTCTGTCTATCATGTATGTATGTATATATATACATATATATAATCCATATCTTTATTGTCTATATTTATCTATCTATCTATATATGTCTGTCTATTCTCTATCCAGGTCTATACCTGTTAACTTGGCTCCTGAAGGCTTCCTGGTATCTCCTTGTCTATACAGTTCTTGTGATCACACTAAGCTTGTAATTATGCTCAGTGCTTCCTTGGCCTGTCTTACTTGTACTAATAATTCTAGTGTCTGAATTCCAAGTTTCCTTGGCTAATGGTCTAAACTTTAAGGACTGACGATCCTTTCCATATCATCAAAGCCCACAAAGTGGCCAGTGACGAGAGTGGCAGTGACAGTCACAGGGGGAGAAGTTAGAAGCATCTTTCTATAACCCTGGGCCACCAAGCAGGTTGTCTTGACCAACATACTGGTGAGGCCTGCATGAGAAGACATCACAGAGCTGGACCTCCTGGATGGACAAGACCATAATCCAGAGGAACTTGAAGGGAGGAAGCAGCAGCAGCTGTGCATGGCCCACCAGGACAGATGTTCTCATTGTTGGGTTCCTGAGTGTGCACCATTGCATGTCCGGTTCTTATTGCCTATGATTTACTCCCAGCCTCTGGGTGGGCTGGCCAGTTGAGAAGATGAATTGCTTGGCCCTGAAAACCATATCCCCTGAAGGCTCCGCCTTTCAGTTCTCCCATCAGACTATTATACGCCCCCTCTCTCTCCTGGGCACTGTTGTTCACCTCTTTATGGTCATTCATGCCTTCTCTTTGTCGTGGAGCAAACATGGCTGCCATGTATGTCTTGGTGGGAAGGTAGGGCTTGCTGACTAACAGGCTGGACTAATGGGGCCTAATTTATCAGGTTCTTTGAGTAGGCTTTCTCTCCAGCATGGGTACATGTACGGAAAATGTGGATACCCTTACTTATTACAATGACACCAATGGCTCCCTATGGTGCACAGAATACATTCTGGGCTCCTTCCACAGCTGACCGTATCTATGGATTTCCATCTTGTCACTGTGTGCTTTGTCTCTGCTCATCCTGCTTCAGTGTCTGAATATCTCAGGCTCTTTCCCATACTAAAGGCCCAGTGCTGTTCAGTCATGTCCCCGAGTGTCCTACATTCCATTATTCCCTTGGCCAGCTTTCTGTGCTTCAGGTCTCCACCGAGATGTTGCCTCTTTAGAGAAGGCTTTCCTGGCTATGGTATCCACCTCTCCATGTTACTTAGAAAAACAGCAGACAAACAAACCTATTATCTATGTCCCTAGGTAGCCTTCGTGTGAATTGGGCCATATCAGATATATTTACTGCTGTATCCCCCAAACTATTGCAAAGTATGCAATAGTTTGTAGCTAGCAGATGAGGAGTTGAGCAACATGTATAAAAATGTGACTTAACCTCAACCCAAGAAAACCATAACCTGTCACTTAAGGAAAAGTAACTTGACATTCTATTTCTTTGAGTGGGGAAGGCGTTCCAGTGTCCTTTTTGGAGCAGAAGCCATAGAGGGCCTCAGCTTGCTGGCTTCCTCACATGCTCACTGATTTGCTAGCTTTGTTATATAGCTCAGGGCCACCTGTCCAGCGGTGATGTCGTGCACTGCGGGTTGGACCCTCCTACGTCAGTTAACAGTCAGGACAACTCCCCACAGATATGCTCACAAGCCAATCTGATTTATGCTTTCCTCTTAGATGAGTCTAGGCTGTGTCCAGTTGGCAAGGGTAACTAAACAGAAGGTCTGAGATCCCCAGCAGCTGCCCATAGATGCTGGAGCATTGCCCTATTGTAGAAAGAGATGAGTGTGTGTGTGTGTGTGTGTGTGTGTGTGTGTGTGTGTGTGTGTATCAGGTCTTAAAAGAAGTAATATCATCAGTGGGGATGATACTAGAAATTTCCTTTGGGGAGGTTATGGGGCTAGATGACCTTTGAAACTACTATCCGGTTGAAATGTCTGCACATCCACAAATGATTCTGAAATGTCGTTGGAGGGTAGTTTCAATCAGCAGGGAAAAGTGGGAAGATGAGAGAGTCCCACTTCACAGAGTTATTACTTTTTGTCTTTTAGAACCCCCCACCCCCCCCACATACACATACCTCGGTGGCTTTAGCAGACAGGGTCATTGTTTTTTTGTGTATATGTATGTTCATGTGTGTGTATACACACTTGTGTGTGCATGTGTATATGGGGCAGCCTCAGATACTGTTTCTTAGGAATTGTCTACATTGTGTTTTGAGGTAGGGTCTGTTACTGGGAGCCGGAGACCACTGATTAAACTACACTGAGCAGCTGATCAACTCTGGGATCCTGCTGTCTTTGCCCCCCCACTCTGCCGTTGCAGATGCGTGCCAGCATGCCTGGCCTCTTGCATGGGTGTGAGGAACCAAGCTCAGGTCCTTTTGCTTACACAGCTGGGGGATTGCCCTGTCTACAGACTGGATTAGTATTGAGTAGAAACCATTCAGTGTTTCCCCTTTCTTCCTCCCCGGGACGGAGTGTCCCTATCACCTTGAGAACAGTGTATGGAAGAGAGTGTGCCTAGGCTTGGGCTGCTGGTGTCTGCATTCTTGTGCTTCTCCAGTCAGCATGAGATAATGTGGATAAGCCAGAGTTACAGAAGGCAAAGACTCAAGCCATGGACCCGACTCAAGCTCAAGCCAGTGCAGCCAACCCCAGAAACCCTGCAAAGTCATCAATGAACAGAAAGGCTTTTGCTGTGAGGCTCCAAGACTTGGGGATTATCTGATGGACCACATTATCATAGAAAACATAACTGAGAGGTGTGCTCTAATGTCTTTTGTGTGGACGGCATCACCTAGACCTCTGTGTGGAGGATGTCAGGCAAGGATGATTGCTTTGTTTCATGCCATTGAGATTTAGGAAATTGTTTCCATATTTTTTCCATGTAGAACTCCTTCCGCGACCTTTTCCTGAAGTACGCAGTGTTCAGACCCACAGGATAATCATTTATAAGATTCCACCTCCTCCCACTTCTAGCCTCTCAGTCCTGTCTGCAACTGACAAGGGCTTTGCCTATGCTGGGAAGACATCAGGTTTATGGAAAGATGAGCGAGTGGAATTCAGAGAGATGAGGGTTCTTTGAAGGCTCAACAAAGCACAGAGACACTCGGTTGGGCCTCCTCGGAGAGCAGAGAAGGGAGCGGCTGCATGCTCACCCTGATGGTAGGTGAGGCCCAGCATGCCCAAACTAGGGTAATCTTTGTGATGTCACGTGGGCACCATGTAACCACTCCCCCCTCCGTCCTACGTATCACAGACAGGTGAGTGTGGCTTTTCCAGTGCCCCTGCCTCACTCTCTGAAATGAAATCTCTAACAGGGCGTGATGCGGAGAACAGTAAGCAGAGATTCAGATTCAGGCAGAAACAGAACCAAAGGAGTCAGAGCCCCGGAGAAAAGGCTGAACGGGCTTGGGAAGGACAAAATAAAACAGCAGACACATTTATACAGGTCTCCCCTACCTCTGCGAACAAAACAATTATGAGATAAGAGAGGCACGGATGCGAGGAAATTCTTTCATTTTTCACATTGCAAGCTGGAGAGATCCAATAGGCTGTTTATGAAGAACAATAAAGAAGATACATGTACTCAGTAAAGAGGTTGTTACAAATATATCGGGTGGTTTTGAAAAGCCAGGATTTTCTCCCCACTTTTGGATAAAGCTGTCAGCTGAGTATTAAAAGATTTTCTTTTTCTTTGACTTTTTTTTTTTTTTCTTCCTCTGGCTTTTTTCTTCTTCGTCCCCCAAAGCAATAAATGACACCAGTGGTTTGTTACAATTGGCAGAAAGAGTTATCATTTTTCTTTAGGATTTGGAAATGCAATCAAAGACGGGCAGATTGGAGCCCGAATTAAATGAAGCTTAAATAAACACAAAGAAAAATCTCGGCTGGTTTTTTAAACAAACAAACAGTGGAGTCGACGCTCCGAGTTGCTAATTTGAAGCTGTAAAGAATTTGACACTCGCACTTGACAAGATGGTGCCAAGCAGGGAGGAGGACACTTCTCGTGCATTAAGGACAGAATGTTCTGATCATTTTATGAAAGTAAAAACCCATTGTTTCAGGAAACTCTTTAGTGAAACCTGTCTGGCAGTCTAATGGGAAAATCACAGAGGACTTTCCTTCTGTTGACTTGAGAACAGGTTAATTCTTTCTGGGGTAAATTAAATAAATGAAAGCCCAGGGGTACGGCAGTGTCAGTTCTATGTGGCTGATTTCACATTTGTTCCATTTTTGGGTTCCTACCACCTGAAGTTGTAGACACATCTGCACCAAAGAGTTACCCTTATGTTGTTAACACTGATTTTGTTTTGATTCATCCTGTTACAGAAAGCCTTCTTAGAGTCAGAAACCTCCTCTCCTAGTTAGCTTCAACTGTCACCTTGACATAGCCCAGAGTTATCTGGGGGGAGTCTTAATTCAGGAATTTCCTCTGTCGGGTTGGCGTGTGGGGATGTGGGTCATTTTCTTGATTGTTGATTGATGTGGGAGGAGCTAGCCCTGGGCAAGTGTTCTTGGGTTAAATTAAGAAAGCTGGGTGAGCATGCACCAGGAAGAGCCAGCCTGTAAACAGCTTTTCTTTGGTTTCTGCCTCTAGGTTCCTGTCCTGACTTCTCTCAATGACAGACTGTGACCTGGAAGTGTTAGATGAAATAAACCCTTTCCTCCCCAGCTTGCTTTAGTCATAGGAATAGAAAGCAAGCTAATAGTTCCCCTCCTATATCATAGGTCTGAAAATCAGGGTGGAGGCAAAGCATCCCCTGAGAAGATAAACAGATGTCCACGCAGGTTTTTCTTATATCTTAGGCATTTGATCATCTTACTGGAAGGCCTATGGACAAGATTCTATGATCCCAGGGGCAGTACTCTTTCTTGAAAACCCAGAGTAATTCTGAATTGAAGAATTCTATGTGCAGGGCAGGGACCTCTAGAGTTACCAGACTTCAATCAGAAGCAGAGATACTACAAGGCAGAGTCTCACAGATGTGTTAGGAGAGGGCCATTACATTAGAATATAAGATGGCCTCCCCTAATTCACTGTCTGAACATAGGTGACACCATTTTGGCAACTTGTGAAACCTGTAGGAGGAGGGGCCTACCTTCAGGAAGTAGGCCACCGGCAAGTGGACCTTGAAGTTTATAGGCCCATTTTTGCTTTATTTTCTCCAGTTTCTTGTCCACTGAGCTGTGAGGGGGTAGCCTCACACTCCAGCCACCACAGCTGTGAGCCACTCCCTCTGCCATGCCTTCTCCACCAGGATGGACTGTTACCTGTGAGTCAAAATCAACTCCTCCCTTAAAAGTTGCTTTTTCATTCCTTTTTTTTTTTTTTTTTTTTATTATCTTTAAATTAGGCATTCGGTTGCAGGATAAAAAATGCCACAGCATCTGATTTCCTCAGTGGTGTATTTTGTCTTTGTAATCTCCAGTTCACTTCTTTCCAGCACAAGGGCCAAGTACATGCCATGCATTGCTTTGTTCGGTCTTAGGTTCCCAGAGGAAGAATTTGAGGTTCTCACCCTGTGTCATGAGTGAAGGCCACTCTACTCGTCAGTGTTGCCCTCTCCTTGGGCTTGCTCAATACTGGGCCTCCTGCTATTTACCCCCTGGTGTTCTGCCTAGCTGTTCGCTACAGTTATGGAATGTCTCTCCAGCTCTAGAATGCCAACTTTGAGAGGCGTCAGGTAGCTGATTTGTACCCACATGGTGCAAAGTGTCTTTCATAAACAGATCAAAAACAATGTTTTCTCTACTTTTCCACAGCAGTATTGGATATAAATTGTTTAGGAGTTTGGGGATGTATGTATATCTGTATATGTGTGTGTTTGTGTGTAGTGTGTGTGTGTATGCATGTGTCTGTGTATAGTATGTGTATATAGTATGTGTATGTTTGTGTATATGTGTGTGTTGTATGTCTGTAGTATGTGTGTATATATATGTGTTTGTGTGTGTATATATGTCTTTGTGTGTAGCATGTGTTTGTATGTGTGGGTGTGTGTAGTGTGTACAGTATATGTATGTATGTGTCTGTGTATATGTGTGTATGTGTTTGTGTGTAGTGTGTCTGTAGCATGTATTATGTGTGTATGTATATGTGTTTGTGTGTGTATATATGTATTTGTACGTAGTGCATGTGTATGTGTGTATGTGTTTGTGTGTAGTATGTATGTATGTGTATGTAGTATGTGTGTATGCGTTTGTGTATATGTGTATGTATTTGTGTGTGTGTGTATGTGTGTGTGTGCGCTGGTGTATGTGCCCATGCATACACAGATGGAGAGGAGAGGATCAGGAGCTGTCTTCTACTTCTCTCCACTTTATTTTTTGAGACGATGTCTTTTTACTGAACCTGAAGCTCACCATTTCGGCTAGGCTTCTAAATCCTCTTGTCTTTCTCCCCAGTGCTGGGGTTTGAGGCATAAGTTTTTATCACAGGATTCTCTTGTCTCAGCATCCCAGTGCTGAGGTTTGAGGCATAAGTAGCCATGCCTAGCTTTTTAAAAGCTCATCTCCCTTGTTTTCACAATAAGCATTGAGCCATCTCCTCAGCCCCAAGATTTTGTTTTGGTTTTGAAAGCTAAAATTTTGTGGAAGTGTTACCATTTAGAGAGAAAACTCGCATGCTTTGGAAGTGTTTCTAATTCATCCCAGGACTCCACTTCATGTCACTTCACAGTCAAATGGTGTCCTCAGGAGCACTCAGTCATAGCCACAGATGTGGTCTGAGGAATCAGTGAGAGTCACATCTTCCTTCTCAGTGGAACTTTCTGACAAGGAATGTGTGTGATGGCTACTCTTGGTTTTCAACTTGACTATATCTAGAATGAATTACAATCCAGATATGGAGGGCATACCTGTGGGAGATACTCTGCTTGGTTTGAAGTGGGCGAATGCACTTCTAGTCCAGACCTTTGAGGTAGGAAGACATACCTCTAATCTGGTCTTGAGGTGAGAGGACACACACTTTTAATCTGGGCCACACTTTCTGCTGTATATAAAGACATGGACCAAGGAAGGTCTTGCTCTCTGCCTGCTTGCTCTCACCTTGCTAGCTCAGCCATTGGCACACACGTCCTTGGGATTCCAGCATATACAGGTGAAAAGCTGAGGCAACCAGCCTTGTGGGACTGAGCAACTACTAGATTCTTGGGTTTTATTTCACAGCTAGATATTGTTGGATTAGTTGAACTGTAGTCTGTAAGTCATTCCAATAAATTCCATATTCATTCCATAAGTTCTGAGAGAACCCTGACTAATACAGGGTGCATTCTTTATGAATATCATGTTTTTTTGTTTATGTGATATATAATAAACACATGATTCTAATGCATATGTGCATACATTTTCTTGTGTGTGCATGTATGTTTACTGCGATGCATGTATATGCAGAGGCCAGAGGTCAATGCTGGGTGTCTTCCTTTATTGATCTCTACTGTATGTTTTGAAATAAGGTCTCTCATTAAACCTATGCCTCGACATTATGCTAGACTGGCTAACTAGCAAGGTCCAAAGATTTGCCTGTCTCTGGCACCCCCACTTCTGGGATTGTAAATGTCCACCACCATACCTTGCTTTTATGTGGGTGCTAGAGATCCAAACTCAGGTTCATATGCTTGTATAGCAGGTACTTTACCCCTAGAGCTATCTCCTTAGCCTCTGTTTGTATTACCCCATTTTATAGAGACACTTGATATTACTACTGTGGCTTATGTTGGCTTTCTTCCAGAGGCTTCAGAGGTGGCCTACTAGTAAATCCTGCTTGGAGCTAGTAGCTCTGTCATGGCCAAGTCCCTTCACCTCTGCTGGTTTCAGCGTCTTCATTTATTGTATGGGGAGAAATTCCCTTGTTATGGACTATGGTGCAGACTAAAGTCAGTAACACACATAAAAGTGCCTTGTGCATTACCTGGCACATAGTAAGCACTCAATAAATTTTAATCCCCCTTTCCCTTCTCCTTTCTTCAGTTCAATCAAGCATTATGATAGATGTATTTGCCGTGCAGTGTAAAGCTTTTTAAAGTGCATATAAATCAATTAAATAGGGCAATGCTGTAACTGATCATATCACGTTTATTTAAGGGATGCTAGGGAGAGCAGAAGAGAAGATTAGGGCCTTGTAGACTCCCTGCTCTGAACTCAGTGAAGGCTGGAGGCTGGGCTGAGCCTTGTGGAGATCAGAGGGGCGGCCTCAGGATTTAGATTCTGGGTAGGACACAAGACAGATATGAGAGGATCACTGCAGTGCTTCCTAGCTGCCATCTTAGAGTGGGGTCTGTGAGCTAACACTGGCCAAGGAGTGCCTAGATTTGACACTATTGCAGGGTGGTTGATAGCAACACCTTTAATCCCAACACTTGGAAGGCAGGAATTGGTAGATCTCTGAGTTTGTGGCCAACCTGGTATACAGAACGAGTTTCTGGATAGCCAGGACCACACAGAGAAACCCTGTCTCAAAGAAAAGGGCGGGGGTGGGGGTAGCGGTGGCAGAGGGAGTCTATATTTGACACTAGCACTCACTCTCCGTGAGAGGCAGGCACATTGCTACACCTCCCTCTCTGCCTGCCCATGAGACTGGAAAGCAGGATGCTTATGGGTTTCTCTAGAAAGCTGAAATGCCTGGGCAATGGGAATGAGCTTTGGCAAAGACAGAATGCAAAGAGATCAGGGTCTCCAAGGAGTTGCTCATTCAGTGCCCGAAGAATGATTTTAAACATGCTTCAGATTCTAGGCAATCCTAAAATAAATCCTGGAATATCTTGCTCTCTGGGGAAGTCAGGAATTCTATTTACTTCTGCTGGTCCTTGCTCTTGCATCCTGCTGACCCATGCTCTAGAGGGGAACTCAAAGGAGACATAATAGGAGCTGCCCCAGTATGTGAGGTGTCTCTGCTACTCTTCCTGTTCAAGCTCCTGGACTCTCTTTTCTCCCAGCATCTTTAGTTTTTCCATCCCTGTGCTGACCTAGAGAAGAGGCAGGGTTAGGTAGAACTCTCTCTTTGTGGCAAGTGAATACAAGAGAGAGACCTTACTCCATAGACTTTTTGCGTGTCTGCACACCTGTAAGCAGACCTTTGTTCCACATAATTTCTTCTGGGATATTTACATAGCAAACAGCCATGAAGAACAGAGATGTCGTCTCCCTCTGGGTTAAGATGACACTTTATTTTACTGTGTGTTCCTCAGAGCCAAGGTCAAGCAAGTGTCTGTTCATTTAGATAGGGCTGGGTTTCCTAACCCTGAGGCCATTCAAGTGTGAAGCAAACCCATTGTGTATGCAACCTTCTATCCTTTGATCCTCCTTGGTGGCCATCCTGGACTTTCCGGGTTAGACTGGCATGAAGAATCCATAAAATGCTACAACCTTGTTGCTCGACCGGCTGTGAGTATTGATGTTATAAATAGGATAAGGTGGAGAATCCTTTCTTCCTTTTACAGTCCTCCATAGTGAACTCTTTTTTAAAAATATATATTTTATATATTTACATTTCAAATGTTATCCCCTTTACTGGTTTCCCCTCTGGGAACCCCCTCTCCAATCCCTCTCCTTCAGCTTCTATGAGGATGCTCCCCCCCCACCCCCCCACCTCACCGCCCTGGCATTCCCCTACACTAGGGCATAGAGCCTTCACAGGACCAAGGACTTCTCCTGTTGATGCCAAACAAGGCCATCCTCTGCTACATATGCGGCTGGAGCCAAAGGTCCCTCCATGTGTACTCCTTGGTGGGTGATTAGTCCCTGGGAGCTCTGGGAAGTCTGGTTGGTTGATATTATTGTTCTTCCTATGGGGTTGCAAACCCCTTCAGCTCCTTCAGTGCTTTTTCTAATTCCTCCATTGGGAAACCCGTGCTAAGTCTAATGGTTGGCTGCGAGCATCCGCCTCTGTATTTGTCAGGCTCTGGCAGAGCCTCTCAGGAAACAGCTATATCAGGTTCCTGTCAGCAAGCGTTTCTTGGCATCCACAATAGTGTCTGGGTTTGGTGTCTGTCTATGGAATGGATCCCCAGGTGGGGCCGTCTCTCGATGGCCTTTCCTTCAGTCTCTGCTCCACACTATGTCTCTGTATTTCCTCCCATGAGTATTTTGTTCCCCCTTCTAAGAAGGACTGAAGCATCCACACTTTGGTTTTCCTTCTTCTTGAGTTCATATGGTCTGTGAATTGTATCTTGGGTATTCTGAGCTTTTGGGCTAATATCCACTTATCAATGTATGCATACCAGGTATGATTTTTTTGTGACTGGATTACCTAACTTAGGAAGATATTTTCTAGTTCCATCCATTTGCCTGTGAATTTCATGAAGTCATTGTTTTTAATAGCTGAGTAGTACTCCATTGTGTAAATGTACCACATTTTCTGTATCCATTACTCTGTTGAAGGATATTTGGTTATTTCTAGCTTGTGGCTATTATAAATAAGGCTTCTATGAACATAGTGGAGCATGTGTCTTTGTTATATGTTGGAACATCTTTTGAGTATATGCCCAGGAGTGATATAGCTGGGTCCTCAGGTAGTACTATGCCCCATGCTCATGGATTGTCAGGATTAATATAGTAAAAATGGCCATCTTGCCGAAAACAATCTACAGATTCAATGCAATCCCCATCAAAATTCCCACTCAATTCTTCATAGAGTTAGAAAGAGCAATTTGCAAATTCATTTGGAATAACCAAAAACCCAGGATAGCAAAAACTATTCTCAATAATAAAAGAACTTCTGGGGGAATCAGCATCCCTGACCTCAAGTTGTATTACAGAACAATAGTGATAAAAACTGCATGGTATTGGTACAATGACAGGCAGGTAGATCAATGGAATAGAATTGAAGACCCGGAAATGAACCCATATACCTATGGTCACCTGATCTTTGACAAAGGACCTAAAACCATCCAGTGGAAAAAAGATAGCATTTTCGACAAATGGTGCTGGTTCAACTGGCGGTCTACATGTAGAAGAATGCACATTGATCCATTTTTATCTCCTTGTACAAAGCTCATGTCCAAGTGGATCAAAGACCTCCACTTAAAACCAGATACACTGAAACTAATAGAAGAGAAAGTGGGGAAGAGCCCTGAATACCTGGGTACTGGGGAAAAGTTCCTGAACAGAACACTAGTAGCTTATACTCTAAGATCAAGAATCAACAAATGGGACCTCATGAAATTGCAAAGCTTCTGTAAGGCAAAGGACACTGTCAATAGGACAAAACGGCAACCAACAGATTGGGAAAAGATCTTACCAATCCTACATCTGATAGAGGGCTAATATCCAATATATACAAAGAACTCAAGAAGTTAGACTCCAGAGAACCAAACAACCCTATTAAAAATGGGGAACAGAGCTAAACAGAGAATTCTCAACTGAGGAATACTGAATGGCCAAGAAGCACCTTAAAAATCTTCAACATCCTTAGGCATCAGGGAAATGCAAATCAAAACAAGTCTGAGATTCCACCTCACACCAGTCAGAATGGCTAAGATCAAAAAGTCAGGTGACAGCAGATGCTGGCAAGGATGTGGAGAAAGAGAAACACTTTTCTATTGTTGGTGGGATTGCAAGCTGGTACAACCCCTCTGGAAATCAGTCTGGTGGTTCCCCATAGTGAACTCTTTATCAAGGGAGGTCAGTGCTGTACAGAACTGAGGGCAAGATTTTGCTCACGTGCAGGAAGCCATTGTCATGCCTAGTAATGGCACATGAACAGCTTTGAGTGAGCTCTTCCGCCATGTCTCTGGCTCCATATCCCTCTTTTTCTCTTCTGGCCTGTCTTTATATCTTCCTGTTAGTATTTTCTGCATCCCTTGGCCTTGAGAGAGGTCTGGGTGTTTGATACCACCTCCCGTATCTTGGGATGGGGTCTTTGGATTCCCACTTACTCTAGATGTCCCTGATGTTCAAAAAACAGTTTGCATTAAATCCTCTGGGTCTGGTTTCTCCCTCTCTTCTCTCTAGCAGGTGTGGCCCTGTGTTTCTTCTCCTTTTTCGTTCTATCTGCGATGTTCTATCTGCACTCATGCCCAGCTATACCTCATGTGTGATAATTTTTAGACTGATTATCACCCTCGGGAAGAAAAGAATGTTCCAGGGGACCCTCATGGAGGCACACTCATTGGAGACTTCTACTAAGTGTGAGACACATTCACTATGTTCCCTGGCTCTCTCTCCAACCTGTCTCCAATGGTAGTAGCATCAATGTCTATTGTATCACTAACTAGACTGGGGCCCCTTCCAGGCAGATTCTGGCCCTGCTTGCTCGGTGCCCCACCACCTGCTTTTTGCCTTCCCCACTCAGTCTCCAGATCTGTGTTTAGCACACAGTGGGGACACATTGTGATTTAAATGAACAAATAAAATAAGACTAGATATGAATCTGTGCTGACAGAGGTGGCCAGAAATGGCTGTTTCTAGTTTCTGCTCTTTGTTTCTAGTCTACATTTTTAATTCTTTTATGTTATTGAGAACTCGAATTTTCATGTCTGTCCCTAAACAGATTATTAACTAATAAACTAACAACCCTTGATGAGCTTGTCATCCCCCTGCCCAGTTATGGTCACAATGGATATTCCTCAGAGTTCATCTTTTACTGAACTATGGTACAGAAGTACAGTGAGGCCAATCCCCAGTGTAACACAGTGAAGTGCAAAAGGAGCCCAGAAGAGATGAAGTCAGCAGGCCTGAGGCAGCTAGGAGGGGTTCTCAGTAGTGTGTGTGTGTGTGTGTGTGTGTGTGTGTGTGTGTGTGTGTGTGCGTGTACTGTGTGAGAAGCCTAAGGTGGTCTTCCATGGATCTGCTTGTATCCCTCAGTGTCTGAAGAAACAGTTTTGGGTCCCCACTACTCATATTTGGGCTCTTTCTCAGTCATTTTAAAGGATAGATAATTGCATTCTAATTTCATCTGTTATAGATGATAAAAGTGAATATGTAATGGGTTAAGCAATGTGATAAATTCTGGAAATATTGAGACTTTTAGCTTAGACTATCTTGGTCCTCCCTTTTCATTCATTCACTCACTCACTCATTCATTATTCCTCTCAGTCAATGTCACTTAATGGACCCATGCTTTGCACTGGAGCATCTGCTAGCCTGTGCTGGGAGATGGTAGCCAATGTTGAACAGGACCAGTGTATCTCTGCTCCTGGGGCACTCACATGCTAATGCAGGAGATTAAAGAGAAATAAATGCAAACTGTCATCAGGCTTTGCAGGGTGCTCTGGGAGTTGAATACTAGAAGGTTCTACTTAGGTTAGGTGGCCAGGTATAGCCAGGCTGCAGAGGTGACATTCCTGTAGAGCTCTAAGGAGTGAGGAGAGTGAGCCTGCGTTGGGAGGGGGTGGGGGAAGCATTCTCGGCATGATATAGCCTGCTTGGTGCTATAATTGAGTATGTAGTTTGAAGGGATATAATGAGTAGAGGGGAAGAAAAAACAGAAACGATATTGTCAACTAATCAAAGAAGGAAAGAGAACATTTGTTTCAACAGGATCTGAGAAATGGGCTCACTGAGTCTTCAGCTGAGTTGTTGATTAACTTTGACCAGTGGCTGAGTTCAGGGAGGGGACACAACTTGGTGTGATTGAGGACAGGGGAGAATTCATGGTGTCCTCTTTAGTCTATAACACACTGTTCTGACAATGTATTGTCTCTCTGGTGTTCCTGGAGTTGCCTTCTTCCAGCTAGGTTGGGGCTCTCAAACCCTGCTGCAGAGTTCAGAGGTCATGGCATTCAGGGTGCAGCATAGTTGTCAGCAGCCTATTGAATGTTCTCTCTAGCATTTGCACAAGTGAATGAGTGGTCTGTGGGTGCCAGGAACATGCTCATCTGTCAGTTTGACAATACATGGAGAGCACATTATTTATGCTAAAAATAGTCTGTGTAAAAGACAAGGCTCCAAAAACAGCACCACTGAAGTCTTAGAGTTCTGCCAGGCCCCCTTCCCTGGGAGGTGATTGATAAAGTCATTTTCTGTTGTGTTTTAATAAAGCTGAGCACATCACATACTCAAGCAAACTGTGGCAACTCAATCACGGCGGGGCTGGGCCCTGTCCCAAGGTCTCCTCCTCCCAGGGTGGTTCTCTGGGCTGGCTTCCCCTGGCGGGGTTGGGGGGGAGGAAGGGTGTCATTCTTGGGATGGTATATTCCAGAAATCAGGGTGGATCTGGAATACGATCCAATGGTTTCTAATTCTGACTTGACTATCTCCATTTCTTACTCCTGGAAATAATGGGAAAGAGAGAGGGAAACCTAGGGTCAGAGTCTGCATCCACCTCTGCTACATTCAACTCTATCCATTAGGACCACGGCCAGAGCTATTACTTATTTATTTATTTGTAATTGAAAAAAATCACACGTATTTATGGAGTACAATGTGAGGGTAATTCACTGTAGAATGATTGAATCAGGCTTGTGAACCTAACCCGTCAGCCCACCTTCATTTAGACTTTCACCGAAGTATGGAGTCCCTTTTCCCCACATCTTTACTGTTGCTTTCTACCTCTCATCTTTTTGACAATGTGACTGACATTTAAGGAGGTCTTTCTCAGTCCTGTTCCCATGCTAAGTGGCTTTCACACCAGACCTAACTGGTAGGTACCAGTCACCCCCGAGGAAACTAAGGCTTTTGGGGATTATGAGTAGGACTAATCACTTTTGCATTCAAAGAGACAGGACCTTTGAGGTCTGAGTCTGTGAGCTGGGGATGGGATGATCAAAATTAGAAGCAAGAAGTGGTGGTAAAGATGGTTTTCAGGGGAGAGGCTGATACAGGTCAGCTAGCTCAAGATTTCTGAAGGATTCAGTGCACACCTTTGAAAGGCTAATGGAGGCCGTTCATTTGAAATGTAACCACATCAGCCAAGTTCCTCACAGTGTGTTTTGGGTATAGAAAGCAAGGCAGCTTAGCTTCAGATTCTTCCAATTTGCATCAGAGAAGACCAGCTCAGGCAGGCTGTGTCAGCCTTGGGACTGCCCAGGACACAGTGTGGCACTGTTAGGCATTTGTGAACTAATTGGAGCTACTACTTAGGGATATACACATGTCTCTGAGTCTGTTTTAGAAGTCAGCAGCTCTTCTCTGTCTCTGGCCCCTTCCATATTCCTCAAGATCCCTTCTTTTATTGTTTGTTTACGTAGATTTTTGTCAGTATGTAGCTCAGGGTGGCTTTGAAATCACAATCCTCCTGCCTCATCCACCCCAGTGCTGGGATTATAGACGTGCACCAACCTGCCTGTTTCTTCCTATGTTCCTTTTAATTAGGTGTCTGTGATCTGAGATCTCAGGGGTGGCCAACTATCTTCTGTTTCCATAAGAAACTTGCCTATTCATGCAGAGGCTGTGATTGTGATTGTGACTCTGAGGCCCCTGGGCATAGGTCAGGAGTTTGAACCTGCACCGCCCTGGCTAGGGGTTTACTGATATTTGAGCATCTCAGTGTCTCAAGAGAGCCAAGCCTCCAGTTATCTTCTTAATGCTGTTTTTGGACAAAAAAATGTGGAAGAGAGGCTCTTTTACTGGTTGAGGGGAAAATCCAATTTTCATTTTTCTTACTCATTTCTGGAACAGAGCTTGTTTGAGGGAGCAGGAGGGCCAGGCTGACTCTCACTGCAAAGCTAGATCTTCTGTCTTTACTGTGGGTTTGTCTGATGGCCACAGATAGTGGCCTGATTGGAACTGATCTTCCCCCAGGTGCTTGGCACCTGGCCTAATAGGCTGACAGTCTGTAATGTGTCTAGAGAGGCCTGTGTCAATGCTGCTCCTGGGTCAGCATCTCTTCTGTCCCTTGTCTGCTGCATCCAGGATGCTCCCTGACACCCACAATACGCTGGGGCTTGTGCCAGACCGAGTAGGGGGCTGCTTGGCAGCCAAACTGAGACAGGAGTTGTCTTCCATGACCTCAGGCTTTAGAGAGGAGACCTACTTGGCAACAGAGGACTCTAATTCCAAGCAGATTACCTCTGGTGATTAGAAGCCCTACACCCCAGCCATATCAGGGCCATCTGAGCTATCTTAGCTTTAGCTTTGTCTGCCACAGACTACCCTGGCAGGATGCCATGAATGACATATGACCTATGACCCAAGGCACCTCAGGCTTAGTTTGTTTAAACTGCCATTTTGCCTTCATTAAGAACCACTATGTGCACTTTAGCTGATCCTGGAAGAGGGTAGAGATTAGAAGGGGTCAAGAGACCTGTGTTTGGTCCTAGCTCAGCTGTCAGCCAACTATGAGGTCTTAAATGTCCTTCTGGGCTTCAGTATCTTACATCTGTAAAATGACTAGATTGGGCTACAGAATTTCCAAATGGTCTTCTCTTTGACCTCTGGTTTCTTCATTACAGCCCTAGACACCTGCTTGGCTAAGGAAGAGGTCTCATTCTCAGCCCTTGGATGGGGACACATGAGAGGTTTTGGCAGCACTACACCTAACTGAAGAAACATTTCTATCTTGTAGCATCCTGAGAGAGGTCTATTAGGATAAAAGTTCAAGGTCTCTGCTGGGGCTTCTGGCTAGACCTGATCATTGCATAGGTTCCTGTTGTTCAAAGTAGCACCAATATCATCCAGGAGCTGGTCGGAAAGACAAGACTGCAACTCCAGTCCCAGGCTGAATCAGAACCTGTGCATTAGCCATGTGCACCTACATGCTGGAAGTTCCAAGTCCTAGCATAGCTTTTCATTAGGCTTGAGGATGGAAGCTCTCCTAGCCCTTCCACAACCCGTGGTCCTTGTTACTTGTTCAGTGGACTACCCGTTCTTGCTTAGGTCTGTGAGTGAGAGTCAGGGCTGCAAGCTCCTGTTCGAGTACTAGGCCTTGTGGTTGACTGTGTCTGCCTTTTCTGAGTTTGGCTCATATGGAACAAATGTCCTCCCTGTTCCTTAGACTTTCACATTAATTTATTTGCAAAAAGACTTTTAGTGCTTCTGTGGCCATTAGATTGCTTGAAGAAATGAAACTTAGTCTTTCTTTTATAACACAGAGAAACTGACACAGCTACACATAAACACACATATACAGAAAAACACATAGAAACACATAGATACATATATACACATAAACACAGAATACATACATACATAGATACAAATAAACACAACTATACATATCCAGAGACACAAAAACATAAACACACAGATATTCATACATACATACATATACACACACAAACATAAACACATATACATGTAATACAGATATACAGATATGCACACAGATAAACATACAGATACAGATGCAAGTACACACACACAGACTCACACAAGCATACACAAATATGCATAAACATTCACACATATACAAAGATAGACACAAATACACACATACCTAAGCACACATTACACACATACTCATACATACACAGATATATATGCACATACAGACACATTCAATACAGACACACACACACATAAACACACATACATATACATATTCGCACACAGACACATACATATACAGAGACAAACATACACATACACCTATAGACAAAGAAACATTCATACACACGCACATAGAAACACATAGTCATACACCACACACACACGCACACGCACACGCACACGCACACGCACACGCACACGCACATGCACACGCACACACACAGCCTTTAGAAAAGATTGTGTATATATCATGACTTTCTAACCAGTTTCAGCTTTCAGGGAGTCCATGAGTTCTGAACTAATATGCTGAAAATATGTGTGTGTGTGCATTTTTGTCCGATGAACAAGAAAGGATCTATGGCTTTTCTAGATTCTCCAAAGAGCCAATGACCTAAAAAAAAGTGCAAAGTTCCCTTGATCTTGATCCAAGTCTGCTTCTTGGGGTTTACTTAATACCTTGTGGTTGGAGATGTACCAGGGCCTGACTGGAGGGCTCTTATGAAAGCAAGCCCTGTATGCCAGTTAGGCATGGGTTTGCTCGCCTGTCTCCGTCCCTCCAAATTTCTCTTTGTTCTTCCTATTATCTCTATCAAGGACTATTTTCAGGGCTGATTGGAAACAGAGAGTGGTCCTGGCGGCACAGTGACAGGGGAGAATGTTTGCTGGAAAAAGCATGGGCAGTCATTGAGAGCAAAGGCAATTAGCCTTCAGAATTGGCCAGTATTCCTTCCTTCCTTTCTTTTTCTAAGTGAACCAGTGAAGCCATTTTCTAGAAAATGGCAAAGAGCAGAATCAGGCCTGCAATTTCCTTGTCTCTGCCCAGATGGATGTTCTGGGACAGGAGCCATGTCACCATGCTCTGTGCTGTGCTGGGCATTCTAGTCTCTGAGCCTAATTGTCTATTCATCCTTCCAGGGTTCTTCTGTGCCGTGGGTGGGGGCATCTCTGGGGTCATCTGTCTCCTGGATTGTAAGGCCAGTCCCACGGCATAAAGGGAATCCACCACTTGTGACACTGTACGTTCCTAAACCCCATACCTGCAAACCACATGCAGGAAGGGCTACACAGAACAGACGCTGAAGGCAGCAGCATCTCCAAGGACCCCAGCCTGGCTCTTATTAACCAGTACTGATCCCATGATGACCCGATCTCTTATTTTTGTGAGCAGATGGCCTTGAATGCTGAGATTCTCTGTCTTTGTACTGTGGCTCTCTCAAGGATGTGACACACATTTCTCCCCACATTCCCGTCCTTTCTACATTTTCAAGCTATTTCTAATAACAAGATCTTTTAGCCTAACCCCAGCATCTTGCTAGGTCTTGCCCATTGTGAGGGGTATTTGGTTAGTTTAGCCCATCAGCTTTGCCAAACAAACACATCTCTAATTCCTATTCTCTTTGTTGTCAATCAGTCTACTTCTCCTTATTTTGGACCTGTCATGTTCTGTCTCTAACAATGACACATCTCTCATTTGAATGAGTTTGCTCAGTCTCCTTTTAGACTGGATTCTTCACTTGCTAGGGGACTTTGCAGTCTCTAAGTTCCTTATTTATTCCACATACAGCCTATTCCGATGTTGGCATCCTGGGCATTGGCAATGGCTTCCTGAGGTGTGATCTCAATATGTTGCTGAGTTTGACTTTCCAGAATTTTATTGAGCATTTTGCATTTCTATTTCTTAGGGACACTGGTCTATAGTTTTCTTTTTTTGTTATATCCTTATCCAATTGGGAAATGGGCCAATGGACCATACAGATAGTATTTAAAGGAAGAAAAGAAAAGGACCATAGAATACTTGAAAAACGATGCCCACCATCCTTCTCCAACAGGGAAATGAAAACCTGGTCAGAATGGCCACCATCAAGAAAACAAATGACTACGAATGCTGGTAAAAATGTAGGTAAAGAGAAATCCTTACACACTGCTGGTGGGCGTGTAAACTTGTGCATCCGGTGGAAGTAAGGGATGGAGGTTCATCAGAAAGGAAGGAAGGAAGGAAGAAAGAAAGATAGATAGATCAGTGATGGGTATACACCCAAGGATGCTAAGTCAGCATACCACAGAGATACCTGCACATCCATGGTTATTACTTTCCTACCCACAACACCTAGCATAAGGACTTGGTTAGAATGGGTTACAAAAATGGTAGATATACACAGTGAAATTGCGTTTGTCTATAAAGGAGAATGAACAACGTTCATAGGAAAATAGATAGAGCTGGAGATGGCCATGTTAGGTGAAGTAAACCAGACTTAGAAAGACAGAACATTTTTAATTTTATATATGGAATCCGACTTTTAAAAAATATATATTTCTTTACTATATGATCTGTCTGACTGTTATACATAGGTCAGACATGAAAGTAAAAGGGGATTATGCAAAGGAGAAGGAATCTAAAGAGAAGGGAAAGCGGGAACAAGAGAGGGTAATGGAGCTTAGGTGACATAAAAGCAGAAAAGGAACAGTTGGGGGAGGGCTAGGGATCAGCAGGTGGGGGAGGGGGAGAGAGGGCTGTGGGAGGGGCAAAAAGAACAAAGCAAATGACATATGTAAGAAAATGTGACGATAAACCCGTGACTATTTGTGAGCTAACTTGAACAACAACATTTCAAACTAAATAAATAAAAATAAACTGTCCTTAGGCTGGCCAGATGACTCAGCTGGTGAAGGCACGTGCCTGTAGGCTTGATGACCTGGGTCCAGTCCCCAGAGTCCCTCACAGTGGAAGGAGAGAACTGACTCCTTCAAATTGGTCTTTGACTTCCATGTGAGTGCCAGGGTGTTCATACACACAAACTTAGTTAATAAATAAGCATAAAAGTATGTTTTTTAAACAAGGGGTCCTTAGGGCTGGAGAGATGGCTCAGTAGTACAGAGTGTACTGCTCTCATAGAAGACCTGAGTTGTTTTTATAGTATGCATGTGAGCTGGTCCCAAACCACCTTCAGTTCCAGGGCACCTGAGATTCTCCTGACACACTCTCACATCCCGTACACACATACACACAAGTACAATTTTTTTCTTTTTAAAGAGTCCTTGTTGGCTGAAGCTAATCCTGAAACTGTAGTTCCCTGGCTTTTGTCCTTTGAGCTTCATGATGAGTAGATGTGTGGGCTTTGCAATCCACTGAGTGGAATTAGAATGCACTATTTCTCAATCATTAGCTGTGTGACCTCAGTAAAATTACGTAACATCTCTAGGCCTGGGGTTTGCCGTGAAGCAGGGCTAACACTACTCCTGGGTTCAGAAGGTGTTTGTGAAGATTAAAGGTCATAGAGACATAAAGTGGGACTGAGAATGGCTATTGCTGTAATTTTTTTCTGCCTTCTTTTAAACTTCTCATTTGGCCTTAAATCGCTCCCATTTCATCTTGTTCTTCAATTATGTGTCTGGTCCACTCAGCTAAACTGAGCTCTCAGAAGGAAGAGGATAGACTTCATCTGGATTCTTACCCCTTCTTAGGCGGGCTAGGCCCAGCGTACACACTCACCAACAGGTGGTTAATTGATTCAAGTCAATAAGACTTAAAGGGTTTAATTAAGGAAACCTTGCAAATAGTTCAAATTCAGCCTTGATTAGCCAAGCCTGGTGGGTTTGCACTGAGCAGGACAGTGATAATTATTAACCAAACCTCTTTTCATCCAAATACTTAGTTCTCTGAAGGAGGCAGGAGGCACTTCTGAGCTCTCCTGAAAAGCATCCCATCTAAGGCAGCTTGGTATCCATCCTCTTATTAGGCTGGCAGCAGGTGACAGTATTGCTAGTGTGAGATGCAGGGACAGGCCTTGGGGTTGCAGCCACAGCCTCCCTGGAAACTATAAGAATATTCTGAAAGCCGTGTTGAGAAAATGCTGGAGGTGGGGTTGTCTAGAGGCAGTGCTCATAGCGGCATCACAAGGCCATGCAGGTTGACATTCCAAGCAGGTGCAGTGAAGTCAGGACTCATATCCTGATCTGCTTCCTGCTTCCTGTATATAGATAGCATCATGCATCCCATGGAGCCTCCTGGTACAGAGACATACAGAAAAACAAACTCCAGGGAGAAGCTTCCAGAAGCCCCATTCTTATCCTGTTTGTTTTTATCTATGCCCTAGGCTGGCTGTGAGGCTCGAGAATGTCTGAATCCCTGAGACTGAGTCCTCCCAGAGGAGGCTGGGATTTTATTTTCATATGAGCAAGCCAGACTATGGGGAGGCAGAAAATGTGGAGATTAAGGGCTGGCCACTTGAACGAAGAAAACGAATCTTTCATAGTTTAATGCGCCATCCAGGCGAGCTGGCTTGTATTCAGCTAAAACATTTAATTTTATTTATTTATTTGTTGCGAAGGAAATTGGATCACGGGAACATTAAAGGTGGAGGAGTGAAATGCATAAAGCAGAACTCACAGCAAGGCACAACCTTGAGCAAGCGCTGCTCACCAACCAAGCAGAAAAGCAACTAATTAGACTGTGGCTCTCCCTGGGCTCCTGGATGTGAGTTCCAACTCCCTCCCTCCCAGGACTGCCAAAAGTACAGTGGGAAACAAAACTCCCATTGGGCAATTGTCCTGGGGAAGTAATCATGTTTTCTGGTCCCACTTGTTGTACACTTGCCTGGGAAGAGGCTGCCCACATTTGTAGTGACATGTAAGACTGATCTTGGTACAGGATAGTTAGGAAAGAAGGTCTTTTTTTCTTTTCTTTCTGTCAATGAAAAACTCCAGCCAAGATGGTAGAGTCTCTGCCAAAGGGTCATCCTGAGTCACAGCCCAGTTCTCTCCTCAGTGGTGGGGGTCCTACCAGTGGCCATAGCTCATCTCATACCATAGGAAGGGTGTTAAGGTGGAGCAAACTGGGGGATCTCTGAGAAAGAACCTCTCTGAAGTAACTGCAACACTCCCTCCTGGGAGGCTGGGCATCATCGGTGCTGGGCAGACCAGAGCAGTGAGCCAGTTCCTGGGATCTTGGAGAGCAAGGTGAGTCCATAGCTCTCTCTAGGAAGAGGAGAGAGTAGAAAGGCAGGCTGAACATGTCAGAGCATCTTTGTTATTGTTTCAATTCACCAGTTAGATAGAGAATGCTCCCAGGAATTAGCAGGGAGTAAAGAGGTTGCAAGAACAGAGGGTCCTAGACATCTGAGCTGCTATTTGAAAGCCACCCAGACAGCAATGGGCTGTTGCACTGGGAGTAACTGAGGAGTGTTTATTGTTTCAGGCTGCTGGGATTCTGGGTTGTTTGTTACACTGTTGGTTTATCATGCCTAATGGGTACAAATTGCTCATGCAACCATTGAATGCTAAACAAGATATGGTGCAGCTAGGTGAGCCCAACCAGACATTAGAAGAGGGCACGCCAGAGAGAAAAGGAAGATCACAAGGGTAGAGGTGGAGCCTACTGAGTGTGTTCCCATACTGGTGCATATTGGAGAGGTAATACACGGCCCTTGCTTTCTGCAGCGCTAGGTTTATATCTGGCTTTTGAGGGTAGCAGGGGACAGGCAGGCTGGCCCTCAGACTTCAGACTTGGTCCCATCTCACATCCAGCAGGTCACTTTGGCATCCGGGGCCTCGGCTTACCCTGAGAGGCCACTGGAGAGAAATGAGGGCAGCTCTCTCCATTTCTCAAATGGTGACTGTACTCCTTTCACCTTATGGCTTTTACACGAGCACAAGAGAAATGTGCATTAAGGAAATAAATGACATTATATGCCCAGTGAGCTTGATGGAAAATGGTGGGGACCGGCAAGAGAAGTGATCCCAGCAGTCAGCGGGGACCCTGGTAAAGGCAGTGCTGGCAGCAGGCCTGGGAGATACCAGGGCATGTCCCTGCCCATCCCCTCCTAGCCATCCTCTGGCTTCTCCAGGGCCACCTTGGAGGTTACAGCCCATGCATCTTTAATTTTTTCAATTAACAACAATATAGAACAAATGGAGTGGAGTTTTTAATTATTCATAATTAATTTAGGAATAAAATCTTTGTAAACTAAAGGAAGGGAAGGGCCATATTACCTTCTTAAGTAAAAAAAAAAAAGGATGTAGAACAATGGAGCAATGAGAGGGACAGAAAAATCTACTCCTTGAGCTGATTTTGCTGCATCTTCCCTTCTGGTCTGTGCAGTTACAGTGCACTGTTGGTGGATGTCGGGGTGATTTACCCCTTAGCTGGTGGTCAGAGGATTGCCTTCACCTTGTTCTGGGAGGCTAGTCACACACTGTGCAACCTAGTTTATCACTGTTCTTTGCTATGTCCACATGAGCCATTCCTGCCAAGAGCCCTGAAATGATCAGAACTAGCCATAAAGTTAGCCTGCATCCTGTATATCAGCAAGCATGGGCAGGGTGCCTCTTTATAGCTGGATCCCAAAGTTTGCTGTCTCCCTGGAACTTACAGGGGAGTCATAGGAGGCATGTGTCCCTTCGTGGGTACCCATGAACAGCACACAGTCATACAGAACAGGCAATACTCTTAGACTGGGAAGCACAGCCAGAGTATCTTGGAGGTCTGTTTTATACTTTCAGAGTCTGGGTTCAGAGAAGGGGCAACCAGGATGAACACAGGAGTTGGAAGTACCTGTTCCCGAAGTCATCTTTGGAAGGGTAGGGTTTAAAAACATGAAGGGGCGACTCTGTCTCTTCCTTGAGTTGTGCCTACAGTTTGATGTGTCTTATTTTCTGTGGATTTCCCTTAGGGATACCCATATCCATACTCGCAGATATGTGTCTTATCTTTTTGAATGTTTCATTTTTTTCTTCTTCAAACTTAAGCCTATTATTAGACTATCATCATTAAGCTCCAACTCTGGTGCATAAGGAGATGGCTTAGTTATTAAGCATGAGGATAAGAGTTTGGATCTGTAGAAACCTGTGGAAATGCAGGTGAGTGTGGTTGCCTGCCACCTCAGAAGACAGAGACAGGGTTTCCTCAGAGCAAGATGGGTGTAGAAGACTAGCCATATCTGCCATCCCTGAGTTTATTTTATTTTTAAAATTAATTAATTAATTTTTTGGGTTTTTTTTGAGACAGGGTTTCTCTATGTTGCCTGGGGTGTTCTAGAACTTGCTTTGTAGACCAAGCTGTAAAACATGGCCTCATTGAATAAGGTAGAGGATCAGTTAAGAACAGTTCCTGACACCAGCCTTAGCTATCCACATGTACAGGTACACAAGCATGCAGACACATACACATACATATATGTATGGCACACACAATGAAAAAAGAAAAAGGCCTCTGCTTTATGAAAAAACTGAAAAGAAAGGAGGGTGTTATAGACGTTGTAGGTGAGGTACCTATAGGGTTACCATGCAACAGTGAGTGGGAATAAGACTGGCCCCCAAGAGTTCACAGTAGTGGGTATGACTCTAGACTGGGGCCTTAGTTCCAAATTTCTGCAGGCTTCCTTGTTACCAGTCTTCGTTACTTTTTATTGCTGTGACAAACACGCGGCAAGGCAACTTATAAAAGAAAACATTTATTTGGGGGATCAGTGGCCACCATGGCAGGAAGCGCAGCAGCAGGCAAGCAGGCATGGTGCCGGGGCAGCGGGGCAGCGGCTGGTCCACAAGCATGAGTGTGAGGCTGAGAGACAGAGAGCTGGGGAGGGGGAGGAAGGGAGAGAAGGAAGAGAAAGGGAGAGAGGGAGAGAGAGGGGGACAGAGAGGGGTATCTTCTCTAACAAACACACACCTCCTAATCCTTCCCAAACAGTTTTTACCATTCAAATATATAAGACTATGAGGGCCATTCTTAACTCAAACCAACACACCATTGCTCCATGTTGACTCAACAGCACTCTTGTCTAGTCTCTTGAATTTCTCAACAGGCAAGCATCTCTTTAAGTACCTGTGTAGGGGGGTTGCTCCTCTGATTAATGTTTGTAATGACTCAGTATTCTCTACAGTTGACTGTCAGCATTCACATAGGCAGTCCAGACCTTCTGTGTCCTGATAGGAAGGGACTTTGAGCATGGCTGGCAGAAGAGGGTGTGAATTTGGGGTCTAGTATTTTCTGATGGGACAAGGAAGGAGCTTCAGTGGTTCCTATAGCAACCTGGTTGGGATTCATGGGCCATGGGGATGCCAAGATGACTGGTGCTATAATTTAGTGGTGGGGGTGATGGGATGACTGCCAACAGGGGCAAAGGAAAGTGTTCTTGGCAATTAGGGCACTGTGGTGACTTCTGTCTGGGCTACAACTGTCTGTAGGTGGACAAAAACAGCGAGACCTTCCCACCAGCATGGGTGACAGCTCTGTGAGGGTGCAGGCTATCTCTGCTATACCCCTTCCCTAATTTCCATTTCAGGAGATATTGGCAGAAGATTGAAAGGCCTGTGCTTTCTCTTTTCAGGGGATATCAGCTTATCTTTTGTTGGTTATAATCAGATGAGGCCTGAGGAATGGACCAGATCACTTATAATAGAGTGTGATCAGAAAGCAATGGGATCCACTCAAGACATTGTTGAGAAACAGGGAGGGGTGATAGAACAGGGGTGAAGAAAGTAGGTAGGAAAAATTCAAGTGTATTTGTGATTATATGACACAGAAGAGAGACTGATGGCTGTGTGAGCCTGCAGAAATTGCCTGAGATAGCCACACCAGTTGTTCACGATGGGGATTTGTTCTGATTGGTCATTGCTGGATCAGTTGTTAAATATTCTGACAGTCACCTCTGTAGACAGGTATAATCACAATGGCAGGAAACAGTCACTAAGACAGTTAAAATGGAAGTGACCACATGTATAATCAAACAATCATAATTCCAGGAACAGGCAGCAATTATGCAAAGACAAGCTCTGGACCTGAGAAGTCAGGGGCAGGATCACAGAAACAGCCACTCCTAGGCAGCTCGAAGCTCAGAGCACAGACAATGGCACAGGTCCTGGAGGCAAAGCACAGGGCCGGGATGGGGGGGGGGGGCAGTTATGCACTTAGACTGGCCTCACTGCCATGAGGAAAAGTGCAGACAAAGCCTCAGAGTGACATATGCAGCAGCCAGTTTCATACATAGCAACCTCACCTTCCTAGCCTTTCTTGCCGGGTGCTCTTTGAAGAAGGGGTTTCAGAAGGGTGAAGCACAGTACTGGGGAACACTAATGGAAATCACTACTTCAAGGTTTTCTTGGATTGCCCTGAGATCTGTGACTTAGTGTGATCCATCAAGTATGAACTAAAGATGGCAGGGACTCCTGTTTATGGTTCATAAGACACTCTAGAGCAGTGGTTCTCAACCTGTGGGTTGAACCTGATGGTCTAATGACCTTTTCACAGAGGTCACCTAAGACCACTGGAAAACACAAATATTTACATTACAATTTATAACAGTCTCAAAATTACAGTCATCAAGTAGCAATGAAAATAATTTCATGGTTGTGGGTCATCACAACATCACATCAGCATTAGGAAGTTTGAGAACCTGTGTTCTAGAGTGTCAGGAGGCCTGAGGTAAGATCTGGGTGGGATTTCTCACAGGTTGCGAGTATACTTTGTCATGGTGTACTACTCTTAATGGTGAGTGGGTAATGAAGGGCTCCCAGACAGAAAGCCTCTGTGACCAAGTTACTCAAGCAGACTTCTTTTCTGGCTTTCTCCAACCTGAGACCCAGTCTTGAGGTAATGTCAGCAGTCATGCCAACTGCAGGTTTGTCAACGGCAAGTGGATAAAGAAGTATTTTCCATGAAGGTGCCAATAAAAGACTTGTGGAGAAAGCTGCGATGAGAGAGAATCATCAATAGCTACCTGACAGTAAGTCAGAGTAGCACACCAAGTGATGATGTCCAGGAATAGTAAGCCAGAGCAGCACAGATTCTTCTATGAAGTCCCAGGCTCATTGCTGATTTCCTAAGATGCCAATCTCTGCTCTGATCTAGTTAAAAATTCCCCACTTCAGAGGCCACAGAGATGGCTCAACAGTTAAGAGCACTTGCTGTTCTGGCAGAGGACTGGGTTTGGTTCTCAGAATTCACATGGCAGTTCACAACCATCCATAACTCTAATTGGAGGGGACCCAGTGCCCTCTTCTGATCTCTGCAGACATCAGGCATGCACATTGTCCACATTTATACCTGAAGGCAAATGTACACATAAAATAAAAATAAATCTTGATAAAGAAAACTCCACCTATCTGGGGTATTCCAGCACTGTTCTTGTCTGGCCAACTCTGGACTTTACCATTTTGACCCAGTGGTGGCTCTCTTGTTGCTTCTGTACTTGCTGAAAGGCTCTGTGCCCTCAACTTTTGCTTGTATTCTGTCAAGGAACTTTGCATTTGGCTATTATCTGCCCACTTTGGTTTTGGACATCCCTGCTGGCTAGGAAGTTATCCAAATGTGCCGTACCAGAAAGCTCTGTGTTTCTATGATGAATACTTGTACACTCGTAATCTATCCACAGGAGACTAAGCCTACATGACAGTCTTCCTTTGGCAGACATACACCATGAATATCTTAGGAAGCATGACTTCGCTATTACTTGAACTGAGGCCCTCTAGGGTCATCTGGAAGTTATGATTCTATTTCACAGGGCTTCCTTCCATTATGCTCATATGGCCATGACTCAAATAACTTTTACAAGGAAATGGTGGGAACTTCTGCCTCTCTGGTTCATGGGACAGTCCCTTATTTTGTTAGGGATTCCAAGAGGATCTTTCTCTCAACTCCAAATTGGTTCTAAAGGTCATTATGTTCTTTGAGGTCAGAATTATTCTAGGTAACTAGAGAAACATTTATTCAGGACATGTTCAGATTACTGGTGGGTGCAGGCATGTGTTGTGGATGAGGGGTACCACTGAAGGTGTGCCTGGACTCTGTGGCGGCTTCTCAGGCATCTGATATAATGTGTAGTTTTTGCTACTCTGCGTTAAGCCCTAGGTGAACTGCACTACCAGCCCCACCCAGGTTCCCTCAGATCCTCAGATGAAACACACACACACACACACACACACACACACACACACACATTTTTCAACCTGCCTTATTGGCTCAATTGCTACTCCACCCTAGAACTCACTTGGCTGGTCACCTTTCCTTCCTTCAAAGCATGGTAACATCCTTCTTCTCTTCCTGCTTCCTGTAGCCTCCTGCGGGGATCCGGAAGTCGTGCCTCTTTCCTTCTGCCTAGCAATTGACTCCTGGCATCTTTATTGATTGATCAAGAACCAATTGGGGAACAGGACCTTAGCGTCAGAACTACCGCTTCAATCTGAGGTCCTGTTGTTTAGTTATTTTTCTTGTTGTTGTTGTTACCAAATCCCTGAGAAGAACAACTTAAGGCATGAAAGGCTTATTTTCACCTACAGTGTAAGACACTCTACAGTCTGTCATGGTGAGGAAGGCATGTGTAGCAGAAGTGTGAGGCATATGGTCTCATGCCTACAGTCAGGGAGAAGAAAAAGGACAGTGACTGGGGCCAAACTATAAAATCTCAAGGCTTACCACAGTGCTTCACTTTTCTCTACCAAGGCTCCAGGTTTGCAAGCATCCACAATTTCCCAAAATGAGTGCTTCCAGCTAAGGATGGGAAGTCTTCAGACACATGAGCCTATGGGGGTATGTTTGCCATTCAAACCACGTCTTCCTAGACAGAAAAAAGCCTTTGTTCAAAGATGAGGTCTCCTAAGGACTATGCTTGAGCACCAGTGGTGTGCCTGGGCTGTGAGCAGCTTCTTGAACAGTTCTGAGCTAAAGAACTTGGGGTACCCAGGTTGCTGTTCTTCCATTATAGAACCCAAAGCACTGGTTTTGTGACCTCCCCCTTTGGCACTCCCATGTCCCTGTGTCTGGCATAGAATGATGCAGAGCAGGCAAGGGAGAAACTCAATAATACTCTGAGGTCATGCTTTTCATCCCAATCTCTTGTTATGATCTCGATCTTCTTTTTCTCCTGGTTTCCAAGATGCTCCCTTGAGAGCTGCCTCAGACTAGTCAGTGTTATTTATTATATTGATCACCCATAACATTCCCCCAAGGCTCAATGTAGAGGGAAGTGACTGGTCCTAATGGCACAATTAGCTTTATTATCTTCTGGCTCCTGATGTAATGTTTCTGTCGCAGCCTTTGCAGCAAAGGGGACGAGCCAGGATGGGAACTCTGGAGTCAATCTGGAGTGAACCTTGCTGAGTTACCAGTGCTTCAAGTGATCTTGGATAATATTCTCTTTCCTTTTGATGGAAATATTTTAATTATGAAAAGATGAAAAGCATTGATTGGGTCTGAGATAGTATACTAAATACTTTAGTGAGTTATCTTACTGAAATCTCCCAGCAAACCTACAAAGAATCTATTATTTTTCTATTATTTATTTCATTTTTTGTGTATGAGTGTTTTGTCTGTAGTGTGTGTGTGTGTGTGTGTTTAGTATAGTTCTTCATGTTGTGGTGACCTTCAGCCATACTGTAATTTTGCTACATTACATCATAATGTTTTTCAGTGGTCTTAGTTAACCCTGTGAAAGGTGGTTAAGCACTCTACCCCAATGAGAACACAACCGACAGGTTGAGAACCACTGTTGTAGGAGAACAGCCAACTGGGTAAGGGAGACAGGAACATGCTGTCAATCCTGTGGTCATTCCAGCAGTCCCTATGCCTTACATCAGAATATATAAGCATTGCTGAAGCTTTCCTGTTTGGGTCCTAAGAGTAAATGACTTTACAACATGGTTCCTGGGATTCAGACTAGTGTATATTAATGTTGTATTTATAATCCTTAATAGACATAATCTTTACATATATAAATACTTATGTATATATTTATCTTATGTATTTTTATAAGACTAGTTTCTCCTGATCACATAGCTCAGTTTTCTACCTTCTTGGTTACAACTGTTCTTGCATGAAGAATCACATGGACCTGCTTCCTGAGAGCCTGCCTTGAGATGGGTGTGGATTCTGTTTGTAGTGGGGACCCCATCAGGTGCTTTAAAAAGGGTTTATTTGTTTTTATTTTATGTGTATAGGTATTTCGCTTGCATGTATGTCAAGGCACCATGTATGTGCCTCATGTCCAAAAAGCTCAGAAAAGTGCTTCCGATTCCTACAGGAGTTTCAGATGGCCGTGTGGGTGCTGAGGTGTGGGAAATCAAACAAGAGCAGCCAGTGCTCTTAACTTCTGAGCCATCTCTCTCATGCCTCATGTGAGTCTTTGAAGCACAGTGGTGATATTATGGGATGGATATTTGTGGAAGATTCCTCTAGAGGCAGTGAGGAAGAAGGCTGGAGTAGAGAGTAGAGTAGGGAAGAGGCAGGAAGATGTGGTTGAGATTCCTTTTGGATGAAGGACCACAACATGAGGCGGCCCTCAGCACAGACTTCTTGCCAGTTCTGTTCTCAGCCCCATGGGGGGCACAGTGATCGAAAGTTTCACTCTATGGGGTTGGAAGCTTGCTCTTTTTATTTCTGGTTGTCCCCTCCCCCTTTCCCACTCCATTTGATGGCTTAAACATTAGAAGCCCAATCCAGGTGCATTAAGTTTTGGTCCAGCTCAAGGTTTTGGAGATCTAAGGCACTGTGCTCGCCCTCATCTTTCTCTCTCTTCTATTCAGGAGGCACCTGAATCCACAGAAGGCTGACTTCTCAACCAGAAGAGCCAGGAGTGCCTCTGGTGATTGGTGGCTACTCTGACAGTGCCAGATCTGGAGCCCAGGGCTCCTGGGGGAGCAGGCAGACACTTTATCCCAGGTCCCTGGTGGCTGGGGGTGGGGAGCGGGTGACACCGATGGCTGCCAGGTGCACTCTAATGATTGTTTTCAGTGAAGAATTTTGGACTCTATGCTATACAATTTTCATCCTTTTTGCAAAATGGATGATAATTTGGGTCTGTCTTGACTGCTGGTTTTGCATTGCTAATATTGGTGGGAGGAGGGTTTTGCCTAAGTTCTCTTAAAATATGAGAATTTCAGTCCAAAATATGTGAATTTTTAATTGCGATCTTGGCAGCCTGGGGTGGGTTTTGCGTGAGCATCTGCCCCTTCCTCCTTGTCCCTCTGCAGCCTCTGCCTTGCCTCTCTTTCCCTCCCTAGCCTTTTTCTGGGATAGGGCTGCTCCCTCTCTCCCACTCTTCCCCATTCCCTGCAATGAGCTTCCCTCAGCAGCAGGACCCAGCCCTGCCTTCTGCCCCAGGGTGGGGTCAGCAGCTGTGCACTACCAGGGTTTCCATTACAAATGCTATTTTCCAGGGGCTTCTAACCAAGTCATAGACATTTGTGTGAGCTTGGAACCTAGCCTTCTGGGCTAGGTCTCAGATTGCACAGCCTCGCGCGGTTCTGTGCAAAATCTCATTACTGTCACTTCAGCCATTTTCCTGGTTGAGAAACTAGACGGTGCATGCTTTCAAAGGCTGTTTATACCTCGTGTTTGCAAGACAGGGGTAGCAACTGTTAAAGAAACACTGTCCCACACCCTGCCCAGCCTACCAGTGATCAAACACCACATGTGCTGGGATCATCGGGAAGCCTCCAAATATACCTTATTTCCCAAGCTCCTTAGCTTTACACAGCAACATAGTCTGACATTTAAAATTAATCTATGTGGTAAAGTTATTAGCGTTCGAATGTTAGCACTGGAATATCCACAGTGACCTCTCCTCCCGGGCTGGTGTTTGTTTGATGAGGATTCCCAGGCTATGTCAGGGCTGAAATTAACGCAGTCACACATGCTTTTTATTAATTCTAGTATTGGGCCTCACCTTGGGAGATCTCCAAGTGCTCTGTAGGGGAGCTCTGATTTCTCCAGGCAATAGCTGGAGGAGCCACAAGCCAGCTATTGCAAATGCCAAATAGGCTTCTCTTGCCCAGAGAGACAATGAAGACCCAGAGAGGAGCCAGCAGGATGTTTAATAGTTGCTGGGAGCCATTGTTCTGGGGCTGAAGCAAGCACCTAAATGACCATGGTTGTCAGGCATAATCTCATATCCACACATTTATGAGTGTCTGTGCCCATGTCATGCCCATGGCCTTCTTCTAGTCACAATCAGTCTAACCAAAGGGACCAGAGGAAAGACTGATCCATCTGACCAGGCCTGTCCTTATTATGGTATATAGTACACACATGTTAGCTTCGGGGCACTATGGATGAACTCATAAGAAAGACTGAAGGGAGCATCCTTACTAACATCTTCAGAATGTAAAACATGAAGCAGGAAAGACAGTCCATCAAGTAGAACACCATGATGAAACAGAATATTGAGGGAATATTGAAGAAATAGCAGGCTGTGATTTAGCTGGAGAAGGAAAGGCTGGAAGGATGGAAGTGCAGAGTTCTGCAAAGACTTATTCACAGGGGACTATTCTGTCAGCGCATAATGGAGAGGCTGGGCGGAGGGATTTTTAAGGCATGCTTTGCAAGCAGGTGTCACAATCTCAAGTCCAGAGGGTTAATGTGACATCTGATTGGAGGATGTATTGAGGAGAGGAACAGTTATACCCAAGTATGACTTCTTGCTTGCTTCTCTTGTCATTAAGCAGCTCAGCTACCTAGTCATCCCGCTGCTTCTGTCACCCAGAGTCCATTCTCACCGCCTGCCACGATACATTAGACTTCTCTGAGGTTTGTCTTCTGGTAAATACTCACCTTGCTTTGTCTTCTCTGTGGTGACCTTACCCATATTCACATTCCCATCTGTTCTCCTATGCAGCTGACATGAGCGCCCCAACCCCCCTGTTCCCCCCCCACCTGTGCCATCCTCTAAGCATGAGTCTGTATATTGAACTGTCCTATTTCCTCAAGAACCTTAAGAAGGTAGAGTTTCCATCTGAGAGCCACCTTGGAGGGCTTAGAGCCCTCAACTCATTGTAGTCTCTGTTCTCTCTAGCTTGTCAAGTTTCCGTGGATACTTCTTTGTGGATTCTTGTTGATACCTCTCGTAAGTTCTGTCCCCACCCCTTTCTTCTTAATTCCTTGTCTTTCCCTTAAAAAAAAAAAAAGTTAAGGCCAGTTGGGAGAGCTGGAGACTAGAAGAACTCCTCCTGGAACTGTAGGCCCTGGCTAGGAGTACGCCTAAAACAAATGGGACCCCCCCCGCCCCCGTATGGGGACATGTGGGCAGGCCCAGACCAAGAACAAGTCTAAGACCACCAGTCTAGTGCCAGGGGAACCAGAGAGGGAGTTAGCCTGAGATGACTACCAATCTGGGCCACATAGACCTTGGGTTGGGTGGGTGGGGGCAGACCATGCCTGAGATGACCCTAGCCTGGTGCCATAATGTAAAGGCAGGAGATAGCACTCCAGAGATGACCCCAGACACTCAGAGACCCTGGGTGCCACTAAGAGGAGCAAGTAAATGGTAGAGAAATGGAAGAGAAAGAGAAACAGAAGGATATAGGTACCATGAAGAGAGGCAGAACTGGAGACTCGAGAGTCGTGAGGAACAGCCTGATGTGAGTAGCTGATGATGCCACCTAGGACCATGGTGTGGTCCTGGCCTGTGCTGCCACTGGGGGCTATGTCTGGGTCCATGGCCCTGCAGCAGGGGTTTTATTGACACAAAAGACCAGGCAGATGCCCCTGGTTTGGGGTGACTCTGGGGACATGTCGATGTCTGAGGGCTGTGCAGAACCAGCTGCACCCCTCACCTGGGCATCTTGGGAGAACTTGGTATGAGAGAAAGCTCACCCTACCCCTAGCCAGCTGCAGAACTAAGGAACACAGGCGCTGCATGTGGCTCAGGAAGCAGGCCCAGGAAGCTGGCTCTGGTTGTTGGAGTTGAAAGTGAACTGGCCCCAAGGTATGAGTGTAGGAGAACTGGCCCAACTGCCACCTGTCTCCCCTGACATGGACATAGGAAAGATACCTTCCCTCCTCCCTGCCACTTGTAGCAGGCAGACCTATCCTGGGATCATAAGAGCAGGGGAGCTGTCCTTGTCCCTCACCAGCTGGGGCACTGAGGAGAGTGGGAGTAGGCCCTGCACCTTGCATGAGCAGCACAGTAGAGCTGGCCTTGGATGTGGGGGTTGTTGCTGAGCCAGCCTGAGGGCGTAAGCTTAGGAGAGCTGGTCCAGCTGCCACTTGTCTCCTCTTCGGAGACATAGACAAGGGAGTGATACTCTCCCTCATTCCTCACTGCCTATGGCAGGCAGAAGACCTGGCCCTGGGACCATGAGAGTAGGAGGACTGGCCCTGACCTTCACTGGCTGCAATATTCCAGAGAAGCATCTCTGAACTTTGTCTGGGCTGCACCTCATGTGGACAGCATAGTAGAGCTGGTCTGGGTTGTGGGGTTGCCAGTGAGCTGACCCTGAGGGTATGTGAGCAGGAGAGCTGGCCCAACCCCTCCTCACTGCATCATTTGGGAGAGCAGGCCCTGTACCTCACCTGGATAGATAACACAGTAGAGCTGACCTTGATGGTATGGGTGTGGATGAGTCAGCTCCAAGGACGTGTGACTGGGAGAGCTGGCTCTGTCCCTTGCTGGCTGCAGCATTAGATGGGCCAGCCTGGTCAGGGCAAGAGAGCTCATCCTGGTAGTGTGGGTACAGGAGAGCCGGCAGTCTGACCAGCTCAGATACCTCTCAGGCCCAGATCTAGGGCTTTGAATTGACCACCCCAATATCTAGCCCATCTATGAACTGCTGTAGTGTATGAAGGACCTGGTCCTACAGATCCAAAACTACAGGATCTCCATGACACAGGGCAATGACAGGATATCTGAGAGGAGTCCCAGTGAGGTTCCAGTACTGATACTGTAGCAGAAGCCAGAGGCCTTGTGACAGACCAACAAGTCATTGCAACGAGCATTTGCAAGCAAAGACATGTGGATAAAAGGGTATACTGTGGGTACACTGTGACACACTACAGTTTCCACAATGAGTTGTTTTTTCTCTTTTTTGGGAGAGATTGCAATGTGTAAGGCAGGCATGAGGGGATGGGGAGATGAATGGGGTTGGGTGCATGATGTGAAATTCATAAAGAACCAATAAAAAAGTTTAAGAAAAATGAGACAGGGTTTCTCTGTGTAGTCCTGGCTGTTACCAAGCTGGCCTTGAACTCAGAGATTCAACTGCATTTGCTGCCAGAGTGCTGGGATTAAAGGCGTGCACCACCACGGCCTGGCTATTCCCCCCCTTTTGTTAACTTAACAACATCTCTGCTTATAGAATTCCTTAGGTATAAAGATATCAGTATTAGCTCTCCCTAGAAGCTGGTCCTTCCTTTGACCTACACAGCTATCACTCACTTTGGCTTGTTACAGATGAGGCTATGCCCTTGGAAATGAGCGCTGTTCTTCTGCATGTCTCATGCTGCATTGCTGGCTAAGGCTCTAGGACTGTGTGATACTTTGAGCATCAGTCCATTTCACGGATGTAAAGAGTGGGTTTTATCCTAAACCACATCTCCTTCTCATTATGATTCTGTGAGGTGAAACTCTTCAAGAAATTGCCTGTCTCCCAAGTGGTTCATAGAATGTGTTTATTTTAGTTTTGAGGTTTTAAAGAACCAGTAATACAAACCATGTAGGAAGCAAGAAACTCAGGTGGGCTGTGAAATAGGAATTCCAGGCCAAAGCTAGAGAGCAGGGGTGGTCCAGGGTTTCTTTGTCTTGGGACTGAACCAACTAGTTAAGGAGAAGACTTGATCCCAAGGCTGTGGAAGATGTCCCCATCTCTCTGACAATATCTACTTCCTTACTCTGTCAGAGGGTAATGAGTTGTTGTTCAGATTTGAGAACCCCAGGGGAGTGTTTGCTCACCTTGAGGTGTGTGTGTGTGTGTGTGTGTGTGTGTGTGTGTGTGTGTGTGAGGGCACCAATAGCTCCTGCTACATATTGAGTGATGAGGCCACAGAGAG
The DNA here is from genome assembly GCA_028551405.1 of Uromys caudimaculatus. Lineage (NCBI taxonomy): Eukaryota > Metazoa > Chordata > Mammalia > Rodentia > Muridae > Uromys > Uromys caudimaculatus. The sequence goes on from CM052705.1 coordinate 24,345,028, forward strand.
GTCTGGGTTTACACCAGACCCCTCTCAGGACTCTTGTTCAGAGAATATGCACAAAGCTAGGTGATGTTGCCTGAGAGGCTGCCACTTTTATAGTGTCTGTCCTGGGCTCTCGCAGGGCTTCTTGGAGATCAGGAATTATGTCTTTGTCATCTTTACCTAAACCCAAAGCGGGGAGCAGAGGCTCTCTCAGCAGGGTCCACAAAAACCCTTCATCTTCTTCCATCTTCCCTTTCTCTCTCCACTCCCATCTACATAAACACACACTTCCTGTGGAATGAATATAATTTACCTGTTTGAAAATGAGAGTTCCGGGAGAAATAGAAGGTATGTGCTTTCTCAGGTGGTGATTCTATGTTTGTATGTGAGACAGAGGAGAAAAGAGATGCCTTTGGGATGAATTCAATGGCCACCTGTCAAGGGACACATCTTGATGGACAATACAGACTCTCACTATTGGTTTGTCTCTGCCCTTCAGACCCTGTGTACCATTCTGAGGTCCCAGGTTGTGATGGAGATTAACGCCGGAGAGTAGGAGAGATCACCACCAAAAATTTGTTATTAACATAGTCTGCTTTTGTTTAGCAGCAGGCTTCAGGCAGGCTACAGTGCCACGGGTAGCCCTGCCTTCTCTGTGTCCCCTAAGATGCTGCCATGACCACAAGTGTTTCCTGGTAGAGACTTCCCTCTTGGGGTACAGATAAGTGAATCCATTGATCTCCCCTTTCTCCTGCAGCTGTGAGCTGTGTAAATGGCAAGGCCTCCCTTGCCAAAAAATAAAAAATAAAAATAAAAGAATCCAAACGAGCAAGCAAACAGACAACAAAGAACTCCGATGTGAGGTTCTCATCTATTTTCATGTTGTTTTGGAAAATGTTCAATAAAAATGGCTTTAAGGTTTTAATACTTGAAACATTAAGATGCCTCTCCCCCACAGGAAGCCAAAGGTTTATTGAGTACAACCTGGAAGGGAGGAGGACTGGGAATGGTATTACTGCCATGGTTTTCCTTATAGAGCTGTAACCAAGGAGTAAAAACACGAACAAAAAATTATTTTGTATGATAAGGGAAGAGGATGAGGGAAGAATGTAAGATTGGAGGGTGGGGGAGGGGCCACTCTGTCAACTGTCCCATAATATGACATGGCTAGCGCACACATGAACTCACAGCAGCTTTGGCTATCCATATACTATTCCCACAAGACCAAAAAAATTAAAGTTTTCATCATGGGCAGGAAAGGGTCTGTAGTATGTCTCACCGCTGGCTGAGGAGCTAATGGCAGCTGATGGCTACGGGGGGGGGGGGGAGAACCATTTTTTTATGCCTCAGTGGATGACCCTCCACACATGCTCCTATGGGCAGCACTAATTGAATTTGGTGGGTTATTTAAAAACAGACATGAAGTTGGGTGGAAATGGGAGATATGTTGGGAAAACTGGGGGGAGCTGGAGTGGGGGAGTGGGGGATGGGCACAGTCAAGATACCCTGTGTATATGTATGAAGTTTGAAAAAAATTATAAATTTCAATTTACAACATGTATGAGACCGGAGATAGTCTTTTCTATGTGGGAACACATACATAAATACATGCCTAAGCAGTGAGACCTGAAGGTTCCATTTGGCTCTCTGTCAGTGGGGTTGACAAGGTCCTGAAGAGAAGAGAGGAGAGAAAGCCCCAGTTTTTGCTTTGGGTGCCATCACTGATCTAGTAACTGGATTAATTTCCAAGTTTCCTTTTATAATATGAGCAGTGGATTTACTGTGCTTATTCGTTTATTTACTTGTTTCTGTAGAGGCCGAGAATATAGAGGATTTTGTGAATCTGTGCATTCTTAGCCAGTCATGGAGATGTGTTAATTAGTTAGTTAATATAACCGCCATTATTTCTCAAGGAAAAAAAAATCTACAAACATGACAAGTGATTGCTATTAATCTTAATTATCATAATGACCTCCGTACAAACAATAACCGTCTGGCTACCCTGTCACGTGTTTATTTCATTACTGACAAGAGAGATCTTTAAAATCTCATGATAAATTAATGCTTATACCATTAGCTGCAGCATGCTGGCTGTGGGAAAGAAAAATGATAACTCAGTTTATAAAACTGTTCAAATAAATCCTTTCTCCCTAGCTCCGATATTCCAGATTTCTCATCTTAACATAACTCTTAATTCTTTAGTCCTTGTCTTTCAAAACTCCTTTTCTGTTTAAATGGTTTTTGTTTTCTGATTGACTCGAGTGAATGCATAGGACTGCTCTACAATGATGCTTCTAAGAATCATCTAACCATTCAGTGAGTGGTATCGGTGATACAAACGCCTGTGCTGCTGACAGGTTATTGTTTTGATTTTGCTTCCGGCCACGGCGTGTCATGCTTAGCCCTGTCTGGGATTGCTAAAGGAGGTTGTGTTTAGGTAGCATCCCCAGATATCTTTTATGTCAACAGAGAGGTTAAGATACTTTCCCTGAAATAGCCAGGAAGTCAGTTGTAGAAGCAGGACCAGAATGTATATGTGTCCACATGTTATCACATACTGGCTCCCCCAGGTATCACAGTAACAACCAACTGGGAAAGTTGAATTTACTACTTACTATCTGCCTGGATCAATTTGGATTGTGTTCCTAGTTAGGCTTCTATGGCTGTGATAAAGCACCAGGATGAAAGCCAGCTTTGGGAAGAAAGGGCTTATTTCATTTTACAGTTCTCAGGTCTATCACTGAGGGAAGTCAGGGCAGGAACTCAAGGCAGGAACCTGGAGGCAGGAACTGAAGCCACCAACTGGCTTGTTCCCCATGGCTTGCTTAGCCTGCTTTCTTGAATCACTCAGAAGCCCCTGCCAGGTTGGCTGGACCCTCCCACACCAATCATTAATCAAGAACATAGTCTTGCCTATGGGCCAATATGATAGAGACATTTTCTCAATTGGGTTTCCACTTTCCAGATGATTCTAGCTTGGGTCAAATAGATTAAAAACAAAACAAAACAAACAAACAAAACAAACTAACTAGGAAACTTTGTTTTAATAAATACAATTAATAATACAATAGACTATTTTTTTTATTATTTTTAATTAATTATTTATTTACATCTCAAATGTTGCCTCCCCTCCCGGTATCCCTCCCAGAGTTCTTCACCCCATCTCCCTTCCCTTCACCTCTGAGATGCTGCTCCCCCTCTACCCCTCGGCATCCCCCTCCCCTGGGGCATCAAGTATCTACAGGATTAGGTGCATCCTCTCCCACTGAGGCAGACCAGGCAGTCCTCTGCTACATATGTGCCAGGGGCCTTGAACCAGCCCATGCATGCTCTTTGGTTGGTGGCTTAGTCTCTGGGAGCTCCAAAGGGTCCAGGTTAGTTGACACTGTTGGTCTTCCTATGGGGTTACCATCCCCTTCAGCTCCTTCAATCCTTCCCCCAACTCTTCTATAAGGGTCCCAGACTTCAATCTAATGGTTAGCTGTGAGTGTATGCATCTGTCTCAGTCAGCTGCTGGTAGAGTCTCTCAGAGGTCAGCTGGGCTCCTGTCTAAAAGCACAACATAGCATCAGTAATAGTGTCAGGGTTTGGTGCTCACCTATGAGATGGATCCCAAGTTGGGCCAGTCACTAAATGGCCTTTCTTTCAGTCTCTACTTCATTTATGTCCCTGCATTTCTTTTAGACAGGAACAATTCTGGGTCAAAAATTTTGAAGGTGTGTTGATGACCCCATCCTTCCACTGGGAGCTGTGTCTATCTACTGGAGGTGGTCTCTTCAGGTTCCACTTCCCCACTGTTGTGCATTTCAGCTAAGGTCACCCCCATTGAGTCCTGGGAACCTCTCATATCCTATGTCTCTGGTACTTACTCTCTAGAAAAAGATATTCTATTAATTTTTTAATTAATTATTTTTTAAATTTACATTTACTTTTGTTTATTTACATTGAGATTTACTAGAGAGCAAGTCTTGCTACCCCCAGCGGCTGCATATTTACATTCATTCTCCCGGCCCTCTGACCTTCTCTCCTCTCTTGCCCCCAAAACTTGATCCTGATGGTTTAAATAGAAAGCATTTGTTTTTGTAGTTCTGAAGACCATATATTCATGATTGTACTGGCTAGTTTTGTGTGTCAACTTGACACAAGCTGGAGTTATCACAGAGAAAGGAGTTTCAGTTGAGAAAATGCCTCCATGAGATCCAGCTGTAAGACATTTTCTCAATTAGTGATCAAGGGGGGAGGGCCCCTTGTGGGTGGTACCATCTGTGGGCTGGTAGTCTTGGGTTCTATAAGAAAGTAGCTGAGCAAGCCAGGAGAAGCAAGCAAGCCAGTAAGGAACATCCCTCCATGGCCTCTGCATCAGCTCCTGATCCCTGACCTTCTTGAGTTCCAGTCCTGACTTCCTCTGGTGATGAACAGCAACATGGAAGTGTAAGCTCAATAAACCCTTTCCTCCCCAACTTGTTTCTTGGTCATGATGTTTGTGCAGGAAGAGAAACCCTGACTAAGACAATGGTCAAGGTGCTGAAGGTGTGCTTCTGGGTTTGCAGATGGCTGTCTTATCACTGTGTCTGCAAATGGAAGAGAGCAGAGAAAGAAAAAGCTAGCCCTCCCTGACCTCTTCTTATCAGGTGCTCATGCTATTCAAAAGGGCTCTCGCTTCATTGTCTACACCTTCTAAGCTGACACCTCATATATCATCATACTAGCTGTAGGTTAGATGCTCATAAGAATTTCAGTGGGACCCAGACATTCAGTCTGTGGCATTGTGGTTAGAGAACACCAGCTTGGCCAAGTAGGGAGGAGCCAAGCTGGTATATTTACCAAGACAGTAGTTAGTGCCATGGTGGACCTCTCAAGGTGGAAGATGGGTTAGAACTAAGCAAGAGTCATGATCTGACATATTCCATCTGGAGACAATGAAAATGCAATGAGAAGATAGAGGGGAAAGGGTCTTTTTTTTTTTTTTTTTTTTTTTTTTTGGTGTTTTCGAGACAGGGTTTCTCTGTGTAGCTCTGGCTGTCCTGGAACTCACTTGGTAGACCAGGATGGCCTCGAACTCAGAAATCCGCCTGTCTCTGCCTCCCAAGTGCTGGGATTAAAGACGTGCGCCACCACCGCCCGGCCAAGAAGATAGAGGGGAAAGGGTCTTAGAACACAAACTGCCATGTGTTGTTTTCTCTCAAGAATCAATAAATCTTTCAACACACTCCTGGTTTGAACAACTTTCAAGCCAGGCAAGAATATCCTAGAAGATGAAGTCATTTTAGTATGAATCCTATGTCTGGTTTGATTCTTAGCATGTATATGTTTAGTTATTTATGCCTCTAGTTATTTTTATTCATTTTTTGATGTGTGTTGAGTTTTGTACTTCCATCACCACAGGCTGGTGCCTGTTTCATCTTAGCTGTGGGTATAGCAATGGCTTTCCCATCCTCTACCCCAGGGCACCTACCCTGCAATGGAGATTTCAAGTTCTCTTTATCCTGAACCATGAAGTCAAACTTGAACTTTGCAGAAATATTTCACAAGTATGTGGAAGTTAGAATTACCCCGGATGAAATTACTTGAGACCCCACCTCTTGAACTTGAAGAATCTCTTTGAGGGGGATGCTTAGACTTCTGATCATTATTTACAGCCTTGGAGATTGCTGGTCTCAGCTAGTGTGCCAAGGACAACAGAGCCAGAGCCATGGATCCTTACAGGCATGAACTCAAAATATTGAACAGTCTGTAAAATTAACGTTCATGACAACTCTTTCTGACGAGCTGCATGGGCCGTGGGACATGGTAGGAGAGGAGGAATGTTTTGCAGAAGTGACAGCATCACTACACATCTGGGCCAAAGGGAGAGAGGCTGCTCACTGCTAAAGAGAACTTTTTCTTCTCTGCACGGAACTGAGTAAGTAAATCAACTCGTTCAGGCAGTGACATGGAGCTAAAGGGAAGAGTGAGATCATTTGTATGGAATGTGGTCACTTCACTTGTTCTGGGAAAAGTCTACCATTTGAAAATGTGGCACAAGTGCTCAAATCTGGGGACAGATGCAGCTTCAGATAGTCTGCCAGCATTGGTTAGGGTGCCTGTAGCTCTTGATAGCTATTACCCAAATGTCAATGGTCTAATATAGTAGATTTATGTCTCACCTATGCAACAGTCGACTTGGGGTGTTTCTCATTGGCAGATGAAGCTCCTCCAGAGGGTGGTTGAGTTAAGACTTCTGTCTTCTGCACCCGGAAGGACACTGGGGGTGAAAACACAAACTGAAAAGAAACCTGCCTTGGATGTGATATGCAACATGTCCATGAAAATTGCTTTGAGAAGACTGGGAATGTGAACTTATGCAATTGTGACTGCACCAAAAATGCAAAGGGGTCAGATGGAAAATGCAACCCCTGGCCTGATGGCTGCCTCCTAGTGGTGGCTCTATGCAATAGCAAGAATTGGTAGACAGTGACCACACTACACATGCTCCTGGAGAATCAAAGTCTGCACACATCCTGCCTCCTACACTTTAGAGCACTCCCACCCAGCTCCAGTTCACACCTTCAGCTCTAAATCCCAGAGTCTGAGCCACCAGGTCTGGGTATGGCTCACCGTGTCTCCAGGCCCAGAGAACCAGAAGCCTTGGGCCTACTCTCTCTTCCATCAACCCAGTGAATGTCATGGAGTAGAGGCTGTGTTCCTTAAATATCCCTGAGTTTGTTCTGTGAGAGAAATCCTCTTGTGTACCTTGCCCCTGCTCCCAGACTCTGCAATCTGGAAGATTCCCCCTTCCCCCCATCTTTTACTGGCACATCTAAGGGGCAGTGCTCATTCTTGATTGTCTCTTTATGGTATAAATGACAAGTGTTGACAATAGTGTAAAATTCATACATCACTTAAAGGCTAGGATTATAATTTCTTTGGGATGGTAGTACGGCTTTATTCGAATCTCAGCAAACTTCTCATCTACTTGGATTGCACAGGGGAAGATGGTCATCAAGTCCCCCAGAGCGCTTCCCTTCACATACGGCGAAGCCAGCCTGGTGTGTTTGCTGATTTTTCTTCAGGCCTCTGACTCTAAGATGAATGGAAACTGACCATGAGACTATTTCACACAGGCTGGGTGGGAAGATGGTACCCTCAATTTACTCCCGGCTGCAGGCTGGGTGGAGTCCCTGTGCTTAGCTGTGAAGTCCTCATGGACCTTAGTTATGCAAGCATTTTTCATTCTAATCTCTTGATCTTTGTGATCTGGCAGTTGGGTTTTAGTTTTAGGTCTCTATATGTTCGCCTTTTCCTTACAACACACACACACATACATATATACATACACACACACATACACACACATACACACACACACACACATATATACATACACACACACACACACACACACACACACACACACACTTAAATACTGGCTCGTCCCACCCGTCATCCTCAGACATTCCCTGTGTAGGCATGTGACCTGCATTCCTGAGGTGGCAGATCATAGTTCTGAGTATTTCCCTATGACATAGTGGTGGCTTCCATCACCTCAACCTGTGATCTCTATTGCTTTACTCAGCCATCCCATAACTGGGAATACAATGCATGTGTTTTATTTTGGCTATTGTGGTATATAATGATTATTTTGCTGTTCACGCTGGCTTCTGCACAATCTTCACACTCTGTGTCCATGTCTCCGACTTTGCCAGATCTCAGCTATTTCTTCTTCCTGTGGCTTCTATGTCTGAACCCAAATTTCTGGGTTGTGATCTCTCAAATGTTAGATTATAGGTAAATTTTTAATTCATCTTAACTGCTTGCAAAGTGTGTAATTAATTATTACTTACACCTAATGTATTGCATTCTGAATAGAAGTGTAAACGAAGCTGTGTGTGTGTGTGTGTGTGTGTGTGTGTGTGTGTGTGTTCGTGTGTGTAGTTCAGGTGGGGCATGACTAGAGTTCCACGGGGACTGATTGATTTTAATATTAGTCTTAGAAGCACTTTCATAGGGAGAGAAGCTGCAGCAGCTATTCTCAGAGTGACACGAGCCTGTGCATGGGTATATGCCATGTAGCATGCAATAATAGTGAATAAATCTTTTCTAAATAAATGCACATGCCCAAATACAAACAAAACAAAACACCAAAACGTAGATACAACTTAACTTAATGATATTTTATCATCAAATGTGGACCACACTTTGGTAAATGAAGTAGGACTACATTTATATGAACATCTTCCTTGCTCCTATTTTATGTTGAGTGGCTAGTAAAATCTGGATTTATGGTTGGGTTTCATATACTCTGAAGTCCTATTATACTTTAGGCAGCCTAAATTCAAACTCCTCTATGATGGAATGTTTACTGTTGACTAGAGTCATCCAGGCACTATGGGAAGGTCTGTGTTACTCAGGAAATGCTACCCTCTGCTGTGGCGTTGATACACTTCGATCTCGGGGGCCTTGGCCTACAGTTCATTTCCCTTTCCTGTCACAGTTTCCTATGTGTGGGGAGGTTCCCAGAGCCACACTCCTGTCAGAAGTGACTAAAACTCCAGACTTCGACCTTCTCATGCCGTCATGTTTCAGACAGGACCTCCATAGCAGCTGTAGAGGGGAAGAGGGATGTGGGCAATTATGTTACTTTATTTCTTAGCTAAGGATTATAGATAAATTTCCCAATTGATCGGTACAGTATGTCCAAGACTGAAAATCTGCCACAGAGGTCTCTCCTTAGCTTTGTATTTACTTCTAAGGTTTTATTAAATTGTAGCTAATAAACTCGGCCATGATGGAATGTTTAATAATGCCTAAGTTTTAAATTGCCTGCCGTTTTGAGTAGAGTAACAGTTCATACCACTTTGCTTCATCCTTCCTAAAGTGACATCACCCCTCTATCTGCGTTCCGTGCCATATACACCCCCCTCCCCCGCTTCCGAGCTGACTTGGTTATTATGTTGAATCAAGTAACCATTACAGAGTAGTTTGACATGATATCATAATGCTTGCGCTATACACCCTACTTCATTTGATCATGTAGGCACTGGGTCACCTCACATTACACAGAGAAGGGTAAGTATAGTACAATAAGATATCCTAAAAGATAAGAGAGACTTGAAACTTCATTCTTATTATATTTATATATATTATATATTTTGTTATTATTATCCTAATTACTATGCTTAAGTTATATATATGACTCTTGTATATGTATATATAGTCTATGTATGTATGTATGTATGTATGTATGTATGGTATAGTTCATATAGGGCTTGGTGCTGTGCTTGGTTTCAGACATCCACTGGGGGATGTGTTGTCTGAGGTAAGAAACAGACATATAAACTCTGCTACGTCTCCTTTGGCCTGTTTCTCCTCTTTTCCCATCATGAGAACTTGAGCTAGCAAATGGATACACCATTTTGAGCCTGTGGTGAGGCAGCCTCAAAGCCATGGAGAGCAGAGACTCTGCTGCCTTGTTGAGCCTGGGTTTGCATGTAGCACAGGTAGAATAGAATTCTCAGTGTTGCCTTTGGGTGAATTAATATCCCTGGGCAATATTTGAAGTCCTGTTCAATTTTCAGAGGTTTCAGTAGAACTGGTAGGTCTTCTTACCAGAACTTACATTTTCTCAGTGCAGTCTGAGGTATTGCAACTTGAAGACAGAGATACTATGTGAGCATTTACTAATCAGCCTTGCCAAGGGTGAGAATTCTCAGCGAGGACTGCCCTGAGGAAAGATACACTGTGGTAGCTGTCCATTTGTGCCTAACACTCACAAAGCAAGCTGATCTTTCTATAAATAGAACTCAGACCTTTTTGACCTCTATATGTAGGCCAATGGAGTTTGAGTCATCTCTTCATGAAGTTTGATGGTACAGTCAGATCTCACTATGAATTACTGTTAGACCCACATCACCTTATGACTTGAAGGGATTGACAGAGCCTGATTTATGGTTTGGGTTCCTGGCCTTCTTCTACCTCGGGGTCACACTCTGTCATAGAGCATGTACTAATTTTAAAGTGGAGTGTGTTTCTTTAGTGCAAGGGCATGGGCTTTCTGTAGAATACCAGGGGTGCATGCCATAGCTCCATGCATTGCAGACTCCATGTGTTGTTTTTTCTGTTCTAGCAGGGACTCTTGAATCCACCTCAGCTCCCTGTCTACAGTGTCGACTTGGGTTGCATCACACTGTTGGAGCACTGAGGTTCTTCCCTTTCTCTGAGGTATGCTTTCTCTGCCAGCTTTCTTTTTGTTGGCTCATTGATATAGGAACACAAAGCTGCATGGCCTTTACTTGTGGGAACAAGCTTTTTATTTAGTGAAAGGTCTGGGGATATGAGACCCAAGTCAAGTCTAGAAGTTGACCAAAGGGTCCTGGTTTTGTTTTTTTTGGTTTTTTTTTGAATTGAGAAGACACCATTAAACAACTACTCTTCCATTCTTGTTTTTTGACACTGTACACATCAAATAATGTCTTATTAGTCTGCCTTTCTATGTGCAGATTCCATCCATGGTCACTGTCAGAACAAAAAGGAATTGGCGTTCTGTTGGAGATTTGAGCTGTTCTTTATTGACCATGCTGCTACACATTCTCTAGCATGCTGTTTAACTTTAACTTAAATGTAACTGTGTCCACATAAGCTTCACTTCATTCCTTTTGAAACACCACGGAAGCAGGAGCGAGAGAGTAAAGGATGAGAATGTTGTAAGAAGATAGAAATGCAGGCAATAGTGAATGAATGATTACAACAGATATTTGGAAAACAAAAAATAGAGTGGGCTGGCAGCTAATTTACCTAGGCAGAGGAGTTATAATTTTAAGTGTTTGCAGAGGGTGATAGTTGTAAGATGTAGGCTGGTTTATTCTTCTGGAAAAAAAATGCCCAAGAGCTGGAAATGAAAGACCACAGGGATTGAAAACAGGAGCTGGTTGACAGTCATATATAAAGTTTGAGTACTGTCATTCACTCTTCACAATCATGATACATTGTCTTAGCAGCAGAGGCTATTTACAAATAATGTAAATACTGTCAAAATAAAATTGAATACCATGTAAACTCAATAGAAGGATGGGACGAGGAAAAACAAGGATTCTGTAGTTTGTGAGCATTTAATCCTTGTACAGTATAATCAGAAACAAAACATATAAGGTCTAAAATGGATAAATTGAGGTGTTCAAAGGTATACTTCAGAAGAAATAGGTAAACAAAGGCAGTGGCTGTCTGTGTCATCAGGGCAGCACTGGTGGATGACAGAAGGCACAAGAGAGCATTGTCTTCCTTTACATGCAAGGTTAATATTTTAGATCATATATGCAATGCTTTATTGACAACATATCAAAGTACAAATAAGCAACAGTTGAAGATAAATATTATAATCACTTTCCTTCCTGTGATAAAGGCATTATGTATCGTCGACACACACAAGCATTCATCCCAGCTGTGATTATTTGTTTAGTCATTAGAACTTTGTTGAGTATTTTGCTCCTTTTGGAAGTATTGGATTGGGTAGAGGATGGAGATTGAAGAACCAAGGCATTCACAGACTTAGAGGGAGAACAGAAAGGCTTGGATAATCACTGGTATGGTGGATAATAAAAAGAGAATTTTCTCCTAATGGCTTGCAGAGGTGTATCTTGTATCTCAATTTTCTTTTGGGTCAACTTTAATATGAACTCTCCTGGTTTGAGGGTCCAGTGTTGGCCATGGATACTGTGTTACAAGTGTGTACAGCACAAGCTGAGCTGAAAGAAAGTCTGGGAAGTTTTCTGGTTTGGTCTTAGGCCCAAGGGATTATGATCTCTTGTTCTTTCTGTACCATGTATGGAAAATGTCCTAGACTGGGCTGGTGAGATGGCTCAGTGGGTAAGGGTGATTGCAGCCAAAGTTGAAGAACTGAGTTAATTCCTGGAACTCACAGGATGGAAGGAGAGAGCAAACTCCTGCAAACTGTCCCCTGATCTTCACATATGTGCCATGATACAAATGCCCACAGACCATACACTAAATAAGCAAATATATGAAAAAAAATATGTTTAGGATAAATGATGGTTTTAGTCCTAAACAGGACATTTCTATTAAAAAAAAAACAAACAGCATTAATATGAGAAAGGCGTGATGACCATAGGGAGGGGGGTGAAAGAGAAGGAAGATAAGAGGGGTGAGGTGAGGGACGGGAAAGCAAACAGAATATAATAGCTATATATTTCAAAGAAAAAAGGAAAAGTGAAAAGAAAGGTCCCAAGCAGAAGAGAAAGAAGGAAAGGCAGGGAGATAAGAAGGAGGGTGATGGTGGGACATGGGGAAGAGAGGAGAGGAGAGGAGAGGATTTGATGCGAATGGTGGCCACCCTACTTAAGAGATTGCTCCAGAGGAAACAACTGAGGGTTTTGTTTAGATATTCCCTTCAAATTCTGCAGAGGGGCCTTTCTTCATCTTTCTTTTTCGTCCTGATGGAAATTTTGTTATTTTTACACTATGTATATAGCCATTCTGATGTCCTTTTGACAAGTCTATCACATTTCTGACAGGTACTTTTTTTCTCCCCTGGAAAAAAAATCAGAGTGGGTGTTGACAGGATTTCTAGATGCTTTGCATGTGCTGAAGATTGTATCCCAGCCCAAAGCCTCTCTGGGTCATAGGATATCTGCAGAGGAGCTAATGTTGGGCTTTGGAGGAATGTAGCAGCAGGAACAGGGTTTCTATCTGTTTGTTTTTACGTTCTACTCGGTCTTATCTTCCCTCCCCCTATTTTATCTCCCTTCCTTACTGGGTTCCTCCTCCTCATCAAACAAGGGTTTGAGACAGCATAGAGCTTGGTTTGTTCAATACCAGCCTCTCAGCAGAAAACAGTGTTTGATTTTGCAAAGTTAAAGGAGCAGGTAGGTGCAGGCTCTCTTTGGTACTCTTTAATGGGGTAGGGGCAGTGAATGTCTGTCAAGGATACTGGTGCTCTCTGAAGAGCACAGCCACTGTGGGCAGAGCCTTTGATGGAAGGCTAAATTCGAATGGTAGCTTTGGGCCCTGGTTTCTCTTGTATTTTTGTGGACTGAAAAAGTGTGAGGCCCAGGGCAGGGGTGAATCTTTAGACAAAACTCTCCTCATACTCCTCCCTGCCCTTGAGATGCTCCAGGGCATCAGATCTGTGAGATATTTTCTGATTATTCTGCTCCACCCTGACTGACCACCTTCTCATCTAAATTCTCATTAAAGCCCACACATGCTTCTGGGACATGTAATTGTTAACAGGAGAAGCGGCCACCAATGATGGAGGGCTTACTATGTATCAATCCTCTTCTCTACGCACCGCTGATTGCCTGTGCAGGTAGGGCAAGGTAAGAGCTTCCGGAGGCTCACAGAGGTCAAGTACTTGGCTTTCTATCCAAGTCCTCTGCATCGTCTGAGCTTGTGGCAGGCACAGACTGTGTCTTATCCACCTCTGTGTACCAGTGCGTGAAGCCACTGCCTTGTAAATGACTTGAGAGTGTAAGCGAATGAACTGAAGTCAGATGCTTGCTTTCTCTAGAGAAAAAAATTGTGCAATTTGATTTCTACTGGCTTCTACGTCCTGTATTATGTGTTCAAAATCCTTCAAGCAGCCTCCTGACCTGTGAGTTGGTCCCCGAGGCCTGGATATATCTTTCTAAATGCCAGGATGAAGTAGATTTGCCAGGGTCCCTGGAAGGGGAGTCCATCATCTGCTTCGGAGCAAAGTGTTCAATTCAACCTGGAGGCAACCCAGACTTGGTCTGGTCTATTCCGAATCCATGATAGAAATGTTCCTGTCTGTCTTTATGATATGGCTCTTATACACTGGCCATTATGTTACCCATTAAAGGTGATGCCTGGTGGGATTTAGCCCACACAAGCCATATGCTGTATGCCTATAAAGCATGTGATTTGGGCTTTATGGGGTTTGTTCTGGAGTCAGTACAGACATGTTCCAGGATACTTTCTTTTTTCAAAGAGGTCGCATAAGATAGTTACCAAGCTCCATGTTTCAAGAGACACCGTATCAGGTGCATCTCAAAGACCTTTCTCAGACCTCCCCACCCACAGAGTAATACCCACTTGACTTAAAATCCACAGAGTTAGCTTGGACTTTGAACTTCGTAAGTATAATCATATAATGTGTAGTCTTCTGTTTCTCTTTTTTAACATTAAGGTCATGAGATTCTTCCAGATTGTTGTGGTATATACTTGTAATTACTTATTTATTCACATTGAACTTGAGAACATTCTGGTATAATGGTACTACTACTGTATGTGTACTGTGGTGCACTCACGCGCACATTATATTGGATATATCTATATCTATAGAAATGGAATGGATGGGTCATAAGGCATATATATGTTCACTGTTAGTAAGTATTGCTGTCTTATTTACAGTGTTTTTACAACTAATGATGAGGCAGATTTCACCTGTTCATGTCTATACCAACATCGGGGACATTTTTCTTTGATGGCAGCCCTTCTCGTGGGTACAGAGTGGCATGATATTGGTGATATAGCTTTCACTTGGCATCAGAGTTGTTTGGAGAATTAAATAAATTTAAAAAATTAATATAGGCACTTAGAACCAAAGCAGAGTCTAACACCTTTGGCTTATTAGAGGTCTTAAAATGTCAGTGATGCTCTGGATGCTACTTTTCTCCAAAGAGTGTCAAACACATTTGCTGATTTCATTTCCAGCAAAAGCTGTGGTACCTGGAGGTTAGAGTGGTCCATGGATGCAGCTGGAATACTCAGCACTGAGTGGCTGGGGAGTTCTGGGTTTCAGAGGATGAATGGAGAATAGATAGTACTTCCTACAACTGTTTCCCAGCAGACATTTCTCCTCTGACTTTGTGCCCAGATCAGAGCTGTGCAGGGAAATAACACAGTAGGTGCATGGAAATAACACAGTAGGTGCATGGTTAGGACTTAGGGTTTTCTCCTAACATGATGCTCCAAGTGTAGGCCTGCATGGAATATGAGGTGCTGGAGACAGTCTGTTGGTATCAGTGTAGCCGAACACATCTCATTTTGTAAAAGGTTAGAGGTTGTAGGAGGGCATCTATTTTACACGAGGTCATTCATGGAAACTGTAGCAATGGCCTGCTTTCCAAGGCCCCACCTATAATATGAAATCTTTCATGTTCCTGGCCTTTCAAATGACTCTACACTCTTCAGTGACAGTTGACTCTTGGACTTCTGGGAACAGGAGAGAGTATAAAAGCCAGCAGAATCTGAGAGTGAGGGTGGGAGAGAGTAGTGAGAGAGAGAGAGAGAGAGAGAGAGAGAGAGAGAGAGAGAGAGAGAGAGAGAAAAGAAGAAGAAGAAGAAGAAGAAGAAGAAGAAGAAGAAGAAGAAGAAGAAGAAGAAGAAGAAGAAGAAGAAGAAGAAGAAGAAGAAGAAGAAGAAGAAGAAGAAGAAGAAGAAGAAGAAGTAGTAGTAGTAGTGGGAGGAGGAGGAGGAAGAAGAGAAAAAGGAGGAGAGAGAGAGTAGGATTGGGCAGTAGACAGAAGTAGGGTCTAGGAGACAGAAGAGTATGATCAGAAAAGACAGTTGGTGTAGGAAGAAAGAAGATTGAGTAGGGCTAGAGAAAAGAAGAGAAGAGAAGGGGAGGGGAGGGGAGGGAAGGGGAGGGAAGAGAAGAGATTGAGTAGAGTGAAACTAAGAGACAGTTAAAAGTGAACTGGGCTAGCAGACTGAGAGGACAGTTGGTGACAGTTGAGCCAGGGGAAGCTGAGATGAGCCAGAGAAGACATTAGAAGACAGATAAAAGAAAACTCACAAACACAGTAGTAATTAAAAATAAAAGAAAAGCATTAAAGAACAAAAATAAACATTTAGAAAAAGCTGCACCCTTCTTCCGCGGGTTTCAAAGGGTTCCTATCTCCACTTCCTTCAACCAAAGCATGTGACCTGTGCCTAGAGTGGCCTGTGTTTTCTCTACTGTCCTCACATCATAGACCTATTTACATTCTCTCCACTTCTGCCTACACTCAGGCCAGCATGGCCTTGTACCTTGCTGCCTTACTGCATGGGGAATTCCTTCCAGGAGAACCTGGTGTGGTAGTTAACTGGAGCCTCCATTAAAAAAAAAAAAAAAGCACTATAAATATGGGGTGGTTTAAATAACAAATTCATTTTCTCACCCTCTTGGAGGCTAGAAATCTAGAGTAAAAACATTGGCGCAGTTTTTTGTCTCAGATCTCTCTTCTTGGTTTGCAGATGGTCACCTTTCTGTTCCCTCACAGTCTCCCCTCCATTCCTATCTGTCCTCATCTCCCCTTCTATTGAGTCAGTAGTCACCCTGGATTAGAGGTCGCCTGTGAGCTCATATTTCAAGAGCCCTCATCTTCAAATAAAGCCACATTCCTAAGTGGTGCTGCTTTGGGCTTCCGCGTAGGGATGTTTTAGGGGAGGAACAATTTAAGCCCTTTCTGTGGACCACAGATTTTCTCTGCAGGTGACACATCTTGCACATGATTTTTGTTTGGATTCCGTGCACTTGTTTGTGCTTTTCCCCTAGCTGTACACACTTCCTTTAATCTCCCCTGCCTCTTCACTGCCTGCCAGCTCCGTCCCCACCCTCACGGAGCCGTCTGTCTTCATAGCCCATGCTTGTCCGACGCCTAACATGCTTCCCGTCTGTTCCACTTGGTTGAACACTTTATCCTGCTTCTCTTGTGTTCGCTGCAGTTTCGCCCAGTGTACTGTGTCTACTCTGCTTGACTGTGTGCCTCTTGTGGACAGAAGTCCTGGCTTTCATTCTCTTTTACATCTATTTAGCGTTGGGCGCGAGGCTAGTAATAAATAATATTGTTGATTGATTAGAAACTGGCTTGCGTGGGCCCTGTGAGGTGCTTCTTAAATGCCAACCCCAAATCCTTCCTTGGTGGGAGGGAAAGTGCTGTATCCCCCAACAGCTGAAGGAGCCTCTGGCACAGGCATTTTTACTTTAAGAGGCAATGAATTCAGGGACCTGGGAAAGGTTTAAACATGAGTCTTAAATTATTTGCTCAGCTTTGATTTTTATTTTACAAGATGCCAGGGCAGTGCTGGGAGCTATTTGCAGAAGGGATGCGTGAGAGAGATGAAGAGAGACTACAAGTGGATTTACCCAGGTGTTGTCTCATAGAAAAATATGTGTGCACTGGGTAGGGGCTTCTCCAATTCAGAAGCATGGAGAAGTCTGGCTTCTGCCCCCCGGGCTCACTGGAGGGAGATTTGATTTTTATTCCTGCAGTGTTGTCCCTCTGCTGGGATGCATTGAGCTAAGCCACTGTCAAGTATGGCCCCTCAGAGGAGGACAGGGAAGATCAGCTATTTATAGTCTGAAGTCAGACTCGACCCACCTTTTCAGCCTGTAATTTACAGTATATGATGAGAAAATGAACTTCTATTGCCGCAGGAATGCGAAAGGACAGGAGACAGATTTTTCAGAAGCCTGGTTTGGCTTATGTGCTTATGAAATGTCTGTGAAAAATGGCCGCTTTGCTTTGCCAGAAGACCATTCTCCCTGGTCTGCAGAGTCTTGTGCCCTAAATGTCCATGTCTTGGACTCTTGGGGACTGATGGTGTCTTCTTAGATGTGTGTGTGGGAGGAGGAAGAGGAGAGGCAGGAAAGGATTCATATGCATTCAGTGTTATGGTAAAGATAGTGCTCTGAGTTTACAGAGATAGTCATGTGATCCCTAAGAGTAGCTTTGTCTGGGGCTTCAGGGTAAGAGCATTGCTTTGTATTGACCCCTTGACCATAACCTTGACTATTGTTTGGACTAGAGCACTTGCCTTAGTCTGAAACCCCGAATGAAGTTAACTTCTTGTCCGTCAAAAGACAATTTCTGGAGCCATTCAGAGAACACATAGAACTTAGAGTATTCAATCCAGTAACACTTTGCCAGATATTTCCCATAGGTGAGCACTGAGCAGGCTGTGGAGGTGAGTTATGTACCCATGGTCCCTGTCTTGGATTTAGGGTAAGATTGTCACCAACCCAGGGCTCACAGACTATATCCATCTACAATGACTGGCATTTATTCAGGCTGGTCACATTGGGCTTCAGTTGCAACTGGGCAGCGCCTACGAAAACCCTTGCCCCCTAAGTTGCAGAGAAGAAATGATGCGGATGCGTGATGTGAGGCATACTTGCCAGGAAGATGTCAGGGGAGGGTGAGATGAGACAAAGACAGACACTGCATGGCTAGACACAGCTAAACACTGGGAGGCAGCGATGGGTGTGGGGAGGGAGAAACACATGCACACATGCGCTCACACATGCATACATATGCATGCACATATGCACACATACTCATGTGCACATGCGTGTACATGTACATACATGTATGAGTGTATTCTCAGGCATACCCAGAGAAAGAGAGAGAGAGGGAGAGAGAGAGAGAGAGAGAGAGAGAGAGAGAGAGAGAGAGAGAGAGAGAGAGAGGAAGAGAGATTTCTGAGGCATAGGAACATAGGAATTCAGGGCTATGAAAGTCATTCATCAAAGAAGTCTCAGTAGTTTTAGCATGGAAAAATTCAACTTTGGTCCTTGGGAGGCCCCTGCATAGGAGTGCTGGGAGGGGGAAGCGGTTGGTTGGTGAATGAATGAGACACGAGGTAGTGGACAGAATATGGCTAGGGAGACTTCTGTTATCTCATGCATATCTTTTATATCACCATTAATTCTGTGCCCAGGAATTTGTTAATTACCGAGAGAGAGCTCCTGAGATTCCCATTATGATAGCCGGTCTCACAGTTTCACATGGAGATGTCATCATCGCTTTACATGCCTTGCATTTTGTTATCAGGTGAGAACAATCATAGAATTACTGTACCTTCTTGGGAAACCGTTTCATTTGGGTTTGGTAGTTTGAGAATGCTTTCCCCTGAAATATCATTTTGTTAGGCTTATTTCGACTGGTTGGTATTTATCCAGCGTAGCTTTCCCCCGCCTTCCAACATACAATAGGTCTGTTTTGAGGTTGCCTCTTGTGAACAGTGTATAATCACATTTAGCTTTTCTATACAGTCTGACAATCTGGATTTTTAACGGCTGAATTTAGCCCACTAAATTTTGTGTAATTGCTGTTATATTTAGATTTATGCTGTCAATTTTCCCTCGCTTGAAATTCCTCCTCTTTCCTATGTTCTATGTGTATGTTTAATATTTATTATTCCTATGCCTTTTACTGATTCAAAGTTACCTATTTATTTCACATTTGCAAATGGCTACCTAAGAACTATTTTATATAAACTTTGACCAACAACATTAATCAATAATTCTATAATTATCATGAACAAAATAAAGAATTTAGAGAGCCTTAAACAGTTCCACTTCATGATTATTTTTCTCAGTACTTACATTTGTGTGATTCTGAAATTAATCACATTTTTGTTATTATATTGTTTATTATTATATTATTTATTATTAATATTATATTATTTGTTATTGATATTCATACACTGTGAATATCAGAAAGTTATTAAGAGCATCAATAGATGTCAGAGGCACTTCTCTCAGCAATGAACATATTAGTAGTTATAAGTTTGGATAACATGATTAAAAACCTTGATTTAGTAGAAGCTGGATAAACTGTCACACATCAGCCCCCATTCCCTCTCTCTGCTTCCACATTGCTATGCAACAACCTCCCAGTGAACAAAGTCGTTAAGTGTTTAACTTTAAACACTGGCAATTTAACTCCAATGCCCCTAGATTATTGTGTCTCTAACTCTCCGCTCATTTTTCCCCCTACTTTTTCTTCTTACACCTTACTATTCTGGCTTCAACTTCTCATCTTAATTTTTATTGTTTCTATTTAGAGGAAGAAATGATTTCTTTAACAGATTCCTTCATGGGCTAATAAAAATTATTTAAATTTGTACTTCTTTGTCAAGTGATAAGTTTGAAAGGAATAGAATTCTATGTGAACAGTTACTTTTTTATTGAAGTTCTTTGAAAATGATAGTCTATTGTCCTCTTGCTCCTACAGGCTCTAGTAACAACTTTGCTGACATTCTCTTCAGGAAACACGCCTTTTCAATTGGTACTACTATGCTTCCTAGTAAGTAGTACAAAGTGACCTGCTAATTTTATTTTTCATTAAACTTATAAGAACACCACTCTGAATTTTACACGGATGACTTTTTTTTTGGCATCAGCTTATGAATTATGGCACAGCCCTACTGAATTATTAAAACATAATTTAACTCATACATTTTTAGATAAATAAAAGTTAAGATTTGAATATTTTTATCCCTACCTCCAACAGATCATGTTGTAAATTCCCCATGGTTTAGAAGTAGAATGTCTACAAAATCATTCATTTATTTTTTTATTTTGGAGATTTGATATCATTTTAGAAGATTACATGTAAAGAAAGGTGTAGGAGAGTGGGAAGTCTGTGTACTTTGATTTTCTTAATTTAAGTGATAGACTTGAGTGCTTGTGATCTGCGGGGAAAGAACCAGAAGGGTCAAGGGTGGGTTTGGATACATATACTGAAGACAACATTAAATAATGTAGATTATGAAAACTTGGAAAGGTAGCAGAGATCTCTGAGATGGGGGATTTATACATTTTGCCTAAGATTCTAAAGCTTCTAGATCTTTCTTCTGAAGGCGAAATTAATTCAAACCACTCCTAAAAGTCCTATTCTCTTGACCTCAATCATGCTTCTTGACAATTATTTATTGCATAACTCTAAGCTCCCAGGTAATAACAGAAGTGTTTTGATTACTGCCAAGACATGATGGTAACCAACAGCTCTCTAATTGGACTTGAGACCTGCTCAACAAGAGAGAAAACACACCTGGTTCTGGAATCAGAGCTAACTACTACATGCTAGTAAAGTTATAGCTATTGAAAGAGAATCTGTAACTACTATTTTACCAAATGAGCACAGTCCTTAATATTGGTTATAAACATTTGTTCTTATATCCACAGATACCTGTAGTTTTCACCTCTTATCAAGGAAACTTCTCTTTGCAATCGAGACCACTACAGAAAACCACAGCCAATCAAAATGCAAGATTATAGATCCCAGTCCACACACACATATATATACATATATATGTGTGTGTGTGTGTGTGTGTGAGTGTGTGTGTGTATGTGTGTGTATATATATACACACACATACACACACACACATATGTGTATATATATATATATATATATATATATATATATACACATACACACATATATACATATATATGACATATGACACTGCTGAACCTAAGACTCAGGGAACATGAGCAAGCATAAGGATTGTTAAGAGCCAGAGGATTATGGAGTTTGCTGTGAGATTGTGTCCCCTGATAGTTGACAGTTACAATCACAAAGTCTCATCAGCATGACTGCCCAAACATGAGCTTAGCAGGGACAGCACCAACGGACATGCCAACGTGGACAGGGAGAAGCTCACGAGGCCTTAACCCTACAGAATTATAGGCAACCAAAGAATGCTGACAGTGAGAGAAATAATCTTCTCCAGGGAAGAGCAGACCAATTGGTTATCCAATACCAAATGGTCAGCCTTGAAAACATGCATACAAGTGACACATGTACTTTACTTCTATGGCTTTCAGATTAGTTCATCCACTAGAGATGTCTCCACATAACCATAGAGGGATATGAAAAGGATTTATATTTTTACTGATATGAAAATTGCTTCAGAGAAGTATGAGAACTGTCTGTTAGCCAGGTGGCCTTCAGGTCTCATGGCAGCAGGGGCAACTTCTATAGCATGCTTGTGAACCTGAGGTGGGAGTGAGAATTAACCGTGCCTCCCCATTTACTTTTATTTGTGTGAGAACGGAAGATATCCCTCTGAATACTGCACAGCAGAGCTCAATGGACAGAATTAGGGGAAACAGTGTTATTGAAGAGAGAAGGTACTCTGAGATTGGCTCTTAGATTTGGGCATTGGGTCAAACTAGACCTAGACTTATGTCCATTCCTATCTGGCAAAAGTATTTACCACTGCCCTGCTCTGGGAGAAGAGGATTAGTTAGAAATTCTTTAAGGACTGTCCACCATACATATTTTGAGTCTCTCCAGATAGGGCTTTCTGGTCTACCATCTCGTTTTCTACCTATCACATGATCACTTGACTGCACACAGTTCCTTCTGGGATATACAGAGTCCCACCTGGTTCAAAGGCAGACGGATTAAATGTCCTCAGCTCTGAGATCACAATGTGTCTCTAATCACTTTGTGATTATCACTCTTCTCTGAAAGAGTGATACAGAGTAATAGGGAGAAACCTGTGAATATGCTAAACTCTGGCAGACCAGGCAGGTATCTGTTTGGAAGGCAAGAGCCTGCACTGTCTAGAGCTTAGGAATGCCTTATTGTCTACCTGAAATTTAAAGCTGATAGCTGGGCAGGATCATTCCTGGAGATCTGATGAGATCTGAAACAAAAGGAGACCTGTGTCATGGGGCTACAGACCTACGCTGTGCCCCATTAGAAGACAGCCAAGCATCTTGTGCATTCTTCAGTGCTTAGCATGGCATGGTTTCTCACCAGCCTTGGATAGCTCCCACCAGAGACACTTCATTTTCTTGACAGCTCCCATGGCATAGAGTTTGTTCTCCAGGGAAATCTATGGCTTGGCCAACTGCACATTCCAAATCCCTGGCATGTCATCTTTTTAATTTTTTTATTATGGATTCCTCTTAGGACGAATGGAGGAGTGGGCATTTACTCTGCAGTAAAACCTTCATGTTGTAGGATCCTTATGTACTGTTTGCAAATACTGAAGGTTCAGGCTCACCCTCTGCCCCTGAGAGTTCCTGATGGGAAAGACAGTGTGAAAACGCTAAGCGTCCGCCAGACAAATTAAAGGCTTTGTTCT
The DNA here is from genome assembly GCA_028551405.1 of Uromys caudimaculatus. NCBI lineage: Eukaryota > Metazoa > Chordata > Mammalia > Rodentia > Muridae > Uromys > Uromys caudimaculatus. The sequence goes on from CM052705.1 coordinate 24,367,827, forward strand.
AAGAACAGCAAAGACCCTTGCCTCCAAGAGCAACTTCCAGCAGCTTCCCAGGGCCTGGAATCAACATGTAGAGTGAACTGTCCACAGGAGTCTGGGGTATTGTCTCGGGAAATTTTATATGATTATTGGGGTGGGATCAGACCCTCAGCAGCCCAGCGCCCTGCAGGGCCACCAAACAGCCACCCCTGTTTCTGGGCAAGACTTTGTGCAGCTGTTTCCTTCTCTTACTGAGCTGTAAATGTTGCTAAGTGATGGACAGGGCTGAGCAAATGTTCCAGAACCTGGATTCTTTGGTTCTGCTATGAGTTCTGAAGGGTAGAGATGGCCATCTAGTCAATGTCTGATAGTCATGTGACTGTCACCTTCTGGATTCTTCTAGTGTATCATGCAGATTTATCCTGTGGCTATAGAAACACATTACCTTGCTTTAAAGATACCCAAGTCTGTGGAACAGCTAGAGGAACAGAGAGAATGGAGGCAGAATGTGTGTTCTGCAGTGCAGTGGCTCAGTCTTTTTTAACATATGTCTCTTTTGGAGAAACATACATCTTGAAAGTTCTTTTAAAGTTTGTGTTTCAAAAGGAAGAGGAGTGTTTTTAATTTTTTTTGGTTTCCAAATATGAAATTATAATATTGAGTATATTTTAAAAAACCTACAGATGTCCTCCCTGAGATGTTTAACAATCTTTTTGAGGTATAACATTCACATATGATAGAGTGGATTTCCTCACACCATGCATTTGATTGAACACCACCCAGATATCAATGTTTTTAGCACCTCAAGAGGCTTTGCCTCCGTCTGTCCAAGTCAGTTCTACCCTGACCTCATTTATATGGAATATAACTGATTCTGACTTATATCTATGCAACTTTTCTTTGCCTGCTCTTGGGCTTCATGTATACAAAGGTGGGGTTCGTCTGTCTTCCTTAACCCCACTATGGGTTATAGCATAGAGTGTATAGATGATCCTTGTTCTTACAATGGGGGTCCCTTCTCAGAATCCCCTTTGTGTTGAAAGTATCCTAATGAAAATGAACTTTGTTCACTTAACCTTACCACTGGAACTAATCGATGGTAACTTTGTAGTGTGTCTGGTTGTTTCCCTGAGGTCACATGACTTACTGGAAGCTGCAATTCACTGCCTCACTGCCTGTCTGTGCCAGATAGAGACAATTGTACATTATATCAACAGAACTGGGAAAAGTAAACATTCTACTGAGTGTGTTTCTCTTTTGCACCATCATAAGTGAAAGTGTGTGGGTTGAAGCATTAGAAGTTGTGAACGATCTGTGGTGAATTCTTCATCCTGCGTGTGTAGTATTCCAGCACATGGGAAGCCCCGCTGTGAGGTATCCATTTCCTCCTTTGGGGTCACAGGCATGGTTGGGGCTATGCATAGAAAAGCACCACTTTTTCTCCTCATGTTAGTTAACATGGGAATCTTGGTTTCTCACTTGCAGAATGGGGTACTAATATTTATCTCACAGGGTGAGCACAGTGTATGCAAAGCCACTGTTACAGTTCTTGATACAACAAACATTCAGTGGTGGAAACCAGGGCTGCCAAAGGGGGAGAGGTTCGTGGGATGGTGCTGGGTCTGCTGAGGCTGTGGAAGCTACCGTTATGTCTAGGAGGTCAGGCTTTGCTTTGGGTTGCACTGTCACAAAGACACGGGGTATATCACAGGGGGTGTGGGAAGATCCAGTGCAAGAAGACAGCAAGATGGGGGATGTGGGGTTTCAACTGCAAGAAGCTTGGAATAGGATACTTTAAGTTAGTTCCCAAGGCCTGCATGTATGGCACGTGCTCTCAGCCAGATATACACATTGCTGGCTAGAGTCATTGGAACTCAGAGATGGAGAGATGGTTTGTATTAGAAAGTTACAGAAAATAGAGGAAAAAAGGAAGCTTGAGAACCCTCAGTGGAGGCGTCTATACGGTATGGATAGGAAGATCTGAACAAGACCGTGAAAAAGGGCAGAGCTGCAGCTGCCTTGGAGGCTAACAAAAGCCCAGATTGCCACCATCTGCTGCTGCAGCTAATGAACTTGAGCACAGTGCCAGGCACTGTGTCAAGCAGATGAGGGTACTCTCTTGTCCTCTCCATGTGTGACAGTACAGTAAATCCTTTCATATGAGAAGATCAAGGGTTAGGGCTGTCGAGCACCTCACTGGGGTTCCAGAGCCTTTCCCCCATGGTGTTCTTCTCCTTTGGAGGAATGGAGATCTAGCACATTGCCTGCAGCACCATGAGCTGCTGAGGCAGCACCTCTGGTGGTAACTATGCCTGCCTTCTCAGTGCCTTGCAGCTGGACCGACTCCTAGTTCAATGGGCAGTTGGTCCAACTTAGTTGCCCTAATGGCCAGTGGGTGTGACCATGGGAGTGTCTGGCTATGGCTGTGCTTTTAACCTGTGTGAACTGTTTCCATGTTTGTAGAAGAAACTGAAAGCCATACCTTTATTTTGTATTGAGGGGAAAAATGGAGACAGGGTATATAAATGGAATGAATTATATCCCCCCCCCCATATTTGAGCATTAAAGCCCTAAATCCTAGTACCTAAGAATGTGGTAGGGTCTTTAAAGAAACTCTGACTGGGTTATTGTAAAAAGCAGTGATTAGGACAGAGAAAGAGCAGAAAAACCATGGAAACACAAGATGAACACAGTCATCTACCAGCTAACGAGAAAGACCTCAGAAGCCCACTGTGGTATTATCTCAGCCTTCTCCTGTGAGGAAGAAAATCTCTGTTTAAGCTAGCCAGTCTGTGCTACTTCTATGATGTCCCCAGAAAACCAGTGCAGCAAGATAATTGTGTCACTTGAAGCTCCGAGAAGAACATTAAAAATGTAATAATAGCAATGTTAATCTTCATTGCCAATCTACCTCACAGCTAAAAATGTTCAAAGGCCATTTTGTGGTAAAACACCTGTGGGGGAAACAAGATGGCTTCTTTCTTATCAGGAGAGCTGCATTTCTTTTGAAAATCTGTGCCTGGCTCTGGCAATATTCATTACTGAATGCTGCCTGACTAGTTCACCTATACATCAGGCTAACAGAAAATAGATCACCTTATTTTACCTGTGTATGCTCCAAGGACTTCTATTGCCCTTTGTCCTTTGTCACCAGACTCAGAGAGATGGATTGCTAGGAGGCAGAGCTACAGGAGACCGTAGGCTCCTTCTTTCATACACATTTGGAAAGGAGATGTTTCTGAATTCCAGGAGAGCCTGCCACCTCACCAAGGAGATAGATCACACAGATATATATCCTGGAACCATCGTAAATGTCTCCGTTTTTGATGCATTTGAGTGACTTACAGAGCCAATAGCTTTGATCAAGCACCCAGCACTACTGGATAAATAGAAAGATAATGAGAATTGAACAGCAGGAGACTGGGAGTCTGTGGGGGTAGATGGCAGGATGGCCTTGGGAAGGTGATGCAGGAGGTAACTGCTGTTTGCTGCTTTCCAAGCTTGCTGGGTAGTCTGGCTTTTCAGGGTCATGATGTAGACACAACCCTTTGCCTAAGGGACTCATGTTTTCTGAATGAGGTCAACCCTTCTCTTGGGTGAGGCCCCCTCTCTCCAAGACACTCTCTTCTGTATTTACCCTGTCCTTGTCCCAGTAAGTGACTGCTCACTGACAGGTGATAGACTCCAAGATGGCCAAGGGCTAGAGCCAAGAGTGGTGCACCAAGGTCCTCTTTTCATATCCACTGGTTTTCTAGTTGAGGACAGAGGTGCTTGTGTGTGCATGTGCATATATGTATGTGATTCATTGCACAAGAAAAGGGCTAGAGCCAAGAGGGGCATACCTAGGTTCTCCTTTCTATCCACTGGCATTATAGATGACAGTACAGGGGGAGCCCTGGGCATCCTCCTTTTGCCTTATGGGTTAACCCTCTCTTACCATTTTCCTTTTTAATTCCCCCTTTCTCTTCTATTTCTCTCTTCCTCTATTACTGCCTCTTTGTTTCTTCTTCCTCCTCTTCCTTCTCTTCCTCTCTAGTCTTTTATGTAGCATCATGTAGCATAGCTATTCTTTCCTTCTCCCCCCATTTCATTCTTCCAATTTTTTCACTAGCATGGTTACTTAGATCTCAATCTAAACTAATATTTATCAAGGATGAATATTCAGTACATTGGTCATTGCTAGGCTTGGGGAACAGTGAGGTGAGATGGGTCTGGCCTCACAGAGCCAGAAATCAGGAGAAGAACATGGATGAGAACATCACAGGGGTCAGAAGAGAAAATTGATCTGCTGAAGGCCCAGTGAATATCGTTCTTGTATGTCTTGACAGACCCAAGGCAACTGAGGAGATAAAATGACTAACAAATGGGGATCAAAGCAGTGCTCACATTACCCAGGAGGCTGTGGGAGGATTGAGCTTATGTCTTAGGCATGTCGACTACTGATGCCCACAGTCCATCCCACTCAGCTACTGTTCCCTAGACAGCTTGGGCGTGGTTGCCCCTTGCATCAGGACTTGTATCTAGATAAAAACCACAGCCTAGAAGAACAGCTTTGTGTTAGAGAGGCTTGTTGTGGGGAACATTTTTCAATGACAAAGGGAAGAGAAGAAGACCCACAATACCCTGACCCAGGCCAAGATCACAATGACTATAAATGCAATAAACATGAGTGGGCATGGGGAGAGAGGTTGGGAGTATGAGGCTATTCCATTTACACTTCCTTTGGAGGAAAACCAGTGTGAGAAAGAAATATATTTTCCAGCTCCTCTGTTTGGTATGACTACTTACAATAGGTGCATGCATGCTTGTATTCATGCATGCGTGTGTGTGTGTGTGTGTGTGTGTGTGTGTGTGTGTGTGTGATTTGTTGCACAAGAAAAGGACTCCATCTAGTCTGGGGGCAACAGCAGTCCTCTCTTTATGTGCCAGAAGTGACATTTAACCTGACATACTTCAAGAATGGTTACCTACCTCAGTATGATAAGTGCCCAAAATTTCTAGATAAAATTAGGTAGCCTTATTTCCTCTCCTCCCTTTCACACTCTCCTGTACAAATCAGAACTCCAGGGAAGTCTTTCATTCAGTTATTCAGTCAACAAATATATATTTAATGCCTATTAGATGCAAGCTACTTTACTATGCAGAAGAAATATAAAGATTAATAGGAAGTGACTTCTGCCCCAAGGATTGGTATGCCAGGCGAGGCAAACTCATAAATAGCAGAGATGCCAGACCATAACTAGTATGCTTGTTCTGTTGCTGAAGCAGGTGAGAGCTCTAAGCAAACTGTGTCATAGCTTTATAGGGCCCATACGATGAAGAAAAATTTGTTTAGGGGAAGAAGTGGTATTTGAGCTAAGCCTTGAATAATGAGTAGGATACAAATAAACAGATACTGTCTTGGCCTTGCAAGTAAAGGAAACAGCATCATAAATGACTCTCTAGAGATAGAGATAGGAATTCTAACAGTATTTCCAGGGATTAGTGAGTAGTCCATTTTGTCTATACACTGTATAAGAGGAAAGATACGAAAAGATCAAGTCCCAGCTCTTTGTAGCAGTCTGCCCACACTTTGGTCACCAGGGTGAATGAGAAAATTGCTAAGATGTGGTTTGATTAAATGGATGTTTTAGAATAACCATTCCGATCAGTGTTATTGAATAGAGGGAACAGAACTTGGAGATGGTAAACACATTGGGCAGCTTTGGGGCATTGCATGTTAGGAGTTCTGACCTTGAACGGTGACAGCTAGGTAGGACCAGGTGCATAGATACGAGGGCATGGCCTCATCTCAGGACTTTTCACAATGCTCCTAGGACTGTGAACACAGGAGGGGAGGAAAGACAGAGGCATTGGACTTGAGACCACACAGGGTGTACAAAAGAAGCTCATGGGATGTGAAGATTAGTGGGACCAGATATCATGGCAGATCCAACATGGTGACATTTGAAGGATGAGGTATGAACAGGCCTGCTATAGCCCAGTGAAGTCCAGGAGGCTTGATGGAAGACAAGGGATTTGTGAGTGCTCTGATGGGCCTCGTTCCCTCAGATGGAAATGAAGTTCTACTAAGGGTGCAAACAAGAAAGGTAGAATCAGAGATATGCTTCAAGACAAGACAAACCTCAGTTGAGGATCAGCTAGACTGGAGCAGTGTTCTGTGCTGTGGAATGCTGACACTTCTCTCTGGAGTTGCCAGCATCTTTCCATTATTGCTTGGACTTCATGACTCTCTTGTTCTCAGAAAGAGAAAGGAACTTATTAAGTGAAGTGGCTGCCAAGTGTATTTTAAGATGAACAAAGCATAGATCACTTTTTTTCCCTCACCACATACTATACATAATTGTATGAAGGGCAGGATTTATTTGGTTTGCATTATGATTTTTCCCCCAAGCTTAATTACAGTGTTAAAAAGGCAACTCCAACTTGAAAGGAACAAGCTCCATGGTCCCGGGGACCAGCATGACCATTCTGGATTTGAAACACAATTTCTTTGTGAAAGGAATTAATTGTATATGAAACTTGGGAGCTTATGTAAAAGCACATTTTATGAAAATAAACTTGAACAGTCATTAAAATGAATAGTTGTTTTAAACAAGATCCTAACTCCACAGAAGTGCCACAGAATTTGAGATGCCTCCTTTATGGGTTTTGTTTTGAGTTCAACTCTGCATTTACTAAGACAATATCAGGGCCCCAGAGCTAACTCTTAGCTTATAATTGGGAACCAAATGTATAATAAAATGGTAGATTAGTAGGGGATGTAAGAAATTGAAAAAGCTTGTATGGTGTTTAGGTCCAAATAACTTCACAAGTAAGTAATCCTATTTTTGGGAGAAATCCAGTATGTTAGTAGGAAATGTTGTTTGGCCTCGGACCAACAAGCTGATGATGGAACTTTGGCTTTAGATCGGGACACTCCCTGGGAAAGTATAAGTTAGAAGTGTGAGGAATGATCCCTGCTTCCTCATCCTCTGCAAGCCACACGAAATATCTCTAGCTTAAAACTCTTCACATCTTAGGAAGAGTCCAGAGATGAAGCTCTTGGCTGGGACAGGCCTTCCAAGCTTGAAGCGAAACAATGTACTTTACTGGAGTTCATCAGCATAAGCACCTATAACTGGATTTCTCCCCTGGGTGTCTGGGGAGTCCACAGGGTTGATTGTAGCAGGAAGGGAGAAGATTTGGGTCAGAGAGCTTTATTCTTGCTAGGCTGTCCTTTCCCCTGTCCACTATTATTGAGAAGGTGTGGCTTTAGTTTTTGATCTGGGGCAGTTGGGGAATGAATGTTCTTCTGAATTGGTTGGAACCTGAAAGCTTGGTCCCCAGTCCTCAGGAGAATGCCCTTCTCTTCTCCACATCTCCCACCACATCTGTGGTCTCTCTCCTCTAAGTCATGAGTATTTATCCTGACCATAAGGCCATGCTTTCTTTGCAGCAAGGTCTCTACAGTTCCTCAGAGGAAAGCCTGTGAGAGAGGGAAGAAGAAGGGCCCCTGTAGATAGATGTGTGCAGTGAGGATCAATAATCCAACCTCCTTCCAGCTTTATGCTGACGTCCACGATTAACTTCTGAGCATTGATATGAATCCCAGCCTTGGGGGAGACACTTTTGTTTCCTGTAGAGTTTGAGTTTCGGGCAAGGTGATTCCCTCCCCTTGCCCCATGACTCCATTATAAGTAAGGAGAGGGAAACTGTAATCAGGATATAGTATGTGAGAAAAGTCTATTTTCAATAAAGGAAAAAAGACACAACAAGGAAGAAATTTGGCAACTCATTATTAACTTTAAGACATCTGAAGTCTGACTTGCAGCTGTGATATCAATAATGCCCTGGATGCCAAACATTTGTAATCTAGGTGATAAGAGATAAAATGTATAATACAAAAACCAAACCAAAACAAAAACCAACCCAACCCAACCAACCAACCAACCAACCAACCAACCAACCAACCAACCAACCAACCAAAAAACCTAAAAGCAAAACCAAATCAACCAACCAAAAAAACCAAAACAAAACCCCAAGTAGTAGGATTATTTACTTGTAAAGTTATTTGGACGTAAACACTATACAAGCTTTTGTAATTTCTTACAGCCTCTACTATCTACCATTGGAATTATACATTTGGATCCCAATTACAAGCTAAGAGTTAGCTCTGGGGTCTTCATATTAGTAAATGCAGAGTTGAACTCAAAATGAAGCCCATAAAGAAGGCATCTAAAATTCTGTGGCACTTCCATGGAGTTAGAGTATTACTTAAAACAACTATTCATTTTAATTACTGTTGAAGTTTATTTTCATGAAATGAGTTTTACACAAACTCCAAAGTTTTGAGGCAAAACGCAGGGAACTATAGACTGCATTTACCCCTTACCGCTGTTGGATGCTGGGCTTCAGGGAAGCGAGGACTAGCACTGCAACCAACACAGTCTAAGAGGGGCAGGCCAAAGCTGGACTGCTCAGAGAAGTTGAGAACTAAGTATGTGTGTGTGGGGGGGGAGGTGGAGCACGGGCCCATGGACCCACAGTGACAAAGCTGAGGCCGGGATGGTGGCTCCCAAACTCCTGGATATCCAGACTTCGCTGAGTCCTAAAGAGTTTGGATCAGAGTGTTGGTGGAGTTGAGGGGGTGGCAGAGGACAGTGACTAGCTTGGGGCTGGAGGTGGGGTGGGGATTGTGAGCTCTGGCTTAGCTCATCAGTCCTTAGCTTAGTGATGGTTGTCTGGGAGTGCAGAGAGTCCTTCTGTGGGAGACTTAGGTTGCAGCTCTATAAGCAAAGGCCTTCTCCATGCTCCCCAATGGCAGCAGTTCTCAATGAAAGAGACAGTCCATGTTAACCATATTGTTTATTGACTGTTCATTGTGGAAAATGGATGCCTACCAACTCCTCAGGGTGGACCAGAGATTAAATACCCTTTGCAGGGAGGAATGTCCAGGAGAGGAAGCTTATTGGCTAAACCCTTAGAGCTTCTAGGTACCTTATTAGCATGGCGAACTCTGTTTTAGGATACATGAGCACAGGTCACATTTCCTTATGTGGGAAGTGTGGCATGTGTTGCACGTGTTCCAGGCCAGGAATCTGGCAGGGAACAGGCAGCTGCCTACTGTCTCAGGCAGGTGTTCGGTGCCAGGAACTCTTAACCTACTCAACCTACCAAGTTTCCTGGCAGGGTCCACCAACCTACATGCAGATTCAAACCAGTGCTCACCTCGTGTAAATGGTGAGATCAATGGCAATCAGAAGTCTCCAGAATGATGGTGCAAGCTAATCAGCAAGGGGAAAGAGGGCATGCAGGTAACTGGTGTCTGTCAGGGCAGCCAAAAACCCCATGGAGGAGATTCTGAAACTCCCAGCATGATGGGGCTGCTCTTAAGGGGGTTTCATAGAAGTCAGGAGCCAGTAAATCTATTCTGCTCCTCTCCTTTGTGTCTGTTCACTTGCTAACTTGCTTCTGGCCGTCCATCAGGGAGCAAGTGTTTGTACACAGTGGAAGGAGGTCATCAGACATATTACGCTTGCAGCAACTATAGCCTAGGCTTCTGGGGTGACAAAACTGTAAGGTAGCTTCCCTTAGCCAGAGTCTGAAGCTGAGACCCATATACTCATGTCTGGCTCCCTAAGAACAAGAACCAGGTCAGCCTCACCTTCTGCACTCCATAAGGAAGGACCTTCTGTGATATGTGGAACATGACCTGTGCTTGGAAAGACTGCTGAAATTATTTTTATTATTATTATGATTATTATTATTATTACTATTCAGAAACACATTTAACATTCAAAGAACTGAAGTGCATTTCGGTCTGGACCCCAAACGCATAGCTGGAATCCAGGGTTCTGACATTTCTCTTCTTCAGTGGCAGGGCTCAGTGAATCAATTCAAATCCATTAAGGTTCTCAAAATGACAGGAGGGGAAAAATCCTCCCAGTGAACACTCCTAGGGTACTGTGACCGAGCACCCTTTCCTTGAACTTTGCACCAGTTTCTCATTTTTTCATATCCCATCAATTGCAATCCCTCCTTGAGGCCAAATATCTGTGTTTCTTTTTTTTTCCCCTATTTCTTGACACAAAAGCTTATAGCAATGGCTTGTAGATACATGAATTACATACTTGTTAGTAACATGGTGTGGCTCCACGTTCAAGAGGTAACATGGAAAAAGTTGGCAATTTTTCTGAGTTTGTAAATCTAAAGAGGTAATTGCCTTTGAAACAGCAGGAGTGGGAACCAGGGCAGGAATTCTGGCTTTGAGGTCTGGGCCATTCTAACTACCTGTGTTACCCTTGTCGATAAGCTTTTTCAAGGAAAAAGTGTGTGTGTGTGTGTGTGTGTGTGTGTGTATGCCTATGTGTTTGTATGTGTGTGCCTATGTATGTGTGAGAGTGGTGTGTGTGTGTGTGTGTGTGTGTGTGTGTGTGTGTGTGTGTGTGTATGTGTGTGTGTGATGTCTTAAGCAAACTGTTTTTCTGTAGAAACACAATTGAATTTGAAAATTTAAATTAAACACATCTTCTGCAGAAGCACATCTGTTGCACAGAATGAAGGCCATTCCATCAATACTGTTGCCTGCAGGGCAATGAAGCCATTCCTTTCTAATTCACAACACAGGAATGAGCATAACAGCCCAGCATTAAATATTAAGGTCCCTTTTTTTCTTCACATTTTGCTGTTCTCTTTCAGAAAACACAAAGAACACTGACATATTTTCGGGAGCTCAGGTGAATAGCTAATGGACTGGAGAAGCTTTCAACTCAACTGGAGCGATACATAAAGAGAAAACTTAATTACACTCAGGATTCAGCGGGTTAACTGGATAATCAGAGAAGATGCTGTATCTCAGAGCATCTAGGATGCTACTGGCTTTAAGATCCTTTAGCTTCATGCACCTCTAAGGGGAAAAATATTGCCAGTTATACTACACCACAGAGCTTTACAACTTAAAAGTATTATTTTATGCTGATTGGAAAAGCTCTTTAATGTGTGTTTAGCCTGATGTACATATATTAAAATGAACATATAAATGAAATAAGCTGGTTGGAATGTTTATTCTTCCCATGACAACTCTTTATATGAGTCTTCGACTTGGTTGGTCATCCTTGTAGTGATACCATAACATCAAGAGCTTATCCTGATCTCTGGTCTTCTTTCCAAATCCTGATCCCCACTGATATGCTTCAGAGAGGAAGCTCTCTTGATCTCTTGAGTAAGAACTCAGCATTCATATTCATCTCATTGCAAAAGCTTGTTGTCTGCAAGGCCAAAGTATGCAATCATCTAATCTTGCCATTAGGCCAGCGATCAGGTATATTAAAGTATGGGTAATGACCATGTCATGAATTAAACATTGATGATGGTTTAGGATGCCATCACTCATACAGCACTAGGCTACCTGGTAATCCACTCCCTTCCCTTCTGGTCTCAGACAGTTATTATGTATAGAAAAGTCTATGTAAAAAAAAAAAAAGTCTTATGTACTCAGCTAATTAGATGCACGGATGATGATACTGTGATGGTTTGTATATGCTTGGCTCAGGGAGTGGCACTATTAGGAGGTGTGGCCTTGTTGGAGTAGGTGTGTCACTGTGGGTGTGGGCTTTAATACCCTTATCCTAGCTGCCCAGAAGCCAATCTTCCACTAGCAGCCTTCAGATGAAGATGTAGAACTCTCAGCTCCTCCAGCTCCATGCCTGCCTGGATGCTGCCATGCTTCTACCTTGATGATAATGGACTGAATCTCTGAACCTGTAAGTCAGCCCCAATTAAATGTTGTCCTTTATAAGACTTGACTTCATCATGGTGTCTGTTCACAGCAGTAAAACCATAACTAAAACAATGCCTGTCATTTTAATAGTTAAATTCTGTATGGAAATGAAGTAGAAGAGGCAATAATTAACATCCAACATGTAGCAAAATGCAGTTCAATGAAGATCCTATCTAAATCGCTTCTGCTGGCCTTTGCTAAACTGGCTCCTCATACCTCCTCAGCCCTGGTGCATTTCACACCACATGGCATGTTTTTTATTCTGTGACTTTCTTGAAAATAGCAATCATTGGTCTTTGTAACTTCAGTACATAGCAAAATGTTCAGATCTTAGTGGACATTTGTGAAAAGGCTGTGGATGGAGAGGGTAGGACAGGTAAGACTCAGGGACAGAGACGTGACAGCCAGCTTGAGAAGTGATAGACTCATGCTGTGTGGCTGAGGTGAAGGATCTATGAAACAAGTAAGAAAAGTCACCACCTCAGAGGAGCCAGTGCCAGGCCATAGGGAGCCTCCAGAACAACCAGAAAGGATGTTATTTCATCATCTGACACCTGATAAAGACCTGTATATGGCGCAGCATGGATGCTAAGTCACAGAAGAGAACATGGGAAAATGAATTGGTCAGTATTGACCACATACCAGGCGAGGTAATGTAGAGAATCTGACACATCAGAAACTTCAGTGAAGTTGGCTGTTTTCCTCATTGTAGGTCTGTCTGTTTGTTTACATGTGGTTTCCTTTCTGAGTAATGAAAGGCGAGAATGTTCCAGGTACCAAGGATACCTAGGATGGATTGCACACCAGTATTCCTTTAAGGAGATTGCATTTAAAAATTCCATATATGTAAATTTGGATGTATAAACATGGGCAGTGTATATAAAGCAGAATATTCATAGTACTTCATGGAGAGTGCTATGGGCACTCCAATAAGAGAATGATCAATTTTACATGGATGGGTCAAACAAAATTCCACAGAACCAGGATGATTTTTAAAATATTTATGAGTAAGATAATTGTCTTCTATACAAGTGATTCCCACAGAAGAAAATGTGTTATCCCTTGTCAAAAAAGATGGTACTGAAGTAATGTGTAGCTCCTAGAATTCAGAGGAAATACTTGCCATTGAAGCTGTTCTAGAAACTAGTAGTAAAAATAAACAAATAGACAGTCAGACAAACAGAGAAGCCTGACTTATTTACCTTGGCCTAATGTACTGTTTTTCAAACTCGCTGTCTCTTTGTATGGCAGAAAGCTTATTAATGTCTTGATGTCTTTATACCTATTAATATCTTGCACTTATTAAAACCATTTAAGAAACATGGTGGACAGCCTGGGTCTGGTAGAAATGATCTGAAGACAAGGGGCTACAACGTTCTTTCTGGTTCTGATGAGTTCATGTAGTTTTTAGTGTTCTCATGAGGATTTATTTTTGCCAGATGTGTCACATGGTGTATGGCTTTCAGTATCCAAAAGTTTCTTGATAGACACCAACAAATATACAGTTTCTGTTTCAAAGGCTTGTAACTTTGTGCAGGGATGTTATACTTATCAAATGAAAATAATGTTTGTAGCATAAGTCAAAGACTGTAACACACACACACACACACACACACATGCACACACACACACACACACACACACACACACACACACATGCACCCACATGCACTCGCACAATACTGTATCTCAGAAGTGGGACGACGAGTTTCTAGGACATTTGGCTTGTGGCTTTCTTAGACTTTAGCTTTATCTGTAATTTTGGTGCCAATGCAGAAATCACTTGTCAAATTACCTGGAGATGTTTTCCTTTTAGCAGCTGAATATTTTCAAAGCCTGCAAGCAAAAAGGACCCCTATTGTTATAATGTAAAAGTTCAGCTTTAAGTGAGGAATAACAGCCAAAGCTCACCAATAAACCGACTCTGAGTGTCTGCTGTGCTTGGAAGGGTTGGGATGGCTGGTTTCTGAAAAGAAAAAAAAGCCATTTTAGATTAATATGCATCAATGATTGCTCATGAATGGGGTTCAGTGCAGTATTTCAATGCACATATGGGGTGCACCAATCAAATCTAGTTTCTTCTTATCTACTCCTGACCCTCCCCCACCTCTTCCTAACTGGTAGCAATCGCTATTCTATCTGTCTGTGGTTATTTGACCACCAGCAATGTGGCTGAGACAGGCCTGTCCAACGTGTCTTCAATGTAAAATCTGAAATATTGACACCAGATTTCCAGGGATGTATTGTATTTCATAAGCCCCTAGGTAACTGGTAGATCTATACCTACTGCTTGATTGGCTGAGAGCATCTTTGATATTGGCCACCAACACTCTTCTCCTAGTAGATGTCCATTTCCTTCCTTTCACTCCAAGAAGAAACCATGGCAAAGCATAGCAAACCCCTGTAGCCCATGCTCAGACCATCACAAGGATTGCTTTGAACCAGAGAAGCAGTTCTAGGCCTGGCATAAATACTCCATCTTCTGTGTGTATTTGGTAAAGAGAAGCTTTTGAGAGATATTTCTCAAGTGAATGAGTGAGGGGTAGATGGACATCTTTCAGCTCACCTAGCACAGTATTCAGACTTGAGCCTTTTCACAGTTATGAGGAAGATCGGTGGCATTCTGAGGCCAGGCGGTATGCAGCCCTTAATTTCTAAATGCATCAGAAACCTGCTCAGATGCCACTGTGTTAAGTGTCCGGGATAGCTAGACCCGAAAACATTTCCTTTCACCTTTCTTTGCAAAGTGCTCCCCTCTGCAGACCTTTAGCCAAGCCCCTCTGTCTGGGAAAGGTGCCAAGAAGGAGGAGTCCACGGACAAAGCTTGGAAGGCTTCTGAGAGTAATGAGAAAAACACATCTCGCTGCACACATGGCTCCTTCTGCTCAGCTTTGCCTGTGTGAGCTTGTGCAAGAGGCTGGAAAGCACATTCTTTAAAATCCTGGCCCTTAAAAGGAATGTATCTTGGGCTGAAATGTCAGCTTGGCTGTGCCCCAAGTACAGGACAGTTTTTTTTCCTTTCCCAAATTGCTTTATTTATTTATTTTGGACATGATAAAACCCAGCCCCTTCCCCTCCATTCTGGTGATGGTTCGTAGAACTGATGAAATTTCAAGCTGTCACTCAGCCAAACTGTATTTGATTTTTATCACAATGCAAATATTTTTAAAAATCGTATTTCTGTTCTTTTTCAAGAAAAAGCCTCCTTTGCAAACAAACCCACTTCAAAAATCTTGTCTTATTCAGAACCAGTGGCATTAGCTATATCTAAGTAAGTCTTTCCTTTGGACCTGGGGGTCAGCTGAGTGACATTCATTTCTTTCACCTTTTAAAAGCTGGTCTAAGTGTCCACCTCTTCTGGCCTCAGCAGGCGGGGTCAACAGCTGTGGGTGGCCAGAGCATGAGCTCATCCCCTTGTCTCATTGTCTGGCTCTCAGCTCCTCTTGCAGACCTGCCCCTTGCTGAGTTAAATCTGGGTTCCTGAAGCTTCAGTCTTCAGTAATTTATTTTCATCTTTGGAGCACACACATCGTTCCTTTAAATGGATTCCAACTTTATTTGGAAACTTGGCTTTACTCACTTCTGACCTTAGAGCAGGCCCCTTGAGTTTAATTGCCTGATGGTGCTTTAGAGTTGACCAGAAACTCCCCCCCTCCCTTGCACTTGGAAAGACCCAGTGTCTCTTCTAAAGAGAGGGTTCTCACTGGATTCTCTTACCTCTTATTGCAGAATTTCAAAGTCACACTACGTGCCTCTGAGCAAGTGAAAACAACCATCTATCCGGTGGCTTTCTGAAAGAAGGACTTTTGCCTAAAAAAGAAACTACTATGTATCTGCTCTATGCAGGGCACATGAAAGGGGGCCAACTTTCCACTGAGAGCAAAAGCTTCAGTTGGTCATTTATTGGCTTGGGTCTTCTATGTCGGATGGATACAGGATAAGCATGGAGTAAGGCTTGGGGAAACTGGGGAAACTGCATCTCTATGTTGGTCGCTGTGTCTTCTGATGGTGAGAATGCTCCTGTGTTTAAACATCCTTGAGACTGAAGTTAAGCTCTTGTTACTCTACTGGAGATGAAGGTAGCAATTGCCACACATGCATGCTACCAAAGAGTCTGTCTCCTCCAAAGACCCTGATTTCATAGTCACCTTGTGATTCTGACCTGGTCCCACCCTTTGTGGGCTTTTCTGGATGATAATGGGAAGCAATACCACAAAGTGAGGTCCAGTCCATAATGGTTGTAAGGAGATGGGTTAATTTACCCCAATGAACACACTCCCAACCTCATAAATATTTATGAAACTGTATTTAAAGCCCGTACTGTAGATCCCACCTGGCTGCTTCCTTTCTTAGGACAGCCCACTCCAGTCTTTCCTTGATGTGCATGATTTGTGTTGCTAAATAAAATTCTGCTTGACAGGCTGTGCCTCTCAATTAAATTCTTTCCCTCCAGAAGAAAAGAACTGAAAGAACCCATGACCTACTGCAGATCCCCAGACAATGCATGGCGGTCCAATGTCTCCTGAGCACCCGACCTGGCTAAAGCCTTTTTCAGGGCATGAAGAGGGCAGAGAGAAGAATCTCTCACTACAGCCTCAAGGGACTTTACAGTCAAATAAGAGGGAAGAGATTCATGCAGAACAGAAAACAATAGTCCAGAGCGAGGCATGTTCCGGAGATTGTGAGTTGGGGCTGTCTGTCACTGTCCAGAAAACAACATCCCTGTTTCTCCTCCTGTGTGAGGTGGTTCTAGGGGTTACTGGGGTTCTTGAAACTCTCAGTTTATATCCACTCCTGACAGGGATGACCAAAACGAGGAACCCAAACCCTGCCCAACAAAATAGCAACAAAATAACAATAGCAACAACCAAACAAGAGCACAACTCCTTAGTTTCTGGACTTAGGGACTATGTATCCTTCTTGTAACTTGTTTTGTTCTTGTATCTTTCTCAAAGCCAGATTCTAGCCATCTCTACTTTCTTTGTTCCTAAGTGACTTTGATTTTCAATACAGTTACAAGTGTCTTGGGTCTTTTAATGTAATGAAATAGCTTTTAAATAAGGGCAGAGACACTGGGAAAGAGGCCATGACAGATTTTCACCTTTTCTCCCTAGCCATTAGCCACTAGTCCTTGCTTGTGTGACCACTTGAGTGTTACGTGTGGGAGAGAAGGGACAGGAAGCACATCTGCAGGAGACCGGGAGAGATTTTTCAGAAGCTGAATTCTGGAATCTGAGTGTTGGACTCCTTTGGGTTTTCTGTAGAAAAAGCTTTGTGTCCTTGTGCCCAGTGGTAGGCTGTCATACCTTCAGTTCTCTCTGATCTTGGAGTAGGTGGGAATTGCCAGGTGGGAGGCATGCTGGTACTGTCCTGGAAATGTCCTCTGAAGATGTCCTCTGAAGGTTTTCATCTCTTTTCTCTATT
Source organism: Uromys caudimaculatus (assembly GCA_028551405.1). NCBI lineage: Eukaryota > Metazoa > Chordata > Mammalia > Rodentia > Muridae > Uromys > Uromys caudimaculatus. Next base: position 24,384,988 of record CM052705.1, read on the forward strand.
TCATTCTTTTCTGCTATATATGTGCACATACCACTCTACCCTCCACCTCCACCCTTCACCCTCCACCACCCACACCCACAGAGAGGGAGAGAAAGGGGAGAGAGGGGAAGAGGGAGAAAAGGGGAAAGGTAAAGAGGGAGAGAGATGGAGAAAGTGACAGAGAGAGAGAGAGAGAGAACAGACAAAGGATCTGTGTGAGGTATTAAACATAAGACAAGGTGGCCATGTGGCTATTTTGCAAGAACATGCAGAATTGTATGTGGCAAAGTCCTGTCCTGGGGATGGGAAGCTTTTCTCCTAGTTCTTATTTTTAATCCAGTGGACTTGGGTAAGTAACTTCTCTCTTTGAATTTTGTGTTTCTCCATTGTACTACTTGATGCTTAACAATATAATTTCTAAGATCTGTCTGTCTGTGATTCCAAGTACCTTTCATTCCACCATTTTGGTGTTCTCTAATATAATGCAGGGACTAGACATCAATATCTACTAGATTTTAATTTCTCTAGGCATGTGGTAGACAGGGAATAGAGACTTCACTATGGAAAACCCTGTTTTGTAGAATGTCCGAGATCAAAGCTGAAAGTTAAGCCCAAATATATGTCCCGCAATTAACTACTTCATGAAAATCATGGGATTCAGAGTACAGCATGTCACATGACTGGGGCATGGGAGAAAGACAACAAGGAACCCGGGTCACTATAATAAATGTCTACGTCTAAATTATAATTTATATACACACATAATTTATGTAATATAAAACTTGTGACTAGTTCAGGGGCCAATTCGCACAGGAAAATTATTCATGGGGTTGGCATGGAGGACACCTGATCACCTTTTTCCAACCTGAAAAATAGGGAAGGATATTTTCCTTTAATATCTTCCTCCTTGAGGAACTTCTAAGTGCCCCAGAGTGAAACACACCCAGGAGAATCATTTAATATTCACTTAATCCAAACCCCAAAGGTTATTAAGTCTAGGTGGAGACCTGATGACACTCGAAGGATATACACATAGGGCTTCTCCAGAATGATCCTCAACTCTCACTTTCAGGTGATAGATTATACATATTATGAACCTTGAGATATGCAAATAAATATTTCTAAAATGTAAAAGTCAAGAATGGTTGCCTGAGTCAACAGCCTAATTATGTGATTACTGAAGACTACAGTTAAAATGTAGTTCTTCGGGGGATGCATATGTCTCATTCAGGCAGGTCGCCTCAGTCATCTCATTCTCTCACTGTTTTATGCCCACATGATTCTTCCTGGAAACTAATTTGGAGTCTCTGACATTTGAGATTGTTCCAGTGTAGATTCTCTGCCCTTATGAATTATCCATTTATTCATCTACCCATTTACCCACCCACCATCCATCCATCCATCCATCCATCCATCCATCCATCCATCCATCCATCCATCCCACCCATTAATCCCTCAATCCATCAGCAAGCACATCCTGAGCATTTACTCTCTGCAAGGTCCTAATATAGGAGTTGAGGATAAGACAAGATATCTGATTGTTTCTACCCCAAGCTTTGCCACTGCCTTTCTTCTGCCAAATGGAAACTTACGATGGTTATAGGTTTGTTTTTTTTTTTTTAAATTTCTCTTTCCCTAGATGCAGGTGTCAGCCCTAGAATCACTGGATCAGTGAATCTCAAAAATACACATCACCTGCCAAGTACTTGGTTGCAGTAAGATTCCTGGGACAAGCCAAGTCATTAAAAACCGCAATGTCAACCCACAAGACCAATTTGAGATCAAACGTGAGGACCTCTCTGTTCTACTGGACTAGAATCCAGAAGCATGTCTTGAGTTATGGAATACAATCTGACAAGAACCAGGCAATGCCATCAGAGGACAGAGTCAAAGTCAGGAAATCTAGTTAGATATCAGGAGTGAGAATAACGTCCGTCTCACACCCCTCTTACTCAAGCTTTGACTGTGGCTATAATCTACTAAGTTGTGGAGGCTTCTAGTGTCCTTTGAATGTTCAAGGCAGTTTGAGATGAGTTATTTTATTCATGGTTGAACGGGTTTTAATAGATGAAGAAGTAGCATTTGTGTAACTGTTAAGAGCTTGGCTGGGGTAAATAAGAAATGGGGTGGATCTAGTAGAGCAGAATACTTGGGTTTAAATTCCATCATCATCTACCAATTATATGATTTCCTGTGCCTCATTTTCTTTATTCATAAAATGAGAGTAGCTATCTGACTTCCTCCTAGTAAGTCAGATAGACACCCAGAAAGAAATTATGACTAAGAACTAGGAAATTCTTAGAAAAGTACTTGGCACACTGTAAATGCCATATTCACAAAAGATTGAAAAGTGGTTTAAAACAACAACTGTTGGTTGTTATTCCATATGAGCTAAGAGAATCCCTTCTGGCTGCTAACTCAATGGCAACATGGGACTGGATAATGGTACCTCCACCATCATGACACCACTAACCTGAGAGGAATTCTCAGTACTAACTCTGAGGATTTTTTGAAAAGAAATGAAAATCTTTTGTGATTGTACACAGTTTTCCAGTGGCTCCGCAGATCAGCTCCAGGTCAATTCTGTGTAACGTATGTATTATAGCATTGATGAACCCGCATCCTACTGGTCAATTCCTTTAACCAACAAGGTTTGAGAGGTCCTCAAAACGTATGCATCCTTTCTCACTTGCCGAGTCACATGTTCTCAACTCCTTAAGTAGTCTGCATTATTGGTTTCATTTTGAACCTTCTCCCCAGCTTCAGAGCTGACAGTGATCTCAGTCACTCTAGCGTTCCTGCTCCCTACTCCCAATGAGTCACAGAGGGTGACTACCAGTTTTCATGGCTGCTACAGGATACCTGATATGAACAACATAAGAAGAAAGATTTATTCGGGCTCATGGTTTTGGAGGTCTCAATACACAATGGTGGGGAGGGAAAATTGATCAAATCCCGAAGAGCCTAGAAGTGGAACAAGAATGCATGGAGTGTGAACTGGGTTTCTACTTCGCTATTTATTTCAACTTTGCTCAGCAATATTACATAGTGACATCACATTTAGGGTGGGTTCTCCCACCTCAGTTACTCCTCCTTGGAAATGTCTTCCAAGGCATTCAGACTCTTGACCACTTATCAACCCAGCCAAGAGTAACCATCATACAAGGCTTAGGGTCTCACTTCCTAATTGTTCTAGCTTGTTTCCTGTTCCTTTCCCACTGTCCCTGCTCCCACTGTTCCTTTAAGGAGGATGTGATGTTCCTGCTTCCAGAGATGAACTTGAGAAATCCTGTCTCAGCCCTATGTCCAGATAGATCATGATAAAATAGATTGATAATGTTCTTCCAAGATCTGAAAGTTAGTAGGACATTTTACTTTCCTATGGACATTAAAACCTCACATCCTTATTCTGGATTCTCAGGACTTAGCTCTGATGAGCTTTGAACATCTGTCCCTCAGAACTTCCCTTTGGATTTTCCACATCTTAGTCCTTTGCTTTGTAGCTCTGATCGTGCTCGGCATCAGACACGCCCACTCCTCTGTGATGGGAAGAAGGTAGGTGCCTGCATCAGGCTGTATGAGCTCATGTATTAGCTTCATCATCTGAGGGATTTCTGATGTGAAGTAAATTACCTCTTGATTTCATTTCTCTTTAACCTGCAAATGGCATGAACAATTTTACTTACCTCATGTGACATGGTGAAAAATGAAGAGGTTTTCACACAGAGGCCTGAGAAAACCATCTGACCTCTACCAAGTACCCAGTACTTGTTAGTTGCTAGTACTCTCACTAAAGTACCTAGTCCATGCTAGCTGTTAGTACCTGAATTGATCTTTTCCACCTTTCTCTTTGTATCCAGATTATATACAGGAGAACCCCAGCAAGGCCTTCATCAGTTCGTCAGTAAAGACTGAATTTAGCATTGAATCTTTTCATAGGATTGTCCTTGAAGGTTTGTGACATGTCTCCTTTCTCTTCATTGTTATCCTGTTTGCGTTAACAAACTGTCCATTGACAGTGGGAAAACAGCTAGATGTCTTCTTTAGCACTCAGAATGATGATTAATACGAAATAAGTGCTCAAGAGCTTTTAAACCAATGAATCCATGATTCGTTACAACTTCTCTCCAAAACTGTAATAAACTAAAATTTGTGGTCAACTGGAAACACGCAACTCAGATGCTCATGTGGAGTCAAGAGATTCCTGTAAGTCCCCCAGACAAGAAGTAAGGAAAGATTCTGATTCTTCAGATAAGCACCCAGCATGGTGGTGCTGCATAGATATTCACTGACCCACTACTACCCAAAGCCCTCTGTGGTAGTGAGGATGTTTTAGGCAACCAGCAGGGACTCTTATTCGGCTGTCTTAAACAAAAAGGGATTTTATTTTATTTTATTTTATTTTATTTTTTAATCATTATCCTAGACAATAAATTTGAAGATAGGATCCTTCCTAGTTAGTAACTCTAGGCACTTGGTTTTGAGGACACAGACTCTTCTCTTCCAGTTCTTGCTGTAGGATCTGGCATTGTCTTCAGTTTGTTCCTCTCCAGATACACCCTAACAACAGTTCTTAAGATAGAGAAAGAGAAGATGTGTTTGTTCCTCTCAGAAAGAAAACACTTTACCCAGTAACCCCAGTAGATTTTATCTTATGTATCTGGGCAGAAACTGGATACATGACTGTCTATAGGAGCCACTAGCAAGGATAAAACAGTCTTCATGTTGGGTTTAACCAAAAAGGATTTATTTGCATCTAGAGGAGGAAAAATAAGCAGTGGAATAAAATCAAGACTTTCCAAGCATGAAAGGAGAGGATGGCCACCAGGAAGGTAGTCACAGATACCTGCTTTAGAAGCTCTCATAAAAGGGAGAGAAATGGTTCCACATTATCTGGAAAGACATCATACCTATGCAAATTTTATGTTAAAGACAAATAAAAAACCATCATATTTACATGTAAATAGAACTGACTATGATCCAAATGTGGGCTAGCCTTTAGGTGAAAACATCTCTGCATTTATCATAGAGGTTTTCCAGCTCAGCACTTCCCAACTCTTGAAAATTATTCAGTCATTTGAGCCTTCAGGGTAATTGCTTATGATCAGAGATAAACAAACACATTTGCTCACATAAAGCCTACTTTTACCCATTATAAAGGCATAGCACTAAAGCTCTCCGCCCTGGTGTATCTTTCTTCTGATTACACATGAGTCAACCCTTCAGTGCTTTTCATTGTCTATTAGAAAGAAACAAAACCAACCTAAGAATATCAGTGGAACATTGAAGCCCTGGATGACTGGGCTTTCTCTGGCTCCCTAGCACAGGAACTCCTGCCCCTGCGAGTCTCTGGCTTTGTAGCCACATAAATATACTTTCAAGCTATAAGGCACATTATGCCCCTTTGTCTTTACTTTTGTTCCTGACCTTTGGTCTCTGTATGTCTGTAACCTTTAGTCATCCTTCAAGGCCCAAGTCAATGTCGTATTTATAAGAAGGTTGAAGGATATGATCAAAGTATGAATTTTCAAAAAATAAATTAAAAATACTTTAAAAAACAAACTGCACTATTTTCTAGGTTTCCCCAGGCAGGTTGTATGCTTTTACTTGTGTGCAGCTCCAGCATCAAAGTACCCCTCCACTAGAACCATTATTGTGTCTTGCTGTAATAACCTAACATCCTAGAAAGTAGGTATCGAAACCAGCCAGATGGCTTCGTGACTATCTGCTGAATGTTTCTTGCCTAAACCAGGAACATAATGGGGTAAGGATGACTAGCAAGTGGTTTTGTATATAATCTTATAGCTTTCTTAATAAATCAGAGATAACTCAGTGGATGTGTTACTTATTGCCCTCTTTTAAGACACATCCCAATTTGAGCCATAATCTGATCATTTATGAATAGATTAGCTATTTGCAAATGGGCACATTTCTGCATATTTACCTTGACATATATGTACTAATGGCAGAGAGAACCATTAGTGAATTCATTATTTTTGAATTCAACTTGCACTGCTACAGCTAAGGTTAATTATTGATTTGTTTTATTCTGTGATTAAAGCCATTAGCTACTATTAGCAAATGATGATGTTTATGCATGTTTGAATATCAGTGGGCTTGCTTTTCATAGCAGGGGCCCAGGCTAAATGATTGCTCTATGGGACTGAAATCTACAATGGGGGTTCCCAGAGTCACTGAAAGTAACCAGTGGTTTGTCCTTGTGATAGAAGAGTAAACAGAATCTGATTGCTTCCACTAATTATTCTTCTTGAGCATATACTGACCGGAATTTACCTTTAATTAAATCTGGCCTCTGTCCCCATCTGATTTTGGATGACCAGACTTCTGAGCAGAGATGGAGAGTCTGAGAGGGCTGCTATCCCCAAGGACTGCAGACCCTGATTTGAAATGAGAAGTAGAACGGGCTTTTGCTCTTTGAAATGGTTGGAGATGCAGCTGAAAGTCCAGAGCTTGGCTGTCCCTGGCTTGGCCCAGTTCTGCTGATGAATGGAAGGCATTGCAGGTTGACAGCCTCTCTGCGCAGGTCATACCTTTTCTGGCTTCTCTCTTACTGGGGGAAGGTTGACCTGAATTTACCTGGCACCACTGCCATTGAGTTTCTGGATGCCAGTGTTCAGGGAGCAGCCCTCATCCCCCTTTGTGAGTCAGATGTCAAAGGCATAATGTCCTACATCCAACATGGAGTCACCAGTGGCTTGAGAAGGCAGGGCTTTCTTCTACTTTGAGAGTCTTGGAGTCATTTCTAGTCTTGTCTCTGACTATAACAGCAGAAGAGGGAAAGAGGCAGGAAGATTTTGTGGGAGGTTTCTGGATTTGGTCTAGAAGAGTGTCTATTGTTTCTATCTGTATTCTCACTGGGCAGTTCTTACAAATAGACACAACTGTATACAGAAGTGGGGAATGTAGTCTGACAGCCAAGTCTGACAAAGGGACAATCAATTTGGAAAGTCATTTGGCTAGGGTGGGCTGTAGTCTCTTTTGCTTTTTAAAAAACCTGGGCCACTATCTCAGCCTGTCATTTCTTTCTATGATGTTAGAGAAACCACCATCCCAAGACAAGCCCTCCTGAATGGTCCTCAGCATTCTCCAGAAAGCACAGATAAGAGTCTGAGAGTAGTGACAACTCCCCATTGGGGGGCCCATGGTAAACATTTGCTGAGTGAATGACTGTCCAATTGAATGATTTTTGGTGAACCAAAGGCTCCTGTCACCTGGCTTTGACATATATTCCTTTTAGAAGGCTCATCTCTTTACCCTTTTCACAAGCCTTCCCGATGGTTATCTACAGTTCATCTTTCCCTGTGAGACGGTTCAATTAAGACACCTCAAAATGAGTCCATGAGTTGAAGGAACAGCTGGCTGCACTCTGATTAACTTCCTATTCATCAGTCACGGAGATGTATGATGGGAATTACCAGGGCAGGCAGGAAGGAGGGCAGCCAGGCTGGAAGGAGGGAGGTGGCAGCTGGGAGATCAGAATTTGAGGGTATAAAGAAGATGGAAGAAGATGACAGGAAAGGGATTCGAGTTCCTGAGAGAAGCCTCAGCACATCACGTGAGATATGAGGTCTTCTTGGAAATGTATTCCTGATGCCTTTGTAATTTAGTATCTGATTCTAAAGTTATGTTGAACTTTCTCACAGCATGAGAGGAAAACATAAATTAGACAGTAGAGAAGGCTGGTACTTTTCAGCTTCACTGAAGTTTTTGCAGTTTTGTAGTGTGGCCCCTTCAAGTCATGTGACCCCCCCCCCCCAGCATTGCTCTTAAAGGACCAGTGATGGTGTTTCTTATCCCAAGAGGCTGTAGCTCTCTGGGTAAGAAATGGACATCTTCTCAGAGTGAGGTTTGAATTTTGGGGAAGACGTCATGCACATGCTTCTTTAGGATGCTAATTTCCGGGACTGTCCAGCATCTGGTGGTTTGCTGGCAACCTAGCATTTCTTGACTTGTGGCTATATCATCCCATCTCCACCTTTCTTGTCACAAAGTCTTCTACTTATGTGCAGTCTGTATTTGTGCCAGAATTTTCTAGTTTTACCAGGACATGTTTACAGGGATTTGGGCTACTCTAATGACCTTACCTTAACTGTCTATCTGCAAAGCCTTTATCTCCAAAGAAAGTCACTTTCATAGGATCTAAGGGACTGGATGTCAGTATCTTTTGGGATAAGAGACACAACACTACTCACACCCATTACCAAAGGTATGCTGGAAATACTTAGCTCCTTGAGCCTGAAATCTACCCCTCCCTCTATGCCCAGTGCCCTTAATTCTGGTGTTTCTTGCTAGGTTTCCCTCAAACATGGAGAAACACAGCTCATCCCTTCCTTTCGCCAGTGTATTTCAGTCTATTCCTTACTCTGTGGTCCCCGGACCAGGAAACACTCCCATCAGCTTCAGGATATGGCATTCTTCCTCTGTCCTACCCTGGCGGTTTCCTTCTCCCAGATCATTTGCCTAGAGTTTTTACATCCGTTTTCTTGACACCACCCTGCTCAGTTAGAATCCAGCTGCACACATGGTACAGTGATCTTTCTACAATACAATTTGCTCATGTTCTTAATCTCAGAGCATCACAGTGTTTCCCTCTCTTGCTTTTGGAATACATCAAACAATCCACAGCATGTATTTTGTGGTCCTTTATGGTCTGTCTCACTTTCCTTTCATATCTCATTTTCAGTTGGTCCTTCTGTTCTACAATTGCTTTGAGTTATAGCTGGGGAGAGTTCCCCAGATCTGCTTTCTCTTGCTCTTCCAGAGACCTTTCCACATGCAATTCCTTCTGCTGGAAAGTTCCCCCAACCCCTGCTGCCTTCATTTGCATTCAACAGCTGATAAAAAGTTCACACAATTAGATCTATATCTTCTGTCAAAGCTCTCTTCAAGCCATCAGAATATTCTAATATTTCCTTGATGTCCTAGGGTCCAGTGGGAACTGAACTTCACTTACTATTTCCTTGCAAGGTCCAACCCAGTGGCCAACATCAGAGGCTGCTTCCTGGTCATAGGAGCAGTGTAGCAGCAAAACGCCATGCTCAGAGTACATACTTCACCTGACATTTGATGTTCTGTAGTGACTGACTTGTTGGTCTTAATAAAACTACCTTCACACCTGTCTTTGCCCCGAAGTCATGTAGGTGGTAATGGCACATGTGGTGGGGGCCCACCCTCTCACCAAATTATCAGGGATGGATTCTTTAATGTTTACACATGTCTGCTCTCTTTGTTTGACCCAGAAACTTCTGCCCCTTCCTGTGCTTGGTTAGAATCTCAGTAAAGGGGTGGCATAGAGCCTCATGGCAGGGATCAAAACATCAGAAGAGTTTGGCTTCATCTCTAAATGTTCCTAAGGTAGTTCCATTCTAATAGGAAGAAGTTATCCTCTGGCACTTGACTTTGGCTTGAGAGACTTGGTAAACGTGCTGAAGTCCTGAGAGAAAAGGAGACAGAGTCAGGAAAAGAAGAGCTGTTTCTGCTTCTGAAAAGATGAACCTCACACTTTTATGTGGCAAGAGGCCCCAGCAATCATACAAGTTATGTAGTTGCCTCTGCCTGACAACATAAGCTCAAAGATAGGTGAGTTTCAATACTCTCAATTATCTCTTTAGCCCACCCATACCCATAAAGCTTCCTTTCCCTTCCCATTTCTATGGCCCTGCATCCAGAACTAAGCTCCAAGACTATTTAACAATGCCTTGTTTGTTTTGTTCATGTAATCTAAGTGCCCAGGGGAGGGTTTGGCACTGAGCAGGAGGACTTCCAACGGTATATGATGAATACAGTAATCAATTAAAAAGTAGGAAAGCTAGTCTTGAAAACACTCTGTTGTTACTTCTGAAGGTTGTTAAAATGCCTGTGAGGTATACCACTGAGAAGTAACCTTGGGGATTATTGAATCAATTCTGACCTGTGGCCTTTGCCAGGAGTTGGTCAGAGCCCTGGGCTAATCTGTATGGGCAGGTATGTCCCTACCGTCTCTACCCTTCACCTTAGGAGAGCCTGAACATACATTGCTGGAGAAGCAGAGAGATTTGAAAATGTGGCAAGGTGCTATTAAAGCATTTGAATGACCAGGAGGCAGAGTTTAGTACTGGAAGTGGAGATAAGTTAGGTCTTAGTGATGTTTGTTGCATGGCAGATTAGCAACAGTGCTGCTGAAAGAGCCAGCAGTGTGGTCCAATAGTTCACTTCAGGAGGGCAGGGTGTGCAGAAAGAATGCCATTTGCTTTCAGCTTCACTCCCCTGCCTCAGTTTACCTAATAAGCTATAGAATTTAGGAGGTTTCCTGGAGTACATGAAAAATATTTCTTAAGTGCAAGGATGGGTGTCTGGCCTCTGGCTGGTTTGGTTCCCACCACTTTTGCTGCCCTAATGCTTGGTACAGACTGGAAAGTCTACTGGGCTGAATCAGTTCTGCATATTGTTTTAGTCCATTTGGGCTGGAGTAGCAAAAGACAATACCAGAAACAGAGTAACTTGTAAACATCATTATTTATTCTTTGAAGCTGGGAAATCCAAGCCACTAGCAGATTTAGTGTCCGGTGAGGGTTCACTCTTCTTAGATGTGCCTTCTCGTGGTGAAAGGAGCAAGTTAATTAATGCTCTGGGGCATCTTTATGAGGGTACTAATATGATTTACCTAGGCTCTGCTCTCATCACCTGATCGTCTCCCAAATCCACCTCTTAATTCTATCATTTTGGAGAAGAGGATTCAAAACATGAGTTTGGGTAAAACACAAACACTCAGATAATACAGCACCTTCAAGGACTTGTATTACTCAACCAGTTTTCCATCCAAGCAGGCACAGAACTCATGCTTCCTTATCACTAAAAGGTTGCATTCTTAATGCTCCAGGGCCTCTTAATACTGGACAACATACCAATTCATAGCTACCATGCATATGAGAGTAGATCCCACTCTATTCTAGTAAGAATGCGCACACTTAGGAACCTTCACTAAAATGTTGGGGAGGTATAGTTTTGTGCAATTTGTTTCAGAGCAAAGAGGTATGCATAGTAAGTATTGTTTGTCAGGTATCACAGACATGGAAGGCAGGCCTGGGAAAGTGAGGGAGGTCTTTGTAATGCCATATGATACCATTGGCACTGGAGGCTCATGGGAGGAGTAGTGAGGTTGTATTTTGATGATCATAGCAGCTAAAAACCAACAGGAGGTTACAGTACAGGTGCTTTCCCCAACTATTTTCTTGATTAACAGGATTCATTCAGAGGCTGTAGGCAATTTTGAGGCTCCTTCTGAGGACTTTCTGGGACTCTCCAGTGTACCGACACAAAGGCAGTCCTGTATAAGGATTGAGTGCAGGGTGGGCACTGAGGCAGCTCATTCTAGCAAGAGGCAGAATGACTCTCATGCATGACTTGGACTTCAAAGCTCTCCAATGGCTTTACCAAGCTGCTTTGAAGACTGTACTCTCGTCTGGGGCTCTTCTTTCTCTTCTTTCAGATCCCTCAGATTGCCCCAATTTTCTGCTTTCTCTTGTAGATTCTTTGCCTGCTTCAGTCTGGTTTGATGCCTGCTTCACGCAAACACAAATGGATGCATTTTCTCCATCTGTTCTATCTATCTTCTGGTCTATGCAGATGACACTTTAGGTTTCATATTAGTGACTGTTGATATTAAATGTCTCCTAGAGGAGGAACAGTCATAGAAGGGAAACTTCAAAAGCAGTCTGGGATTTCTATAAAAACCATGGAAACTGACCGTAAGTTCACTTCAGGCTCCAAAGAGGGTCTGATACAGAAGCCTAGTTATCAGTGACAAAAGTACATCTAATGTGGCCTCTATCACTTAGTGAAATGCAGAAAGGAATAACGCAGAGCCACAGATGTGGCAGTGATTGAGAATGGCGGGCACTAGACACGCATCATTTTCCAAACACTCTAGAAGATCCAAGGGTTTAAATGCAACCTTAATGGGGCATAGACACCTCTTAAAAATGACAGCTCTTCTGGTTAGTTGGTGACATGAGTCAGGTTAAATGTGACTTACAGAAGTAAGGGAACATGTATGGCTTAGGTCTTAGTGTTCTGGAGAGTCTACTGACCATGCACATGCTCATAAGATCGGGGAGGCTCGCCAAGCTTGGTGGGGCAGGGCACAGAACAAGCACACATTTCTCCTAGAATGAGGACTGTGTCAGGAACTGGCAGTCAAATATAGAGTATGACAGCAGGACTCTGTTTCTTTACAGAAAAAATGAAATCTGAGGAAGATAACAGTTCTTTGAGACTGAGAATCAAGTCCCCGAAACACATCAGGACTCACTCTAGCCATGGTAGATCCTGCATATTAGTGGCTGTGAATGCGAAGAAGGCTCAAAAGCACTAGGGTAGGTCTCACCATTGGGTGCTGTGACCGTCATTAAAGTGTAAACAAGGCTAGATGTATTGTCCAGTGAGACGGGGAAGAACATGAGGCACTTCTTCTCAAGCTTCTCTATTGCGCCTCTGATGACAATAGATATGGAGTTGCTCCAGGAAAGTCCAAGAACAGAAGAGAAAGCAGCCTGCACTCATGAGTAACAGATTGAGACTTTCCAGATTCCATAACCTACTTGTATGTTTTGTTCATTTGTTGAATGGCAAAATATTTGCGAATAACAGAACTATCTAAGAGGGAGGTCACATTTCAACTCATCCAACTTTTTTAAGTCCTAGAAATAGTACCCATAATACCAACAGCTGGGCAACCTCTTCTAGATTTTTAAAAAGAAAAGTCAAAGAGATGCATGAATAAAACATAGTGGGGAACTATGAAAGTACTCGCATTGGTACGGGCTGTGTCCATCTCTACCTCAGAATACCCGGAGCAGGACTTTGCCACTGAGCAGGATGGAGTGAAATAGACCAGATATAGCATCCTTCTTGAATAGAAAGGGACAGGCACAGAACTGCAGTTTTCAGACACTGGCCAACAGATAGTGTGGGATATTGGCCTTGAGTGAGGACAAGGGTTGAAGGCAGTGTTATGACTGCTAGACTCCTGCCACAGGGATGTTTCTAGTTGTAGGGAGAGGAGGTTCTCATAGATAGTAGAGAGTTCTAGAGTTGAGGAGGTAGAATTAAGACTTTGTAGACACTGAGACAACTGATATATTTAGAAGAATCCAAGGGAAGCTGGAATAGCATAAAACTGAGAGGGTGCATGGAAGGAGAGTTTGAGAGTCATCTGGGAGATTCCCCTCAGGGGCCTAGTATAGTAAGGTCTGCATATGGCTCCAACAGAAGCACTGGAGAGGGTGGAAGGGATGAGCCTTGATCACAAGGAGTCCAAAATAGATTGTATTCTTGCCAGAAAGAATATAGAAACATCACAACATGTAGGCATCAAATAGAACACTCAGCTTGTCAAATATCTAGTTATTTTCCCCTTGATATACCCAGACTGTCTATTGCTTAAGCTACCTGGCTCTGCCTGAAAGAGAGAAAGCCTCAAAAGGATCAAGCTGTTCCCAAATAACTTAACTGGGCGTCTGCAAAATGCTTAAGAATATTAAAGAAATATCAAGTATAAAGCAAGGCGAAATTCACATTTTTGGCAACTCAGCCTCCATATTATCTTGTATTTAAGTAATAAGAGATCATGACCACAATTAAGAAATCAGTGGATCAATTAATCAATAAGCAAATCAGACCACAATGAGGAAATCCATTAGTCAGACAATCACTATAAATAGACCCAGAAACAACAGACGACAGAGGGAATGAGTTGCCGAGGACAGTTATTAGAGGTCCGTCTACCACTGGGTGCAGCCAACTCATCCAGGGCGCAAGAAAAGCTCTGGATTTGAGCCTCAGCCCCACCACCAAGGAGTGAAGATATACATAATCATGTCATATGTTTAAGAGGAGTAAGTATTATTTAAAGAGCCTGTGAGCCAAATCCAACCTAGAGCCTGCTTTTTAAATTTTTTTCTTTTTGTTTATATTACATCCCCCCTTTTCTCATTTTTCTTTTCTTTTCTTTCTTTGTTTTGGTTTTTTTTTTTTTTTTTTTT
>CM052705.1:24405653-24567587 GCA_028551405.1 Uromys caudimaculatus
GATCTGCTGAGAGGGATCTTTGTCCTGGCGCCGATTAGCTGTGGGGCCCTGTGGCCCAAGCTGAGGTTTCCGGCCGTCGCTGGAAGCTGCTGGCCGTCAGTCTCTCGGTCCGTGTGTCTCGCGGGTTCGGGGCAGCACCTGGTGAAGTAGTATAACTTTTAAAAAATCTCAATTGTATATGATATATTTGATGCCCAACAATGATGATGTGACTTAATAGAGAGGGGAATTTCTTTTAATAAACAATATGAAGACAACTGGATAGTCGTATTAAAAATGCCCTATATACATTAATCCCTAACTCATTCCATTAACAGCAAACTCTTCTTGATGCCCATGGACCTAAAATGCACATGGTGAAGTCATCATGTTCCACTTTCTTGTCCTCACAACAAGGACAAATTCTTCAATAGACAGAAAAAAATAATTCTGTATTAATGAGAAAAATAATATATTCATTTACATTATATGTGTTCATTAACATTAAAAACATCCACTCTTCCCAAAACATGCTTCAGAAAGTTCAACAGTCTGGCATAAGCTTGGTGAAGGATTTGTGAAACAGAATTGCATGATTTCTTTTCTCCATCAAAGACACATGGATGACCAATAAACACATGGGGCAGGAAAACTCAGCACTATGAATAAGACACCATAAAACTGCAGCAGGCAGAATGGTTGAAGTTAAGGAGTCTAATAGTGATGAGAAGGGTCACTGAGCCTGTAGAATCCTAGCACAGTCATATGGCACTCATAAGTCTACTAGGTGGTTTCATATAAGGGTATAAATTAAAGGACAAACTGGGACTTATGTTAAGGATGCAAGATTGCTTTAGCATTAGAAAAATCAATAATCAATCAATCAATCAAATGCTTTCTCTGTAGACAAGCCAACAGGAGAACATGCAGACACACCATACATCTACAGAGTGCTACAGTAAAATGAAGTCACTGATGTATAATAATGTGCATGAATCTTTCACACTTATATAAACTTCTGGAGAACATGATGAAATCAGAACAGCTTGCCTCTGAGGTCTACATAATTAATGGGAAGAAGGAGGAAGGAATTGGATATTGAGAAAATGTCTGTCCTTTGCTTGGGGCGGTGATTACGTAGGTAATCAGTAAATGGACAATAAGCTTAAAATCTGTATATTTATTACATCCCAATTAAAAATATTGTGGCAGACAAAAACGCTATGCAAGCTTGCCCCTTCCATTTTGTTTGCCTCTACCTTTAAAGATAATCGTGGCTAGCTACATGACTCATCTTGTGGATTTCCTTTTCAGTAGTTCTCCAAACCTGTGTGTATGTTTATTTAAAAAAATAGCTTCTCTGGCATTCTTAGAGAAAAATAGCAATTAGATATGTGTATGGCTATGTTTGTGTACACAAGATATGCATAGAACCCATACCCCCCCCCCATACACTGAACAGGGAGAGAGGAAGGGGGATGGAGAATAGGAATTAGCACATGCGATTGTGGACCCTGAGAAGTGTCATAATTTGCTTTCTGCAAACTGGAAGCCCAAGAGAAGAGCTGGGGCTGTAAATCAGGTCTGAATCTGAAGACCTGAGAACCAAGGGAGCTGCTGGTGTAAATCCCAGTCTCGGGGCAGGAGAGGATAAGCTGAGCTGTCCTAGCTCAGGAGACAGGCAGGAGGCCAATGCAGCAAACTGTTTCTCACGGTGGGGAGGGCTATCTACTTTACAGAGCCCACGACTCAAATGCTGACCACAGCCCGGAACACCCTCACAGACACACCCAGAAACAAGGTTCAATCTGGGTACTCTAAGGCTATATTGACTTTCAGCATCACAGAAACGCCCAAGCTCAGTGCTGCTGCTCGGGGGGGGGGGGGTGTCTTTTATTCAGTCTCCATTCACTCTTGCATGGCTAGATTTGGCCATTAGGGATTAGGGTTTTTCTTTTTCTTTCTTTCTTTTCTGCATCAGGGACTAAAGGGTATTGTGTTTTCTGAGTACTCACAGGTCTGCAAATTCGTGTCTGACACCTTTGTACGTGAATGACCCCTTGTTGGGCCCATGATTTTTGTTTCACACTTATTTTTTCCCCAGAAGCTCAGAGATACCATTCCCTTTTAGGTCTAGTTTTTAATGTTGCTATAGAGAAGCATGAGGCTAGTCTTATTGTCTGCTTCTTGAATATTTCTGTTGTTATTTCCTCTTTTTAAATAACCAAGGAATTCTCTCTTCTCTTCCTTTCTTCTGCTCAATAATGCTCTAGGACCTGCCTTGATAATGTTTATTCTAAATTGAACTTCCTATAACGTGGCCTATTTAGAATGTTCTTCTGATGCAAAAATTCAATTCTTCCTTCATTTAAGGACATGTGTGCATGTGGGGTGTGTGTGTGTGTGTGTGCGTGTGTGTGTGTGTGTGTGTGTGTGTGTGTGTGGTGTATGTGTGTGTCTATGTGTGTGTTTCTATTTTGTGAAGCCGGAGATTAAATTAAAACCCAGTGCCTTTCATGTTAGGTAAGCACTCTACCATTGACCAAAAAGCCCAGCCTGTAATAGATCTTTAATTTTCTTGGCTACTCATGTCTCTATTTGAATGATACAAAATATCTCTTGGTTTATTAGTATTATTTTAACAATACATAGTTTAATATATTTGTCCTAGATACCTTTAGTCAACTTTCTTGCCTCTTCTTGTAAGCTCCATAGCCTCTGAAAGAGACCTGGCCAATAGTGCAGAATATTGTCAGTCCAGCGCATCATCCTGTTGTTTAGAGAGGGACTGGACCTCCAGTAGGGAGCCAGCTGGAGATCTCACACGAGGTGTCAGCACTGTCACGAGGCACTTGGATAGATCTTGCTATACCCCTTAGTTCCTCATTTCTATTTTTCCCCCTGATAATCCACTTTCTTCCCAAACTCAGATCTCTGGGAGGGTCACCCAGATTCCAATCCCAAGGTTCTAATTCTCTCTAATCCCAAACCATTCCAAGAGTTCAGAAGGACTGCAGCCTTGATTGCACCTATAAGCCCACTCCAACCTCTCAGTCCATCTCTTAGCTTCAACTCCCATGGCTTTGTTTCCTACAGAGCACCTGTCTTTGGTTCCAAGGATAGTCCATCCCCCCCATCCATCCATACATCTGGATGTTGGATCAGAGGGCTTCCTGGTCCTTGTGCATGTGGGAATTTCTCACAGGTAGCTCATGCTGTCCAGAGGACTCCTCTCACTCTCAAATAAGCCTGAAGTTTCTAGTGTATTTGGAGCATCTAACATTTGTAGGGTGCTTGATAAAGTGATAAATTGGGGAAGGAAACATGCATAGACAAACTGAGAGCTTTCTCACAGAGGTGTAGTGCCTTTTATCACCTTTATGAAAAAAGGGTGTTATCAGAAAAACACTCTATCCCCCCTTTGATTTATTCTAGCTATCATCGGAATTTAAAAACACCCCTTACCACAGTCATTGCTGGCATTGATGTTATGCACAGGGAAGTGGAGACCTGGGTAGATTTGCTTCCTGCGCTCTCACACTGAAAGGCAGCCTCTCTCAGAACTTCTCCGATCTGTCAGTCAGCCACTGCATTACTATGCTTTCAGTGGAATCTTTTTCAACGCACTCACTCCCCTATCAGCTTCAGCAGGGAGTGAACTGTCCACCTTTACATCTCTGCGTCCACTCTGTGGATGATGGTGTGCCTAATTTCACATTCTTACCAGTGCCCAGATCATGTGGGACACAGAGAAGCCCCCGATGTTTACTGAATGCTCAGTGGCGTTCTGATCATGAGCGGAGTGTGTGGAGACAGGATAAAGGCAAACAGAAGTAGATGTGCTATGGAAGGGCTTAGACTGCTATGGACTGGTTACTTCAGCCTGATTCAGGATTTTTTTTCCCCTTTCAAAATCAAGGCTTTGTTTCTGATCAGTGGTTTCAAAACATAAAAATCTTAGCCAGTGTGGTCAGTCAGGCAGTCTGACCTTCAGACTGAATATTTCCTCTTTTGTATGGTTGGCTTGTTCGAAGCACAGTCCAGAAGGGAGCAGACTGATGAATTTACGCACAGTTCTACTGATCCCAATTTGAGGAGGCCTTTCAGACCAATGGTTGACAGAGCCTGGATATTAAGTGTCACTCAAAGGTAACTTGCAAAGAAGATAGATGACTATTGCTAGGTAAACCGTAACTTTCCATTCCAAAGCTGTGCCACTTTGAAATTCACAGTTCCCATGTCACAGAAATGCATTGCATTAAATGAATAATAATTTTGTTTCTCACAGGACATCACCAGATTTTTTTTTTTGTATGACCTTTGAGAGAAGCAGCTTTTTGATTCCAATCAAAGTTTCTTTTGAACCTTAAGGAAAATGTACTTATTTACTCCTCGTAAGATCTTGACAAAGAGACATCTCTAGGAGAGCCAAAGGTTGGTCACTATTTACTAGCATGAGTATCATTCTGGATATTAATGAGGAGGAGAGTAATGGGAAAAAATTGATCCTTTCAGAATTTGTCAAGTGAAGTGTGGCTGGCTGAAAATGTCACTATCAGATAGCCTTGTTCTAGGGGGATTATAGAGAAAGTTAGTTGACTCCACAAAGCTCCCTTTCAGACTGAGGGATATTGACTGTCACCTGGAGAGGAATCTGCTCTAATTTCTTTGATGCTGTGGCAAATAAAAAAGTGATTTACGATGTTAGTCTCTACTCCCTTAGAACTAAGGGGAGGCTTCATTCCCTCTCCTGAAACTGGAATATGATTTAAACAAGGAAGCAGCATTAAGAATTGCTTTTCTAACCGTTAAGACTGGGACAGGGTTGCACATTTATCCACATGGAGAGAGAGTCACATTATGTTAGTGTAAAGTAGGTTTCACAATACAAGATAAAGTATGATCTTGTTTTTGTTTAAGAGAAGTATGTGTATTTGCATAGAAAAGTCTGGAAAGATATACTTGGGTAATCACATAAGAAATAAACAGGAAAAAAATAGGCAAGCCAAAAGAAATGAACAAAGCATGCAAGTCCATAATTCCTCAAAAGAATCATGAGGAGAGAAAAGCAAATATTTCAAATTTCATTTGTTGCCAGGCAGTGGTGGCGCACGCCTTTAATCCCAGCACTTGGGAGGCAGAGGTAGGCAGATTTCTGAGTTTGAGGCTAGCCTGGTCTACAGAGTGAGTTCCAGGACAGCCAGGGCTACACAGAGAAACCCTGTCTCAAAAAACCAAACCAAACCAAACCAAACCAAACCAAACCAAACCAAACCAAACCAAACCAAACCAAACCAAACCAAACCAAACCAAACCAAACCAAACCAAACCAAACCAAAATAAACCAAAACAAACCAAAACAAACCAAAACAAACCAAAACAAAAAACAAATTTCATTTGTTATCACATACAGGTAATTTTAAATGACAGTGAGATAGCTTTACTTTCGTTCATCAGTTGGACAAAAATGCTTAAAATGAAGGAATAAGGGGTGCCCAGACATATTTGGAGGTGGTATGTATTTTTAAAAGTATGTACTTTCAGAACTTTATTGGTGTATAATTAATACTTTTAAACAGTGAACTCTACCCAGTATGTACAAAGTGCATACTGTTTGAGGTGCACAATTATAGTAAATTTACCAAATGCATATACTCACAATGTCATAGCAGCATTCAGGATCCTCATCTTCTCACCACTTTCCCAAGTTCCACCCCCCCTTAGTAATTCTTGTTTGCTCCTCCTCTGTGTTGCACTCTCCACTCTTGGCAGCTTTCAGTTATAATGGATTCCATGGCATTTTCTTGAACATTAGATAAATGTAATCACATATGTATGCTCTGTACATTCAGTATAATTATCCTGAGCTGCATCCGTGTTGTTGCATGGTCCTGCAGCTCATTTCTTTGTGTAACATGGATATTACCACGATCTGTTCAGCTGCTCCTGGTGTTTGGATAATTTCCAGTTTTTGGTCACTACAAGCACAGATATTCATGTATAAGTATTTTTGTGAAACATATACATTCCTCTTTGGTAAATTCCTAGGAGGAGAGTGGATAACATAGGTGGTAGGTGTTTATTTAACTTGGAGAGAAATTGCCAACCTGTTTGCCAGAGTGATTGTTCAGTTTTCCATTTCTGTGTGCATTCCATTTGTCCCACCCTCTCAGTAGCAATTGATAAATGCTAGCCAGTCGATTATCTGTGCAATGATACCTCATAGTCTTAATTTGTATTCTTCTAGTAACTGGCGAGGTTGATCTATTTTATGTCCAGGTGCTCTCTGTATGTTTTTGTCAGTGAACTATCTGTTTAAATCTTTGACCAGTTTTATATTGGGTTACTTGTTTCACCCTTACTGAGCTACAGGATTTTATGTAATTTTTGTTTACCCCTAAGATACATTTGTAAATGTGTTCTCACATTTTGTGATATTGCCTTTTCGTTCCTGTAACTGAATATTTGAAGACTAAAAGTTTTTAGATGTGATGAAATTTAAGTTTCTAAGATTAGTATTTAAGAAAATGTTTCCAAACCTTTGAGCAAGAGTGTTTTCCCCTAAGAGTTTTGTCGTTTGTTTGTTTATTTATTTATATTTCGAGATCATCTTCCTATTTAGCTCACAGTGGCCTCAAACTCATTATCCTCCTGCCTCAGCCTCCAGAGTGCTGGAGTTATACATGTGCTCCGTCACTAACCACAGTCTTGGTTCTTACGTTTAGATCTATGAGTATTTTGAGTAAGATATGGTTGGGGTTCTTTCCATAACTAGAGCTTTTTAGTTGTCCTGTATCATCTGTTGACAGATATTTTCCCCCACTGTATTGGCTTGAAAAACTAGAGAAAAATAATCGTCCATATATGTGTTCATCTGTCACCATATCCTCTACTCATTTAAACTCTCCATTTACTTTTCTATTTTAAAATAGGATTTTAATATGTGTGCTTGTGTTCGTGCCCTTGGAGGCCAGAGGTATCAGATCCTCCTGGAGTGTGAGTTCTAGATAGTTACAGGATGTTCGACATGTATTCTGGGAACCAAACCCTGGGCCTTTTCAGGAGCAGTACGTACTCTTAACCACCTTGCCATCCTGAGTTTGTGTTTATACTCCTAACTGTGCTGACTTGATCTTGTACCTTCATCATCAGTACTGGCATCAGACATCTCTCCTTTTCTCAATGTTGTTTTAATTGTACTAGATATTTTCCATTCTATATAAATGTTAGAGCCAGAAAAAGAGACAAAGAAGCCTACAGAGTTTTACTGAAGATCTGAATGTACACAACAGTCTGGGAGAATGGGTTCCTCTCTGCTCTTTGTCCCTTTCTGTCACCGTGATACACATGTGTTTGTGTTCATGTGTGCATGTGGAGGTTGTGGTTCTTGTTAGGGATCTTCTTCAATTGCTTTCCACTGTATTATTATTATTATTATTTTTAAGACAGGATCTCTCTCTGGACCCAGAGCTTATCAGTTTGGCTAGATTAGCTACAGGAATCCATTTGTCCCAGCCCTTTCCAGGGCTGGGGTTACAGATGCAGACCACAGTGCCCAGCTTTTATATAGATCATGGTGATTCAAACTCATGCCATTATGCTTCTGTGGCAGGCACATTACTCATAGCCATCTAGGAGAGAACAGATTTGCTAATGATACTGTGTCTTTTAGAGCCATGAGTCTACTTTGTATCTCCATTTCCTTGTGCCTTCGGCGATCTAGCAGTACTGTTTTTACTGTGTCTATAAGTTTTAAAAACTCTTTTTATCTCAAAGTGTTTCATATTTTCGGTGCTATATTAAAATTTTCACATTTCTATTTCTGATTGCTGCTATTATATGCAAATAAATTTTGATTTTATTTATGAATCTATCTTGAAGCCTTGCCAACAGTTATGAGTTGTAACTCTTTTGTATAAGACATAGGTTTTTCAGTGTAGATGCCATCTGTCAATACAGAAAGTTTCATTTCTCCTTCAATTTGGATCTTGTTTTCTCATGGATTTATGGTCTAAGATTTCTGAGAAGATATTGAAGTATAGACATTAGATATTATTACTCTTTTAAAAATTACTATGCAGCACAATCTGGTTTTGAAATTCACAACTCTCCTACTTCTAATTCTAAATACTGGGATGGCAGGCATGAGAGACTGTACCTTATTTTTCTGAAAGCAAAAACATTCAGTCTTTTATCATTAAGCATGCTTTCATTGAAAAGGTCTCTTAGACCCTCTTGGGTGGTTGTTGAAAATCTATCTATATTTTTGTTTTGTTTTGTTTTTTTGCTTAATTTTTGGGAGCATATTTATTTTCAATTTTTGAATAATTATAAGTAATTTTACAAAATCCTAGGTTTTATCAAGACAGCTTCACACACAATGTGCTTTGTGCATAGTCACTCTGTAAAACTCTGGGGAGACTTAGCTTACCGGAGACCCCCCCCACCCCTGCCGCCCCAGTGAATACCACGGAGTTGGGGATCAATGCAACAACAAGAGGAATTTATTATTCCAATGCGTTGAGGTCCTCCTGCACCCAGAGACCTCGACCCCAGGCTGCCCATTTGGCGAGTATACAGTTTTTAGAGCAACAGCCACTAGGCACAATATGACTGGTAGAACAGTGACTTTTAAACTGATTGGTCCTTAGAGAATGAGGTGGCCAGGACTCCTCTTGTCTGTAGGTGACCAATGGTTCATCTGCCCTGCGGAATGTGTCTATGTGCTCTGGGTGTCTCCCCTACCCTCAGGTGGCTGGATGGTCGGTCCCCCACCTGTGGTCTGAGGAAGCTCTGTGACGAATCTCTTCTGGGGTGGGACGGCGTCTGGTGGAATTTTCCAAAGTTCCTGAGCTGACCTCTTCAACTCAGGTTCCATCTATTATACTTCCATTTCCTGCCTCTGATCTGTTTCTTGATCCCTAATTGTCTCCATCCTACTTTCTTGATCTGGGTACCCTAGATTCCATGTTTCTGAGAGAAAGTATGTGACACTTGTCTCTGGCTTATCTCACTTAACGTGAGGCTCTGTAGTTCCACTGGTTTTCCTGAAACTGGTATGATTTTCACCTTCTTTATGGCTCAGTTAGATTCTACATGCTATAGTGTTTTATCCTCTCATGTGTTGATGAACGTCTAGGATGGATCCAGAACTTGCCAACTGTGGTCAATGCTGTGATAAGTGAAAGCGAACAGGTATCGATGTTGTGTGCTGATTTCGCTCCTTTTGGCTTTGTCTGCAGGGGTGGCATGGCAGGGTCACACAGCGAGTCTGATTTTAGAGTTGCTGTTGGTTTTGTTGTTGTTTTGTGAGCCTTCCTGTGTGTGAGGGTCTCTTTCCTGCTCTTCTTTGTTAACAGGTGGTGTTGTTTGTTTTCATGCTAGCCACCCTGGCTGAGGCAAGATGAAATCACAGTGAAGTTTTGTTTTCTATTCCACTGATTGTGAAGGATGCTGAACAATTTCTGTGGATTTATTTACCATATTTGTTTCTTTCAGGAATTGTCTATTTAGTTCACTGGCTTACATATTGATTAGATAACTTATACTTTCAGTGGTTTTTTTTTGTCATTCATGTGTCCTTACCTTTAAGTCCTTGCCAGGTGAATAATTAGCAACAATTTTCTGTAATCTGTAGGTTTTTTCCCTTTGATTGTGAAGAAGCATTTTAGTTTGATGAAATCCTGATTTTTGTCTCTATACTAGTATTTCTTGGGCTTTGGGAATCTTACTCCGAAAGTTACTACCTATTCCTATATACAGAGTTGTTTTCCTCCAGCAGTGTCAAAGTTGCAGTCTTTGCTACATTTTGAGTTGATTTTTGTATAGTGTTAGGGGTAGGGATCTGGTTTTTTAAGTCTTCAACTACAGATGTTCAGTTTTCCCAGCTTTATCTGTTAGTCTTTTTAAAGTTATGGATTTTGTTCTTTTGTTGAAAATCAGATGTTTGAAGTGATGTGAGTTTATTTCTGTATCCTTCCCTCCCACCCCCACTGGTCGCTTTATCTGTTTTTTTTTCTAGTACCCTGATGGTTTCGTCACTATGGCTCTGCAATGTAATTTGAAATGAAGTATTTTGGTACTTTGTTCTTTGTTCAATTGCTTTAGCCATTTTTCTTTGGTGTGGGTCTGTGTGTCTATCAGTGTTTTATTTTTGTGAAGAACCTATTGGAATTTTGTTGGGGATTGCTTTGAATCTGTGTATTGCTTTTGGTATTATGGACATTTTCCCTAATGGTAGCCTGTCATGGAGAAGTCACAGTCAGACCAACTCCCTTGGCTGGTCTGAAGACTACAGAACTCTGAGTTTTTCCTGGGTCAAGGACTCTCATTCCACCACCAGGGATGCTTGACTTTTCAAGGCTGACTGTGGCTATGCCATCTTGTTTCCTAACTCTGGTGTGTTCAAGATTAGAAATGCAGGATGTTTTTTTGATCTTACAGCATCTTTCCGCTTTTCCTGTGCCCTTTACCTTCCTTATTACGGCTTTATTTCTCTTTCACTCTCTTAAGAATATTGTATATCCTTTGTTATTTTGACTTCATTTGAAGAGTCATATGGCAGAAACCTCCAGTCTTCCATTTTATCCTGGGAGTCAGTGTCCTTTTATTTGTAAAGTAATAATGGATGCTGGGTTTTGTTATTTTTTCTTCATCTTGTGAGATGACCACATTGTTATTCTTTTAAAAAGATTTAAAATTAATTAATTTTTTATGTACATTTATATAAACATATGCTGTGTGTGTAGGTAGTTATGAAAGCCAAAGAGGGCCTCAGGTCCCCTAGAACTGGAGTCACAGGGTGTTGTGAGCTGCTGGAAACAAAACTCAGGTCTTTTGGAAGAGGAGAAAATACCTGTGACCATTGAGCCTTCTCTCCAGCCCCTGTTATTCTTCTGTTAGCATAATGAATCATAATGACTGTTTTCCAATACATACCAAAATTGCATTTTGGGGTTCTTATTAACTTGTTTATAGTGTATACTGTTATATGTTTGTTTGTTTCCTTTTTTTTCGAGACAGGGTTTCTCTGTGTAGCTCTGGCTGTCCTGGAATTCATTCTGTAGACCAGGTGTTATATGCTTTATTAGATTTAATTTCCAAAACTCAATTAATCAATGTTAGGAGAGATATAGTTAGTTCTATGGCTTTCTTAGTTTACAGCGTCTTTATATAGAGTTGATAAGATATTGTTGAACTTATAGAAAAATGGCAAGAAATATCTGTTCTTAAATTTTCTTCAAGACTTTGTGTGGAATCAATATCATTCCAATTTTAAATATTCTAATTGTTTGAGGAGGTTCTCACTCTGCAGCCTAAGCTGGCCTGTAACTCATCCTGTAGCCCAGGACCTTGAAGTCATGGTGGTCCTCATGGTGGTATGAACATGGTGGCATTACAGGTGTAAGTCAATGCTCCTGGCTGTCAAGCATAAATGTTTGATATACTGTTGAGTCCTTCTTGGAGTAAGCATGTCTTTTGTGGAGGAAGGGAATGAGTTGAAAACCTATTAATTATAAAATTTAATTTCTTTGATAGATGTTTAGTTTCTAAGGACATCAGTTGCATCTTGAATGTGCTTTAGTGGTTTGTCTTTTAGATAATTCATTATTTTCATGTATACCACTAAAACTTTTAGCATAAGGATATTCACAATATTCTCTTCTTCCCCTTTTAGAACATGTTGAAGTTGTAGTGATAGCACCTGTCATTTGATATTGGCAATTTGTCTTTTATTCTTTTCCTGATTAGTCTTGCTAGAGGTTTATGAATTTTATTGATCTTCTCACATAACTAGATTTGGGTTACATCAATCTTCTTTATTGATTTTCTGTTTTCTATTTCATTGATTTCTCCCTTTTGTGTTTGGTTTTTTTCCTGCTTAATGCAAAGTTTAATTGGCTCTTCTTTTTCTTAATGTGGTTGTTGATTTGAGATGCTTCTTCAGTTTTAATGCAAAACAATAGGGCTATAACTTGGAAAGTACTTCTCACTTGTGTAACACAAATTATCTATATCTATATGCATATATATGTATATATAATTTCATTTTCTAAATAGGTTCAAATTATATTTTAATAATTTATTTTTTACTTTTTGTTATTTCTTCATATCCTTTTATTAATGCTTTAAACCTCATTAAAGAAGATACTTTGTCTTACATAAAGATTTTTAAAATTTATTGAGATTTCATGATATACTGTGTGTGCTATTGTATTTATGTGTACTTGCTAAGTAAGCTAATTTTGTACTACAGTGCAGTGCTATGTAAATATCAATTGGTACATATTGAATGGTAGTATTATCTAAGTCCTCATAAACTTCTTTTCATGAATTCTAAAGCTTCATTATAAGATGCACAGATTTGGGAACGCCAACTCTCTTTTCTGAGAGTTGACTCATTTCATGTAGTAAGAATTCCTATTTATCCACGGTAGTATTCTTGGCTATAAAAATCTTAGTTTTATATTGATATTGTGATACTACTTTCTTTTCATTTGCTTTAACATGGCTCATTTGTTTCTTTATACTTAGTTTTGTATTTATATTTACAGGAAATTTCTTGATATCTCCGTAGAAATGAATTTTATTCTTTTTTTATCTACCCATATAATCTCTGTTTTTACTTAGAATGCATTGACCATTTATATTTAGTGTAATTATTGTGGTTAAGTTCTATACATTTTCTTCTTTATAATATCTGTTCTTTTCTCCATATTTTTCTGCTCCCATTTTTGTATGTGCTTGTATGTGTGGCATATTTGTATATGGATTTGTGTGTATATATAGTTCTATAGTATGTGTATATGTGTATGTGTGTATGTGCATGTAAAAGCTAGAGGTTGATCTGTCACTCTTCACTTCATTTGTTTTGAGACAGGGTCTCTCACTAAATCTGGAGCTCACTGCTTAATCTAGGCTGGCTGGTCAGTGAGCACCATTGATCTACCAGAGTCAGCCCTAGGATTACTGATGTGTGCTGCTACATAGAAGTTTTTATGTGAGTTCTGGAGAGCTGCATCCAAGCCCTCATGTTTACATTATGTCTTAGTTTCCTTTCCTGTTACTATGTTAAGAATACCCTGAAAAAATCAATTTAAGGAAGAAAGTTTATTTGGCTCACAATTCCAGGTCTAGCCCATCATTGCCTGGAGGTTAAGGTGGCAGGAAGTTGAGGAAAATGAGCATATCACATACAGAGTGATGGTCAGAAGACAATGCATATGCTCCACTGGTTCTTTCCTTTTCATTCAATCTGGGGCCCATCCCATGAAATGATACAGGGTATATTACAGACAGATCCCCCTACCTCAATCAATTCATTTAAGAATAACTATAGGGCATGTTTACTGGCCAACTTATTTTATACAAGTTCCTTTTGGGACTTACTTCCCAGATGATGCTAAATTGAATCAAGTTGACAATGAAAATTAGCCATCACATGCAGCAAGCATTTTACCAACTGAATCTCTTTTTAGAATGTCTTTTGCATAATTTGATATTTATATATAACTTCATTTGATTTTATTTGTTGTTCATAATCACTTGGTATTTAGGAGTTGGTTAAAATTTATAGCAGGGATAATAGTTTTTGTAAAAAGTAAGATAGTAAATATTTTAGAGTTGTGGACTTTGGTTTCTATCAAAGCTACTGATATCATAGCCTGGAAAAGGAGCCACAGACAATAAATAAATAAGCACAGAGTTGTAAATAAATGGATGTACTCATGTTCTGATAAAATGTTATTTACAGAAAGAAGTGTCAGGTAGCATTTTGTCTGCAAGATGCAGTTTGCTGACCTGTGTTTATAGCACCTGGCTTTATCTTTATAGCCTTAGAAGAAAAACATTATTATCCAGTATAAAAACTTAAGTAATGGTACATGTCTACTTCCATTATGCAGTCTGCATGCTGTTTTATTTTATAATTCATCTCCAAATAAGTAACAGATTTGACAACAGAGTGTTAGAGCTAACAGTTACCTTTGAAGGAGATGGAAAGGCAGCTTTTCCGAGGTGGCCTGGTTTAACAACATATTAACTTACTGTGCTTTTTCTTCCTTTGTGCAATTACAGTTCCTCAGTAGCATCCCTTGCCTTTTTCTTGGAGGACTTTCTTTAATATTGCTCATAGTAGAAGTTTGCTGGTGATGAATTCTTTCAGCCTTTCTTTTGTCTCAGAAAAGATACTTGGGTTATGGAATTCTAGATTGCCTTTGGAAACTTTATTCATTTTTATTCTTTGACTATTCGTACATGTGCTTAAGGAATTTTGATTGTTTCCACCGTCTCTCATCCTTCATTCCTCTCCTGCCAGAGCCTTTCTTCCCATCAAGTCTCCTGTCTAATTTTGTTTAATTGATCCACTGAATTTACTTGCATGGACACAGGTGTTAATCATTTACTTATTTTGAGGCAGGGTTTCCTGTAACTGGGCTGGCCCCGAACTTGCTATGTGTCAGAAGTTAACCTTGAACTACTTACTGATCTCCTGCCTTTACCTCTAAATTGACATAATTAAAGGAATGAACTGTCATGCCCATAGGAAAGGGGGAACGTTATCGGTTTTGTATAATTTGTATAACAAAATAATCAGAGTTAAGTAGACACGTGAGATAACCACCTCTGTGGAACAATAGCCACATTTTAATTAAGTTACTTCATGTCTATGGATTATCATCCATTGGACAAAGAGAGAAGGCCAAAGCCCTAGTGTGATTTCATCTCCTTGAGCAGGGCTTTCTGGTATCTTGCAATTAGATGTAGTTACTGGTGTCCAACTGTGTGGTCACACACACCCCACCCCTCAGCTTGATGATGTCTTTATACACAGGTTTATTCAGTGCTGAAGACAACTAACTTTAAAAACCTCAACTGATGTCTGGGATAAAGTAGCAGATTAGAAGTGATCTCTGTATGGTGCAGGGTCACAATATGGAAATCTCTACCTCAAAGAGGCAGAGACTGAAAGAGTACCAGCAACCACAAAGGGGGTGATAGGATGGTTGAAAAGTGCAGGTAGATAGGAAGATAATGCAGAATAAAGGATGGGGTTACACCCTGCTCCAGCTGCAGGGCTCCATTAAGCTAATTGAGACAGCTATAGCAAAGAGACTAGCAATTCCACAGGAGGAACCCATAGTTCTTACAGTGAATCCTTGGGTCCAGCTGGGGACTTGGTGAGAATGTGACATGGGTCAGCAGTGGAGGTCAGTTTGGACTCCTCTCACATCTCAGAAGCTGTGGTTGTGGGGATCATCCTAACAGGGAGCCTGTTTAAAGCTGAGCTACTCTTGGACCTGAGAACAAGAGAAGAAGCCTGCGGGAAACTTGACACGGTTCCTGGATGGGAAATAGCTGTGGCTAATGGTTGTAGAGAGGCAGGAAGCTGGACATAGACATACTGTGACATTAGGAAAATAGGACATGAGCATTAAAGGGGAGAGTGATCTGCGTCTCCATCCTAGGTGATTAGAACCAGATGCCATCTTTTAAGGATGACCATGAGACCTGAAAGCCCTAAACTCAAGCTATGTTGTATGACCCAAATTTTTGAGACCCCTATCTACCATGTGCCATGTCCAAACATCAACACTCAGGTCACTTGCTGTAGCTTCTTCCCTCTTACTGTGTATTTAATAATTCATAGAATTTGTAAGCACTGAGACTGGTCAGTACAGCTCTCAGTGATTTGCTTTATTCTCCCATTCCCTAATGTACTTGGAAGGGAGATAGCCTTTGTTATGATATTAGCCAGCTTATGGCACACAAACTAGGGAGCCTCTGGAACATGGGAAATCTCACTTGATCTGTAGGCTGTAAAGCTAAGGGTGGTCAGTAGAGACTCCTGGTGTGCAAAGAAAGGACTTTCTATAGTGAAGACAACCCTGCCAGCCTTTTACTTGACCAGCCTGGGGCTCAGCCTGAACCTAAACAGTGGGGAAGACTCTAACTGATTCCCCTCGATATCTTTCAGATGCTGACATTAGAATTGGAAGTCATTCCAAGGCTTAGACTTTGGACATAAAGAAATCCTCTGTCCCTCTGTCTCTCACTTTGTCTCTCTGTCTCTGACTCTGTCTCTGTCTCTGCCTCTGCCTCTGTGTGTGTGTGTGTGTATATATATATATATATATATGAACCTAGATTCCATATATGAAAGAAAAAAGGTGATAATTGTTTGAGTTTGGTCTTTCTTTGTGTGTGTTCCATTTTTATATATACATAAATCTAGATTCCATATATGAAAGAAAAAAGATAATTATTTTTCTGAGTCTGTTTTTTTTTTTCTGCTTAACAGGAAGACTTTTAGTTCTACCAATTTCCCTGCCAATGGAATAATTTCATATTTATTTATGGCTAAATAAAACACAATTGCATGTATGTATCACACTTTGTTCATCTGTCATCTGTCAATGGGCATCTAGGTTGGAACCATATTTTGACCATTGTAAGTGGCGCCCCAATAAAAGCGGATGTGCCAGTTTTTCTGTGCAATGTTTCCTTGCATTTCTCCCAATATATGCCCAGAGGTAGCATAACTACATCTCACAGTATTTTCATTTTTAGTTTTTGTTTTGAACACCCAGATTTATTTCTATTGTAGCCGTTTACATTGCCATCAGCAGTGAATAGGGTTCCTTTTACTGAACATTCTCACGAGTTCTTGGTTTTGATTTATTGGTGGTAGGCATTCTGACTGAAGTGAGATGGAATTTCACTGTTGTTCTTATTTATATTTCTCCGATTGCTAAAGTTTGTGCATGCTTTTTTATATTTCTTTTTATTTGTCAATAAAAAAGCTATAGCATGTGTGTGTTTGCATGTAAGGGGGGATCAAATAACTTTTTTGTTGTTGTTTTTTGTTTTGTTTTGTTTTTCAAGACAAGGTTTCTTTGTGTAGCCCTAGCTGTCTTGCATCTTGCTCTGTAGACCAGGCTAGCCTTGAACTCAGAGATTTGTCTACCTCTGCCTCCTGAGTGCTGGGATTAAAGGCGTGTGTCACCATAGCCCAGCTGCAATTTGTATTTTTTATTTGAGAACTGTCTTTCCAATTGATTTGTCTATTTATCAATTAGATAATTTGTATTAGTATTCAGGTTTTTCATTCTTTTTATATTGCTGACATTAATCCCCTGCTAGACGCAGAGCTGGCAACTGTTGTCTGTGTCCCTAAGGTGCCTCTTCCTTCCGGCAGTTATTTACTTTGCTCACAGACACTTTAGTATCACCCAGCACCATTAGTTAATGCTCAAATTTTCTTTTCAGGAAGTCCTTGCTGTATCATCCTATGGTTTCCTCCAGCACTTTCAGAGTTTCGGGTCTTATATTAAGGTTTGTATATTGACATTTGCACTGGATGAGAGAAAGGGGTCTAATGTTTTTCTTCTACATATGGATGTTCAGTTTCCTAGCAACATTCATTGAAAAAGCTGTCTTTTTTTTTTTTTTTTCCAATTAGTGCATCTTTTGGTACCATTGTGGAAAAAAAAAAATCAGGTGGCAGCATCAGTGCAGGCTTATTTCAAGGTCTTCTGGTCTACCTCGATGGCTCATGTCTGTTTTCATGCTTGCACCATGCTGTCCTGTAGTATTATCTGAAATCAGGTACTGTGATAGCACCAGTATTGCTCCTTTTCTTAGGAACTGCTTAGACTACTTGGTGCTTTTACTTTCATGTGAATTTTTGGGCTGTTTTCTCAGTTCTGCAAGAATGTCTTTAGGATTTTGATGTCTATTGCATTGAATCTGTAGGTCACTGTGACCATGTTGCTAGTTTCACAATATTACTTCTGTTGATACATAAATGTTAGATATTTTTCCACCTACTAGTGTTTATTTCAATTTCTCTCTTCAGTGTTTTCAAATTTCTGCTGTAGGGATCTTTAATCTCCTTGTTTAGGTTTATTCCTAGGAATATTTTGAAGTTATTGTGTGTGGGATTGTTTTTCTGATTTCTTTCTCAGCATGTTCATTTTTTGTATATAGAAAAGCTGCTATTTTTTTTTTTTTGGTTGGTTTTATATCCAGCTACTTTGTTGAATACATTTATCAGATCCAAGAGTCTTTAGGGCATTTTAAGTATAGAATCTGTAAGTAGGGTTGATTTGACTTCTTTTCCTATTTATATCTGTCTTGTTTCTTTTCTTCTTCTTTTTTTCCTTATCTTATTACTCTGTCTAAGACTTCAAATAGTATTTGAATGAGGACAGAGAGAATGGACACCTTTGTCTTGTTCCTGGTTTTAGAGGGAATGCTTTCAGTTCTTCTCAATTTAATATATGTTGGCTTGCGGTTTATTATATATAGTCTTTATTATGCTGATATATGTTACTATAATTTGGGGTTTATTGTATATAGTCTTTATTATGCTGATATACGTTACTATAATTTGAGGTTTACTGCATATAGTTGTTATTATGCTGACATATGTTTCTATAATCTCTACTGCCCTTGGAGCTTTTTTATCATGAAGAGATATTGAACTTTGGCAAAGGCATTTTCTGCACCTGTTGAGATGATTGTGTGACTTCTCTCCCTGGGTCTTCCTATGTGCCAGATTGCACTATACTGATTTGTGTGTGTTGAACAATTATTGCACTCCTGGAATGAAATCAACTTTGATTGTGGTGTGTGGCATTTTCAATGTGTTACTGAGTTCACTTGGCAAGCATTTATTGAGGATTTCGCATCTAGGACTGTCATAGTTTTCCATCTTGTTTCCAAGTTTTGATATCATAGACATATACTGGCTTCGTAGAATGAGTTTGTTAGTAGTTTTTACCTATTATCTGAAATAGTTTGAGGAGCAGTAGTGTTAGTTCTTCCCTAAGGGTCTGATGGACTTTGGTAGTGAGTCCACATCATTCTGGGCTTTGCTTTACTGGGAGAATTGTTTTATTACTTATTGCTTATTATATGTATATATAAGTTTTAAAAAATTATTGTTCATTATACACCCATTTAAGGTGTCTAATGTTCTCTTGTTTTAAATTTGATGGGTCATATATGCCTAATAACTTGTCTATTTCTTATAGATTTTTCTAGTCCTTTTATTTTTTTCAGGCTTTGGGATTCTTCTGCTCTAATCTCATTAAATAGGTTTTATAAGACATTTGTTTTTATCTAGTGCCACTCCATAGATTCCTAGCCTTGGTCTCCTGATCATTTCCTAGAGTTCTGGAAAGCTGTGGTCAAACCTTCTGCTTGGTGTGGTCTACTGGTGATATTTTCTACTGTGTTTAATTTGATTTATTGAGCTTTCCCATTTCCGGAAATGCTTTTTTGTTGTTGTTGTTGTTGCTGTTTTTAATTTTCAAACATTTCAATTTTCTCGCTGGCTTTATGTTCTAATTTCTGTTGCTAACTTTTAAATTTTATTTATTTATTTATTTATTTATTTATTTATTTATTTATTTATTTATTTGTGTGTGTAAATAAAAGAGGAGGAGGAAAAGGGCCAATAGAAGTGGTTCAAATGGGTGAGAAAAGGCAAATGAGGTAAAAAATGAACAATAATAAACAAGTATCAAAGTCTCATAAAGAAACTCATTTTATATCATAAGTAAAAGAAATAAATAACAAAAGCAATACTAGCGGTGCCCCTGTAAGCCTGCCATATAATCAGGGACCATATTGTGCATGTAGCGTTGTTATTGCTCACAACTGCCTGGAAACCAGGGATTAGAGCTGAAGTCTTTATCTAGGTCCTATTGCAATGATAGGACCTAGATAACTGTCATCAGCTGTCAGGGAATAGCCAAATGATCATGAACCAGATACTGTGTCTCTCTCCCTCAAGCATGGAGTCACCTTTGGATCTTTGAGCTGTTGTAATGGTTAGCTCTGGCTTCTTGAGACACTCACTGATCGACAGAGCCTCTAGCATCTTAGCCTTTACCCAACAAATCAGGTCATGCTTCCCATTTGTGGCTGACTTAGCACTTCCTTAGTAAAATGGCTCATTAGTCACTGGGAAGTTTGTTTGTTTTCTTTTCGTAAATTAAGGATAATATGACCAGTACTCACACCACAAAAATTGTAAAAGTAAGAGTGAAAACCTTCTGAGATGTGAAAGAATAATACAACAGAGAATGTTTTAAAAAGGACCCATAACTGTAGAGCCATATTAAAGCTTTTCAAATAATAAGCACATGTGGATGAGGGGGAGATGTGCATGCAAACCTGATACATTTAGGGTTGGGGGTAACAGTTTGGGTATCATAACCTCTGCTGATATTATAAACATAAGATGATACCTTGTCCTCCAAAACCATGAGCTCTCACCATCCCAATGGGTCAGAAGAGGGAGACATGGCTTCAGCCAGCAGTCGCCTTTGCCTTGGATTCTAGATCTGTGATAAGTCTCAATTGTCTATCTTAATACAAAACCCTTGTCTTGCCTTCCCAGAGGAACTGCAGGATCTGTGGGAATCTTTGGGAGTTTTATAGCTTGAAAACTCCAATGTCAGCAACTCTGAAAAGTCCAAAGTCAGATCCTGGAAGAGGTTTGAGATTATTCTGCTTCAGATAGGTGCTGAGACCCCACTTCTTTAGAAACCTTTTGTTAGAGAATTCATCCCCGCATATAATATGTTTTGATCAAACCCATCCCCAACCCTTCTCTTCCTATTCCTTCTCTGTCCCCTACCACCTTCCCCCCCCAACATCATCTCCTTTGTTTTTAAGCCCATTGAGTCCATTTAGTGCTGCCGGTATATGCATAGATGTATAACTGTCTATTGGAGCATGTCTAGCTTCTTCAAGACCACAGCCCTAGAGAAAATTGAGTCTCATTTTGCCAGCAGCCATGAATTGTCCATATCTCCACAGCTAGAGATGGATCTTCATGAACCCACTCCATTTCACACAGTGGTTTTGGATGATTTGATCTTTTAGGTGTTGAACAAGCAGACATGGTCTCTCTGAGTTCATGTGTACAGTAGCCTGTCAAACATCAAACGCTTGATGGAATACTGATTGTCGATACCATTACCTCTGGTTCTTACAATCTTTCTACCCCTTCTTCTGCAATGATTCTTGAGCCTCTAGGGTAAGAGAGGGTGAACACCCCATGGTCTCTTATTTTCTGCCAACTTCTCAGTCATCTATCTCTGTATTAATCTCCATATATTGCAAAAAGAAGCCTCTTAGATGAGGGTTGGAAGATGAAATGAAACCTGGAGGGTTAAATGGGGTGGGTGTAGGAGGGCTGGGTAGAAGAGGGAGTTTGGAGAAGGAATACTAAAACTAAAAGCACTTGAAAAATCCATATGGCAATGGTACAGTACTTCCTAAAATATGCACAATACATGTACAAAAGAAGTTCAAAAGGGACAATGCCTTTCCTAGATACTATAGTCTATCAAATGAAAAAGCCCTGAGCCAAGTTACCTTTTATGACCCCCCCAACATTATAGGCTATGCTATTGCTTTTGGTTAACCTCTATAACTCAATTGTAATTCTCTACTGCTGCTTGAGTCATAGGACATGGAGAAATCAAACTTATCCTAACCTGGAAGCCCTCTTCCTACTGGCTAGGGATTATAGTGCTTGAAGGCTCTATGATGCTACCAGAGGAGAAAAGTAATGAATAGTCTTACTCAGCTGTTAGCCTTGGGACCTACACTAATAATAGACCTAGCAAGATATGCCTGTAAGTGCAGTAGCGGTATCATATTATGGAAATAACCAACCACTTTCTGATTGGATTTAAAGCCTTTTCCATATGATAGAACTCATGCCTGGTACTTTTAACTGGGCCCCAAACCTGTGGCTGACTAAATCATAGGGAGGACCTAAATCTATTTTTCTCCTAAATGCACATAGAAATAAATGGTCCCCTAAGTTCTTATACTTAGACCCACAGAGAGGTCATCTTTCAAACCTTGAAGTCTTAAAGAATATCATGATGGGGAAGTGACCTGAGGCTTTTTCACGTCAGCCCCCCCATAAAAAGTATGGTTTTGTGAAGCTCCATCCATATTTTTAAATCTTTTTTAATACCTGAAGGTTTCTTCCATTCATCTGCTTTCTCTGCCTTTTCCATGCTTTTCTCTCTGAACAAATAAGCCTCATGTTTACTCACTTGATCAGAAGAGAATAGTATCAGTGAGCGTCGTGTGAAATACAGAGGGCTTTGCAAGGCAGAGAGTTACTCATGTTGCACCAGCTTCTATTTGAAAGCAAAGACATACATTTAAAAATAGTTAACACATATGATTCTAATGTGGGCTGCTTCTCAAGGGAAGTGGAAAGTCAGAGAGAGCAGAAAGAGTCCGTGTTGGAAATCATGTTGGCACATTAGGGTTCTGAGTGTGTCCTGATGAGACGTGTGATTGGCATTAGCACAGGGGTGGAAGACATCAGCATGCTCTTTAGACAGCAGGGCCACAGCAGACTCCTGAGATCCTGCCTGGTGTAACACAAGATGTGTTTGCTGGAGTGGCTTGCAAAGGTACTCTTGGGCGTAAGACTCATGACTCAAACTTTAACTGAGTATCTGATTTTTCTGTTGCTATTTTATGGGAGGGTCAGTTAACAATTGCCAGAGGATGGTGAGTTGCACAGCAGGTTGCTGCTTTAGTGCAGTGGGCTGAGAATCCAGGGGAGGGTTGGGTGGTGAGGGATCTGGTGTTTATAGTTAGTTTTCAAATGGGAGATCTGCTTTAGAAGTGGTAGTTCATAAAAGCATACTCTGGTCTGGGTATATATAACACACAGAAAATTTTATATTCCATGCCTGGTCGACGTGGAGGATGGTACTGCTTGAGAGATGATGGGGTCAAAGATAGCCAGCTGTGGTAAACACAGCCAGGACCCCAGTTTCTGCTAGGAGAGAATTTGGTCTCCCAGGATGCATATAAGGCCTCAACCCATAAAAACGATCAGAGAAATCTAATTTCTTTTCATGGGTCTGAGCATGTAATGTCTCCTCACATAAAAGGATACCCTAGAGGAGAAACACCAGGATGAGACACTTTACTTTTATGCGTTGTGGGTCCTCTGCTGAAGGAAGTCAAAAAAGTTATGGGGTTGGTTAAACTTAAATTGTGGTTAGGAATTACCCATAGATCAGAACATTAACTTGTGATTCAGATTCTCTTGTGTCCTTCTATTATATTGGAAATGGGTCTTTGATGGATATGGTTACATTCTGATATGTCTCATTCTCAGACATTTTAAGGCCATGTCTGTGATTTATACAGGATAGTATGTATGTTGAAAAATGATATGTAATTTTGTTCTATATGGCCATAAGGTATTAGTTAATATAACTAGATATGCATTCATGTTTTCACCTGCATATTCATACAGCAAAAGTTATAGAAAACTCCATAAATAGGACCAAGGGTGAAGATTTTAATTGATGGTTAATGGCAGGTTTGCAAATTATAGTTTATTCTTCTTCACAGCTGATGTTGAACATTGCAGGGTTAAGTCATTGGCTAAAACTGCACGTTTCCTGCTTAGTCTCATGTCTATATGTGGCACTGAGGAAGGGCCACCTGTGTCTGAATGGAAGAGATCTTGCTAAGCTTTTTACTTCTGAGAACCGAGTAATCTTGAGCTATCAATATAACGCTCAGAGTCCAAATCAGGGCATCACTAGCACCTTCAAGTAGTAGTGCATTGTTTCAGCTCAAGAGTATCGAGACTTGTCCATGACCATGCCTAGGGAAGGTTTTAAACAAATGTGAGCCATGGCCTTTGCTCAAATAAATGTATTGATTGTGAATTCCGGAGCATGTTGCTTATTTAATTACATGTTGGATGATTTTAGCAAACAGAATTTATAGAGGGAGAAGTGTAGCTGAGAGGTCACTGAAGAAGCAAGAAGAGAGAAAGCCTGGGGAACAGGTGACCAGAAATCCCGAGTCTGCGGCTGAGTGTAGGGGAAGGTGGCGTATTATTTGCTAAGTTAGTTATCAAGTATTCTTTGTGTAAAATGAGTTTCTTGACGATAGATGCACATGATGTACTTTGTCACACCTCCGTGCCCTCGTCCGTCTTTTTCCCCTCTACTTGTTGTCTTCTGTTTCTTTCTAAATACTCTTCAACTTTCTTTTGTTGTTGTTGTTGTTGTTTTGTTTTTAAATCTAGACTCTGCCCATGAAACAAAACATACTATTTGTACTGCAGAGCCTGGTTTATTTCATTTACCGTGGTGGTGTTTTCCAACTCCACCCATTTTTATGCAAATGACATGATCTTAGTCTTCCTTATGACTGAGTATTACGCACATGCCCCAGGTTTTCTTTATTCCTTGAGCACTGAGTGTCTTCCATAGCTGTGACCTCATACCCAATAAGAAGCAATTTAAAGAAGAAAGGGTATGTTTTGATTTGCGATTTAGAAAAGTGTATGGTCCTACATTCAAAGTGGGTTTTCTCTGACCAATTAAACCTTTCTGAAAACTCCCTCATGGGCATACCCAGAGACATGTTTTAAATTCTATCAAGCTGGCAGTGAAGATTGACCAACACAGGCACCTAGATCAATTCTATAAACTAGCTCTTCTTAATAGTGCCATGATACACATGGGTGTAAAAGCATCTCTGATTCCTTTGGGTTTATACTGAAAAATGAGGTAGCTGGTCATATGGTCGTTCTAGTTCCCTTAAGACTCTAATGTAGTGGCAGAAACAAGGATACGGGATTATTAATATGTTTCCAGTGAAAAGTTTTAAAATCATCTGAACCTCAGCCTTTTCTAGACTTTCCATTGCGATTGTCCTCTGGGATAGAGGTGGGCCGTGGTGATGGTGGAAGTTCAGTTTTAATCCAGTGGAAAACAGGGGCCTGCTATCCACAGTATTAAACTAGTACCAGGAATCTCACTTTTGATTCCTTTAAATAATGTTCATATAAGGAGATATAATCATATAAAAGAACCCTTTAAGTTTGTTATTATTTATTTCTCTGTAGTTTGGGAAATAACACTAAGGATAAATGAACATGCCCAGGCTCACTAGGAGTGGGGGGAACAAAAACTCCAAACATTTACCAAGTACCTACTGTGCCAGGTACTGTGTGTGTGATCTGGTTTGATTCTTGTCATTATGCATGTGGCATATGTGAGGTATGTATTATTATCCCTCTTTTATAGATTAGTCATTAATTAGGACAGCAGCCAAAGTGGAATGCATGGTTGAACAGGTTGAGAGCCGAACTGTCAAACATGATGCCCTGGCTAATTGGTAGGTTGTTAATGGGGATTATTTTGCCTGTGGGTCTGCTAATCTATGCATTGACTTTGGCTCAGAAGAGACGACTAACGAAAACAAATTCATCTGAAATAAACATCACAATATTATGCTTTAAATCTCATGTATAAAAATTCAAACCTAGAGCACATGTATAATTTCCCCCTTCCTTTTAGGTCTCTTTGATTTTAAAACTGCTGTAACAATCACAGTCAATTTTCAAGTGTTGATGATAACAATACTGCCCTGAATTTTTATACAGACTTTTTCTTCCAAGGACCTTGAAGTGCTAAAAATGTTGTCATCTATACAGGCAAACCTCAAGAATATCTAATTTAGCAAATGTCAGTGATAAATTCTTCTGGTGCCATTCTCCATGTCTTTGAACATATTAGAACACCCTAGAAATAAGAATGTTTATTCTATAGCAATTGACTGCTGGTAATACAGTTAGTTGGTATAATTTCATGTGTATTTACTGTTTATCATTTAAATAGCTGCTTGGATTAAAAAATCCTTCCCATTTCTTTCTATCTTGAACATGGTAGGTATTACCTATGGTCTATGCCTTCTCCAGGTTGCCTAAAGAAATACTGGTTGTCTTTATCTAACTTACTCTTTGATGTTGTGGGCATCCTTTACATGAGTAAGACTGGGAGAACTTGAACACAGTGTGGAATTTGAAAGGTCACTAAACTACAAAGACAGTTCTTGTATAAATATGGACAAAGTGGACACTGCAAAGTCACATGAAGGAGGGACGAATGGGAGATGCCTGGAGCAGGTTTGTGCAAGCTTCCCCAGGCAGTGTTAAGAACACCTCACCTATTCCCTGAACCATCTAGCCAGAACCTTCCGGGAGGTGACCACACAGGGCTTAGGTTTGTGCAGGTTATGAGGTCATTTCATTTCACTGAACCAGTACAAGCATTTCCATCTTTGCTCTTTATTTCAATTTTCAAAGAATTAATTAGCTAAAACTAAACTGTCCACAATAGCAGCATTATGTTTAAGAGTCAATTAAATTGCAGGCAATGTCATTACATGGACTAATGCAGGTGGCAGGATCCAAAGGAGGAGGAGAGTGAGTGCCAAGCATCCTGGACCTTCAAGATGTATTGGGGGCTCGGCTCCCATGGACCGTCTCTGCCCTCTCTCTGCCTAGTCATGGTTGTCTGGGTTTCACACATCAATGCTACGCTACTCTGCTTGTCTTGCTTGCTGCAACCCCCTCACAGACCTAAAACATTCTTAATTCCTCAAGTCCCAACTTAGATCACTTCATTCACAAAACAACCCTTTATCTGCTGTCTGTTGCCAGCCTCTGGTGATAAGAGAAACTCCAGGCAAGCTTTGAAAATAGATACTCGTCTCTGTGTCTCAGGGTAGTTCCATGAAGTCAGAGCCCAGGCAGCATCTGAAAGCAGAGACCTTCATGATATTGGGTGATAGTACTTAAATTTATAGGTTCTTAGAACATGAGAAGTTGGGAGTAGGCCTCAAGTATTAATTCAGCCAAGCTTTGGCGGCTTGTTCTGTGGACTCACAGGCCCATGTGACACATCAAACTGCTTAGTGGGATTCATTGGTTCTAACAGAAAAACTGGGGTTGTCATCTTTATACCCACACTGATCCACACATTAGCCCTGTATTCATAATTCCTAAAGGAAGACTCTCTAGCATTGTGTGATGGCCCTTGAGTCACAGTGTCTCTTCTAGAGAGAACTTGGGCAAAGTGTCATGGCAAAAAGGCATGGAAGAGGGACATGTGTCCTTAAATATCCTAGACAATTAGGATAAATGCTTGAGTTATTATTCAAATGGAGATTTTTGGGTGTTTAGTTTTAGTTAAGGTCATACATACAAACCTGGAACATCTTAGGTAAATAAATGGTCACCCTCCCCAAAAGCTGTCTCTTGTTATAATGATCGATAGCTTCCAGTACTCTCTACCGATACCTTCCCTGCCTCACATGCTTACAGCGTTCCATGATTTGTAACAGGAAATGGAGAGAAAAGACACAGGAAATGTCCCAGGAGGATTGCAGCTGTAAGGGGGCTATATGCTTATTCCTGAGTCTCTGTAGCTTTCCTTTCAAGTGTCCCATGCCTTGCCATCTGCACTGTGCTGTGTACACAAGATTACCTGCTCTTCAAACTCAAGCCAGACATGGCACAGTCACTGGCCTCAGAGCGGCTGTGAGCCTCCCAGATCCTGGCTGACTTGTGGCTCATGAATGCAGCAACTTGCACATGCAACAGAGGGTCCGATCTGCTGCCCATTGCTCGGCCCACCAGAATGGCCTCTGGCCTAATAGCAGCATGCAGTCTTTTCTCTCCAGAGGAGCCCCTGCCCTGTGGGGCCTTCACGCTGTTATGCTCTGAATTCCAACTACACGCGGGGCACGCACGTCACTGGAGTCATTTTCCAAATGAACAAATTGTGTTTTCTTCTTCGTTGAGTCTGATATTTGAGCCAATCTGTGCAGCAATTTCCTCCTCTTTGTTTTGCTGACCCTGAGTGCTCTCTCAGCCCCACCGTAATTACGGCCTCTCCTGCCACTGGGAGTATGGCACGTTCAGCCACAGGAATGATTTAGCTGAATGTGAAGAGGAAAGGGGCCTCATCCCAAGGCCTTTGTCTCCGTTTCTGATGCTGGTTATTTACGAAGTCAGCTCTTATTATTGAATTAGAAAGTATTTCCAGGTGTCATATGGAAAACAGGTCTGTGGGAGCACTCATGTGCAGGTCTCTTACATGTGTGGCACCCCCCCCCCCCCATGATCCTTGGTGCCTATATTGGCTCCTCTGCTCTCTCCTGCAAAGAGAACAGGACTATTCCCAAGGTGCAGTGGGGATGGTAGCATCCTGTGTGCACATTTGTCTCAGAAGTCACGTCCACTGCCATTGCCTCTCTCTGTGTGAACTAACCACGGTATCTTTGTTCTTGACCTATGGAGGAATCAAAATTTTTTGTGTTTTTAAAAATAGACCCTTCCTAAGAATAAAGGAAGGAGTGTGGCTAGGTATGAAGGGCCCAGGACTGGCTAAACACGATCCAACCTGTTCATCCTACTTTCTGCTCTGTCCCCAGCAATCCCTTATTTAGCATTCTTTTTATTTGCTATCCAACCATCTACTCACCCATCCACCTATCCACCCACCTACCAATCCATCCATCCATCTGTCCATCTGTCCATTTGTCTGTTCATCCATCCATCCATCCATCCATCCATCCACCCACCCACCCACCCATCCATCCATCTTCCCATCTACATCCTATACATTCATTAAGCACTTTGACTACCTGTTGTTAGAGACTGAATTGTGCTTCTCTCCAAATTTGTCTATTGAATTTTTAATCCTCAGGGTCTTAGGATGTGACTATGTTTGGAGATAAGGCCTTTGAAAGATAATTAATGTGAAGTGCAGTCCCATGGGCAGGCAGGTCCTAATTCAGTATGACTGGCGTCTTTTTCAGCAGAGCTTAGGGGAGAGAAGAAAGACTATATGAAAACACACAGATACTGGGCACGAGGCTGGACACAGTGGCACATACCTTTAATCCCAACACTCAAGAGGCAGAATCAGGCAGATCTTTGTGAGCTTGAGGCCAGCCTGGTCCTCACAGCGAGTTCTAGGACAGCCAGAATTACATAACAAGACCCTGTCTTGGGGGGTGGGGGCAGTAGGAGAAGGAGAAGGTGGAGGACACATACTATGAAGGTAAAATGCTGATGAGTAGCTATGTCTCAGGATGCTCAGATCCTAGTGTGAACCTACAGTGTTATAGGCTTAGGTGAGTGAGCCAGCCCTGGCTCTTTTTTCTTTCCCACTATCTAACCAACAAAGCATGAATGAAGGGAAGGCCTCTGATGAGCTGTTAGCCAGAGGCCTCAGCACAGACCCCAGCAGGTCAGTGGGACTAGTAACGTAGCTGGTGACTTGATAATACAGAGATAGGAGAACTCATATAGGGACTTTCCCAGAGAATCCCACAAACCATCTGGGGACATGCTAAGTGGGTAAGGTATGTAGCAAGACTGCTAGAATTGTCCGACTCTAGCTTATACTTTTAGGCATGTGAAGCTTGACACACTGGCTACAAGAGCCCTGGCCCCTGTTTCTGATATTTATTAGCAGTGCCTGTTACAGAGAATCTTATGCTTTGAATGGATTGACTCTGCCAGGGCAAATAGAGGAGCAAGAACTCAAAGTCTGTCTTCAGGATGTAGAGACCTAGCTCTTGGTGTTGAGAGGGGAGACTTACTCAAGACAGACTTAGGGCAGGTTCTGGACATGGCATGAGTGGTCAAGTCAGTGGCTTAGACCGTGGCTGCTACGTGAGGAGGTCAGAGCTGAGGAAGATCAATGTGGGCTCAAGCAGTTCATTTAAGTAGCAATTAGTTATAATTAATCAATTATGTAATTGAGTAGCACTTAATTATTTACTGCCTTGTTCAGTTTTCCCACTGTTCACAAGTGTCAGCTTTGTTTCCTAACTGGAGCTGGAGCTCTCTGAGACCAGGGACAGGGTCATTCACCAGGGCCCAGTGAGACCAGGGTCAGGTTCTCACATGGAAAGGTGGTGATAGGAGGAAATGGAGACCATGGGGACAATCACTTTGAGGTCAAAGCGCTATGATTCTGCCAAGAAATGACTGTGAGTGAGTCAGCCACACAGAGCAGTGAGGAACGGATGTGGCGTAGAATGAAATGGGAAAGAAAGTCCCTTTGGCAATGAATGCGGACAGGGACACTTGCAATAGCTTTACACAATGTGAGGGCTGGGTCCCAGGAAAGCAGCTTGCAATGTGTGGCTTCTAGAGGACTTCAGGCTGGCCCTCTGAACCGAACTCCAGCAGATCTGCGCTGAGGTTGCACAGGGCTGTGAAATGTCCTATGAACATGGCTGGAGGGCAGTTAACTCAGCCCCAGGGGCTGTCGGGGCTCTAATGGGAGTGTGCTTTGGAATAAGAGCTGCTTCATTGATGCTGGTTAGGAAATTAAGGATAATGTAATGATGTGCCTCTGGAAAATTAGGGTAGGGGGGTGCCTCAGAATCTCAGGTTTGTGGGAAGAAAGCCACAGCTAAGCCCAAGCCATATGGCAGCCAATGAGTCTGAAGTTCCATTGAAGGCAGATTCCCACGGTTAATATTTAATGGGATCTTGAGCTTAGGGATGGAGGAATACCCTAAACAGGGCAATCTCTTAAATTCCAGGTTTCCATGGCTGGCTCAGGTCTGGCTCATTTACAGAGAACTATGATGCCTCCTCTCTCTCCATGAGGTCAGTGGTGTTATTACCTGTACACACAAATGGGGCAGAACACCCCGAGACTTGCAGACTGATTGCTTTCATTAACTTTAATTGGATTCTTTCGCACATGGAAAGAAAAGTGTAACCAGGGTTTAATTGGAAGAGCATCTCAGACCCAGGGTGACACAGGATTGTAAACATTAAAAGTGCTACAGCTGTGTCGGTGGAAAAACGTCGAAATCACTGGTGGTGTTTGTAAGAACAGATTTGGAAGTTGGCTGGAAGTTCTGGGTGTGTCAAAATCGGGAATAATTTTTTTTTGTGTGTGTGTGTGCTTGTTTAGTTTGAAAACAATGCGAAATCAGATGTTTGCTAGCAGAATGACAGAGG
This sequence comes from Uromys caudimaculatus, assembly GCA_028551405.1. Lineage (NCBI taxonomy): Eukaryota > Metazoa > Chordata > Mammalia > Rodentia > Muridae > Uromys > Uromys caudimaculatus. The sequence continues at coordinate 24,436,492 of CM052705.1, forward strand.
AACCAGATACATCCCAACTCTCTCTTGTGCCAAAAGAAATCAGTTCTAGGCAGGAGTCCTTCGGTGAAGGATCATTCTCTGAACTAGCCTGGGGCAGCCTGTGAAGCCGTTAGAGTTGAGTCCAACCTTGCTTATTCATCTCTCTACTTTATTGAGTTACAAGTCACTATGCTCTTTGCCTGGGATGTGCCTCTCATCTGAGGGGGAAAAGTCCCACCCATGTTCCCTGCTGTGAAGTCTTGGCCAATAGCTCCAAAAAGGGGGCTCCTCCGTGCTCTGTGCTTAGAACTGTGCATAGAACTGTGTTCATACCATGAGTTCCAAAGGCACCCTTACTTGGGGAGGGAGAAAGAAGAGCTCCCAGGTCCAGAATTCCAAATATCCGTTTAAGTACAATTGCTTGGGGGTAGTGGATGAGCTTCTTATGGGACTCTGGAGTTCAGCATACATTGGGGAAATTGTGATAACTGGTTTACTCAGGTCTCGGGTTTGTCAGCTGTGTGGACTGTCATTCTGTAGATGCTTGTTCTTGTCTCATTCCGAGAGAAGCTGAAGAACCCTAAAGAATAGGTTGTTGCCTTGATGACTGCATTAGCCATTTGCTACTTTCCTGCATGCTTAGCCCTGAAAGGTGGTATGCCTGGCATTACAGTGGCACCCACACAGAGTCTACCTGTTACAGGGTGTCTGCTTCTAGTTATGTAAACATAACATATCCTGGAGCTTGTGGCTAGATCGATCTTTCTCTCTAGGGTGGCAACACCTGACACCTCCTGGGGGTTCCTGTCTTCAGGTTTAGGCAGAAGTGCTAATTGGGGTATTCAGCAAGCCCTGGGTGGTGGTGATAGTGGTCATGGAGCCATTTCTGGTACCTAGCACCTACTTCTAGGTACAGCAGGGTCTGATTCTAATATACACCGTGGATTTGATTTGAATGTCCTAGGCACTTAGCCTTTTAAAGCCCATTCATATCCCTGTGTCTCTTCCACTGACCTGAAGCTGCTTGGCTGGTTAAATGAAGGCTTGGCACTCACACCCCCTAGATATGCTGAGGGCTCCATTCAGGGGCAGTGCAAAGTGTGTTAACAGGTCACCATCAAGGGCTTGCTTCTCCCCACCGACCACTCTTTGACTTAAAATATAGTCTTTTTTAATTCACACAGAGAAGTAAGACACCCTCTCAGATATTTTTAGAGCAGAGTTAACTGTTTCAGTAGTCCAAGGACTGGTGGTTCTGATAGGAGAGTTGAAATAAGGAGAACCAGCTTGCTGGGCTGAGGGGCTGGGCTCTGGCTTCTGGCCAGATTTGACTGGCTCAGTTTCCTCTGTGCCAATTTGGATGCACAGGTGTGTTAGTTCCTTTTGCATGGCTGTGACCAAAATACCCAACAGAAACAACTGAAAAGTTTAATTTTGCTCCTGGGTTCAGAGGGTCCCTAATTTAGAAGGCAGAAAACCACTCTATCAAAGAGGCCCCTCCCCTCTTGGCAGACCAGGAAGCAGAGACTATGGCCAGAATCTGTTGGAAGTAGCTTTTAAAAGTCCACACTTGCTGACCTCCCTCTGCTAGTTAGGCCCCCACATTCTAAACTTACCCCAGCCTGAAAAATACTACCCCCATCCAGGAACCTAAAATTGAAACACGACGTGGGAGACATTTCAGATTCGAACCACAAAAGCAGGTGAGGCACTTGGACAAATGATACCAGCCAGGATAGGAACATGAAGCCACTGAGCACACAGAATGTTGTTAGCCTTAGTTAAAATATGGCTTACATATAGAATGTACGTGCAAGAGTTCAATGACCTAGCAGAAAAGAATTACATGAAAAAAATCTTAATAGTTTTTATATTGATTATATGCTAAATGGTAGTACTTTGAATATACTGGTTAAACAAAATACACTCTTCAGTGAATTTCATCGGCTTTACTCTAGTTTCTTAAAGGGGTATTACTAGAAAATGTAAAGTTTTATACAGCCTATATTTATTTCCTAAAGCAGAGGTGGGAGTCCTTTGACATAAAAGGGAGGTAGGTTCCAGAAGGAAGGAGGCTGTTTTTGGCATCAAATCTTAGAAAGCTGATAGGATCAGAGACCTGAAAGGACATTGCTTTGGTTTGCTTTCTATTGCTGTGACAAAGATTATGAGCAAAAGCACTCTGGAGACGGTGGTATTTATTTTAGCTTATAGTTGTAGTCCATCGTGAAGGAACGTCAGAGCAGGAACTCAAGGCAGGAACCTGGAGGGAGGAACTGAAGTAGGTGCCACGGAGGATTCTGTTAGCTTGCATTCTTATACAAGTCGGGACCACCTTCCTAGGGGTGGCACTGCCCATTGTGGGCTTGGCTTTCAATCACGACAATCTACTGTAGATTCCCCTAGAGGCCAGACTTATGGAGGATGGAGGCATTTTCTTAATCAAGATTCTTTCTTCCCAGATACGTCTATGTTTGTATCAAGTTGACAAAACCCAACCAGCACAGTGTGTATCTTCATAGGTTAAACATCTTTTTGTAGCTTAATCTCAGATGGACAGAGGTAAGGTTCTCTTTAGAATATCAACCCCATTCTGAATCTACACTAGTGTGAGTTGAAGCATGCATTTCCAGACAGGAATAGACTTTCTCCAGATGTTATTAGGGAAGAGAATTGACTGAATTTATTTGTCTACTTGAGGCTTCATTGTCTTGACCATTGTTGCAAGTTGTGGTCCCTTTACTGAGACGCCCATTTGCAGGAATTCCCCAACTTGTTCCCCAATATCGTATAAAATGGCAAAATAAAACAAGACCAACCAAATCCTGTATACAATGGCAAAAATGGTGGGAGACAGAGGCTGGGGCTGTAGAGTGCTACAGAGCCTAGCATGTGCTGAGAACCTAGGTTCAATCCACAGTTATAACCAGGAAAACAAGGAAGGGGGGATGTTCATACTAACAAAACGCGGGTAGTGTTTACTAGCTCATCAGTCTCACTATGGTGCTATGGAAGTCCTAGAAAGTTTGGAGTCTGATTTAATGTACAATTCCATTGGCAGTGGAATTGGGGAGTCTCTTGGAAGCATTTGATATAGACTTTCTCTCAGCACTCCCTTGCTCTGCCTTCTACTGCTTTGGCTTTATTTCTAGTCAATGAGTACTTCTGCATTATCTCATGCTGGTCCATGTTCTATGTAAGTCCAAGCCAGACTAGTCATTTGGAGGCTCCTTGGTCTCACCCAGTGTGATTTCTCAGGGTCATTGTTTACATTGTGTCTTTATCCAGTGTGTTTGGCCAGCTCTCCTGGCACCAGCTCCCATTCAGGCAGGAATTCTGGAGCTTCCTTTTCTCACTAAGACATCGGCAACATGTCGAACTTCTCTGTCTGCTGTAGAGTTTAGAAATGAATGTAGTCTCTCCTCTGCTTTGCAGAGTCTTTTATTTCGCTCTGGCAAATCCATGGCTTTTATAGTCAGTCCTGGCTTTGAGTGGAAGGGGAGAGATATAGAGACTGAGTGGGTCACCAGCACATCTGCTCCTCCTGGCTTCTTAGGTGCATGAGAGAGCAGTTGTCACTCTACATGTGATTTGGTTAAGTTGTCTGGACAGTGAGCTTTGGGAAGCCTTCTGTATCCATTTCCTGCCTAACCACACTTAGGTGGGGTTGTAGATATGTGCTACTGCCTGGATTTCATGTGGGTTCTGGTCAAAACTCAGGTTTTTATGCTTCCTCAGAAGCAGTTGGCCCACTGAGCTATCTCCCAGATTGGGAAGGAGTTTGTTAAATTACCTATTAAAAAGATCTTTGTCATGGATCTTTTGAATATATTCTGAAGTCCAGTGATACAGGTATGTTTTCTTTTTTCAGTAGAATTGCCCTTGACAGATGTCTAAGTGGGGGAGAGACAGGTATAGCAAGCATGATTAGATACTCTTTTCTCCTGCTCAGGCAACCTTTAGGGGACTAAATTCAAAGCAGACAAATGAGCCCTTTGCTATGTAATTAAAAAAAAAAAAGTATTAAAATTTAACATTTCCTTTAAAATGATGACCCAGATAGGTTTTGAAGGATTTCAAATGCTGAATTCTTTTCTAGCATCTATCTGATTTTGTTAGTGTCCTGATTGTGGCTTGGGTTGGCTCATGGGAGCCCTGTCAGAACTGTGAGGCATGGTGTGGGTGACTGTTACATGATGAACCCTTGGCCTCCAGTTGAACATCTATTTTGGGAGATTCTATCATCTTTAGGAAGTAGAGTCCTACTGTAGGGAGTAGGCATGGGAAGGGGAGCATATGTCCGAAGATCTCCAGTCTTTCTCATTCTCTGCTGTGTGTCTTCCATAAAGTCAACTGTTCCCTCTTCTCTATACTCATACCGTTGTGGGGTTCCACTTACTCTGAGCTAGAAATCAACAGGGCAGGCCAAGGACTGCAGACTGAATTCTTGGAAAATGTGCACCAAAATAAATCCTTCCTCTTCAGCTGTTTTATGTAAGACATTTGGTCACAGTGATAAGACTGGCTAATACAGTGAGGGAAAGAGATGGACGTCCAAAGGAGCCATTGAAAACGCCCCCTCAGCCATCCCTGGACCTTGGACCTCAGAATTCCTATATTGAATTTTATTGCTAGTATAGGTGGAAAAGTAGAACCCTCTGGTTTGGTATCAATCTATATGGTCTTTAGTGATGCATATCAGAGTGCTTATTATGGGCCTAGCATTCAAAAAGGAGCAGAGCTTCAGTGTACTATGACCAATGTCTTTCTTTTGGTGGATGTAAAAGCACCCACTTGACAGAGAACTGGAAACAGGAGATCTTAGCCACTCATTGTTGCAGGGATTCCTTGCACAGAGCTTGCTTGGCATGAATGAGTGAGTGAATGAATATATAAACAGCCTCTCCTATAATGGCTTTAGAAATACGGTATCATTTTCAGCCACATACTGGGATACTTGAACCTTTTAATGGTAGACTAAATTTCTCAAAACGAGAATAGATGTCAAATATTTATTTATCTAGTAGATTCTTAAAGCAGCATCCTTCATCCTTAAACCTCAGGGTGCATGCAAATAAAATTACAAATAATTAAAATCCTTAAAAAAAACCCATAAAAGCCTTGAAAACAAAAATGATATTTTATGGTTAATAAAGCTAGAATATAGGAATGATTACAATGGTATGTAATCATGTACGTAATTATTGCATAAATAATATATAATCATCATAATAAACCATGCAATTCTAGCCACTCCTTCCCATGAAGCTTCTCTATTTATAGGCCTGATGTGGTTGGAAGGGAGGGCAAAGATAGATTTGGGGGATGCTTGAGGATTGAGCACTGTGTAGCTTGGAAAAGCCTGTGTAGCTTACTAAGTTAAGAGTCTACCTCTGAACTGAATGCAGAAAATTTAGGCTCAGAGGTGCCCTGAAAGGAATAGCTGGGGATCTGTGAGCTTGGTTTTCTCTGTCTTTTGTCTTTCCCACCTGACTGTCCATGTAGGACTTCATGTTTATTTGTCTGGTCCCAAAACACATGAGGTTCCTCTGCCTTTCCATGTGTAACTAAAGTTCCCAGGGATCCATTGTTTGTTTGCTTTCTACTTACCAGACTCTGTTGCAGTACCAGTCTCTGCAAGACAGACTGGCACACGATCTGAGACCTCTGGTCATTTGGTCATTCTTCTCGGATGCTGCTCATTCTTACATTTAATCCGCATTTCTTCCAAACTGGGGAAGACAATTTCTTCATTTGCTCCTTGTTGAGGATGCATGACAGACTAAGTAAGTCAGAAGAGGTCATATCAAGGAGGAAACATGGGACAAGTTGACAAGTCACAATTCCTTAAGGAGAACATTCTCATACTTTGGTGTATGCAGTGGAATCCATAGAAAGGTTGATTACACACTGAGATTTTCACTTTTGAACTCATTAAGCATTTTAATTCAGGGGATGCAGGGCTTGATATCAGCATTATTAACAAGTCTATATCATGCTGCTGAGAAGACAACACTTTGAGAAACATAGTTTAAAGAAAAAAATCTTCAATCATAGTTTGAAGATTATGATGCTTTCCAACAGAAAAAAGCTATGTCCTGCAGTTGTATAACGTTTCTTTAAAATAGCAAACCAAAAAGACCTTTATGTGTTTTTATGTGATTGTCTCTGTGTGTATGTCTGTGTACTACATGTATGACTGGAGGCTTCAGAGGCCAGAAGAGGGTGCTGGATCCACTGAAATTATAGTTACAGGTGGTTATGTGTTATCTAATGGGTGCTGAGAACTGAACCTGTGTTCTCTGCAAAAGCAGCAGCTGTTTTTGTCTGCTGGGCCGTGTCTCTAGCCCCAACACATTGCTTTTTACAGGATTTATATTGAATTCTGTTTGTCTAATTATAGAGAGGTAGGAAGACTTTCTCAAGGCTCCAGGTGACAGGCAGAGGAGCTGGAGCCCAGATCCTCTCTTCTTTCTTTGTGGACGGGACTAGTTCTTCTAGATTTGTTTCACTGGGAACCCTTCACTCAGTAATGCAGACAGTGGAGCAAAAGGTTCAGTCCCTTCCTGAAGGGTTGGCAGCTCCATGTATGCTTTAGACTCTGTCGTCATAGGCTCTCTGACTCATATATTCTCATTAGAAGGGAAACCAGCTCAGAGGCATGCACAATGAAACATCAGCAGATGCGAGCCCATCTCTTGGACAGTGAGCAGCATGCCCTCACATCACGAGACAGATGACACAGTGGGTTGTGCTATTGTCCACTGTTCTCAATTTAGAATCTCTATCCAGTAAGGTCAGACTGGCCTCAGGTGAGATCTGGGAGACCTAGACTTCAAATTATTCACATAAGTTAGTAACAGTGTGTTTGTCATCTTGATCTGCATAGCTAGTGCCCAGGTCTAGGAAGCACAAGTTACCCCGTCTCAATGGCCCTCAATCAATGGTAGTGAACTTGAGTACAGATTGAGAATCTCCTGTTTGTTTTCATTTAAAAGTCTTATTCTGTCCCCAAATTTTCCCCATTTCTCTCCAACTCTGTTCACTAGAATTTGAGTTTACTTCTATTGTGAGATAATTTGTTTCAACCGATTTCTCTATACTGTTGGGAGAGAAGACATCACAGTTGGTTGGAGTTTACTGAAAGATACTTTATAGTCCATAGTGTTGTATCCTAATTCCACTGTCTTTGTATTCAAAGGTATCCGTTGCCCTCCAGATCATGGCAAATGCCTGGTATTCAGATCCAAGAGTGACACCCAGCAAAAAACAGAACAGCTCAGATCTGAGGTCTATGTTTTATGTCATGGCCATATTCTGTCCTGTTGGGAAAATACCAGGAGTGAGTGTCTCTGAGATGTCTGTATTTTCAACAGTGATTCTCATACTGCAGGAAAAAATAAATCTAATCGGTAGCTTTTGGCTGAAGATAGCCTGGGTTGAAAATCATTTGCAATGAACTACTCAGTCTGAGCCCTCTGGTATGAAGGGGATTCACACATTGTTTCCTTGGCATTGATCATATCTAGGACTTGGAGGTGGCTTTAATTGTCACTGTCACATTGTCCCGTCTTGCCTTTCATGGTGCAATGGATGCTGAGCTGTCTGGGCTTGGATGATGTCTTTTTTTTTTTTTTTTTTTTGGCTTATCCTTGGGCTCTGCAGGGAGCTGATGATTCTTTCAAGAGATGCAGGTGCCTCTAGCACCAGTTACAAGGGATGGACAATTGATGACCTTGTGGTGGCTGCTGTCCTGCAGAGGGTGAGACCAGGGTTATTCACAGCTTGGTAATTGGCACTGATCCTGAGCTCTTCATCCTCAGCAAATACAGGCATCAGGAGGGTTGCTCCCGATCAATGCAGGGGCATCCAATATATAGAACCCCTAGAAAAAAAATACCAGAATCAAAAATGGATTTGTGTTTAGCATGCCTTGTATATCCTGGTCTGGTTATGAATAATTTAGCCTTTCCTAGGCTGAATAGACTATATTTAGCAAGCCTATTTTGCTTATAATACACCCTGTCCTTTTATGAAGAAGCATAAAGCATGAGGGCTGCTTAGAATTGGGGGTGACTTCATTTTGTGGGGACAGGAGTGCAGAGGCATCTTCATCTATATTCTCATGCTACCATGCACCTCGGAGAGGTGAGAGACTAAGAGCCCAGGGTGCACGAAGCCGAAAGAATCCTGGAAAGTGCTTCTTCTCTATTGAGCACAGTGCAGTGCCCCTCTGCCTGTGTTGATGGCTTTTGTCTAGGTCATCTCTCTAATAGAGAGGATAGTGGCAAGATTTAAGGGGTGCCAAGTTGGTTCTTGCTATTGACCCAATGGAAAAATGATGGCACACAAATAAAATAACCCAAGGGGACTTTATTAGACTCCTGTCAAAAGTGTAGGCAGGCTGAAGGAACCCTCATGGGATAGTTTCAGAATAGGAGGAACAATCTCAACCATTCCTAGATCTGTAAAAGCAAGGGCAGAGAGCAGTTTCCAGAATCAGAAAAGTAGAACTGCATTAGCTGGAAAAGCTGCTGGGGGGAGCTAAGGCTGTAATTGGGGGACAGTCCATGGTGGTATCACCCCAGTAAACTGTTCTCCCTATTTCTCATCTCTGGCAGATACAGATATCTCCCTTCCCCACTGACTGGACTTAACAGAACAGAAACAAGAGAGTCCTTTGCCTAACCCATGGAAGCCAGCCTCCTGCAGAGTGAATAGTGAACCAAGGACACAGAGGTACAAACAAATTGTCTCGGTGTGCCCCCGTCAGTAGCTTTTGTGTCCAGAACCTCCAGGAGGGGCTTGAGTGGGTTGTATTGCATTACCTCTAGAAGGTTCTGGTCCACTTGCAAATATCAACTTAGGGAAAGTGACCTATCGTCTAGTAAGTGGTCCAGGATGTTCCACCCAATTGTCAGTCTGTCACTTGTTTTGGGGATGAAACACTGGACAGGCATTGTGAAATGGGAGTGGCTCAGACATGGAGTGGATCAGCAGGAAGCAGTCCAGCTTTGGGGACCTTGTGTAATGGCTGTGACTTTCTGGACAGTGGAAGAGAGGAGGACTGTGCAGCTAGAAGGTGGCTTCTTTGACCTTGTTTCGAAAGCTGCTGGAGGCAGATCTTCAGTTCCACGGCTGACTGTGAGGGGTCTCTTAGGAATTCATAGCCATGCCAGTTTTTCAGGAGGTAGAACATACTTTCCCCTAAATAGTAATGCTATGAAAACTGATTAAGATTCTCAGCTACTCTTCAACAGTCTATTTAAATGCTGGGTGGTAAGTATAAGAGCGTTTGTTAAATTGTTTTCTGTTATTTTCAGTCTATTTGAAATGTATCTCATGTAAAATAAAGTAAAGTCTAAGTTCATTTGAACACATATGCAGATCTCCCTGGGGCTTGGGAGCGCTGTCAAGGGCAATGAGGGAGAAGCTGAAGAGGGGGAAATGGAACCCCTTCCCACATCCTTTTTTTTTTTTTTTCTTCTTCTGGCCTGACAGAGTGAAAAACAAAAACAAAAACATGGGAACAGGCAGATATATTCTTGGCTTGCTCCCATGCTTCCTTCTGCAACTCCCATCCAGTTCCATTCAGCTTCTCATCCAAGTGACAACTCCATCCTCTCCCAGGCTCCCTGGCCCCAACACCTTTGTACTCTGAGCGCACAGCCTTCAGAGCCACTTCCTGACTCTTCTTGGGAAGTAGAATGTGTTCCCATCATCTGCTAATGCTTTCCGAACCATCTTAAAATTTAATGGTTTACCATGACCACTTTTTATTGCCTAATGGTTCTGTTGAGTTCTGAGTCTGGCTAAAGCAACATGAGATTGTTGCCTGTTTGTGTGTTTCACAATGTCTGGTTTTGACTTGAGAAGGCGTCATGAGTGTCCATGGTTCTAGTGTTTCATTTGTTGGATTTCTTTTGGCTCTGATTCTGGAAGTTGGCTGATTTGCTTTCCTGTGATCTCTTCTTAAGGCTAGCTTAGAGGTCCTCACAGCATGTGGTCTCAGGGTAGTTAGATTTACTACACTGTATTTGCCTTCCTCCAGGGAAATAGAGGCTGCTGATCCTTCTACAGGTTAGACCACTAGCTGTGGAATTACTCTACCACCGCACCATATTGGTCAAAGCAAGTGCTATGGTCAGTCCGTTCCAAAGGGAAGGAAAAGAGCTGTCACTTTCTAATGAAAGTGGCAAGCATGTCACAATGGAGGAAGGAATCAACAGGGACCATCTCTGAAGACTTTCTTTACCACAATGAGTCAAGCTGATTCGATTTACACTGTGGCAGATGATCAATAGGAATTACTAAAAATGTCTATGAATTCTTTGATGCCTCAGCCATAGAGATGTGATTATTTCTTCTTGAATCTAGGTATGTCTGTGGCTGTTTAATGGTGCACAGTGGAAATTGCACTGGGTGACTTCAAAGGCTAAGGCTAGATCATAGGGACCACATAGCTTCTGTGTTATTCTCTTGGACTATTTACTCCGAGAGAAGCCAGGTACCATGTGAGAGTCATACCACCCAGTGGTATCTTTCCAGAGAAACATAGCTGAGCTCCTAGAGAGCACCTGTCACTTCCTGCTCCCAAACAAGTCAGCTAACTTGAAAGTCTAGGTCACTTGAAGCTTCGTGCACCATACAGGTACTATTGACATCTCGCTACTACCACATGAGAAACAGTAAATGAAAAGTGTAAGCCGGGCAGTGGTGGCGCACGCCTTTAATCCCAGCACTTGGGAGGCAGAGGCAGGTGGATTTCTGAGTTCGAGGCCAGCCTGGTCTACAGAGTGAGTTCCAGGACAGCCAGGGCTACACAGAGAAACTCTGTCTCAAAAAAACCAAAAAAAAAAAAAAAAAAAAAAAAGGTGCAGAGAGATGCTTTTTTCTGATGACTCCTGATTCACAAATGGGAAATGGAGTCATTATTTTAAGCCATTAGTTTCCAAGGGGAGTTGTCAAGTAGTGGTGTTATTGGAGAACTTCTGAAATCTCCCATAAGTATTTCTGTTTAGGGACTTGAAATCAAACCATGAAGTAAGAATTCAGGAAATGGAGGAAGGGCCTCGTGTGGACTGATAAGTGTGCCTGTCAGTGATAACAGGTGACCCTATAAGCTGTGCCTGTGGGCCCAGCTCCCCAAAGAGCTCCTGAATTCACAGATCCTTTTCTCCTTCCAATTATGAACCCACAGGCAAGACCCAAGCCATTTCCCCTCCTGAATCTGATGTCATCATCTTAAAACACGACAGGAGTGCCTCCTTGCATTTCTGAGACTTCAATAAAGTCGCATTCAAAAAATCACCTGGCATGGCGCCTGTCATGTAGGTGCCCGACAGCTCGCTCATCCAGCATGTATTTACTGAGTAATGAGTTGTGTGGAATCTTGGGCTAGTTCTGGGAACCAGAGATTGTCTTTATGTCCTGATTGCTTTTCATACAGCTGCAGTATACACAAAGCTTTCTCCAATTTGGGTCTTGGGTTCAGGGTGTAGAGAGGGAGAGTTTCGTTCTTAAGTGGCAGCTTGTTCTGCCCCCCTCTATAACATGTTCTCCACATGTGGGTTGTGACCTCTTTGGGGTTGAATGACCCTTTCTCAGGGGTCACCTGAGACAGTTGGAAAACACAGACATTTACATTACAATTCATAACAGTAACAAAATTACAGTTATAAAGTAGCAGCCCAAACCATTTTATAGTTGGGAGTTACTACACATGAGGAACTGTATTAAAGGGCCGAAGTATTAGGAAGGTTGAGAACCACTGTACTTTAAGGTATCTATGAAATATATGGCCTAGGAGGACTCAAGGATTTCATGCCAGGAATACATTACCCTGCTGAATTAGAGGTTGGATATGTCAGGTCAAAATACAGGATCCCTACATTGGGTAGTTTGCCAACTGGACACAAACTAGACTCACTTGGGAAAAGGAGTCACAGTGGAAAAATTTCCCTTATCAGACTGGCCTGTGGACACATTGGTAAGGCATTTTCTTGATTAACAATAATATGGTAGGGTCCAGCCCATTGTGTGCAGTGCCACTCCTGGGTCGTATATTTAAAAGGCATACTGAGCAAGCCATGGGAAACAAGCCAGTTAGGAGTGTTCCTCCATGGTCTCTGCTTCAGTTCCTGCTTCCAGATGCCTGACTTGAGTCCTTTTCCCCTTCCCCCCTCGCTCTCCTTGATGATTGACTGTAACCTGTGAATCCAAATAAACCCGTTATTGTCTTCAGGTACGTTTGGTCCCCGTTTTATCACAGCAACTGAAAACCAAACCAGAAACACCCCTGAATCCCAGATTTTGCACTGAGGAGCTGGCAGAACTTGTATGAGGTATTTAAGCACCTTGGCTCTTCATTTCCCCCTCGCTGCAGTAGTAACAACAATAGTGACTGGTTCTGCAAGACTACTGTAAGCTGAGTGTAGAGAATATGCTAGCATTTAGTGTGGGCCAGCCCAGCTCTGAGGATAATGATGATATTGTTATAATATCATTGTCATTAAACTTGCCCTTGAGAACTCACAGAGATGCCAACAGGCAGGTTCTGGATACAGGCTGTTAAGACCCCGACGGAGTGGAGCGTGGAGGAGGCAAAGACATTTCCGTGCTACAGAAAAATGGGAATTTCTAAAGTGGGAGAAGGGCAGGCTCAGTCTTCTCCCTCCTTCCCTCCCTACTGCTCCCTCTGCTCTTATTTCTCATTTCCTCTTCTCTCTTCTCCTTTAAAATGATGACAGTATGTTCAAGTCGTGCAAATCAAAGGCATAGATTAGAAACTGGAGCATGAATGCGCTTAACAGACCCAGGAAGTCTCCAGGGGACTGGAATTGATTACCCAGAGTGTACCACACAAAGTGATTATTTTTTCTGCATGGGGCGAACAATGGGAACGAAGTTGAGGGTTGGAAGTACCTCTCTACGCCAAACTACTTAACCCCAGGGGTTTCCTGGTGATGGGATGGAATCATGGAGTGCACAGGCAGAAAGTCGCTTAGAAGCTTCTTTCTGGAAGAGCCTACGGGAGAGGAAAAGCAGGATGTTTTTCAGCATGCTTAACTGTGTTTAATTTGGAAAGGGTATCCCATCTGTTCTGGGAGATGCTGTGATTTGGGGAAGTTGCATGGAGAAGGGACTGACGCTTTATGTAGTAAGTCACCAAGACCTGTAAAATAAGTGCTGATCTCTCTCCCTAGATGGAAAAGGACCCTCAAAGGGAACCCTGTGCAGAACTCAGTCCCCATTATCATCTGGGCTAGTTTCCTAGTTCTAGTCCCTGGCAGGATTTAGCAGGACTACAAATGGCTTCCACTGTTGGAAAACCCTGGCTCAAGATGGCATAAGCTGGAGGAAGGCTCCTAGGCTAGATCTTGTTTTATGATTGGTTTTAGATTGGCTGTGGGAACTTTGTTTTAGTGAACTGAAGTCACAGTAGGGGATGAAGTCACCCTTCCTGGATAAGCTGCTTATCCATCCATCTCAAGAGCTAAGATTTGGGTTTTCACCTGCTGTTCATCTCTTTTCATCACAAAGGTCGAGATTCATTTGAATAAAGTGCGAAAATAAGCTGAGCTCCCAGCTTATCTGATACTGGGGCCCACATTAGGAAAACAACACCCCTTGAGGACATATGGAGTTCATTGCCTAGGAGCAGGAGAGGCCTGCATATTACCTTTGTAATCATGCCTGTGATCATGGATAATTTACAGAGTGCTCAGCTTGGGTATCCAGATTATGACAGGCCTCCATGGAGGGAAAAACCCATAATAATACAGTGAGTCAGACAGGTCTAAGTATCTGATTCATGAGTCCTTTGAATCCTGACACCAATTTCCTATTCTCTCCAGCAATGGTTCTTAAAGTGGAACCTGTGTCAGAATCCCCCCCCCCCCCCGTGTCTGTCTCTCTCTCTCTCTCTGTGTATGTGTGTATATGTATATGTGTGTATGTATATGTGTATATGTGCATGTATATGTGTGTATGTGTGTATTGGTATGTGTGTGTGTGTGTGTGTGTGTGTGTGTGTGTGTGTGTGTGTGTGTGTGTGTCTGAAACAGACTCCTAGCTTCAAGTCACAGAGTTTGGATTTGGTGGAGCTAGGTGGAGTCTAAGACTTCGATTCCTAATTTCAAAGTGAAAGTGGTGCTCTTGGCCTGGGTATGAGTTTTGAGAACCTCTTCTTTGGATGCTAAGTTCTCAAGCTGGGATGTCCTGCATCCAAGCCCTGCCTACTTGGTTTGCTTATGGAAAACCAAGGATTTTTTTTTTTTTTTTTTTTTTTTTTTTTTTTTTTTTTTTTTTTTTTTTTTTTTATAGTACTATAGGTTGGTCCCCAGATCCAGGCATTGCTGGAACCTTCGGAAAGAGGTTCTTTCTGTTTTCCCAGCAGTTCTTTATTCTCTGGGAGCCTGGTGATGGGTTTAGGTAGTATGTGACACCTCAGCCATCACAGAGTAGTATATGTCTCCTTCTCCATACCCTACAGGCACATTGAGGATTCTTTCTCTGAGCATTGCATTTTGGACTGAAACTGCTTGAGTTCGTTCAGTCTTGAGATCTGTTATTTTTTTTTTTTAACAGTGTGCAGAAAATATGTTCTGCTATTTTTTGTTAGAGTGTAAAAGAAAATCACAAAACTCAATGTGTTAGAAATTCTACAGAATCAGATAGTACACAGACAACCTAAAATAAGCCTCAGCATATCCCTAACCATACACACACACACACACACACACACACCATCCAGGCATAAACATACATAGTGCATACATACTCTGTGTTATGTTAACTTTTTCTGAGCCAGTGTCACTCCAGATAATGCAGTGATGACATAAAGAAACAGTATCATCCAGCTGCAGTCAGATGAATAAGTAGTTTATTTGGCTATGGGAGCATGGTGTGGTATTACAGTAGTGTGGGTGACCCTACCTCTGAAAAGCCTCCCCAGGATGGGTGACAGCTTCCCTAAATCTGCAGAGATATGTGATCTCTCATTCAATTAATCTCCTAAATACTCTGGCACCTCCCAAGACTGCATGCAACAGGGTCAGAATTATGTTTCATTGAACGGATGCAGGAGGAAACAAGTTGCTATAATCTCAGTTGAAAATCCAATGGTCCCCATCTCCTTTCCATGGACTTCATGAGGGTATCCTGTGCTTAAGCATAGCTTCTCAGGACAGCCAGAGCTACACAGAGAAACCCTATTTTTAAATAAACAAACAAACAAACAAACAAACAAACAAACAAACAAAGTGAGCAAGAAAACATAGTCTTCCCTCTGACTTTAGGAAGGCAGAGCCTGGAGGACAGTTTTGTAGTACTAAGGCAAATGTATGCACAGTAAATATAACCTCCCCCCCCAACACATGCTTGCCCCTTATAGGTATACAGATACACATGTCACACACATAGCTGAACATGGTACACATGGAAACCTGTGATGCACATCTATACACATGTAACATGCACATCACAACACATGCACATAGAAACACCCTCCACACAAACAGACACATGATACCTCACACCTACACAAACATACACACATCCTAACATACACGTGGTGCGTACAAATATACTGAACACACATGCAGGTGCAGTATATCCGTCATATACACATATGCACACATCCATGAAATCACACACAACACCAACTGCTTTAGAGATATTTCTAAGTCGGAATGAGTGAATAATGGGCTGTCTGGGCATTTACAATTCAGCCAATGAAATTTGAACTCACTGGAATTTGGTTGTTGGCATCATAATTCTCCCTCTGGGCTGTCAAGGCGTGAAACTGGGACACTCATTTTTAGAGCTGTTGGGGTTTCAAGCTCCTCTGTGATCTTGATCGTGGCTTGGCATGTGCTCAGTTGTGGATGGCTTTCCCACTGGCTATCACGGGTCCACAGGACATTTTTTAAAAGGTTGACCACTGAGACACCATGTCTTGTTAGTGGCAGCAGTTATTTTATCTGTGAGAATAACTGTCCTTCTTAGCTTCTCAAGTTGTCACCTGGGTGGTGATTTATTACCGTCCAAAGCTTCGGTAATTGTATAATGATGCAAAATAATGACAATGCATTCTAATAAACTTTATTACCTGCAGCATCTTGCATTTTAACTGCATTCCAGCATGCACTATGGGATTACAGAGCACCCACAGGGCTGACAGGCAGCACAGGGCAACTTTTCTACTTGAAGAAAGGAAGAGGAAAAAGAGATGAGATTCAGACCTTGTGAATGGAGGAGAACTGGGTGAATGTGAACCGATTCTATCTGGGGCATACATGCCCAATATGGTTGCCTACAGTTTTTATTAAATACACATACACACACACATGCACACACACACACACACACACACACACACACACATACACACACACACACACACACTGTACTTGCTTTGTATCTTTAAAATGGGAACACAGAATTAGCTCTTAATAATTAAAAAATTATATTATATTATTTATTTATTTTTTAGCTCATAACAATTTGATGATGAAATACATGTTCAAAACAAGGGATATAAGCCATGAGCTGTCAAACTTCTTCGCCTTTGGTCTCCTTTACAAAATGACTACGTTCCTGGCAACAACTCAAACTCGGACCCATCTTCTCATGGGCTGAGGGGTCAGGTCAGATGTAACCGAAGTAGAAATGACTCAAGAAAGTGATATTACAGAATAATGTTCAGATTTGCTTCTCAGGTTTTGAAAAATATGGGCAATTAACAAAGCCTTCTCTGTGGAAACAAGAGACAAAGTTGCAGTTGACAATGGTTGGTAATATGTAACTCTTGCAATTGCCAGAGTTGACCTGGCTTGGGTCTATGGTTATTGGAAGGTCTCCTGTTATCTCCTTGAATCGAATGGTAATAGCCTTGTGCAGCTAATTCACTGTGGAGGTGGAGTCTGGATGGGAGCCCTGCCTATACTCTCTTCCTGCTTCTTTGTGGCCACCTGCCAGGGACTATAGGCTTTAATTGTATGAGTGGCCAGAGGCTGTGTCTATGTCTTGAGGGTGTGGCCTTGATAGTGATAGTAAGAAAGGGGACTAGATCAGAATACTAATGTTGTTAGAGCTGATCAGTGTCCACTCCTTTTGTTTGAATTGACTTGCATCTGGACTGCATTTCTCTCTGTGTCTATCTGTATTTGTGTCTGTGTGTTTCCCATAATAGAGTTCAGGAAGCCTCCGAAGTGTTGGGATTACAGGTATGTTCTGCATAATTTTATGTACTTGATACAAACTAAAGTAACCTGAGAGGAGGGAACCTCAATTAAGAAAATGCCTTTATAAAAATCAGTCTGTAGGCAGACCTGTAGGTCATTTTCTTAATTAGTGATTGGTAGGGGAGGTCCCAGCTTATTGTGGATGGTGCCATCTCTGGGCTGGTGGTCCTGGATTTTATAAGAAAGCAGGCTTAGCAAGCCACAAGGAGCAAGCCAGTAAGCAGCACCCCTTCATGGCCTTTGCATCAGCTCCTGTCCCAAGTTCCTGCCCTATTTGAGTTCCTGTCCTGACTTCCTTCAATGATGGACTACAACGTGAAAGTATAAGTCAAATAAACCCTTTCCTCCCCAACTTGCTTTTGGTCATGGTGCTTCATCAGAGCAATAGTAATCCTAAGTAAGATAGAACTTGTTACCAGAATAGTAGGATATTGCTGTGACAAACCTGACCATTCTGTTTTGGGGAGGACTGTGGAAGAACTTTGGAACTTTGGGATAGAAGAGCCATTAAGTGTTGAGAGCTCAGTGAGCTGTTCTATAGGAGCTTGGGAGATAGAGATGTTGAAAACAATGTAGACAATGGAGGCCTGGCTTGTGAAGTTTCAGAGGGAATCAAAGACTCTACCAGGCCATTTGTGTGAAGAATCTGTGGTTCCAGTTAGAATGACTGTGATTAACCAGATACCAGAACCACTAAAATCTTTGTTTTGCTGGAATAACAGATGCTGGTCAGCCAGGGCTACGAATCAGCTATGATTAAGAGGGAGAACAGCATCACTGAGGTGATACCTTCTGGGAAGTGTATCCTAAGGGTCAGCACATAGAAGTTGTGTTCTAGTAGTGGCTAAGGTTGTACTTGGTGCTGACAGCTGAACTTGGTAGTTGTAAGAATCATGCAGATAGTCCTAATTTTGAAGGCATGAAGGGGTTGTGGAGAGCAGCAGAAGCACGGCCCTGAGGAGCAGGGTTCTAATCCCCAAAATGAGTGGGAGCTCCTGGTGAAAATGCAGCTAACTTGCAGCAAGGGACCCCAGCTGTTTTGGAGATGCTTGTACCACGGGATGACCACCAAGAACAGCAGCAGCAGTGGAGTGTAACCAGCGAGAACCTTAGAAGAGCAGCTATGTGTGCGACAGAGGGCAGATCTGGAGAAGTGACCCAAGCCCCCTGGAAGTGCCTAGAAAATCATGAGTGAATCCCAGATAACTGGACATTGAATTATTTACAATTTTGAAGTGTTATTTTGCTTTGTTCAGATGACTGTGCACTGCTTCTTTCTGCTTGGAGTAGAAAAGTATTTAACTTGATTTTGATTTGTACAGGAGCCTACAGTTGAGAGATTTTTAAACTTTAAAAAGAGATTTTGCAAGTTTGAAGAGATGATATTTTAAAGGGACTGAACTTTCAATATGGTTGAATTTGTAAAGACTATGGAACTTTTAAAGTTATTTATGTTTTTAATATGGGATCTTGGGGGTAAATGAGAAAGGAAAGGTTGTTGCTTAACAGTGATGTGTTTGTGTCGAGTTGACAAATGGTCAACTGTGCTGGCTAGTTTTATGTCAACTAAAGTCATCTGAGAGAAGGCAACCTTAATTAAGAAAGTACTTCCATAATATTGGACTGTAGGAAAGCCTGTGGGGAATTTTCTTAATTAGTGATTGAGGGGGGAGCACCCAGCCCACGGTGGGTGGTGCTGTCCCAGGGCTGGTGGTTCTGGAGTTTCCTAAGAAAGCAGGTTGAGCAAACCAGTAAGCCACACCCCTCCATGTCCTCTTCATCAGCTTCTGCCTCCAGATTCCAGTCCTGCTTGAGTTCTGGTCCTGACCTTCTTTAGTGATGGACTACAGTGTGGAAGTGTAAGCCAAATAAACCCTTTACTCCAAAAGTTGCTTTTGATCATGGTGCTTCATCGCTGCAATAGTATCTCTAATTAAGATAAGGTAGACAAGGTATGTGCCATAATAGTTGATCCCAGCCTCTCCTGCAGGTATAGGTAAAATTATGTAACTTAATTATTTTGGGCACTGAAATGGTAGGCATTTCCAGGACTGGCCAGGACATCTTCCTAGCACACTGTGTAGCCTGCACTTTCTGTCACCTTCCAGGGTGGGATGCCAATACAACATGATAGAAAGAACACAGAACACACACACACACACACACACACACACACACACACACACACACACACACACACACACACACATACTTAGATTATGTTAACTGAGGTGGAAAGACCCACTATCACTGGGTAGCACTGTTCCATGGGCTAGAGGTCCAGCATGTCTACAAAGGGGAAGGTTAATTGAGCATTCATTGCTCTGATTCCTAATTGTGGGTGGCAGTGACCAGCTGCTTCATGCTCTTGCTGCCAAACCTCCCCATCCCCCCCCCCCCGAAACATGGACTGTAGCTCTTGGACTGTGAGCTAAAGTAAACCCTTCCTCTCTTTAGTTGATTTTTTTCAGGTGTTTTATCACAGAGGCATGAGGAAAAAGTAATTAACACATACATGATCCACGAAAAAATGGGAACAAGAAAGCTCAGCCCTCCACAGCTGAGTCTCCAAAGTCACACACAGTCTGCTTCCCTTTCTTCATTAAAAGCAAAGTCACTCAGTTTATCCCCTATTCAAGGGAAAGGCATCTGTTCTTTACCTCTTGAAATCACCCAAGAATTTGTGCTCGTAGCTACAAATCCTCATGAACCCTTCTGCTGAATAGTGCAGTGCTGTCTCCTTTTGCAAGCTGAGTTTACTGGCCCATCCTAGCTACACAGTTCATACCCTATAACTTTGTTACCTACTGACATGTGATACAGTCCCTGAACCATGGCTGTGGCTCACCTACAGCTCCCCTAGAAACAGCATCTGATAAATGCACAGCATTATGCACCAATGGTGGCAGAATTACCTTAGTTTGTGCTTCCCTTTTCATCATCTTGAATGGTGACTGGGAAGTGATTGTCCAGTTAGGACCCACAGTCTCAGCTCCTGCTTTTCTCTCTTGGTCTGTGTGACTGAGCTCTTTCCTGAGTATGGCCTGAAACCATGGTTCTCTACATGTTTCCTCCCAAAGGTAGATGCTACGAGAAGCACAGAGGCTCCTAGTGAGAATGGGAGAGCCTCTTTTAACAGAGTGCTGAGTGTTGCCTCCTCCTGACCAGCATCAGGCTGCCCATGAATGAGATACAAGTGTCTACTCTTATATCAAATCTATACTTTTTTAGTCATTATATGTTACAGCAGCTACTGCTATCTGACACTCACTTTTTGCACTGTATAGCTTTGGGGAAATTACTAATATTGCTTGCCCCATTTAAATATTGGAGATAAAAGAGGCCATCACCTCCTAGAATTAATATAATGGATAAAAGTGACCAGGTCATTCATAGTACATCCTCAGTAAGGTTCCAATTCTCTAACGCATTAGTAGACTAAATTGCCATTTCCCAAACTCTGCCACATGGGAAAGACTTTTGTTTCAAAACAGTTTCCTATCCTGATACGCCAGTTCCACACGTTGAACTACAAAGCAAAGCTGTTGAGTAGTTTGGTTTAGAGAAAGTTTAGGTAACTCAGGGTCTGGGACCATGTCATTTTCCTTTGGGGTCTCAGCTGTCATAGACTTGAAGAGTATTTCTTGGTATGTGCATAGGAGACATCTTCATTAGACAGATATCTCCTGAGACCCAACATAGAGTGCTGAGAGGACAGCTGGCTTCTGTAGGGCTGCTGGTGTCCACAGGGTCTCCTAGGAGCCCTTGCATGGCTTCTTCCTGCTCCAGCATGCAGAGGTGATGAATTCTTTGCTTCTCCCTATTCAACAATCACTGTTGCCTTTACTGGCCTCTACTTGCAGAACTGTAGAATGACCATTTTCGTTATAGCTGTTCAGCTGGGTGTGGGTGGGGCTGGGTTCCAGGGAGATCCATTTCCTCTCAGCTGAGTGTCTCTTGCATTCTGCTAGTATTTGTAATATTGAGCTGAGAGAGGCACTGGGGAAGTGTTTGCTACCTCAACATTTTGGCTACTTCTAAACAAGCTGGGGATTTACTGAGGTCAGCAATGGTTAGATGATCAATAAGGCATTTCAGATAAAACTCCATTTTTGCCTCTAGCAAATTTCCAGCGTTACTTTGCCTTTGTAAACAACTTCTTAAGGAATGTGGGTTGTAAATCATCTCAGGTTCACCTTTATACCCCTCATGCCATGTATTCCTCCTAATAATTTTTCATGGCAGGTAAGAAGAGGTGTTTGTACCATCGAAGGTGCCAAACCCCAAAGGGCAAAGTTGATTCATGTAAGGTCATGGTGAGTTTGTGGGGCGTGGATTAGGATCTCAGGCTCTCAGATCCTGAACCTGCCTGATATAGTGTTCAACACCTCACTTAGCAATGTGCTCAGAGGCCTCCCTGACCTGGGTCAGTGCCCACCCTAAAAACCCCCACATCTGAATAGTAGTGTTGACTGCTGGGTGGCCTGCAGGCAGCCACATGTTCAATGATGGCGTCATGACTGGAGGGTTATCTCCCCCGCTGTCTGGGCAGGCTGCTTAGTGATCACATTTTCCTCTGGACCTAATTACTTGAGAAGAAAAGAAGATTTCACTATGAATTCATTGAGCTGCCCTCTAAGCAGCCTGCAGGCACATGTAAGCTGAGGCTGAGGCTTGCCCATGAAGGAAAAGAGAGAGCCTGGATGGATATAACCTAATGCTGATTTTGTAGGTCCAGAACATCTCTGCAGGCTTCTCCCCAACCCAAAAGAAGTACTTTCGGAAACGTGCTCAATGTGGCAGAGGTCAGTGTACATCTGGATTTGAGGATGACACAGAAAGGACTAGATTCATTCCCAGGACACTCTGGCATCCTTGGGCCTGGCCTGAAGTTTACATGATAGCAGCTGAGGTTCTCTTCGGGTTCTGCTTCCTAACTCTTCCAGGTTGCCTGTGCCTGGCAGTGACTGCCTACCTGGAGAACCAGGCTGAAATCACATTGTCATTATTGGCTATGAATTCACCTGTGTGTAGAAAATGACTAGGCATCAGGGTAGATCAAGTATTTGAGCAGAGGACAGATATATCTTTTAACTTGCTGTGGCCAGGGGGGACAGATGTGGGTGGCAGAGAATGAGTATCACCTACTGTGGTTTGAATGCAAATGTTCCCTAGAGGCTTATGTGTTTGAACACTTGGTGCCTAGCTAATGGCTCTACTTTTGAAAGTTTGGGGAACCTATAGGAGCTGGTGCCTCCCTGGAAGAAGTGGGTCACTAGGTACTTGCCTTGAACTTCAAAGCCAGTCCCCATTTCCTGTCATTCTCTGCTTCCTGTGTATGGGCACAGTATGACCAGCTACCTCATACCTCTGCTGTTAGGCTTTCTCCTTCCTGAAGGACTGGACTCTGCCAAACAACAAGGCAAAATAAATCACTCCTTCCTTAAGTTGTTCCTTATTGGTTGTGGCAACGAAAAAAGTAATGACTATGATGCCTTAACTTGGGACAAGGGTCTTCACTCCTGTCAGTTATGATTCAGCATAGGTTGGCGCTGGTTTCTAGGCTCACAAGAACTGATGTTTTAGGAATTTGATGAACTGTACCCTTCCTCCTTCCATCTGTTCCTCCCTCCCTCCCTCCCTCCTTCCCTCCTCCCCTCCCTCTCTCCCTCCCTCCGTGTTTCCCTCCCTTCTGTGGGGATTGAATGCAGGACTTTGAAGGTGCTAGGCAAGCACTGAGCTATATCCTTAGCCCCTTTCTACCTTTTAATTTTGAGGTAGAGTTTCACTAATTGGCCTTTGATGAGCCTTCTGAGTATCTGGGGTTGTGAGGCCCAGTAAGCAGAGCCCCCCTTCTGTTTTTTGGTGGCTCTGGGGATTGAACCCACAGCCTTGCAAGTGCTAGGCAACCATCCCGGCTGGGCTAATCCCCAACCATATATACTCTTAGGTTTTAACTGACCACAGTAGGAAAGTGACACTGATAGTGCCTCCAGGGGTCAGTTGCTAAGCAGCAGCATAGCAGAAAGGGTTGCTTGGGAGAGTCCTTTCTGAGCTCAGCTATAGCTATCTCTAGATTTTGCTGAGCCTTCTATTTACATATGTCCTATCAAAGACTTCCAGGAATCCTCGATCCTGATTTGGGGTGACCTATATTCATTCTCTTCTTTACTGTGCTCTGGCAGGTGCACGGCAGGTTGCCATGTCTGTCCTACAGGTTGGGAATTGTGTGTCCTCTCAGTTAGGGGAGAGGCCCATCAACCTTCAGGTGACGCTCGCTATTTCTCTTGGCACTGCCTGTCAGACATGTGCAAAGCTGGTTGCTCTGACCTCCAGCTTCCCCTTTTCTTCTCACCATGAACATGTTGCCTCCATCTAAGCCCTATAGCTGATTACCACCATCTGCTCACTCCCCTTCCTTGCTCTCAGGGCAGTCCCTCGGCTGGGCCAGCATACGCTGCCAAGGACCCAGTGGGGCTGTGTCACTGACCAACATTTGTTGCATTTTTAGACTTATTTTTACTCCAAGATGATCTGAAGGAACTTCCCTAACTTAACTTTACCCTTTGGTCCCTAAGCAGGGATTACAGAACACTATCTCTATTTGGTGACTGTTCACTATGTGTGATCATGGGCATATGCCCCATGAGTGCTGCCCCTCATGCTCTTCCCAAGGACATGAAGGAGACATTGATCTTAGCTCCTCATTGCTGAGAAGCATCAGTGGGCAGCTGTGTATATCCCATCAGTGGTGAGAAAGAGGTTCCAACATAGGCCTGTTTGGTTTCACAGTTCATACTTGTCACACCTGTGTCACTCTGTCCCTTTACTCTAGACTCTGTCCATGCGATGGCATGATGGTTAGGAGTGAGGCAGAGAGCAAAATTGGGTTGCACCTGCAATTTGGAAGCTCTCGGTGACCATGGGGCATGTCAATGTACTATTTAAGGTGACTTCTCTAGGGTTAGGATGGGTACTGAGTAGGGTAGTCTCTGGATCTATCCCTTGTAAGATGTATAGGTGCATGGCAGATATAATGAAGCTTTGTAAAATAGGGGGTTTCATGCACATAAAGTTGTTGACTTAAGGTTCTTCAGAAGCCCCACATTGGGGTGCCAATAGAATTCACTTCTTGAGGGCTATGTCTGCCTTTCCACTAGCTTCTGGTAGATTGGTGGCAGCCTATGGTCTTCCATGACCTATAAAGTATGTCTCTAATCTCTCTTCATCTTCTGTGGCTTTCTCTATATGTCTCGGTATCTGCATTTGGATTTCCCCCTTTTACAAGGGTAACAGTTATAGTGGATTAGGACCCACCCACAGGATTTCATCTTAATTTATTATATCTTCAGTGACTCTTTCCTAATAAGATCACATTCTGAGCTGCTAGGTATTAAATCTTCAACATACATATGTTAGGGAGATGCAATCTGACCCATGACATGTTTGTTCATATGAGCTCTCAAATGGAGAGAAATAATTTAAAGGAAATCTTGATTTTTCTATTTCTTCTTACAAGCAAGTTTCTATATTGCAACTTCTGATCAAAATGAGGTAGATATATGCTCTTTCTTCTAGGATGATTCCTGTCTCCTTAAGGTTACTCAAATGAATCCGTAGTTGTCTGGTATGTTCTTTTAGAGGCGTGAGCCTCACTTTTGGGAAGAGTGAGTTATGTATGGCACAGCTTTTCTTTCTGCAGATGTCTAAGTAGCTTCCTTCTCCTCAGTCAGTGGCTTTCACTTGACTATCTCCTTTGGAATATTTTGTGTCCTGCTGGCAGATCGCTCAGCACCACGGAGAACTTTGGTTACTACTGTGCAAACTAGCAAAACTTGGATGGCTCATAGGAGTCATGTGGGTGTGGTAGGGTATGGTCACCAAAGGAGCTGTACTGGCTGGTTTTGTGTGTCAACTTGACACAAGCTGGAGTTATCACAGAGAAAGGAGCCTTCCTTGAGGAAATGCCTCCATGAGATCCAGCTGTAAGGAATTTTCTCAATTAGTGATCAAGGATGGGAGGGTCCCTTGTAGGTGGTGCCATCCCTGGGCTGGTAGTCCCAGGCAAGCCAGGAGAAGCAAGCCAGTAAGAAACATCCTTCCATGGCCTCTGCATCATCTCCTGTATCCTGACCTGCTTGAGTGCCTATCCTGACTTCCTTTGATGATGAACAGCATTGTGGAAGTTAAGCTAAATAAACCCATTCCTCCTCAACTTGCTTCTTGGTCATGATGTTTGTGTAGGAATTGAAACCCTGACTAAGACAGGAGAGGAGAAACTTTGGCCAACTGGGGATGCTGCTTTCCTACTGGAACTGAAGAAGTCAAAGAAATGGGAGCCAGGAAAGGAATGGAAACTTCTTGGCTCCTTGGTGCTTGCTTCTGGGCTCATCAACAGTGTTCTCTCTCAGGAACACACACTTGAGGCCATAGAAGACTGTCTCATCTAACAGATTTCTCTCCACAGACTGAGAGGCTTTGGAGTCTGGTGGTGACTTCCAAGCTCCAAGGCCAACTGTTTCATTCTCCCAAACTCTCAAGGTATATTTCTCCTTGATTTCATCACTTACCCACCCATTCTTGGCTCAGCCCAGGGCAAGTTTGGTCCCCAAATGGGATGGAGTGTAGGAGGAGAGGATATTCTAGACAAAGGTACAAAGGGGGCAAAGTGCCAAAGGTGTTAGAAAACATGGCAGATGCCAAAAATGAAATTGGTAGATCTGGCTGGAGCATGGGAAACAAGATAATTATTTGGCTCTTTCAGGAAAGCCAGTCCCTGAAGACTACATTTAAACTGAAAACATAAGGCTTTCTGGTCCGAGAGGGGTGTGATCATCTCTCTGGATTTAAGGCTGGAAGTGATGGGGTTAAGATAGGATTGCAGGCAGGTGATGACTGAAGAGATTGTTGCAGTAATACAACTATTCATCTGTTCACTCACCAGCTCCAGAGTCTCCACTCTGAAGCTGTGGTGGGGGGAGGGGACAAGTGGAGAGGAGAGGGGTAACTCCATCCACCCATTCATGGTTTGCTCTTTGTGGGGTTGCTCAGCCTTCCTTTGGATGGGACAGCCTGCTCCAGGCTGAACCTTGTGAATTTTTCTCATCTGGCAAAAACCACTGGGGGATCAGGAGGCTGAAGGCTGTGTTTCTCTGCTTCAGAAGGAGAGCTTTGTTTGAAGAAGTTTCAGAGTGCAAAAGTCAGATTGAATACAATGGACACACAAAATGAAATTGCTCTTTACAAGAAATACAGGTGCAATAAAATGGAAATACACTTGTTTTAACACAGCAGATTCCCAAGGATTTCTAAAGGCTACTGAGTGGGTCAAGGCTACTGAGTGGATTAAGCATACTTGGATGGGAAACAGGAAGGGCTGTGTGTGTGTGTGTGTGTGTGTGTGTGTGTGTGTGTGTGTGTAAGAGAGAGAGAGAGAGAGAGAGAGAGAGAGAGAGAGAGAGAGAGAGAGAGAGAGAGAGAGATGTGACTGGGAAATATGGATCCCCCTCACACAAGTTACAAAAGCCAGCCCAAGATAGAGGCTACACTGAGATGTGAGAACTGCTCATCTCCTGCTCTGGATCTCTGTGTCCCCTTTGCTTGCCCTTCCTCCACAGTCCGACTTAGTTTTGTGTTCAACTCCATCTATAAAAGTGGCTTTATAGGTACCTTCATGCTGCCTGGACTAGGGGTCACAGAGAAAAAGCAGAAAGTTCTCCACACTGTACATGGAAAATGGGAGCGCTCCTTTCTGAAATGGAACCCTTTGATATTGGTTAAGACTTCTTCCTGGGACCCCCATGAGTACTGTATGCTAGTCTCCATCTGTTGTGAAGCATTCATTAAGTGCCTACTGTTTTCCCACACTGCCGAAAGGCTCATTTTACAATCGAGAGACTCAAGGTGTGAACGGGCAGTTCTCAGGTGTAGAGTGTTTTGTTTGACTCATGCCATTTATTTCTTTATTTTAGTCTAAATAACATGGAAGGAAAAAGTGTTTGCCAGAGAACCATAGCTACCTGACCCCAGCCACCCCTTTGCTAGAAGTTTGTATAAGGAGGAGACACTTGGGTCTGTTGCATCCTTCCATTCAAAGTGTGAGGCAAGGTCCTGTGTAGACTGTTTGAGTTGGCAGCAGGTACCTGAGAGAGCCTCAGGGTGTAGCCAGGAGGCATCAGCAGCATACTTACCCTCTGAAGTCAGAGTGAACAAAAAGCCACTGGACTTCTGTTTGTGCTTGATGAAGCTTTCATTGCAAGAGCTTTGGACTTCAGTCCCCAGATAAGTGGGGGCTTAGAAGTGACAAGTGATTGGAATGACTAAACAGGATGCTTCTGAAATGAATTTGGATCTATTTTGAGATGAGGAAGGGTGAGGACTAATTGCTCAGCCTGAGTCTCTTCTGAGATGATTTCACCCCTTTTCTCTGATTCATTCTCAGCTTCATCCTCTGATGAAAAATGGGAGCCAGAGTTCTGAGCAGCTGGGTCATATACCTCCTGCTCAGGAGTTCTTGTGTCTTGCCATTCATTCAGTCACTCATTAAACATATGTTCATTGAGCACCTGATATGTGCCAGACACAGTCTCAGATGCTGGAGTACAGTAGTGAGTGAAACAAAGCAAAGCAAAGCCTTCTAATGTATATAGAGGAAGGAGCGGGGTACAGTGAAAGAAATTAGTGAGTTGTGTGATGTATCACTTCTCTCGTTGATGTAACAAAAGGCACAGCAAGGGCAACTTAATGATGGAAGGGTTTGATTCATACTTATAAGTAAGGCATGCCGTCCATGGTGGCAGGGAAGACATGGTGACAGGAGCGTGAGGGACCTAATCACATTGGGTCTGCACTCAGGAAGCCGAGAAAGAACTGACGCTCCATCCATGTTGTACTTTTTGTTCAGTCTGGAACTCCAGTGCACGGGATGATGCCACTCAGAGTTGGGATTGGTCTTCCCACATGGATATCACATTCTGTAAACCCCGTTCCAGATGTGGCCAGAGAGGGTCATCTCCCAAGTGATTTTAGATTCTAGGAGGTTGATGGTTGACATTACCCACTACACAGGTGGAAGCCAGGAGTCAGTGGGGGTGGGTGGGTGCTGCAGCAGGCCAGCCTGGAGATGAGGAGGACCTGATGTGAGCAGGGCAGTGCCTATAGGGAGAAGAAGCTGGGTCACTGGTAGGCATGAAGACAGGAGGACCATGGGCCTCTTGTTCAGGGTGGTGAGTAGGGGACCCATTCTGCTTCTCTGTGCTCTGAGGACTTTCTGGGACCCACATAAAGTATCAACTTGTTTAGTCTTCAGACATATCATTAAATTATATTTGGTTTTGCCCCATTTCACAGGATTTGAAGGCTGAATGGGTCACAGGGGTTGGTCATGAAGAAGAGGAGGGGGGCACTTTTGTACTCACTCAAATTGAAGAAGGTTCCATTGTTTCTAATCATTATTAAAGATGTGGGAACAATGTTGAATGAGATCAAATGTCACTCACCAAGGCAAGGCATAGATTCAAGTCTTGAAGTGACCTTCTGCATTCCCTGGGTCTCATGCCCTATAACCAAGAATTAGGCTAGGAACTTACAGACAGGGGTAGAAACAGGGACTGTTATTAAGGGAGAAAAAGCACTCCTGAGAATGAAGTGGGCCAGTGATGAAGGAAGGTCAGGCGTTTGATGGTGCTGAGCCATGAGAGCCATGCCTCTGCCTTCTCCAGTATTTGGATGCTGTGGGGAGGGGTTTCCAGTTCTGCCAACTGGCTCCTTGAGTATTCAAATCTTGGTGCATCTCTTCACCTACCTCTCCTGCCATAGGATGGAGCCTTGATGGGGACCTAGAGGCCTCTACTGTGCTGTGCTGGGGCACTTCTAGTATCTCCTTCTTTTCCTACTGCCCCATGCTCTGGAGTTGGGTTCTGAGTGGGGTTTACTAGGCTTTCTTTCTTTCTTTCTTTTCTTCCTTCCTTCCTTCCTTCCTTCCTTCCTTCCTTCCTTCCTTCCTTCCTTCCTTCCTTCCTTCCATTCTTTCTTTCTTTCTCTTGTTGGTCATGGAGCTTTATATTTTAACAAAGGCCTGGACCATATGAAACCATAATTAATTCTGGCTGTGAACCAAATGAACTAAGTCCAAAAGAAATAGAGTTTCCAATTGGATATAGTGGGCTAAATGCAAACAGGTGACAGAAAGCTTACTGGATTTCCCTGCTGGTCCAAAATTGGTGGCCAGGGCTAAAACAAGGACAGAGAAGCCCCATGTTTGCTGCTGAACCAGCTAATACGCAGGAGCAGTTCTCCTGTTGCTGCCGCAAGCTTTGCCCTAAGCCCTCCCTCGTCTCTGTATGAAAGATGGGCGGGGTGAGAAAAAAATGAACCTCTTGCCATCTTAGCACTTGGCTCTGCAGGAGAATCTCTTGCCTTCCACTTCCTATTCCTGAGTCAAGTGAAGAGGCTCAAGACGACAGAGTGCTCCCAGTCAAGGCAGTAGCAACTTTTGTTCTCATTCCCATCTTTAATGCTGCTGACCACCAGCTTTCTGTCCAGGTCCTATGTCTTCAGTGACAGGAGAGTAAGAAAGGAAGAAGGGGTGGGGATAGATGGCCTAGAGAAGAGGCTACAGGTCTTTGTTTCTGTGGGTGTTGTGGAAGGTGGATAGACTGGAGATGTCTCACCTACACTATTATATCACCTGCTCCCTAGGGGTTGTACACCCAACCCTGAGAGCCTAGAACACGTAGAGAGTGTATATTCTAGAGAGACAAGAGCAGGAGCCTGTCTCACATCTAGGGATGTATGCAAGGAGGGGAATAGCCCTGTTCAGACGTTCCATGTTGGCAGCCGAGGTCAAGAGAAACGAATAGCAAAGCTTGCTCTCTGTCCTCATAGAGGAACATCCATATCTTGAAAGAGTAGGAGGACTGAGGGACCAGAGTCCCTGATCCGTTTGCTAGGATCCCCACTAGACTTGTTGGGAAGTAGCAGGGGAGAGAAGATAAAATTTAAATTACGTTTGAGGTTGAAATTTTGAGCTGTATGTATGACTTTTAATAACCACAAGTGATGAGAAAGTTATGAAATTTGATGAAGGTGCTGTTAAAGGAGGGGAATGGGAGAGGTGTGTAATTAAAAGGAGAGAATCAGTCGGGAAGGCGCCTGTTTGCATCCGGCGTGCTTAGAGGGGCATTTTATAATATTGCAATGTAACTAAGATAAAGTATCCATCGTTCCAGTCTACCCGGGACTGACCACAGTTGCCAGTGAATAGTCTGGGTTCTCTCATCTGCATCTGCCTACCTAAAACCCCTAAAGTGCATCCTGCCAAAATGTAGACTTCATCATCACATCATCCAGGACACAGAAACAGGCGGGTCAAGATCTGCACATGTGTTCAGTGAATGCTGATTGATTATTACATGAGTAAAATATGTCCCATAGGGAAGAACCCAAGCCAGGCTTGCAAAAGCAGCTTCAGGATGGGAAAACTCCAGAGGGGGTGCAAGCAGCTGCCACCTTACAAGAAGAGCCTTCTCCCCACAGAAAAGTTTCCTGGGAAAGCTGTTATGACTAAATTTTATAGACTGTGTAGATCAATGACAGCTAATCGGGGCTGTCTGAATTCTAAAGCACTGGTATCAGGGCATATATCTAAATGGCTGGGAGCTGTCTATGAAAGAGGTCTTACTATATGGCCCTTCCTAATGAAACAACAAAGGATTTTTACAGATGGAAAACATACTTTTAATCCCTCAACTCCCTCCCATTTTTGACAGAATAACTGGATTCTCAGCATGCGGTATGTTCTGGCTACAGTGTGCGTGTTTTCACATGGATAAAATCATAGCTCCAGAGTAATCTCAGTCCTTCTAGCCATGTGTGTAGACTTGCAATCATTCCTCTTTATACGTGCAGAATATACTGATGTACACTGCTAGTACTCTGAACAATTCTCATGTGACTAGGAGGATTTTGAAGATGATACATGCCACTGTACCACATGTCTTCCAACCCATGGAATCTCTTCCTTTGGAGCCACCTTATGGAGATCCTTTTTGGCTATGGGACTACAGAGCCAGACTGGGTCTCCATGGTTACCCATGGTGGCACTTCCCTGTAGTGGTCATGACCCTTACTAAGTAGCACGAGCAGAGACACTACTGAAGGTGTAGGTGGGATGTCCTGTGGTCACTTTTTATGGCAGAGGTGTAGCATACAGAAGTACTCATGTCTTTGTAGACAACTTGTTTACCAGGAACCATTTTGAAAGAACTATTTAGGTTCACATATCTGAGTAGGTTGGCTATATCCTCTCCAGGACACTTCATTATTCCTTCTGCCCATGTGTGATTACTTATAGTTAAACTCTGTAGAACTCACTTTCTCTTTGTTACTGTAGAAGCCAATGTCCTCTAGAAGAGAGGGCCCAAGTCTCTCATTTACTTTAAATCATATTCAAGAAGTAATTCTTAATGCCTAGGTTCGTGGTGGGGCCACATGGAGAAGGGATGTATTAGTTACTTTCTGTTGCCAAAATAAAATACTATGGGCAAGGCAACTTAGAGAAGGAAGGGTATATTTTGCCTTACAGTACCAAAGGGATAAGTGTCCATGACAGTGGGGAGGCATGGCAGCAGATGGACATGATGGCTAGAGTGTCCTCAAGGGCAAGCACGCAGCAGAGAGAACAAATTGGAAGTAGCGTGAGGCTTTTAACTCTCAAAGCGTGATCCCAACCACATACTTCCTTCAACAGGATGGTACCTCACATTGTACCTGTTATTGAGAAAAAAGTTGAACAAACAAGACCAAATCCCACCCCAAATTGTTTATTGTAGGAAAATGGGTAGAACTGGAGATCATGTTAAGATAAACAAGCCAAACTCAGAAAGAAAATATCTCCTATGTGGGTCTTATAGTTTATATATGTATAGTCATATATGTGCATATGTGTGTGTATATGTGTGTGTGTGAAAGCAAAACAGGTTTTTTTTTCTGATAAAAAGAAGAGGACAAGTAGGAAAAGGAGGGGAAAAGAGAGGAGAAGGTACATGAGAGGGGATAGAGTCAAAGTACATGATATACAGGAGTGAAGTTACCTTGTAAAATCCATCATTATGTGCAATGAATATAAGATAATAAGAAAACTAAATCACCAGCACACACCACCCACCAGAGGCCATGAAGGTAAAGGTCAGCATCCAGGAAAAGTCCAGAAAACTTAGAAAATATCATAAACAAGAGAGTGTAAGGCATATATATTATCAGTATCCAGATCAGACCATCAAATTACTTTATATCATTAATTATAAATAAGCATCAATTGTATATGAAATCTGTGTTTGTGATTTTCATCTACCCTAATAGAAATATTTCCTTGTATCCTGACCTTTTCCTGAACTCTATTTCAAAGAACACACACACACACACACACACACACACACACACACACACACACACACAGAGAGAGAGAGAGAGAGAGAGAGAGAGAGAGAGAGAGAGAGACTCATATGCTCTTAATTGACTTAATCTTTCTAGCATTATTGAATGTTGACTATATTCAGCTTACAAATTTTTCCTATAATTGATGCTACAATAAAAAACTTTGTAAGCATAATCATCACATTATGTATAAAGTTTCTAGGGCATAATTCACAAAATTGGAATTAGTGGAACAGAGGATGTAAACATTGCAGAGGAATATAGAAACAGTTTGTGTTTCTTTATGCATGCTGCCCAAAATCTTAGTGGATTCTTTTGGTACATTTTCTAGCTTGGAGACTCGACTTCAGGTAAGATGGTACCAGCAGATATAAAACTAAATTATAATTTCTTTTTCATAAATACAAATTAATGTGATACATAGACATCTTGTCTTTTGTGTTCCTTCGAAAGCTTTCAGGAGCAGAGTGATCTATACCACATGAGAGATGATTGCAGCGTTCTGGAGATTAAGAGAGCACCACTGTGGAATTGTGGGTATGGTATGATTTGGGTTATACCACCCACATCACTCCACAAAACCCCACAGTTAGTACCAACTCAGATATCTATGCCAAGAGACAGAGAGCATGCCACCTCTGACATCCTCATGACTGGACTGAGCCCCAAACAGTAGCAGCTTACAATTGAAACCCCAGACTGTTAGCTGAGCCTCCAGGCAGCACTCATCCCATTTTTCACACCTTTCCCAGCTCCTGGAAGTTTTACCAATAGGTGTCGGTCTCATGCAGGTAGCCCATTCTCTCTGTGCATTGGGGACCTTTGCTTCTCATCTTGAGGCTGTGCATCTGATGATTCTTCCTGCTTCTGTGGACCACACAGTATTTTGGAAAGAAAGAGTTACTATGTGTTTAATTTCTGGATTCCCGGATGTTTTAAGACAATGAGCCAAGAGGTAGAATTTGAAGTATCTCTGAATCAGGCTTTGCTTCCGGTTTGCTCTTTGCCTAGTCCCTTTAATATAGATCCATATGTCACATGTATGACGCTCACATTGTTTCCACAGAATTGTACTTGACACCTCATTTGACAGTGTCAACATTCACAGTGGTTCTTCAATACATTTGACAGTATCAGCCCTTAAAATGTTTTTTTACAATGCTTACCCGTAAGCACCTTTGACAAGATCAGCATCTGAAATGTTCCATGGAGCTGTGTATTCAGTTTGCCACACCAGCAACTCCTGCCTTCCCAGCATCCACATACAATGCCTCCTGTTTATTCAGTGAATCAGGCTTTGTGATATACTTTTTTTTTTTTTTTTTTTTGACAATAGGGGACAAAGATCATCAAGATTTAACCAATACTTTTATAAAGAACTTTAGCTCATCCCAAATCAAAAATAACCACTAACCAGCATTTATTGAACACTTGCTATGTGTCAGGCAAACAGCCCAGGCACTACCATATAGCAACTCATTTAAATTTTCCAACTAACACTAAACAAATCCTGTTATACAGCCAGTGAACTTGACCTTCTGATTGGCTTAGCAGTTTGAGCACACAGAATTAGAACTGCACTTGAGCACAGGCATTGTTCCCTAGGGCTTTGGGGCTTTCCCTTCCATTGTGAACTTTTAGTGCTACCATTCCTATAAGAGTACATGAGCAAAGAAATACTTTAAGAGCAAATGATAACGGCCACTGGTTTCTTAGGGTACTGAAGGAGGGAACCAGGGAAGGGATATATTTGATGGGACTTAAAGGGTTCAATACCAGTTGGGCCAAGTGGAAAAGCTGGGGAAATAGAGAATGTGTATAAAAGGTGATCCCACTAGAATGTGGAGGTGTGTGTGATGAGGGCAGAGGGTGCATGAGGTAGAGGCAAGATTGGGAAGGGCTTTGAACTTGCCAAGGCTTCGGCCCTGCATAATAAAAGGGAGACAGGTTTCCAGACAAACAACTTTTATTGATATTGGCATGAACAGGAATTCACAGAAAAGAAGCAAAACCCCAAGAAGCTGGAAGACTCTAAGGCTCAAATATTATTTTAACAAAGGAAATAGAATTTGGGTTTTCAAAGGAAGATAAATTGAAGGGAAAATATCCAGCAAATATGTGGGGGTAAATAGTGGCTTGACTAGTTCTGTTTATAAAAATTCATGTTCCTATTGAGTTTCTTTTCTGGGGATGAGTCTCTTGACCCTTCTGGAATGTGATGGAAAAATTGATGCCAGGTTTGGAAGCAGATACAGACAGGCAAAGAATGCCTTCTGACTCTCTGAACTCCCTTCTGCCTTCATCGAATATTCCTCCTGGGTGGCCTATTTTGGGGGTGATAGTCTCTGATACACTTCAAATACCATGCTAAGGGATTAGGATTTTATGATAGAACAGAAAGAGATTTTAAGCTTTAAGAGACATAGATTTGTATGTGTGAGAATGCATTCTGGTTCTGGCCAGAAAGGTAGAAGCCCCTGAGAATGTTGGAAGTTGGGAGACCACTCTCAATCTAGACTTCACCCTGAAGGGGAAGAGAAAGACGGCAAGAGCGGGAGATGAAGGGAGGGGACTAGCAATTTCAATTTCCTTGCATCTATGAAGCCTCTGTGACCACAGCATCAGACTCTGCCCTGGCCGTGCTCTTGGATTCCTCAAAGCCTGACTGCAGAAGACGGTGCACATTCATCTTTCCTAACCCCAGGAAGGATCTCAGCAGCTGCACAGTGCAAGCTGCCTGCTCAGGACACCCTTCCCGGCTCCTCAGCTAGCCTGTCTTGCTGAGTGCTGCCTCTGAAGTCCTTTGTTCGTGCTTTGCAAATGTCTAACACTAGAGAGCCACTGCTCTGGATGACATTCAATGACAACTTCGGCTTTGTTGTTTGATGCATATAGACAAGAAGAAGGTGGCCTCTCTTTATTTCTTTTTTGGCACAGATGGCCATGTATGACTCCCTATTCCTACCTTGCTTGGTCCTACCTACGACAGCTCCAGAACACACCTCTTGCATCTACCTCTTGCCTCGCCCCCACCTCCAGATCCTGAGAGACTGAAAGCCCAGTCTAGTGTGGTGCTCTGGGACCAACTGTTCTCCTACTGGAGAGAATTTCTCTCTAGAGCTTGTATTATAGCTTAATGATGTTCCACCAATAAGGAGAAGGTAATTGATTGTTAAGTGAAGATATAAATTGTAATTGAATCCATCACATTTCAGTTTTTCATTATCTCATGACAAATCTCTTAGTGCGTTGTCAAGGACTTCAGGGATAGGAGAGGAATGGAAAGAGACAGAGAGAGATGAGGAGATTTGACTTATCTTCCCATTCCCAGCACATGGCAGTGGTAGGGATGCCCTTTCTAACTGTCAGCTCCCCCAGTCTGACTTCTGCATACCTGAGTGTGCACAGCTGTGTATACAGTCACCCATGCCATGTGAAGCCATGTGGAGCCATATGAAAGAGCAGAGGGGCTCTTGCAAGCTGTGGTTGGCACATGTAGGCCCAGTCTGCACTTATGGTTGGTGTTTCTAGCTTCCTCTTGGCTGTTGAGCCTGTCATAACTGTATGTGGTCAGAGGCTCTGTGCTACTGTGCTTATTGATCTGATCCCATTTAATATCAAGGGGAAACTATAGCATAAGCATTAGGAAGCAGTCAAGAAGCAGGATGCTTAGAATCTTTTTTTTTTTTTTTTCGTCATTCTGCTCCGTAATAACTATTGCAGCGTTGAGCAAGATGATGACCTCTCTGGTCTCTGTTCTATCACCTGTAAGATGAGGATGATATCACATGTTTACTTCTAGAGCTTTGTGAGGATCGTGTATAGAGTTAACTTTGGTAAAGCAATTAGAAAAACACATATGGCAAAATTCAATAGTAATGAAAAATGACTCCCACCATTTTTTTCCAATACCAGTTCAGAGTTAGTATGAGCCTAGAAGACAGAGCCTGAGGCCAAATTTCTCATGAAGCAGAAGCTTGATTAGGGCAGACAGGGTTTATCCCTGGGTAGCAGAGTGAGATACAGCAGACATTCCTGCCACCAGGATATCTCTGGAGAGGCCCCATGGAATGAGGGCAGACCTCTGGGGGGGGGGGGCAGGAGGAAGGGATACAGCTGGATTCTTCAGCCCTTTTCTGTTTCCTGTCTTATGATAGTTGATGATTATTACATGGAGTTTTGGATGTCTTGGATTTCTGGAATGTAGTATCTATCTTCTGATAGCTGCTAGAAGACATGTTAACTAGATCCAACAGGAAGCCTCCCCATGCCTCTTAGAGTACATAACTCAGCCATTCCTGTAAATTTGTTCCCATTTTTTTCTTTTACCTCATTAAAAAAAAAATCACATATGATAAAAAAGTTTACTTTTAGTCCTCAGACGAAAGGGAAAGAGCTAACACATGGATGGCATCTCAGAAAGAAAATATCCCCTACATGTGTGCATTTCTACCATTCTTTTTTCCAACTCCTCTCCTCTCTTCTCATTGTCCTCTCTCTCTCCCTCTCTCTCTCTCTCTCTCTCTCTCTCTCTCTCTCTCTCTCTCTCTCTCTCTCACACACACATACACACACACACACACACACACATGCACACATACACAGGCACACAAACACACATGTAGAACCTGATTTTATTTTTTTATTAAGTATAATATCTGTCACTCCAAGATGTCCAATAAATGTGTTTGAATAATATTATTCCATATATCTATCCACTTATAATTTATCAATATTTGATCTATATAAAATAAAATGCTTACATCTCTAAGGTTTGAGTCAATGAATGTTGAAAATTGTATACTGTTGCATAACACCATTGAAAACGGTATGCAAAAGAGTTATATCATTTTGGAAGCCTCTATTCTATTCCCAGTCCAAGAATCTCTGACCAAAGCAATTTCCT
This sequence comes from Uromys caudimaculatus, assembly GCA_028551405.1. Classification (NCBI taxonomy): domain Eukaryota; kingdom Metazoa; phylum Chordata; class Mammalia; order Rodentia; family Muridae; genus Uromys; species Uromys caudimaculatus. The sequence goes on from CM052705.1 coordinate 24,474,058, forward strand.
CTTGATTTTATTATCTTTGATTAATTTTATCCATTCTTGTAGTTCATATGAGTAAAATGATACAGTGGCTGTTCCTTTGATTCTGGGCTATTTTACTTTGCATGATGCTTTCGAGATTCATCTGTGTCATTTTGAGTATTGGTAGCTCGCCCTTCTTCTCATGAATAATATTCCATTATATGAATATATCTGACTGTGTTCATCCATTCTTCTGTTGATGGACATTTGGCTAGTTTTCAGTTTTGAGCTATTATGAATACAGCTGCTATGAAATTCTTACATAAATCTTATTGTACGCATATGTCTTCATTTCTTTTGAGTGTATATTTAGGGATAGAATTGCTGTGTCTTAGGGAGAGATATGCTTGCTTTTTTATAAGAAATTGGCAAACATTTTTTCAAAATGGTAATGCCCTGCTACAACCCTACCACAGCATGGGTCCAGCTGTTCTGCATGCCCAAAAAGTTTGTCAGTTTTGCTTTTAGGCATCTTAGTAGATATAAAATAGCATCTTATTATAGACTCAAAGTGTAGTTTGGATGGCTAATGCTATGAAGGACAGTTTCATATGCTTAATGGACGTTCCTATATCTTTTAAAAATGTATCTCATTTTGCTTTTCTATATAACATATTGGTATAAGGGTAAGGAGAGAAGATAAACCCTCAGTGTGGAGAAATAGGATAATAGGCAAAAGGAGGGAAGGAAAAGTCTCTTCAGGGTTACGATAGTCTGTGCAAAAGTTGAAGGAGTCTCCACAGCTTTGAAGTCAGAGAGAGGTCACCTTTTCAGTAGGGTGCTCTCCAGTCAAGTGTGCAGAAGTCAGAGAGATAGGCTCTTTGCCACTCAGTCCATACAATCTTCCTCCATATACAGATAAAGAGTGCCAAAGGTCTCGGAAGTTAGAGATGCTCTTGTAAGAACTAAACATTAGCATCTGCTGCACAGCTGTGTGCCAGACACCTCCATGCCCACTATTACCCAGCAGTCCACATACCTACAAGTGTTACGGAAGTAGACTGCACTGTATGAGCTAGGTACCAGAATGTGGTAAACACTGGTATGAGAGCCAGCTTGACTATCCCATCGTTTGTCACTAGAATGTTCTTTGGCCTCAGGTCTTGGTGGACAATACAATTTTGCATGAAGGAAATCTAAGTATCTTAGAAGCTGGCATACCAGATCCTTGATGGGCTCAGCTGGTATACCTGACAGAGATGTCTTGTGTAGATATGTTCCTACGTCTTGGTCTATGAGCTTAAGCACTAGAACATCTTGGTCTACTATGTCTTATATTCATTTAGCCACACCTTTTTTTGTGCATACTGTTTCTATGCTGTATAGTTTTCCCTGAAACCTATGTATCTCTTTATATTTAAAATATGTTCATTGTAAGCAAAATACAGCTTGTTATGCTTTTTTATTCAGTGTTACACATTTGGGATTTTAGTATTAATATTTCATTTATATACACTCAGATATGGTGGCTTTTAAGTCTATCATTATGTCATTAAGTTGTACTTTTCCACTATCTTTTGTATCTTTGTCTTTTTAAAAATTATTTATTTATTTATTTAATGTATATTAGTATACTGTAGCTGTCTTCAGACACACCAGAAGAGGGCATCAGATCCCATTACAGATGGTTGTAAGCCACCATGTGGTTGCTGGGAATTGAACTCAGGACCTTTGGAAGACCAGTCAGTGCTCTTAACCGCTGAGCCGTCTCTCCAGTCCCAGTATCTTTATCTTTTTAACGCATTTGTTTTTGCTTTGTGTAACTGAAACAGTTTTAGTATACCATCCTAATTTTTCTGTTGTTTTTAAAATTATTTTTATTACTGTTACTTGAAGCATAGTTGTCCCAGATATGTCACTATTCATCTTTATTATCAGTTTACTGTCAACTAAATATTACTTCATGAATGATGCAAGGAACTTACAAGATTAAATTTCATTTTTTCTGTTATTTGTTCTTATATGTGTTTACATCTATATAGGTTATATGCCATATAATACCTTTGAAATAATCTGTGGATGTTAAAACTGTGTATACATACGTATGTATGAATGAATACAGGGAGGAAGTGAGAGAGAAGTTGATAAGGAAGAAGAGGAAAAAAGAAGGAAGATAGATGTATATGTAAGAGAGGGAATTTTGAAAAAGATCTTAAATAACTACATGGATGTTTAAGCTTTGATGGTCCTTCTTATGTCCCTGAGAAGAACAAGGCTTTTACCCCATTTCCTGCAGCCAGAAATATCCCAGTGTAAGGGAATGCCAAGGAGGGAAGATGGGAGTGGGCGGGTGGGTGGGAGAGCACCCTCACAGAGGTAGGGGAGGGGGATGGAATAGGGGGTTTCCAAAGGGGAGACCTGGAAAGGGGAAAACATTTGAAATGTAAATAAAGTATCAAAAAATATTTTCTTATAGTACAAATGTGTTGGCAAAATATTCTCTCAGATTTTTGTCTGTCTAGAAAAGTCTGTATTTTATTCTTACTATTACATGATTTTTTTTCTTGGATATAGAACCCTGGGTTAGCAGTATCCAGTTTTAACAACAATTTAAGATATGTCATTGCCTTGTTTTAGGGACTCCAGTGTTTCTTTTTTTTTTTTTTTTTTTTTTTTTCGGTTTTTTCGAGACAGGGTTTCTCTGTGTAGCCCAGGCTGTCCTAGCACTCACTCTGTAGACCAGGCTGGCCTCGAACTCAGAAATCCACCTGCCTCTGCCTCCCAAGCGCTGGGATTAAAGGCATGCGCCACCACTGCCCGGCCGACTCCAGTGTTTCTATGTAAACAGCTACTGTGAGTGTAGTGGTGCTGTAATGAGGGTCACCTTTGTTCATTTTAGATTATTCCTGATGACCTTGGCTTTTGGCAGTTTGTCCAGGTGTCAGGGTGATGATACTCTGGTTTTCACCTTATTGGCTTTTTGCAACTTCTAATCTCTATCTCTAATCAGTTTTATAAGATTCTTGACTGGTATCTTTCCAGATATTCTGTTTTGCTTTATCCTATTTCTTTTATTCTCTGGGACTCTAATTTTATATATGTTGTATCACTCAATATTATCTAGAGATCTCATAAACTCTGTTCCTCTCACCCTTAGGCTTCCTCTCTCTATATTTTAGATTGGATAATTTTTCTTGTCTTGTTTTCAAGTTCACACATCTCTTTCTGTAGTGAATCTAATTTTTAAGCCTATCTAATGAATCATTCATTTCTAATATTGTATTTCTTATATATAGCATTTCCACTTTGTTCTCACTTGTAGCTTCCATTCCCTCATGAAATTCTCCATCTTTTCATATATGGTTCATGATTTCCTATAGCATTTGAAAATATGTTTATCATAGTTTTAAATTTTCCCATAAAATAGATTCAAGTTCTGTATTTTCTCTAGATTTTATTCCATTGCTTTTTCTTTGACCAGAGTCATATCTTGCTTTTTAAATGTATTTCTTTGTGTGCAAGAACATACATGTAAAGAACAAAGGGTTATCGATAAATGAACTTTCACCCAGAACAGGGAAAGCTCCTTTATTCATCAAGTTAGTAGATAGAAAGATAAGTTGATTGAATACTCAGCTGAGCAGGGCCCAAGCTTTGCTCTAGTTTTGATATATTGAGCTCTTTTCTCTGCTAAATGTTTTGAGAGTATAACTGAAGCTTTCGCAGAAGCAGGGTTTAGATCTGTGAGATCTCTAAATTTCATGTCTTTCTTCAAGCCCACATACACACATTTGAGGTCACCATGAAGAATTCTATACATTTCCAGTACTCCTGGATCTCTCCTTTAAGAGGTCTCTTTCCATCATGCTAGCCCACTCCCAGATGTGGAGGGCTGTTTCACGTGCTGTGCCAAAACTCTCAGAAGATCTGGAGTAAGCCCCCTGATGTCCTGCCTGCCTTGTTCCATTGTTCAGCCAGCTGCTTTGGGTACTGGGTATAATCTGTGGTATCCCAGGGAGTTTCTGCAAGCTCTTTCTCCTTGCCCCTCAACACCTGCACCATGTCACATGGTCTTGCACTGAGGGAAACCCGCATATGCCTTGTGATGTGAACCGTCTTCTTTGTCCCCTCCCCGATACTTAGTTCACCTTTCTCATAAACATGGTACAGTTCAAGCAAGGAGACGTGAGTTGTTCACTGAAGTAGGCTCATGGACTTCTCACTTCCCACATGGCTGTGGAGATGAGATGATTTAGTGGCCCTTCCTTCCTTCCTTTTGTCCACGTTGGGTTCCTCCATCTACAGTTCCAGTAAGGGTGAAAGCAGCTCTGGATCTCTATCCGTAAGAATATGTTCTTTCTGAAATGTAATTCATTTTGGCATATTGATACTCTTAGCGCTCTAATGGGCTTAAAGCCATGCATTTACAGTTTATATTTCATCTAATATCAGGATGGAATAGCACCCCCTCACAACTCTAACTCTTGGACAATTTTATTGCTCTACTGAGTAGCAGCCTTCCTTGGTGACAGTAGGTAGTTTCCTATCTGAAGAAGAGATTATTTGATTCTAACCGATGGCCCCTTCACTCTTCTGACATCTAAAAGCCCATTCATACTGATGAAGACATCTGCTCTCTTAAATAAGTTTTTACTTTTCCAGGTCATTGCTTGTAACATTTGGAAAGCAGTATTGGGAAACATGTTCATTTCAACCAGCTGATGTTTGGCTGTATGACATTTAATACGGCATGTTTTTCTCTTTTGTTTTGAGTAGTGACTTGAACCAGTTCAGAAGCAACACAGTGGAGATCGGAGAATTCCCTGTTCCTTTCTGCTAGGGCTATATCCACTCTTTGGGGGAGAGAAGAACATTGACACAAATCAGACAAGTGCTATAGGTCGTCTTTTATTTTTATTATTCCTGTATGCAGTGAAAACTTGTTTGAAAGACACCCCTACTATTCAACAACCCTTTGCTATGACAACTCCCTTTGCACTCTCTGGGTTTTAACTTCTGGTAGCTTATTCTGCCTTTGTTTGGATGTGGAGCTCTACTCCTCCGTGTACTTTGACATCCGTGTTGCATTTTGCCAGGAATCCTACAGAACCATCACTCAGGGCAGCTTGAGAGACAACTGGGCTCAGTAAATTAGGAGGGAAAAGCGTGCACACATTTTCAAAAGTCACACTTATTGCAAAGAGTGTTGTAGAGCCTTGAGCTCCATTAGGAAGAAACACTGAAGGTAGGCATGGTTACAATAACAGAGAGAATGAGATACTTTTCATAATGTGAGAATAATAACTTTAACTTATTAAGATGACCGTGTAGCCCTTCACACCCTGAAATGTAACTGTGTACCTAAGATGGGCTCAGAAGGACTTGTGTCTGGGCACAAGCAGGCTGGCCCTTTGCACTTTAATTGGTGATGCATCAAAGCTTTTGATCTGTATTTGGTCTGTGATAAAGCAGGGAGAGCTAACTCCAGAGCTTCTTCCTAGTGAATGATAGCAACAGTTTCTCAGTAAGATGCACAAACAGATCTATAAAATCCCAAGCAGTCAGAGTCCCTACACTCCATCATAAAAGTATCATTGTTCCAGAATAATTAGCATAACATTATTTAGATATTGTTGATAATAGAGCATGAACTCTAACTTCTTCATCAATTTACCACTGGATTTAGTAATTGTTAAGATTGTTGCAAGTAATTAGAGATTATCCATTTTAAGTTTTATGATTTTTTATTTAAATTTTAATTTTTATGTATATGAATGTTTTAACTGCATGGATGTCTGTGCATCATGTGTGTCTGATGCCTTAAAAGGCCAGAAGTGGCCATTAGATATCCCGGAACTGGAGTTATAGATAGTTGTGAGCCATATAGATGCTGAGATTTGAACATTGGTCCTCTGGAAGATCAGCCAGTGCCCTTAGCCACTAGGCAATATCTCTAGCCCCTAATTTTCCTGAACTTTTAGGAGATGTTAAGGAAGCCATCACATTTGTTTTTAGGACCATAAGTATATCTTCAGAATTCTATCTGATATCTCTACCATACAACCAGCTTTATAGGCTCAATGTAGAACTCTCATTTCACTCAATTTTTCCTCATTCATTTATTTTCTAATTTTTGTGTTCTATAGCCACAGATTTAAGAAGTCTTTGGATTTTTTCTTTCTCATATTCTCCATATTTGATATGTAAATCCTTTTGGCTTTACATGTTTCTTTTGATGAGAAGAATATGTGTGTTTTATGAATATGTGCACGTGGGTATGTTAGTGTGTCCCAACCTGCTTTCTTTCTATCAGCGTAAGAAATATACAAGGCTGCCAGCTTGCAAACAGAGACTTATATCTTAACTGACAGTTTGGGAAGGCCTGGTCCAAGTTCAGTCAGTTCTAAGGCTACACATCATGATGAAAACACACGGTGGAGCAAAATGTTTTACTTCATGTTTGGATGTAAGATGGAGAAGAGGAAGGCTTGGAGTTTCAGTGGCCCCCTGTTGGTGCAGTGCATGTTCCCAGAGACCTCAGACCTCCCTCTTGGCCCTACCTTTTGAATGTTTGATAACCTTCCCAACAGCAGCAGTCAGGGGCTGGGAGAAGTATAAGATCCTTGTGACAAACATACCAGCTCCAAACTGTAGCAGTCGTGTATGTCCATGTGGATATATATTTTATGTTGGTCTTTCTCTAACAGCCTTAACTAGAGTGTACTGTGAGAACAAGAACTTTGAATGTGTGTGTGTGTGCACATACGTACGCATGTGCACGCATGCTCATGCGTGCATATGCACAAACAGGTGTACACACATTTATGTTTGAGTGTGGAGCTCAGAACTCAATATCAGGTGTCTTTCTTAATTGTTCTCTATCCCTTTTACATTTGCTGTTTTTTATTTGATGTATTTGTATGTATATGAGTGTTTAGCCTGCATGTATGTCTGTGCACCATGTGTGTACAGTGCCAGAGAGAGCATCAGGTCCCTTGGCACTAGAGTTACAAGTGGTTATAAGCAGTCATCCCAATCAAACCTGCATCCTCTGATAAGGAAGGCAATTCAGTTAACCACCGAGACATCTCTACAGGCCTCTACCGTATTTTTTTTTAAATGCTTATTTATTTATTTTTATGTGTAGGTGTGTGTTTGGGTATGCAAATGCCATCATATATGTGTAGAAGTCAACTTCCAGAAGTCAGTTCCCTCCTTCCACCATCTCTATCTCAGTTATCAAAGTCACATCATTGGGTCTGATGTCAAGTGCCGTTCCCTGTGGAGCCATCAGCAACCCTCTCCTTTTTTTTTCTTTCTTTTCTTTTTTTTGAGATAGAATTTCTTGCTGAAACTAGTACTCACTAAGCTATCCTAGCAGGTTAGCAAGTATCTGGAATCCTCTTCTTTCTGCTTTTGGGAGCTGAGACTCATGTAAGTAGTTCTACACTCTGCTTTCTCGTCATTCCAGGGATGTGAGCTTAGGTTCTCAAGCTTCTGTAACAAGCAGTCTACTCACTGAGCCATCTCCTCTGCTGGAGTCAGGGTCCTTAACAGTCAGTCTTGCATCTTTACATGCTTTGGACCAGGGATAGCTGAACAAACCTGGGAAGGCAACTTGTAAAGTTGTAGCTGGGAATGAAATATTTTCCAGACGGGAGTCACCATGCACGGAGGGACAGAAGTATTCATCTAATTTTACTAGGGACAAAAGTCCTTGGTTTAAATAGAATCTGCTTTGTAATGGTTAAGGTCATGAATTTAACATCGGTTGGATCAACTTGGCCTACTGAGGCCTTTATCTGCACAGTACTTAATTGTTTTAATTATTTGACAACATTAAACAGACAAGTTTTCTGGATCTCCTGAGCTCCTGGGCCATTGAGCAACATAGAAGTCACATTCCCAACTACCAGCACATCGATGTTGCTGCCCTAGGGCCAGGTGCCTGCTTTCCAGTTGGCTGAGGAAGGACCTTTTTCAGCCCATTTCACTTCTTTGCCAAGATAACTGCTTGGCTCTTGAGGGCCTCTGAGACCAAGGCTCTTGCTAATCTGCCTTTCTAGAGTTTCCCTTAGAGCAGGCACGTTTTGTAGTCCCTGCTGGCCTGAAGTCAGTCTCCAGTTCTACATGGCCCTGTGGAGATTTGAGGGTTAGCGCTTGGCAGCCATTTTGGCCTGGGTGTGTCAGGCACAGTGCAGTATCTTTTGCATTTTCTCTGTCCCAGACAGTTTCAAAGAATTGTGTTGGAGAGAAAACAAATGGCAGATGTTAACTAACCACAGCCTCTACTCTCAGTAAAAAGACTTAGAATTCAAGTTCTGCTTCATAGTTATAAATAGAACCCATGGACTAGAAGAACTCATGGTTCAAGTGTCACTTTTTTTTTTTTTTTTGATACTTTATTTACATTTCCAGTGTTTCCCCCTTTCTAGGTCTCCTGTTTGGAAACCCCCTCCTCCTCCCCCGCCTCCATGAGGGTATTCCACCTCCCACCCGCCCACCCACTCCCCTATTCCCACCTTGACATTCCCCTTTACTGGGGCCTCTAACACCCTCAGGCCCAAGGGCCTCTCTTCCCCCTGATGGCCAACAAGGCCCTCCTCTGCCACATATGTGGTCCGAACAAGTGTCACTTGTAACCAGACAATTTTCTCCTTCACATCTCTGAATCAAGACATCACTAGCATCAGGCGTGTGTCTTTCAAATCAATTCTCTCCCCCCCCCTCCCACTTTGCTATACTTTTGTGTTCTGAATGCTAGGACCTTTCCAGGAAAAGAAAAAGCCCATATGGATCTGAACTGGGTGTCACTCATTTTATGTTCTCGTTTTCTTCAATCTATATGTAGCTGCTTTCCTAGAGATTTTTATGTTTCTCAAGGGTGGCAGGAGGTGAGCCTTCTGTGAGACATGACTCTGTAAGATGAAGTTCCCAATCAGAATCTCTCTCCATGTTTATACAACCATAGTGCATAGCTGTGGGGTCCAGGAGATTTCCCTTGGGATAGAAATACCTATTCATTTTGTTATGTCGGGAGGTGATTTTTAAGGCACAGAAAGAATACAGATAGACAACACAAAGCCAGCACATGCACAGCATAAAACTGAGACTCTGACGTCACCCTCTACACTCTACGCCATGGTTACATCATGGCGGTCTTCTTATTTATTCAGCTGCTGTTTTAGAACATTCTAATGATCAATACATTTAGTGCCTGTCTGGGAGGCTCCAGTAATGGACACAAGGCACTGGCTGTGGAGTCACCACTTTCTATAGCAATGAGTAATTTGCTGGTTTTCTCAGAAGAAAACCGTTAAGAGTGCTCCATGAAATGTCTTTTTCTTCAGTATCATTAGCTATCAATTAAACTCCCCATTTTCCATCTGACAAATTTGTTAAAGACACAAATAACATGACAAATGGCAGTGCTGACCACAGGGTGATCAGAGGGTGCCATAGCCCAAGTCAGTCCGGGAGGGACTCAGTGTCCGGCTCTTTGGAAAGCAGCGCTGATTAGGAACCGTTTGCCCACTCAGGTACTGTGTTTCTCCAACAGCTGCGTGTGTCACCAGCGAGGCTCATCTTTTATGTTGATTTCTATTAGTGACTATACAAATACAGCCTGAGGAATGCTACCTGTCCCCCAGCTCTTGAACCATCAATACAATCCAGAACAGTGAATTCTTTGTAGAAGTCACCTTGGTTCAGTTGGGGAAAAAAAATTACTGATGTTCTTTGAAAAGGTAGAGTTTGAGGGCTTTTTTTTTTTTTTTAAATGTAGCTGAATAGGATTTTAAGAAAGCAGAATTATAATGTGGAGTGAAAAGAAAAAGCAAGAGGTTGGGTCAGAAACTGGGTTATCAGTACAATGCAGAAAGGCAAAATAAATGCTAATAGACTGCACACGTGCCCTTCCTGCTAGATTAGAGACCAGGAGGGCGCCTGCTGAATGCAGACCATTGTGTGGCCGCACAGAGCAGAGGGTCTGGGCTATTATCCCCTGCTCGGCCCCCTGTGCCACAGATGGTTCTTCTTGCTTCTCTTATCAGGGTTGTGCATTCAGTCTCTGCAGCTTGATCTCTTCCTCACTCCTCTGCTCATACAAAAAACTGGATTGATCTGCTGAAAGAGAGGGTCTAGGAGAGGGGCTGTCTCTGAGGGAAAGGGGAGGTTTGAGAAACAAAAGGAATGGGAGGCCCGGTGCAGGGATGGGATGGGGGCAGTGGATCCAGATGCTCTAAGAGGTGACGAGGACAGCCCAGGCAGCAACGTACTATTCCCTAGGCCTTAAAACTCAGCCACCTGGAAAATGGCCTTGGCTTTAGTGCTCCGCAAGACCTAAAGCTCTCAGGTGTTGAACAAGCGGTGCGGGCTCCCCCTACTTCCCTGGGGATATGGAGCTGCCGCTTCCGGCCCAGCCTTGCTGCTTGTCTTCTTTGCTCCTGTCCCAGGAGACTGCTTCTGAACGGGTTGATAGAAACTGCAAATTCAGCAAAGATAGGCCAAGGGCAGAGGCCTCTGAAAGACACTCCTCTTAAGTCAGTCCACCCGGAAGAATAGAAGGGACCATTCCTAGGGTTGAATCCTGAGTCCAGACTGAGCTGGATTTGGTGTCTTCCTGATTTGAATCCACATGGGATGGCAGGGCTTAGCCACACTCAGGCTATGGCGTCCACCAACAGTGGAGTCTCCAGAAATCTACCTTCATTTTCATGTGGCTTCTTTTTCAACTCTAAAATGCTATTAGTTCATAGTGTTACAGGGAAGGTGGGGTGAATAATAACACAACAAAAATCTTTAAAAAAAACCAAACGAATAACACAGAAACATCTAAAAACGAATATTAAATGAATACTGTTTAATAAAACAATAAACATCTTTTAAAAAATGAATGGCTTAGAAATGATCCCATAAGAAGTTAGCTATTGCCATCATTATTGTGATTATTTTAAATTTGTCTTATTATGATGATAGTCTATATGAACTACATAGTAACATCATGGTAACATAACCATAATATAAATGATGGAGCTTGGACTTGGGGGTCAAGGCCATCTGAGATTTCATTCTAACACACCTGTACTACAGACTTTGTTGATTTGGGTGCACTCCTTACCGTTCAAACTTCAGTCTCCCAACTGTGAAGTGGGGTTAACAAGAGTGATTGTTGTGTGTGGAGGGATGGATGGTAAATATGCTTTATCAGAAACAGAGTCTGATCACTGAAGAAGTTCAACAAAATGGGAACTGTTACTATTTCTACAAGCCTGTGCAGTCAAGTATTCTCTCTCTCTCTCTCTCTCTCTCTCTCTCTCTCTCTCTCTCTCTCTCTCTCTCTCTCTCTCGTGTGTTGGAAGGGCTCATGTTGGAACCATGAATCTTAATTATCCAAGTCCTTCCTGCTCGTGGCTCCCATGTGCCTTTGATCAAACTTACATCTTCATCTCTCTCAGAATGAGCTTCTTGGTATACATTGGAATCCCATTATCCATTTGTCAAGGATAAGCTTTGGTCAGCACTAAGAGACCTGAGTTAATTCTGGCTTCCTATCTGTGGAAAGTAAGGAATGGGATATGATAGTGTCTTTCTCTCCTTATGTCTTATTTTCACTATCTATAAACCAGAGGACAGAACAGATGGACCCCTGGAGAGATACTTTTGGAATTTTGGTTTATTTTAAAAACACAGAAGTATTATAACAATATGTTTTCATTTTAGTACCAGGTATGAGATATGAGGCTGCTTCAGATTGTCCACAGCAGCTGACTATGTTTTGCCTCAAGCTCTCGCAGAGGCATGATTTTGCCAGAGGCAGATAGTTTCTGTGATTGTGTGATGTTTGGAATTCTGGGTACTTTTCAGAGGTATATAAATGCTAGAGACCTGAGAGGTGGGTCACGGGTTGTTGGTTATGATTAGTTATGTAGTTGTGTGCAAATAATTAAAAGCAAGAAGAAATTAGACATCCTGATGGCAAAGATCAACTTGCCCTAAGGAATTCAATGCCCCCAATCAGCAGGAACTTTTCCGATTATAATACCACCCCCTTTCTAATCCCTGAATTTATTCGGGGATCTCTTTCTTTTCCTCTCTATCCTTTTTTCTCTCTTATTTAGTGATAGGGAGTTGAATAAAGGGAAGAAAAGTAGTGGAGAAGGGTGGAAGAAAGAAGAACCCACAAATAGCAAAAGACTGGCTATAGAACCCAGCCCTTCCTCCCTGTTTTCTATCAAGATCTAGGATGCTATGCTGCTGTTGTTGTCTCCCTCAGCATCTTTGTGGCTTTGTTGTATCATACACTGTTTCATTGTGACTTCCCCCACCCCCACTCTCTGTCTTCCTTTCCCTCTTTCTTTCCTGTCTTCTTCAGTTTTCTGAGACAGACTTACTCTATAACCCAGGCTGGTCTCAAACTTCATGTGAGTCCTCCTGCCTCCATCTCTTGAGCATAGGCAATTATAGCAACAAGCCACCATGTTCCTTAATCTGGTTTTCTAAACACTTCTTTTGCTATGTTTTATCAAGGGAAATTGTGAATGTCAGGTGGGTATAAGGGCCAATCGTCTGCATTAGCAGATCAGGCTAGGAGAAGGGAAAGGCTGGTGAGACAAAGATTTCAGAGACCCATTGCACAGGTGCTTCTTCCCATGGGTTAAAGGCTCCTGTACTCAGAGCTTCCTCTCCTAGTGAGAAAGCCCGAACTTCTCCAGGTCCCAGATACTGTCTTATTAATCCATTATGGAGCTGTGCCTTGGCCTGCTGGGCTGGTCCTGAGCTCGTAGAAGACAGGCTCCATTCCTAATCATGCACTGTGTCTGTGCAACTCCAGAAAGCAATATTCATATGCACACCCATTCTAAATTTATCATCATTATAAGAATTTCCAGCAGATGGCCATAAAGGGTCTCGAGAAAGCAAGTCCTGTTTTTTCTTCTTCTCTCATTTACAGGAGGTCATCTTGTTGGCTAGCAAGTACCACGTGAGACTGTACTGCCTTCTGTGGTACCCTCTGGCTGGGCCTGCTTCCAGGCTCTCCATCACTTCCTCTCTGCCCTCCTCTTACACTGTCACAACACTGTATTTTCCGTCTTATTCTTTCTTAGTTTATCTTTATGATTTCCATTTAGAAACCGTGAGGCTCTTTTAGGGAAATTTAACCATTACTGGGGAAAGAGGTACACAACTAAGCGAAGCTTCAGGTACCTACTGCCCCAGTTTCCCCTGGTTGGCAGGACCTAATTGGACTGGATCACTTTCTTGAGGGTCTCAAGCCCTGGTATCCCCCTCTATAGTTCTAAAATTGACATCCATTCTTGCTCTCAACCTCTCTTAGCAAGATTTCAGGATGGAGGGAATTTGGTCCCATGCCCCCTCCAGGGTGTATTGCCGCATTACTTCCTTTGATGAGGGTGGGGTGGGGTAAGAGCATATGTAAATCTTAATGCAAGGCCTATAGATCTAGGAGTCTTAGGTGAGCGTTGCTGATAGCAAGATGAGGGCCTAGGCTGTCTCCTTAGGACTTAGCTTATTCACCTAGGCTCTGCCCAGAAGGCCCTCAGAAGTGACGTCATGCCACTCATAGCTAAGACACTGCTGTTGAAATCACTACCTGAGTGAGTATAAGCGCAGCTCTTGGTCCTGCTGTGTGCTGTGTCACAGGGCCTTTATTATTTCCTTTTGGAAAAACTCTTCAACTAGGAGCTGTTGAGTTGACATCTGAGTTTGACATAGCTGTCTCCTCTTTGTACTACACTTGACGTCATAGCTTTACATCTTAAATCTTATAGCTTTTATTTTGTGCAAACTGGGGATATAGTATTTACCTTGCTGAAAGAACTGAGGCAGAAAGCACAAAAGAGCCTTGGGGATTGTATTAGATGAAAAATATCACATTTCTGTTGGGAATTCCTAACCTGCTCTCTTCTTTACTGCACTTGGGTAGCGATATAATTTGAGGCCCAACAGTCTTAGACTGGCTGTCTTTACCAATAATAAGCAATCATATTTGTATTTGATCATTTATACCTTTATTTTTTCAACATTTGGTAGTATTCCTCCATGAAACACAGAAGTCGTCAAAAACAAATGTGGCACACGTGCATACACACACACACACACACACACACACACACACACACACACACACACACACATATACACATACACACACACCCCACAGGATGCTTATTGTAGACATTGACCCCTCTACTTGTCTTTGACCAATGTAAAGATAAACCCAACAGAATGTGTGAGTCTATTTTTTTATGGTCCCACGGATCTCAGCTTCTGCCTCAGGTATTGAAGTTCCCACCTCTGTCCTGGGTGTTCCATGTACTTCCCAGTTCATTTTCTCAGGTCAGGCCTCTTGACTGAGAGGTAAAACTCATGCACTGCAGCCTGTGGCTTTTCTTTCCAGCTTTCCTGTTCAACTAGTTTACCAAGCCACGAATCTGGAGATGATCACTTTCCATATCCAGAGCTCAACCCTAATGAAGCTGGACATCTCATTCATGGCACATGGCTCTATGGGGGGGGGGGGGTTGCTATGAAGGAAAGAGACCTCTGCCTACCTAGAAGAACCAGGAACCTGTACCCAACAAATGATGGCCTCACTGCGGGGCAAGCCATAAATCAGCCTGAATTGCATTTATCTTTGATTTTTTTACAGGCTCACTTGCCAAAGCAAAAGTTACTCAGAGAGAAAACATTCTCCAGCATTTTGATCACACTGATATGCAGGTAAGACAAATCAGTCTGAATATTCTCCTCCTCCTCCTCCTCCTCCTCCTCCTCCTCCTCCTCCTCCTCCTCCTCCTCCTCCTCTTCTATTTCTTCTTCTTCTTCTTCTTTTTTTGGTTTTCTTTAAAGTTTATTCAATACAACATAATCTCCAACTTCACTGAGGTGGCTGACCATGCCCACGCCCGAAGCTGCCTCTAAACTGGAATTCAGTTGAGAGCCAGCCCCAGTCTCAGCTTTCTGGTCAGCTCCAGGGAGCACAACACTCCTTCTGGTGTCTCTGTCTGCCTCCCCTCTTGTGAATCTTGCAGGCCGCTCACCCTCTGGACCTTTGGGCTGAGGCCTGCCAGTCTCCGGATGGCTGTGGCGCAGGGTGGTGGGCACAATCTCCAGAGGTAGGTGCAGGTAATCTTGGAGATACTGGATGCCCTCGTTCATCAGGTACCAGTAGAAATTTCTCCAAGCAAACTGCTCCTTCACATAGCCTCGAGACTTGAGAGACTGCATGGCCTTCATTACATGAAGGTTGGGCACATTCTTGTCTGCCAACTCGGGGTGTTTGGGCATGTGGACATCTTTTTTTGGCCACCATCACGTCTTCCTTAAAAAGGAGCTCGTAGATGGCAATCCGCTTCTTCTTAGGCATCAACATCGCAGCGGCTGCAGGGTCCGAGGCAAAGGCTGGAAAACTTCTCTACACTTTCAATGCTTTACTTCTGAATAATAATTCAAAAAAAGTCCCCGAAGCAATACTATTTTGAGACTAATTTCCAGTGGTTCCTAGCAGGGAAATCACACCCTTTTTTCCTGCAGCAATGCTCTTTTTAGTCTGAAAAAGAAACGACTTGGGAGAAGAAGATGCCAATTGTTCTTCAAACACTGAGAAGACCCTTCAGGAGGAATTCCTAGGTCCTTTAACCATAGAGGGTGGAGCAGGGAGCAACAGGTAGTGGAGGCTGAAGGAGTCTTGGGTTGGAAAACAGACTACTCTAATTCAGCAGTTTCCAGTCATGCTGTGCAGTGGAAAAGGCCCCTGAGAATGCCTTACACATTTCAATTCCAACACCTCTCTGACTTAGCTTGTTTAGTATAGGGCCTGGGAAGCTGTAGTTATGTAGAACCCACTCCTATACCTTGGGATTCTGAATAGCCATGGTAGAAATGTGAGAAGTTTTTAAAAAACTGGCCCCTGTGATTCTGGGACAGCCTGATACCAGCATACAGGGGCATGTTTCAAGGATATACCTTTATTTCCAGATAGTCTGTAAAGGTTTTTTCTGTTTGTTTTTGGAATGCAGCATTCTGTCACATTCTAGAGGACACGGTTCTAGTATCCTTTATGTAAACCTTGAGGATGGAGCTGCACGTTACTCAAGGGTGAAGCTGAATGTGAGATCTAGAGACCTTACCTGACTTTTCATTGACATGTGCAGGCTTCCTTCATGTTCCCAGAACTCTGTTTCCCATCATGCTCAAGTTGATGGGGAAGGGAAGGGAAGACCTACCCACTGTTAGGAAGGAAGAAGCAGGTACGGGTAGCTGTGAGTTCCCCTCACTTGTTCTGGCTGACAATCCTGGAGGTTAACTCTGGCTTTATTACACTAGAAGTTTTGTTTTACAAAGTCTTCCATCATGATTTGAGCACAGCGTCCTTCATCTCTATGTTCATATTTAACCACCCTTGAATATTCATCTGACATTTCATCTTTCCTGAAGTTGCTTTCATTGTCCATGTCAAATGTGGATTCTGGTGGAAGAATGGACCAAAGGACAATCAAGAAATTACCTCTGTCTACTCAAAGCCTAGGAACAGTATGAGATGGGACCAGGTTCTAGTTGGGGACATTGGATTTAGGTTGGGGTTGGAAATCCCTGGGTATCTGGGGTTGCCACACCTAGCATACCTAGGAGCTTTGACTGTTCATGGCTGATTATGAAATACATCTTTATCCATCACAGAGAAGCAATGAAATCTCACCAATGCCAGGTGGCAGGCAGCTTAATTCATTTAACTTCAGGGGTGTGCATTATTTTACAAGAAAAGAGCAAGGCTAAGGCAAGATCACAAATTCAAGTTCATCCTGGGCTGAGGGAGTTTAGTCTGAGGCTGAGCTTGGGAACTTATTAAGACCTTGTTTCATAATTTTATATTTAAACATGTACATGTATATGTATGTATAAAGGGAAATGAGAAAAAATAATCTTTAAATCCTAAGATCTGTATTTGGGCCAAAGTTATATTTCTTTTTCTCCATGGGTCCACAATAATTTCAATTGTCAATTTTTCATCTTTAATATTGAGATAGTGGTATATAATAAGGAAGGATGCTGAAAGAGGTGATGTCATTCATTGCTCTGTAAATGATAAAAGTTACAGAGATGTGAGAAGATACTGTTACCTACATGTCTGGTGTGGCATCTGAATCAAAGGAATTCATAAAATGTTTTGGATTCTTAATTTCAGATACAAATTAGTCTAAATTGTTTTTTGTACCATTGCAAAGGGATGCCTTACATTCAAGGAGTGGAAAAAGGATGGAGTAGCTGAGGCTGGGAATAGAAAATCACTTGAAGAAATTCTCTGTGAAGATATGGAGGAATGGAGAGCATCTCTTGCAATAGAGACAGCAGATAGTTGGCTCAGATTGAGGGACCAATCTATGCATGTGTAAGGCTTGTATAGTGAGAAGATGGACCAAGTTCAACAGTGTGTGGGACTCTGAGCTGGGAAAGGTCATTGGGTATTTGGGTTCTTCACATCAAGCAAGAAGAAAGCACTAGAGTGAGGGGGGTTCTTAGAGGATTTTGACAATGAGAGTTGTTGACTGTAACAAAATGGAATTTGACCTAGACACACATAAAACTGCTTTTGTTAAAACCTCAGCTGCCTATGAATAGAGTAGAGGAGACAGTGCTGAGCTGAGGTGTGTACCGAAAAATCTAGTACTATACCCCACATAATGACGTCACCTAAAAGTATGATTACCCTTAGAAGTCATCATCTCTATGGTTCTTGTTAAATATCTTGCTATAGGATTTTAAGACGCAGCCATGGTAGAAAAACCATTGTTATATTCTTCACGTGACTAACTCAATGGTGCTCAGTACAAACGATTAAAACTGCTAATTCTCTAGTCAGTAATGTATCGCTGTACAGATGAAAGGATGACTGCCCATCTGAGTCCCCACCAGATAGTTGTGTAGGCTGTTTTCTGATGGGAACTACTTCTCAGAGAGAGCAATGGACCTTCCTATCATCTGCTGAGATTGTGTGCAGAAAGCCCCACATGTAATTGCAGATTTGCCCATTTCCCCCTTTAATTATGACAAGTTTTTGTCTGTGTTTGAGACCATTATCAGACCGAGAGGCATGCATGACTGTTATATTCTTCTGAAAAATAGACTTTCACAAAACCAATTCTCTTTGTGAATTTAAAATCTGTGTTTTAAAATCAGCACCTGTTATTAACATATACACTTCAGTCTTTGTATGCTTAGTGAGAAACACTTCGTCAGCCATTTAGTTTCAGTCCTTCTGTGCCTTTACCTTTAAAGCCTATTTTCTACTGCCTAGTAGATGGTTGAATTTTGCTTCTTTATCCATTCTAATCATTTTGCTGTTTAGTTGAATGTGATATAATTATCAACCTGACTGTATCCACCTGTAACATTTTACTATTTTCTGATTTGTTCTTGGTTCTTCTGTTTTTTTTTTTTTTTTCCTGAATTATTTTGAGTTAACAGTATCTTACAGAAGTTATTTGGAATTCATTCCATTGGCTCTTTAGCTACCCCTCTTTATATGATTAGGGTTTTTTTGTTGTTGTTTTGTTTTTGTTTTTGCTTCTTTGTTTTCCTGGTGGTGGTTTTCAACATAGATAATTTTGTCTTTTAGGGGAATTTGGAAATGTCTGGACACCTTTTTGGATGTCACATTGGACAGTGCTACTGATGTCTAGTGGGAAGAGGCCAGAGACACTGCACTACTTCCTCCTCTATCTAAAGATCAATAGTGGTAATGTTGAGAAATATTGTTCCATGAATTGCAATACATCTTTTAAAATTTCATAAATTGCCTAAAATTACTATTTATTTTATGAAAATAAGTTTGAAATTGTACAGGTAAATGTACTCTTGCAATTCTTTATACTATGTATACTTAATAATTTTTTGCTTTATATAATTATGTATATTTTGAAGAAATAAAAAAGAAGTGCCATGTCTATCACCATATTGGATGGTGTTCTTAATTAACTAAAGATCCAAGTTTTCACCTGGTGTCTCTTTTTCTGGACTTGAAGGACACTGTAACAATTTCTTTGGTGAATTTTTTTTCTGGGTATACATTGTCTTAGTTTTTGTTTATCTAAAAATGTTTATTTTGATCAAAATATGCTATGTGAAATTCTCAAAGAATCAACACAAATATATTTTCAAATATTTATGTAGTTTCTACTCTTAAAGGATAGTTTTTTCTTGCTATAGAATTCTGTATTGGCAGATTTTTTCTTTCAGCAGTTTGAGGGTGTCACCATGGCCTGCATGAAATGCTGGATGCCATCAATAATTCTCCAGTGTCTGATGCATCTTGGTTTTGGGTGACTTTGAATCTTTTCTCCCTTTCTTTGGTTCTCACAAATATAACTATGATGTACTTTACATGATTTTCATGATATTTATTCTGTTTGTGGTTTGCCGAACTTTATCCTTTGATCCCAGCTTCACTGATATTTAAAAACTTCACATATTTAATGATTATAATTTGCTAAGTTTGAACGTGTGCATCCATCCACAAGCCTACACTATAACCATATATCAACATGTCCACCTCCTTCACAGGCTTTCTGGGTCCTTCCCTTCCTTGTTTATGGTAGGATGTCGCTTGTAGTTATCCCACACTTGTGTAACAGACCTCTGGAACACATTTGTCCTGTGTGGGTGGAGCCTGATAGCTACTGGACATCCCATTTTCTTCTTTCCCTAGCAGCACCTGATCATCATTATCCTATTTCCCATAATTCATATGAGTGGGATTATGCAATATTCTTCCTTCTGTAACCAACTTATAATGTCTTTTTGGTCTATCCATGGTATTGGAAATAGAATGACTTTTATTCCTTGTAAAAGGTCAGCTAATACTACATTGTATATATGCCACATTTCATGTGCTTTTTTCATACTCATTTGGGCTATTTCTGTATCGTGATTTTGACTACTACAACCAATATAAAAGTGAGCAGTTCCCGTCATTCCCAACAGCAGACCAAAGTTCTAATTTCTACACAAATGTAGAGGTACTTGTCTTTTTAATTAAGTAGCTACTCTAAGAAGCATTCAGTGACATCATACTATAGTCTGAGTTTGTGTTCCCTTCTTGGTTGGCCATGCTGAATGCCTTTTCCTGTATCTGTTAATCAAACTCAGTGGTTTTCTTTAGACACATTCCATTCACACCCTTTACCCTTCTAAGCTGTTTTCAGAAACATTTGTAACTATTTGGTAGTAGGTCCATTATGTATTTTAGACATTAATCTCTCACCTGATGAATGGTTTGCAAATACCTTCTAAAACTGGGTTTTCTCTGCATTGTTTTCCCCCTCTAAGAATGTTTTTCTTGTTTGGTATAGCCTCATGAGCAGAGGATGCATATTTGACAAAATGTAGATTTTTTTTTAAAGTTACTTTGTCTCTTCAGGTTCCATCTCCCCACTGTTGGGTATATCGGCTAAGGTCATCTCCACTGAGTTCTGGGGGCCTCTCACATTCCAGGTCTCTGGGACTTTCTGGAGGTCTCACTCTCCCCTCCCACACCCCCAACTACCCTACAGTTACATCTTTTCATTCATCTTCCTCTCTCCTGTCTCCCACATACCTGACCCTGCCCCCTTTCCTCCTCCAGTAGATAGACAGTGGAGGAATTTTTGACCCAGAATTGTTCTTTTCTAAAGGAAATGCAGGGACAAAAATGGAGCAGAGACTGAAGGAAAGGCCATCTAGTGACCAGCCCAACTTGGGATCCATCCCATGGGTGGGCAGCAAACCCTGTCACTATTATTGATGCCATGTTATGCTTGCAGACAGGGACCTAGCATAGCTGTCCTCTGAGAGGCTCTACCAGCAGCTGACTGAGACAGATGCAGATACTTACAGCCAACCATTGGACTGAGGTCAGGAATAGAAGAGTTAGGAGAATGATTAAAGGAGCTGAAGGGGATGGCAACCCCATAGGAAGACCAACAGTGTCAACTAACCTCTGGGAGCTCCCAGAGACTAAGCCACCAGCCAAAGAGCATCCATGGGCTGGTCTATGGCTCCTGGCACATATGTAGCTGAGGACTGCCTTGTCTGGCCTCAGTTGGGGGAGGATGTGGTTAATTCTTTAGAGATTTGATGCCCCAGGAAAGGGGAATGCTTGTGGGGGATGAAGGGAGGGTGGGTGGGTGTGTAAGGGGAGTGTGTGGGTGTGGCAGCACCCTCTCAGAGGCAAAGGGGAGGTGAGATGGGGTGAAGAACTCTGGGAGGGGGAACCGGGAAGGGAGACAACATTTGTAAATAAATAAAATAATTTGATTAAAAAAATTGTTTAGTTGCTCCTTTCATTCTCTCCTGATTTTGTTATTGTGTTTGTGAGGATGACATTGGCAGTAGATGACATTGGCAGTGCCACATCGGTCAGAGAGGTGGTCTTTGATCATTTTCATAACATTCCAGCTGTTCTTTAGTTTGGAGAATTTCTATTCACTTATCTGTGGACTCTTCTTTTCCCTTCAGTATATGGCTCAGTGCTTTTGGTGGCTGTTCTGTTGGTCAACAGCTTTATTGAGGGAGAGATGAAACACAACAAACTGTACTCACACAACGTGTATATATTGCTAGGTTCTGCCATCCAAACACACCCACCCACGAAACTACCATCATGGGCGAAATAACACACAGAATGGTCAATCCCTAAGACTTTCTTAGATCCATCACCATGCCTCTAATCTCCTATCAGGGGGAACACTGATTTGTTTTCAGTCACTAGTGATGAGTCTCCAATTTTAAAATTTTATAAAAATGGTGTGAGATGGTTTTCTCTTCTTATCTATGCCTTTCTCTTACATAGTTTTAATATGATCCTCCCATATAGTTGTGTTTGGCTGTTTCAGTCACTTGGCATGCACAATGACACTGCTTTTTGAGAATATATCACAACCTGTTCATGTGTTCATTCCTTAAACACTCAGTTACCTGTAGTTTTTGGCTATTCTACATGAAACTGCTAGGAACATGCTCAAGTCCTTGAGTGAAAACATGCTTTCATGTTTCATCATCAGTCTCTAGAACTGAGTAAGTGAGATATATATCTATATCGATATCGATATAGATATATAGATATAGTGTGTTTTTCAGAAATAGCAAAAATGTTGGCCAAAGTGATTGCAGAGTTTTCCACCAGTCAGCAGTATATGAGAGCTTCAGTTGTTCTATAACCCCACTGTCGTTTTATTATTGGAATGGTCATTATTTTTAATTTTAGCCATTCTAGTTGACATGTAACAGTATCTCATTGTGGCTTAAATTTGCCTTTCTTTAACAGCTAATGAGGCTAGGCTTCCAGAATGTGCTCTGTGCATTTCATAAATCATTTTGCTGAATTGTTGGTTTCCATATTTCCTATTTTTCATTATTTTGTTTCTTATTATTGAGTTTTGAGAGTTCATTGTGCATTCTGATACAAGTCTTTTATCAAAATCTGTGTTGAAAGTGTTCTCTTGTAGTTGGTACTTTGTCTTTATATTCTTGTAACAGGAGTGTCATTGAAAGGTAGTTGTTTTAAAATTTTGATAAACATCCATTTATCTATTTTTTCTTTTATGGATTTTTATTTTTATGTCATTGCTAAGGTAAATACAAACTTTTGATACTTTCTTTTCTAAGAGAATTAATAATTTTACATTTTATTCTTATGCCCCATTTTTATATGATTCAGTCCTTATGCTGATGGACTGAAATTCATTACCTATTTAATTGGAGCATGTTGAGGTCTAATGATGTAAGCACCTTTGTAGGGAAGACTATCTCTCTGGGATCCCTTTACAGTTTGTCTACAATACAGTGATAATCTATGTGCAGATTTCTCCCTGGATAATCTAGGGCAGTGTGTGAGTGCGTCTGCCATGTTGTACGTGCTGTACTGCCTCTTTTATTATTATAGCTTTATGCTATAGTTTGGGCTGGAATGTCCCTCAAACATTCACGTGTCAAAAAAAATCTTTGCTCACAGCTTGGAAATAGGAGGGGGGTAGAAACCTTTAAGGGATGAAACGCTTTGAGAGTTTTAAAGTCATCGTACAGGGTGCCACCCTGAAAAGAGATGTGGAATGCCTGTCTCTTCCCCTGCGGCTTTGCTTTACCACGAATCTCATACCATAGTGGGTTACCTTACTAAAGACCCCGAAATAATGGGAAACATTGGTCATGGACTCTAGCCTTCTGAATTGTGAGCTACAATAAACCTTTCATTCTTTTAACTTGATTATGTTGGTTATTTTCTTATAGCAACAGAAATCTGAATTCTATACCTTATAATACATTTTGGGACCTGGAAGCATGAGCCATTCAATCTTGTTCTTTTCAAAAAATATTTTGGCATTTTATAATCTTTAAGTTCTTATACAAATTTTAGATCTTCTCTCAACTGAGCTATTTTTGTGAAATTCCACAATTAAATTTTTTACTTCAAACCTTCTACAATGCTTTGGGTGGGCTCATGTTGAATCAATAGATTGTTTTTAAGAGAATTAACATCTTAACAACATGTGTCTTCCAAACCATGAAATGGCTTCTTCATTTGTTTAGGTCTTCAGTTTCTCTCAGCCAAATTTTGTATTTTTTGGTGTACAGACATTGGAAAAAATTGATTCAGATTTTATCTATAAGAATTTCATAGTTTTAATTGCTACTGTAAATTATATTGTTTTAGAATTTTTTTTAAAAAAGGTTACTTATTGCTAGAAAATGCAATACAATTGATTTTTTATACTGACCATATAACTCCTAATTGTAATTGTTTTAGTAACTTTTCCCATTGTCTCTGTAGGATTTTCTATTTTTTTTTTTTTTTTTTTAAGACAGAGTTTCTCTGTAACTCTGTTCTGGCTGTCTTGGAACTAGCTCTGTAAACCAGGCTGGCCTCAAACTCATAGATACCCTCCTGCCTCTGCCTCCTGAGTGCTGGGATTAAATGCATATGTCATCATCCCCAGACATTATCAGGTTCTTATATTGTCAGTTTACAACCATGGTATTTAACACATACAGCTTGTCCTAAGTTAAGGAGCATCTGCACTTTGTTTAAGATAGCTTAAAATTTCAATTTTGTAATTTCATGTGCTTTTTTATAGTCCTTTTTTTTTTCTTTTCTTTTTTTTTTTTTTTTTTTTTTTGATGGGAGTCCTTCTGTTTTTAATTACTTGGTGAATGCAGTTCTTTATTTCTTTGAGCACAGTTATAATAGATGATTTAAGGTAATTTTTCCTTAAATGTCAGTATCCACTCTGTAATCCCAGGGTATGCCTTCATTTTGTTGTATTTAAATGTGTCTAGTGATTTCAGATTTTACCTAGGATATTCTCTAATATACTCTGTAGGCACTCTAGATTATTCTTTTTAGCAAATTTTCATATATATATATATATGTGTGTGTGTGTGTGTGTGTGTGTGTGTGTGTGTTTGTGTGTGTGTGTATTGTATGCATGTGCTTTTTTAAAGGAGGCGTTTTAATATTTTTAATATTTTAACATTAAAATGTGTGTCTGAGTCTGTGTCTGTGTCTGTGCCTGCGTCTGTGCTTGTGTCCTGTGTGAATATGGGCATGTAAATGCAGTGCCCATGGATGCTGGAGGCATGGAATCCAGGGGGCTGGGCTTGTAGCTGATTGTGAGCTGCTTGGTGTGAGTGCAGACAGTCAAACCCAGGTCTTCTGCAAGAACAGCATATGCTTTTAACTGACAAGTCATCTCTCCAGCCCCAGATTTGTTGGTTTTTAGAACAGAAAATTGAACTTGCTAGACTGAGCAAAAACCCATCTCACCTCAGCTGGGTTTCTACCTCATATTTGTATAGCATAAGAGACAGACAGTTTTACAAATACAGATATAGATATCCCCAAATTTCCTCTTTTTTTTAGAGTTAATTTTTTGAGAATTTAATCCATGAATGCTGTATTTACTTAATTTCCATCTCTCTCTTGCTCCTCCTATTTGTCCTGTGCTCCCTCCCCTCAGATTCATGACCTTTTCTTTTTCTTTAATTATTACACACACACACACACACACACACACACACACACACAAGGGGGGGCAGAGAAAGAGAAATATAATCTGCTGAGTTTCTTGCATGTATATGTATTTAGGGCTGACCACTTGGGATTGGATAACCTTTTAGGACCTTGTTCCTGAAGGAGGCCTTATCTCTTAGCATCCATTAATTGCCTATAACTCTTCTTCTAGGGATGGATACCTTCAAATTTTCCCTTATCCATGACAGCAAGTCAGTTGGTGTGATTGTGTAGGTCTTGTTGTTTAGACTAAACACTGTGGTTATATTGTTGAGATTTCATGGGGGCAGCCTTCCTGTCATATACAGAAAGAAGGCTATCTCACAGGAGACATTATGGTCCTATGGCTTTTACCCTGTGTCCTGTGTGTCTCCTGTGACGGTCCTGAACATTACATGTAGTGTTTGTATTGTAGATGTATTCTTTGGGGCTGGGCACCCCATGGTCAGTTGTTCTTTGCATGTTGAGTAATTGTGGATTTCTCTAATGGTTGCCATCTGCTGTAAAAATGGAGCTTTATTGATGAGAAATAAGATTTACACTTGCCTGTGGATATAAAGATAACTATTCAGAATGAAGTTGGGAATTATTCTGGTTTAGGAAAATTGAAGTAGTGTATTATCCTGTAGGGCCCAGCCATGATATTGGCTGAGTTTATAGTAATAGGCATGAATTATTTCCTTTTAAGTGAGCTTTAAGTCCAAATAGATGGCTGTTGGTATCACAAAGTAAGAAATGCCACCATTTTGGTTAGGTTGACTGACCAGTGAGCTCTTAGGATCTGTTTATCTCTGCCCCGCATTGCTACCTCTGTTGGGTTAGAGGCGCACATGGCTTTGTTTGGATTTTCACTGGAAATTTGATCTTAGTTCCCATGCTTCTACAGCACATATTCTTATCCACTGAACCCTCTCTCTAGCCCCTCTACTCACCTTCTTGACAGCTCTATCCATCATCAGTGCGATGCAAGTTTCCTTTGAATTGATATTGCCATTCTAACCTGGGTCCCAGATTAAGCACGAATAAAACATACCAGAGCACAAATTTGTGATATTTCAAACACAGACTGCTCTGCAGCATATACTAGAGCTTTCTAGCCAAACCCAAAATAGGTTAACAAACTTATAGTACACTACAAATTTAAGAAAAAAATACTTGTCTTCCTTGGGACCTGAGCCTGTGATTGTTTATTACACAGCATTTGCTGACCATTACAACACTATGTTATTTCTCTCTCATTGTATCTTACTTTATATCTGCCCATCTTGTTTTCATCAGTAAACGCTGGGCACCTACTTGTCCATCAGAAGTGTCAGTGTGGCTGCTGCGTTAGGATTACATTTACTTACAGGGTTTCTCCATTTCAGATAGTGTTTATTTCATGCTGACAATGGGAGAAAGGCAGCCAGTTAACCTTGACACAATTGAATTCAGAAAATGCCTTAGATCTAATTTTACTTCTCCATCCCCCAGTTACTCTTTCTGCTTCCTTCAGTTGTGTGTGTTTCAAATCATTCCCAATGTTTACTTTTAATTTCTACCTCATTTTAATTATTTAATGCGTGGCATCTGGGTAGCACCTGTCATTCATCGAATTTACTGAACGATTTGTTTTCTGCTTGTGAAATGTCAAAAATATTTGATCTGCTGATTCATTGGTGCTACTATTCTTCAGCCTGCAGACCATGGGACCCTGTCTTCCTTTTCTTTCTGAGTGCTCGGAAGGGACAAGATTCTTGGAGATGAGCAGAGTACTTAAAAAATGTAACATATAACTGTACATAAGCAGTGACTAGCAAGTCAAAAATTCCTAGTTGTTCACCTGCTGATTGTGTACAAACTTGTGGAATTCAAAGGCATCCTGGCATGCTCAAATCACTGGTGTTAAGGGTTAATGCAATGAGGGATGAGTGTTTGATTGGAACCCTTGCTCATCTCCTATACAATATAAGAAACACAGTTCGCTCTTCTTATCCCAACCCTGCCCACAAGAAGAAAATTCTATGTTAACATGTCATCTCTCACTGTCTCTGCATTTCTACCTACCTACACATGAGTGCCTGCCCAGGCGCTCAGCTTTTTTACCTTATATGGGCAAAAATCACAGTTCCTAGCTCACACATCATCACTCCCTGCCCAAACCTCATAAACCTCCCTTGTTTTAATCTGGGCAAGTGACTTCACTGACCACCCATGAGATCGGTGAACTTGCTGGAGATCTGCCCCTCAATAAACCTGCCTTTATACTTTTCAATGGGCTTGAATTGGTTCATTTCATTGATATGGAAACCTATTAATCAATATTTTTCTAAGCTAAATCATATCTCTTTTATTAGCAGTTAAGTCCATTGGTTAGGGAAATGAAAATGTGAATCTGTGGATTATATCTACTTGTGCACTAGAGACCTGGCCTTAGAAGCCATTTTTAGTTTTGAATCATAGGAGATAGATTTCACAAAGAGAAAGACAACACAAACGATGTAGAAGATGCTTCTAAAAGTCTCAGAAACAATAATAGTGATGAGAGTTTATCAACATCATTCCAAGCATTTGTGATATATTTTGTGGGGTTCTTTATCCAAACCTATTTTGGAGGCCTCAGTTTTCTCTTTAAAGTGAGTCAGTTGCCTCAGTGAGACAACCCTTTATCACTTTGCCATCTAAAGCACTGAGTGTACCTGAAATTATGTTAGAGTTAAACTCAATGTGGTTGTGTAGTTCTTTCCTCTGATCTGCAGCATTCCTACCTGGGGCAGTGTTTTTTAAGACTCAGGAAGTAAATCAACTTAGAAGTCTCAGGAAGCTCCTGAAATTGAGAAGATTCACAAGGCTCCTCTCTAAGACTACATAAGTAGTGATGGTTGCAGAGAAGAGATTTGGACTGACAGACTGCCTAAAAGTTATAGAGGGAGCTCCAGGGTCAGAGTTCTCAGGAAGCATCACCTATATTAGTAATAGACTTCTTGATAACATAGCTGCCCTTTAGTCACTGTGCTTCTGGAAGTAACTTCTGACTCTATAAGTGACCTGGGTAGGCTTACTTGTTTAACTGATTGAGGCTTAGGTGGAATCTTTCCTTTGGCCCATCCTTGGTGTCTTACCTAGGTTGAAGAGACATTTGTTCATCTCTTCCCAGGAAAAGTCACATAACATTTGGTCTCATTTTTTAATTTTTTTTTTTAATATTATGAAGGGCCCAATACCCTCTTAATACTGCATAAGATTTTTATTGAAAATTCTGAATTTATGTTGCCAGAGATCCATGCTTTTGTAATAAGTACTGGGAAAATGTCCACTGAGCAGGTTTTGAGATTACACCTGCCATTTATACCTTCACAAGACTTGGTGTGGAAGATTAGTTAGCTAGTATAGCACCATCAGAAGAGAATTTTACCATAGGAGCAGACAGATTGAATGCTTGAGGACAGGAATGAAGCCAGGGAAATGGTGGTCTGGGGTCTATTTGGTAGAGTTACAAAGGAAAGGAGAACACAACAGTTGGGGGATGCAGAGAGTTGTTTTTGGCTCTAGAAGGTTCTTCGGAGCCAAGCAGCAGGGTTTCCTGATAGACAGGAACAGTCTGCCCTGGAACAGGCTATAGCTGAGCTGGGAAGATGACACAAAGGAAGTAGCAGGAACCAGCAAGGGGCATCTTGCCTGTGCTTCCAGTACCTACTCCTGGCCATGCACAGTCTGTTCTGTTCTCCAGAGCAGCTTCCATGAACACTGCAAAGCTTATATCCAACAATGGCCTCCTCAACAAGTTTCTATTACATCAACAATGCAGCTCCCTGCAGGTCTTCCCCTCTAACATCTGTCCTGTCCCCAGCTTTGCTTCCTCTATGTCTACACTGCTTTTCAGCTGCTCAAGTCTTGTCTTTTTTCACTTGACAGATGGTTTAATCTCCTGTCTTGGCCCTGGAATCAGGGGTTCTTTTCTCATAGAAGTATGACCCTTCAGATTTTAACATTGCCTGTCTTGTTACCTTTTTCAGGTCTCTACCCAACTGTCATCTCATCAGACTATCTATCACTGCCTATACTTTGATATGCCTTTATCTTTTCTCAGAGCAAATACCACCGCTTCATTTTGTATTTATGGTTATTTCTTCTTATGCTATCTATTATTGGAGTATAGACTTCTTGAGCACAAGACGCTTGTTTGAATCCCTGCTGAACACCCAGTCTCAGAAATGATTCCTGGGGTGGTATGTTGCATATTCTTTAAACAGAGGAATTAATGAGCAAATGACTTCATTGCCTTATTGTAAAGGTGTGTGTGTGTGTGTGTGTGTGTGTGTGTGTGTGTGTGTGTGCGCGCTTGTGTGTGTATGTTTTTCATCACTGTGACAAAATACCAAAGATAAACCAGCCTAATGGATGAAAGATGTATTCTGGCCCCTAGTTTTAGAGGTTTCTCTTTGTGTTTGACTCAGTTGTCCCTTTGGAATTACAATGAGCTAGAATATCAATATCATGGTAACAGAAGTAAGTGGCAGAAGGATTTGCACATAGCAGAAAGGAAGAAAAGAGAGAAAGGGCCTGGATTCTCCAATCCCGTTCAATTGTTCCAGTGACCTCCTTTTTCCATCAAGGTTCTATCTCCTAAAGTTTCTACTTCCTACCAATGTCTCCATCATCTGGGCATCAAGCCTTCAGCACACAAGCTTTTGGGTGGCTATTTAACATCCAAGTCATAATATAAGGCTACCCACTATCTGCATTTGGGAATACTTAGCTTGTTGGAGCTTCATTTAGCTGGTTGAATACTAGCCAAGTTCATTTAGATCTCCACAGAGTGGGCTAAAATGGGGACTTTGAAATGATAGCTGGGGTTAAGTGGAATCAAATCACTGAAACAAATATTAGCAGGAGAGATTGTTTTTAAAATATCATAGTAACCAAAAATGTGCGCTTGTGTTTTCTCAACCTATCATATCATTTAATTGGTTGAACCTGGGCTTCTGCTCTACACTTTCTTAAGATATCCAGTGGGTTCAAAGACCTGGGAACATGGCAGTGATATGGCAAAAAAGCTTATGATCCAATATGAAAAAAGACTTTTTGTTTTTCCTTCTGATCACAACAAGATGGTAGCTGCAGCGTCTGGGTGACCAAGATTGGTCAGTTTGGTTCAAGATCTCATGAAAAACTTGGCTCTCAAAGGAAAAAAATATATAAACGTATCAGTTCAATCTACAGACCTACAGAGAGTTGAGAATGAACATTGGCCCTTGCTCTCTAAATGGCATGGGGTTTAACCTTATTGAAGGAACTTGAGTTAAAAATTGTGTAATAAAGATTCTTTTACCACCTTCGTCTTTTAAAGGTGCACCATGTAATCACTGGGATTGTTAAGCCATTTAACAAGGTAAAAGATATTAAAATAATTTGTCTTTTTTTTTTTTTTTAACTTTCTCAGAGTTGTAAACATCACAGAACAGAGTCTGCCAGTCTTTTATTGGGCTGCCCGGATGGATGCCTTTGATGGAGGCAACAGAGTGTAACTAAACAAGATGCCTGCAAAATCTGGACTCTCTTGTGCCTCATGGTATTTGTCAGAAATTGATCCTAGAGCTGACTCAGAGGCAATCTCACCCACTGGGCACATGGGCAGACTAATTAAGCTTTTGAATTCTTTGGAGTGTTGTCACCAGCCCTTTACCTCATGTGACCACCAAAGAGTGAAATCCCACCTGGAGGCAGCCATTGTCATGAGACTTATGCCAAGACTCTCTTTGTTTACTTCTTCCAATGGTGATGTCACTTCTTGGGGTATCTGAGGAAGCACCCCAGTGGATGGGTTCCCTTTTGTCTGCTACGATGCTGAACACTTGATAAGTTTAAGAGTAAGGATGGATCTCATATGCTTTACCTCTAACAGCTAAGTTAGAAGCCATGGATATAACTTCATCAAATTCCCAGGATGAGATGTAGTCATCCACCCAGCCCCAGGCAGTCCTAGCATAGAGCAAGTTGTGCACAGAGCAGACTGCCAATGTCAGTGTTTGGGACTCCTGCTCTCTGTAAAACTGGCTGGCTTCTGAAATCGATGAAATGAGAGCATTCTCAGATCATTTTTTTGAAAATTCACTAATAAACTAGCCATATAAGAGGAAGAAGGACAATAGTTTTCAGTCATATACAGTCTACATAATGACACTTGTCTCTACTCCTCAGATTAGATTGCATAGGCAGACTCCTCTTGCTGAAAAACCAATTTCTTTCAGTCCTATCTGCTCTACGTGTCCACCCTTTCTGTTGTGCAGCCTCCAACTTCATAATGCAGACAGCGATACTCTATCTTTACCCTACTGTGTTAAACATTGGTGCCCAGGTACCAAAGGCAAATAGAGGGATGCATAGCAGGAAGGTGGTTCTTAGCTCCTCTCTCTGCTGTGTTTCCCTAGGCTTCTGCCATACCATGGATTGATATTACCTCCCATTTGCAGCAAGATACCTGTCTTCTAAGGGGTGTCCTGGAATTCTCTCTTCCACACTGTAATTCACACTGCATGCTGTCACTGGGCTAATATTCTGAAAACACCACTCTTATGGAGTCACTCAAACTCTTCGAGCTTCCGTTTCTTCATTTAAAAAAAATAGATATATTTGTTTTTCCTGCTTGCCTACCTGATATTGTTGTGGAAAGCATCAGAAAAGACCATGGTCGAAAGTGCTTTGCTAAGAGAATTATGCTGTGTATATGGAGATAGACCTGACCATTTGGGAGAGGTGGGCTTCCTATCTCCTACTGCCTACAAAAGCAAGTACACACAGTTGAGCTTGGTGTTTAAGGCTTCCATG
The DNA here is from genome assembly GCA_028551405.1 of Uromys caudimaculatus. Lineage (NCBI taxonomy): Eukaryota > Metazoa > Chordata > Mammalia > Rodentia > Muridae > Uromys > Uromys caudimaculatus. The sequence goes on from CM052705.1 coordinate 24,505,886, forward strand.
AGCAAGCATGTTCCAAATAGATTTGTCCTTCATTTCTGGATAACCTTGGTTGTCTTCCCTTCCCCACCTGTACTTTGGTGAACCCTTCCCCAAGAGTTGCTCACCTCAGGGATCCTTTCATCTGAGGTGCTGTAGGCTCTGTAGCTAGAAAAAGTGGTTCAGTGTGGTTGCACAATTAAAAACCTCAGAACAGTCTAAAAGAACTCCATCCACCTTTGACTGAATCACTTTGGAATGAAGTCAGGGAGGCTGTGTTCAGTTATATATTCCAATGACTCTAATGGACGTCTAGGGTGAAGAATACCAAGTTTAGGCCTTCTATTTAGCACTGAGTTGTTTTGCTTATTTGAATACAATGTTCTTCCTCATTACTCTCAGATTTTTATAGACCAGAGGCCCTTCTTCATCTCCTTTGATTCATAGTGCTTTCTGTGTCTCTTCAGGTCACAAATTCCATGCATGGGACTTACCAAGTCTGCATGAGCACACGTCTATCTGTTCGTCTTCCCCACCCATCCCTCATTCTGTCCTCCAAGTCTGAAGTCAGCATTAGTTATCTCTTTGGGGTGGGCCAAGCCTGAGCCTCATTTGTGCTTACCAATGGGAACTCAAATCTATTGTGTTTACTTGGCAGACTAGCAAGGGACCAGCAGGAAGCTCCTTTGACCGGGCAGCTTTTCATAGGTCTCTTTCTTGGGGGCAGGGTCCATTTGGTGGGGTCAGAGTTCAGAACCAACAGAAGTAAAATTTTAGATCTAGTCATCTAGAATGATAGTAGGAGGTAGTATGACGCGTTTTCATGGACAACCAAGTCAAAACCATGGTTTTATTGGATACATGTGTTTACGGCCAGATGCACAAGACAAGAGTCTCTTAGTGATGACATAGCAATTTAGTGAACAGTGTTCTCTGACCTTCCATGATGCACCAAACCCTGTTCCTGCTCGCCACAGGACACTTATATTGGGTTTTCTCAAATCCTGTGGACTGGAGGGTTTCAATTATGGGAGGGAGCTATGAGCTCTTGGACGTCAAGAATGGAATTATTGCTACCAGACATGTTTACAGTTACTCTTAGATACTGCTCATACACTACATAGAAGTAGTTTCTTCATCCACTCCCTCTGCCCTTTTGTGTTTGGAAGCTACTCTTACTGTGATCACTTAGCTTCATCTACTTAGCAGCAGCAGGTAGCTTGCAATATTCATAGACCATGCCTGTTCATTTCTGTTATTCTTAACACATTTAAAACATTGTATTTGATTTATTTTATGTATGGGGCTTCCTAGTACATGTATGTGTTCCAAGTACAGTGGGCGTGTGTGGAGGTCATACGACAATTTGTAGAAGTCAACTCTCTCCTTCCACCATGGGGTTTCCAGGGACCAAACTCGGGTGATCAGGGTTGGGTGCAAGTACCTTTTCCAGCTGAGCCATTGTGCTAGCCCAGTGGGCTATTTAAACTATGCTCATACCTAATGTGCATCTTTCTTGCTGGGGACTGAACCGGGGGCTTCATACACATTGGGCTAGCATTCTACCACTGGGGTATACGCCAGCCCCTCTGTTGTTCTTCTGTATGAATTATAAGCATCATGTACTGTGCCATCTACTTTCCATTGTCTCCCTGAATATCTGTAGCATTTAGCTTATTCTCAGAGCATGAGTGATCTCTCCAGGCTTTGCTTAGTAATTTTGCTTCAGGTCATCTACTTTTTAGGGACCTTTTCCTAAAAAGTCTTACTCCAGTTAATGGAGAAAAAAAACAATAAAACAAAATAAAATATCACCTTGATTCTACTGTGCTGTGGCTGCTGAAAATTTATCTTCTCATGGATACAAAGCCCCCAGGCTGTCCGCTGTACTTCATACCTGAACTTCCCTATCATTCTTTAAATCTCTCTCCTAATCAGTCATTTGGCATGAACTCAATAGAAAACTTGACTTGACAGCCTCGTTGTTAACAGTGACCAAGGCAGACTTGAATGTCAGTAGTGCCTGCTACTAATGCCTTTTTTTGTTGCAGCCTGGACTACTCCATATTTGCCTAATATATGATTTTTAAGGACTTGAAATCAAGATTCAAGAGTGAAGATGCACTTTGGTTTCTAGTGAATACAAACTGTGTTTGCACTCGGTAGTTGGGTGATGCACATTTCTTGGTGTTGTGAAGATATCCTAGCTGTGGACTCCAGTCTTTGTGTCTTGAAGATTTGGCTCTAGTGTGACAGTAGCATCGATACTCTTCATTTGCCCTGACATTACGCATGTGTGCGTCTGTGTGTGGTCTGCAGTAATTACAGTATATGCCACCTGCCGCATCCCGGAAGCATGAGGGGGTGGCAGGAGAGCATTTGTGCATTTGTGAGATGCCTTTCAAAATTCATTTATTTCAATAATTTCTCCTCCTTCTCTCAGGGTCAGTTGGCACATCTGCCGTGACTACACCCCTCGCTCTCTGGCACTGGTATCAGCGAAGACACCTGGTTTCTTCCTGCTCTGCGCAGAGGGAGAGGCATGAGGGTCTGTGGGCTCAGCGTTGAGCATCTGAATCTCACAGAGACATTTCAGAAAGTGTGCTGGGAAGACATATGCTGGGAGTTATTTTCCCAGAGTCGGGAACACAGCCAAAAGTACTTTATTTCATTCATTCCTTTGTTCAATATGATTTAGGTTACAAGTGTATGTCTCTCCTTGTATAAAGAATTATGGGGGTAGGGAAGGCAGAGAGCCATAAGGCATGTCTTTCCTCAAATATGAGAACACATACAAACACACACACACACACACACACACACACACACACACACACACACACACCACTGATGCTCATTAGGCTGGGTGTTGGGGACCGTCAGTCTGGAGACCTGGCCCCCTGGATCCTGCCATGATTGAGTCTTCAGCTTTATATTCATTCACAGGCTGTGTCTAACTGGTCGATCTGTGAACAAAATTCTGGACATAGAAGGGAAAAAAAGGAATATTCACATTTATATTGAATACCAGAACTTGAGTATGAAGAAATAAAGGTCTGTTTTGAATCAGTGTTGAATCAGTTGTATTCCTGGCAAATTCCTTTTGAATATAACCTACAGTTGTTTGGGGCTCTGGCTCCAGCAGGTAGGTTTTTGATAGAAATTCACAATCTTTGCTGAAATATAAGCAATAGTTTAAGGTTCCTGAGTGGTCAACCGTAAATGGGACATCCATATCAATGCCTGTAAAGCCTGAGAACATCTTTGAGGAGAGAATGGAAGAAATAAAAGACTCAGAGGAAGAAATGGAGTATTAGGGAACTCTGTCTTCCAAAGGTCTGGATGAACCCAGCTGGAGCTAAGTGACCCCAGGAAAACCAGCAAAAGGGACTTTGCTCAGCAGCCTTGCTCACTGGTCGTCATGTCCCACAGAAGGCAGAAGGTTTCTGGGAAAGTGAGATGGGGAACATCAGTCCCTCAGACTGCTACGGTAGCCTAGCCTGGTGCTGAGGTCGTTACCCTCCTGCCTTTGCCTCCTGATATTACAGGCTTGCTTTACCATGTGCAGCAGCAAGTAGTATACTCCTAAACCATAAGGCCAGGTTAAGTTTTTATTTGCATAACTTTTATGTTGTGGTACTTGAGGACCAAACCCAGGGCATTCTTTGTGCTAGACCAGCCTGCTTTAACAATCCTGATTCCCAACAGGGCAGTATTGTGTGGATCCTTGTATTCTGGAAAAGTGCAAGTTAGTTGGTAGTCGATCGAGATGCTGGAACCAGATGGAAATTCGAGATCAGCTTGGTGCCTGTGGAAGGATGACACCAAGAATTTTGGAAAAGGGGGAGCAGGCATCCCTACCTTCTGCTGTGAAGTGAGTCTCTAAGGGATCTCCACTTTATGACCCTTTATCAGTGAGTATAATCTGTTTGGCTCTATCTTTGGGTAATTACTCCTATTTAATGAACTTCATTGCCAAGATTGCTGTGGGTTTGCTGCATTTTAAACAATTCAGGTAAAAATGCAAAAACGATTGACAATAAAATGTTTATCAGGTGAAAATTACCTTCACAGACTGACACACCCACTTTCTGTCTTATAAAGATTGAATTTGAAGGCCCAGGAAATAGCTGGGAGAGTATTGATTTTTTTCTCCCACTTGTCTATAGAAAGAAAATTATAGAAACAATAACAATCATATGTGTGCAGTTTTGAACACCTACACTGTGTTAAACACTCTAATTTTACGTCAAATTGAGCAAAGATGGAAGAATCAGTAATTCTGCTCCTGAGGACTGATTGCACACGCCTACAAGGCCACTCCCAGAGCTTAGTGATGTCCATATAAACAAGTTACAGGGAATTCTGGGACTATTCCTCCTTGGTTTTCCTGTTCTGTAAGGATTCTTTCTTAGCATTCAGGACCAGAGATGACCAAGAAGCTAAACCAGAGAGCTTTGTGTCCAGCATGTGGGCAGAACTGTCACAGACCCTTAAACCCCAGTAAGCTGTAGCTGCCATGCAAATTACAGAGAAATGTCCACAACAACCCTATCAAGGAAGCCTTTGAAACTTGCCTCTGGGCCTCAGCAGTGGCAATCAACTGCTTCAGAATGTGCATCAAAGCCTGTGCTTCCTTTTTACTTTGCCCTTCCTATTACTTGGACCTGCTGACCTCTTTCTAGATAACATCTGTATTTGTTAGGGCAAACTTTCATAAAATGACCTACTCATTCATTCATAGTTTTAGGAGTGAAATACTTTTCAGGAGGGATCCTCAGATCATTGTATCACCATGTCCTGCTGCCATTGTTATGGAGTCCCTTGATGTACAGAGAGGTTCTAAGAGGGTATTTGGTGACTAGTGAAGGAATTAAATGACACAGTGATATGGGAAGGAAGGACTGGTATGGCTCTTGCACAGAAGGATTCTTTCTTATTCTGTATAAATTTCAGAGGTATCCAAGGACATTACATTAAGTAGAATGCCTTGATAGTTAACAGAGTCTAGATCTTAATTATACCACATATACCATAGGGTATCTGATATACAGTTATGGTTAAGTACTGGCTTTCCCAGGGAAGACATCCACTGCATAAACTTGAGAGAAGACTGGGTAGTATTTTGTTCAGAGATTTGCAAAGAATTGCTCACACTGTTCATGGAAAGTCATGATCCCCAATAGTGATGCTACTCTTGGCACTGGAGCTGTCCCACACTTATTGGTAATGACGGACATTCCTTGTTATCCACTCCTCCAGGGCATATGTGAATATACACAGTGCCTGGCTACTTCATCATGGCTTCCAGGTTGGTCATCCTTGGAAGGATTGACAGGGAAACGTGTGTTCTATTGTGTACTCTTTTCCACGTATTTCTGCACCACACTGTATTTAGGGCATTATCCTAGTGTTCAGTTTTGCGCATGTTTGATCAGTGCTGCTTTTGTCTAAGGAAACGGTTACAGTGTTGAATAGGGTAAGGTAATTATTTTGCTCAGAACTTTAACACGAGTTGCTTGCTAGTTTGAAAAGTCAGTCCTCTGATGGAATAAAACAGTGTTCCAAACAATCTGAGTCAGCAATCTAAGCCTGTATGCCCAGGATCAGTCTGTTTAGGTGTTCAATTTATGACGTTTACCTCTGCACAGGTGAGAGTACCTGATGATTTTATTGTCTTATAGCATAGTCAGTCACACCCATCTACAGACTCAGAGGTGTGTTGTATTATCAATTATTTCAACTGATCTCTTCTTTAGTTCACAACTGAGACATGGCATTTCTATTTTGTAAAATTACGTGGGCAGGCTGTATTATCCATGGCTTTCACAAGGGATTAGTAAGGGGATCTTAGGAAGAGCTGTTATGAAGAAAGATGCTGGCATGGGTGAGGCTCAGATGAGTGTCTGCATGAGAGCTTCATGTAGCCAATATGTGCTACGTGGAAAGTGGAAATCCTTCCGTTTCAAGCCTCCCTTCGAGTAAGCACTCACCTTTTCGTTTCACAGTCTTTCCACATTCAGCCATATGATTGGCTCAAGCCCAACTTACTAATTACCTATCAGCAATTTGTCAACTGAGCTGATTCCTGTTCCTCCTAAGTGTCTTCTTTTTTCCACCCAAAGGTTCAGTATCCTGTTGTGTTGTTTCCTCCAAAGCACACTACTGTATTCCCCCTCTTTTTCTCTTTCTTTCTGTACACAGTCATCCCTTGATATTCCTTACAGAACTCTCACTAGATACCCACATCTATGTGTCCTCGAGTATGGTAAATACATGGCATGGTATTTGCATCCTCCTACTTGCTTTAGATTATCTCTAAATTATATTACCTAGTACTATCTATATCTATATGCTTATATTACCTAATGCAATATAAATACTGTGAAATAGTATACCATTATAATCTATGGTTGGATGATAGGGACAATAAAAAGACTACATCTTCAGTACAGATATGTTTTTGATCCATAGTTGGTAGGAGAAACCATGAAAATGGAGTTCTGCATGCCAGTGGGCAACTGTATATATGTAAACACATATGTACATACATGCAGGCCTACACACATGTATCTCATTTTTCCTAATTTGTTTAAATTTGTAATGTTATCCATTGCATTGAATATCAAACCACCAACACACACAAGTTGCAGACCTGCTTGCCGCTGCGATGTCATTTATAGCTTCAGGAGACCCTTCAGTGTCAGCCATTGCACCTGAAAGTGTAGTTCTCTTCACTGTGTGGTGCTTTTCAATGTCTGTCATGGATTTGATGATTTTGAACACAGGTCTGGAATGCAGAAGACTATCCCATAGTTTGGGGTTTGGGAGATTTCTTCATCAATAGGTTTAGCTTCTGCATTTCTGACCAGAACTCTGTGAAGCAGAATCAATGTTCTTCTCAGTGCATCGTTTCACAAGGCACTCGACATCCGGGTTCTCTTTTGTGTCTGTGCATATTTTGCTATGGACTTCTAGATTCATAGTCTATTCGATAGGAGGTAACTGTCCATTAAAATCATTTATTTTAGTGCTTAAGCTTTTGCCAGTTTAGGTCTTGAGACCCATGTCTATTAGATGCTGTGTCTTTGGACATTTTCTCTTTCATTCCAACAAAAGGTAGTCTCACACATTCCTTACCTCACCCTGGAATCAATCATCTTCCTGGGAACTCTTGATTCTTTTTAGAAACTGAGACCTGGTTCTGGACCTGCTCATTACTCCTGATTTAATTTGTTTGTAGGACTTCTCAGCAGACAGAACTGCACCTCTGGATCTCTCCCTATCTGTAGCTACAAGTATGTTAAGTGTATTAATCTATCTGATACAAACCCCCAGTATACATGAATGCTTCGAAAAGATATCCACCATCACGTGCTTATTCTAGTCTCCCCTTTCCATTCTCGACAGCAAGAAACTCAGTGTGCAGGGTATTACTTTACTTATTTTCCCAGTCACCTTGTAAGCAGCTAATGATCTAACCATCTGGCTACAGAGACTGTTAATTCAGTGTCCCACTGATGCCAAGGGAGTCACCTCTCTTCCAGTCTTATCCTGACAAGATGTGAGAAGGGAAAGAGTCTGTTATTTATAAAATTCATTGCAGAGTAATGGTGAAGATACTTTTTAAATAGTGCATATTAATTAAATGTGTATTTAGTAGTAGTATACACGATCAACTTTTCATGTCCATCACATAACAGTTTCCTATATAACATACCTGACATCTCAGTTCAATTTGTTTATGTCTGAAAGGCAGTTCTAGCCTTCCTTTCCTCTATAACTATGCAAACTATGCAGTAGTTAGCACTGTGTGTCATTCCCTTCTGCTCTGGTATCTGGGGTTCGTTGTTTGCTTTTGATCTGCATTGGATAGTCTTAAAGATAGAGTTTTAAGATTTTCAGTGTTCCCTATTCTGACTATGATTAGCAATAGACTTATTTTGACCTTTCAAATCCTCTAAGTAGGGATATTTTGTTATCCAAATTCCTTTTTTCTGATTCCAAAAATACTGGCCTCTGGATGTTACTTCTGTAGTACTCCCTCTATTCTCTTCCGGGACGCTCACTCACCCTACACTGTACCTCTCAGTATATCTCTTTGCCTGTCCTAATGAATAGGTCTTCTGAATTTATTTTCTTTTCCTTCCCTGACTCAGCCTAGTCTCTCCTTCATTAGTTTGCTTCCACCTCTATGGTCAGGCCAGAGTTGATCCCATTATTGATTTGAAGAGATCATGTATGTTCATTACTGTAGTCTCTATTTGTCACTGGCTCACTTTCGTGTTTCTCCCTGAGCTTTTCAATGTAGGTTTTTGCTCATTTAAATAAGGTTTTCCTTGCACTTATTCATGTAAGCAGTTGCTTCCTCGCTTCTCTAAAGGGGTCTGGGCTGGGTTTGGTGTTCATTTACTCATTTATTTTGTTTTTGTTTTCATTCTTACTGTTGCATATTTTTTGAAATGATTTAGAATTTTGGCTCATGGCATCAGTTTCAGGGGTGATATTTTGCTGTTACTTAGTATTCCATCTCTGCTTTCTCTTGGTCACTACCTTGATGGTTGAAGAGATACCCTAATGTCTGTTTTGGTTACCTTCTCAACTGTATCACCATAGAAATGACCAAGTGTTTTTGGAAAGTCAGGAGAAGCCTTTGTTGGTTCCTTGCCTCTGGAGTTGTATTTCTGTGCCCCTCTGCTTCATGACCCACCATAATTCCTAGCTTCTGAAGAACTCTGGGGCAGCCCCCTTTCTTTCTATTTTCTCAAATAGAGTGTATCTATGAATATACCAGTCCTTTTTCTCATTACTAAAACAAAAACACCTCAAAGAAACTGATGTAAGGGATGAAGGATATATTTTACTGCAGTTTCTTAGTGGAGGAAGGAACGGCTCCTGTCTGTGGAAGAGAGGGAAAGAGCTGAGGTTCAAAGGGAATCATGGAAGCGACACTAGGCTATCATTCTCAAATCCTGTACCTTTTGTTCCCTATTATTTGGGGGGTTTCAGTCTCACATCCCTAAGATTCCACAGCCTCCCCAAACAGTAACCCCAGCTGGGGACCATCTGCTTAAACATGTGAGGCTTGGAGAACTTTACACATCCAAACCTAACAACAGGGGAGGGTTTGAGGAACTGTATCTCTTAGCTCTAAGCACTGAGCCTATTTTTTAGTCTGGATCTCAGGGGAACTGAACTGCAAGTACTCACAGCCTTGGTCTGACCCCCAAGCTCATCAGTCTACCACGTCAGAACGGCTTATAGTTTGGAGTTGCTCTTCTAGTTCTGATTCCTTAAACCATTTGTTGTTTTGTTTTGTTTTATTGTTTCTGAGCCAGCCTGTATTTTTGCTTTGTTTTGTTTTGAATATGTCATTACTATATATTTTGAGCCAGGGTGACAATGTCAAAACATAGACTCACAGAGCTGTTTTGATAAAAAGTTTTCCATTTCTGTGAAGCAGAAGTAACATTGTGGTAGAAAAGAATGAGGATTTTAACTCATAGGAGCTGCCAGCGTGGTCTTAGAGCTCTGGGAGAATTTACCTCCATCCTTCACTGAATCACAGACTCTCCAAACACACCACTAAGGCTGGGCCTTGTTTATCTCTCTCTCAGTCTAGGAGCTATTTCATGGCAAGTTTATGCCTATGGATACCTATCAGTGTGGCTCACTGTGAAAAATCTTCTATGGTGTGTTTTCTTATCTTGGTAGGAATGAGAGACACAATCAGCAGCCATCTTGCTTTGGGAAAGAAATGTAGGAGGCACCAACATCCCTCCCCAAAGAGCAAGCACTTTAGCAATTCCTGGGAAGCCGATCAGATCTTTAACAACCCACAGAATGGTGTTCAGGGATCTCTTTTTAAATTCTTAGATGTTCGCTGACCTCTGCATAGAGGTAAAACCTTTTCTTACTTTGAAGACTACAACTACATGTATCTCCTTGTAACTGCTATCCTGATGACCCAAATGGTCCTCTACCATATAGCTGATCTGACATGGGAAGATACTGTGACATGGGAAGATACTGTTTTTAATACTAGGGTTTTCCTCTTTGGCTAATTCCTTGTGTTTCCTTTGGAGCTGGACCCTGTCTGTACCTCAGATCTTTATTATCCTTGGTATCATCTCTTAGTGTGTGCTATTTGGCTTATTAACCATTTTTAATTTCTTATTTCTTGGCAGGAGCATTCAGTGTCTATGTAAATGAACATATAATTTTATGATTTTGGAAAATCAAGTGAAGAGGGTCTAACCTTGTATCTTGCTTCTAGCTCTCCTTAAGGTGGAGAAGGATTCAGTTTGTTCCATCACAGGCCTAAAGGTCTAAACAGATGGAGTCACTGTACTTGCTTTTGTCATGGGTCTTTCAGCCCATTCTTCTCCAGAAACTTGTTCAGAACCTTGACTTTTCAGTTTGGCCTGGTAAATGTTCATTGCAATTTTGTAGTTCTTCCCCTGTTATCCTTGCAGCCTGGGAAGAGCTACTCACAGGCTGGTCCATAGACCGGGTAATGGTGTATTGATTGCTGAGCAGGTGGTAAGAGTACAGTTTGATTTTTATATATAATTCCATTTTTTTGCCCTTTGGCTGGTTGCTGAAAGGTGTTTTATGTTATAATTTCATTTACAGGATAATAATTTTGATTTCAGTGCTTGCCAGTTGTTTTGACTTTTTTTTCTTTTCTCTTTTCACAAACTGATATAATGCTCTGAGACTGTATGAGGAGTAGGAAAAGAAAATTGTGGTGTGGTTTGTTAAACTGAATATTCTAAAATAATATCTTTTAGTGTGGAGGACTCAAGGGAGCCTGCATGAGTTGGTTTGTGCTGAATGTCTCAGGGATGTATTTTCCAAAGTGTGCTTCATGAACTTTCATGAAGATACTTATGAGTGATGGTCTCCACCCTTGTGAGATGGATGTCACATGTCCTGTATCATTATTAGAAAGAACTTTTCACTTGGTCATATGGAAAACATTGGAGACTGCTAGAAGTAAACCTTTCTTATGTAACATTTGCCATGCTTATTCAGGGTGGAGCTCTTTAATTAAAAAGACTGCCATATCCATCCACGATCTGAAAAAAAATAACCTTCCATTTGGCGTGGTACATTCTTGGAGATGTCTTTTTAAGGTGTGAAGCACACCCATGGATATTATGAAGTATATAATCATTTATAAACATATTGCATGCTTGACTCATGTTCTGTGGTCCAGGAGACTAAGATGCACTTGTTTATTTCTGTTGGGCAATTCATTTGAATCTTCATCCAATAAGAGACATCCACAACCATATAGCTGTGTGGACCTTGTGAAATATAGTATCAGACTGTTTGTGTCAGGGAGTAGGAAAGAACATAGGGGAAAGATGTTGTCAAAATTCTGTAGAAGAGCTGGGCATGGTGATAGGAGGCTGTAACTCCAGTATGGGTAGGAGGCAGAGACTGATGGCCCCTGGGGGCTTGCCAGATAATCATTCTAGCCTAAATGGTCCAGTTTCAATGAGAGACCTTTCCCGAGGAGCTAAAAGAGAAGTGGAGAAGCAATTGAGGAAGACATCCTGATATTAACCTCTAGCTTCCTCAAATACCTGCATAGAAGTGAACACATCTCTCCTCTCTCTCTCTCTCTCTCTCTCTCTCTCTCTCTCTCTCTCTCTCTCTCACACACACACACACACACACACACACACGCACACACACACACACACACACAGACACATACACGCACAGTGGAGATAGTCACTATGGTGGAGATTTTTTTAAGTAAGCATTTATGAAAACGACTGCTATGGACAGCTAGGAAAAGTTTGTTTGCTGGAGATAGTGAATTCAGAATATGTACATATAACAATAATAAAGAGATAATGTGTTTGGGAAATGGGGCATGAGAGGGGGAGTTGGAGGAGGGAGAAGGAGGAGTGATGTAGTGCAGTGCCTGTGTATGAAGTTCTCAAGACAATAAAATGACTGTTTTAGAAAAGGGAAGAGGAAGGAGTTGATGGATCAGGGTGGGGAGAAGGCAAAGACATTTCCTGTCTTGACTGATACACAAAGAAAGGGAAAGAGGTCTGCTGCCGAGGGATGGATATGGAGGGCAACTATTGAATGATACTCTATCCCTCCTCACTGCAGAAACTGAATAGTTATGACTTATTTTAGGAACCTTCCTAAGGATCTCCAAGGGAAGTATGCTAAGATTCAGTCTTCAGAGACAGAGGTTCTCATCTATTAGCAGGCATATTTGAAGTCTTTTATATACTGGCTTCTCCTCTCTCCTGGAAACAACACCAGGCTCATGAGTAAAGTTCTTAGCTGGAGGCTACCTAGTCACTAGGTAGTCATTAGGAGATAAAAACTATTGATCATTATTTGTCTGATGCTTGTTGGAAACAGCAGGCTTCCTGCTAATATCTTTATCCACTTCTAAGGCTGTCAGCCTATTGACTTTTCTTGTTTAAACCAGTTGATTGGAGTTTGAGGTGCAGAAGAAATGACCTGTAACTGCATGATGGGAAGGTTTGCTCTTGACACATGTGCAGAGGACCATGGGAAATGTGTGATGATCCTTCTCTCTGTTTAAGGGGCAAGAGGTAGAAGCCTGTTAGCTTGATTTGTCTTATGGTTTCCTTCTTTGAGTAAATTCCAAAAAATACAAATAATATAGGAAGTAAGGTTCTATGATCTATATATCACTAGTCACAAGGCGTCCCTGGCTTTGGCTTACTCACCTTGGTAAGGAGTTAATGAGTTTTGAGGCTATGGTGACAAGAGGATTGTGTGTGGTTCCCCACAAAGGCTACTGAGCCTCTGGCGTATGTGAAGCACAGAGCCAGCTGCAGAAGTCTTCGGTTTCTGTGCATAATAAACTTTGTAGTGTAGCCAGCCAAAAGGATTTCTTATGCAAATAAATACTCAGGACCATTCTTGAAGCTCTGTTGCTGCCAATACAGAGGTCCTTGGTATAGGCTCAGGCCAGAGGTACACAAGATACCCTGCTTCCTTTTTAAAACCAAATATGGTGTTATCACAGAGTAAAAAGTATCTACCTCACAAAGGTCATATACTCTGGAGCTCAGTTAGTCGTATGCTTGCCTACTATACACAAATCTCTGGATTCAATCCCCAGCACCAATTACAACTGTATGTGGTACATGCTTGTAATCCCAGCACTGGGGAGAAGGCAGAATGTTCAAAAAATACAAGGTCAAATCGCTACATAGGAAGTTTCATGCCAGCCTAGACTAGACTACATGAGACTTTATTTAAAAAAAGAAAAAGAAAATAAATTTCTTCAGCTATTAACCTATTTATATAGTTATACTGAAAGTACGTTTCACATAAGAAGCACATATTTGGTCTCATATTTTTAAATCAAATCTTAAGATCTCTGATATACGAATACTTTGATTTGGAGGTGAGCATCATATGTATTTAAGAAAAATGTGGCATCCTTTGTCCAGTTTCCCTTTGTGGGATAAAATTATAGGATACTAATGCTATTAAGATAATTGATATTGATACAATTCATCAAACTTGGTTCGATTTTCCAGTTTTACCTGAGTTTATTTTTGTTTTTATATGTTTTGTTCAAATGTAAGGTTTGTGTCTACTGCTATAGTTAAGGCATAGGAGAGGTCTACTGAAGTCAAGGCCCTTGGATTTCTGAGCCCATGTCCCATCTGCTCTCACCCCCCAGGAATCATTAACCTGCTATCCTTTTATGGTATTCGGTCTTTTGCCATTAAGCATATTCTTATCTGTGGGTTTTGTATAAATGTTCTATATTAAATTGAGGTTATTTTTCTCAATTTCTAAGTTTAGAGTTCTTTTTATTAAATAATGAATGTGTATTAAATTTTATAAAATCTCCTTTCTACATTATTTCATGTACTCATATAATATTTGTTCTTTAACATGTTGGTTCTATGGCTTTAACTGATTTAAATTTTAATGTTGAGCCAGCCTCGTATTTCTGGAATAAATCCACTTGGCAAGGTACTTAGCTATCTTCATGCATCATTGGATTTATCTTGCTAGTATTTTATTAATTTTTTGTGTGTGTGTAAGTTCATGTGATATATTGGTTTCTTTTCTTTTGGCACTTTTGGTACTGTGGGTTTTTTTCTGATTTTATTAATATTTACTTTTTTAGATCACTTACATTTAATACAATTATTGATAAGTTTAAATTTACTATGTTACTTTTGGTTTTGATTCGTTCCATCTATTTTTAGGTTTTCTTGTCTTTGTTATAATGTATTTTGGATTGAGTTATGTAAAATGACTATCTCCTTTTTCAACTTATACCTATAATTCTTTGTTAAATTATCTTAGTAATTTATTTAAAGTTCATAGAACACATATTTAAATGATCACAACCTACTTTCAAATAATAAGTCAATTTAGAAAACCATCTTGTAACAGTAAACTTCAAGTATTCCTACACCTCAAATTCTGCCTGAATAACTTAAAGAAGCTGCTAGGCTCTACCTACTTTCCCTGCCCTTGGGTCATGACCTCAAGTTGTATACTGGGATATCAATAAGTCCCTTCTTATTTGCTCCTCCTCTGTCAAACTTCACTGATGACTGATTTTTATATCCATGCTTCACATACAGAACTTGTTGGGTTTTGATTGTTTGTTTGTTTTGTGTTCTTCAGGTAGGAAGCTGTGATGATTAATGTGATTGTCAACCAGATTGGATTTAGAAATGCCTAGGATATCATTGAGAAATATATTTGATTTGTCTGTAAGGGCAGTTCTAGAACTGACTAAATGTGGGGACAAGATCTGTCCCGAATGTTGGTAGCACTATCTGGTGGGTTGTGGCTCTAGACTGAATGTAAAGGAAGAATGGAGAAAAGTCAGCTGAGTACTAGGATTTTCATATTTTGGTTTTGTGATCTACCCAGTGTGAGCAAGGAGCCTCGTTAGTCATTGTGGGAAGAATAGATCCTACCATTGTGCTTTCCTCTCTGTTGCAGACTTCATGCCAGGGTTAAAGAGATAATCCTTTTAAGGAAGTCTCAGTTGCTGTCTAGATGGACTTAAAGCATCAAGGCTATGTAGCTTGGGTTGGAACTTTACTCTTAGAAAGACTCCTCTTATGTAATAGACCCTCATGGTGTGGTAGATATATGCCCGACAATGGAGCCTACATCCCAGCAAGAGGTGCTGTGCACGAAAGGGTGTTGTTAAATGTGTACATGTCCTCCATCCCACTCATATCTGTTCATGAATGAGATGAATTCCAGGACCATGACATCCCACACTTCACACCTAACAAATAAAGAATTCTACATCAAAGGCAAAGAAAATTGGAGAAAAGAAATGGCGTTCACTGCTTGGAGAAACATGTAGGCTTGAGTTCTGGAGGGTCCTCCAGAAAAGCTCCCTGACTCTAGGCAAGCAGGATAATCTTACCTTATTTACATATCCTAGCAATTTCAAGTGTTAAGAGACTTACACAGGTCCATAAAATGCCCCAGTTCTCTCTCCAAGTGTATCAGACAACTACTTTTAACAATGATTGCCTATAGCAGTTTTCCTTTTGCTCCCTCTATTGTCTCTTGTATAGTCCCCTATACCACGTTCTGTCTGTCTCCTCACTAGCTAGCAGCATGCCACTGAAAGGTGTTCTGTGTATCCTGCCTCTCTGGCTGGAGACAAAGCACTGCCTACTCAAGTATCTCTGAGTAGACTTTAAAGCCACACGATTAACGATTCCCCTGTTCCTTTTCTGTCCCCTTGTGGTCTTGGCCTCTGATAGATGGATGATTGTATCATAACCTGACATCATTTGTCATGACCTGACACCTACTGACAATAGCTTCTCTGTTTCTAGAAGTCCAGGAGCTAGAATGTCAGGCAGGGAAACTAAAACCTTCTGTCCTTAGTACACAGTTTCTCCTTTAGAGAGCTGCAGGCCACTGAAGGCTAGTTTGAGACCATTGAGCTACTGAAGCGTGGAACATATCAACCAGTCTGCAGAGTGACTGTGAAGGCTTTATTATCACCATGCTTGGTCTTAGGCAAATGAGGTGGATGCTTAGGACACAATGGGGACTGTCTGCTTTCACAAATCACAGAGGTTTTCTGGCCTCTCCAGTCACATGCTGTCACAGGTGATTCTTATACCAAGAACAACTGCAATTAATGGGAAGGGGGTTGATATAGGACTAATAACAATGGTATTAATAATAATACTTACATAAAGTTTGCCATGAGACAATCCTAAATCTTGTAGATATATAGGCAGAATACCCTTAAATCCAAAAGCCTAAAGGCCCAATTGTTCCAAAATCTAAAACTTTTTTGAAATTTACATCTAATCTTCTATGATAGGTCATAGGCAAAACACAGGCACAGTAAAAAATATTATTGAACATTACATTTAAGTGGTGCATATGAGGTGTGCATGAAACAAATAGATTTCACGTTTAGACTTGTATCTCATTCATAATGTAGCTCATTCTGTATATCTAAATATGGAAAAATCAAAAAACAAACAAACAAAAAACCCAAAACATTTCTGAGATCAGGAACATGACTAGTTCTAAGCATTTCTGATAAGGGACACTCAGCCTGTATTATAGTTCGTTTATATCTTTGAGGTAGATACTGTCTACCCCTATGTAGGATAAGTAATTTGCTCTAGACTACTCAAGTAACAGGTAATGGACATGGTATTCAGATCCTGTCATTCACATGCGAGTCCGTGATCTTGACTTTAGTGCCATATGGCCTATGACTAAGCACACAATACTCTCCTCTATTAAATCACAACAAAGGGTCAACTGGATCTCTAGGCAAGCAAGAGATATTTTTTAATAGCAGACTAAAGAAAATAACTGCTGTTTTCAGCAGAGTATATTGAACATTCAGGAAATAGTACAGACTTGGGCCTGCTGGGATTTCTGTAAGGCTTCTCTACTTTTTCACAACTTCTTGATATAGGCTTACCATATGATTAATTCTGACCAACAAGATGTGGGGAGATACAATATGGGCCAAAGTCTATAAGGAATCATTTGATTACTCATGTTTCTTTCTCCCCATTTATTAGCTACCTAGCTGACAGCCTTGAAGGACATCCTCAAGGTAATGAAGTAGACTCATTAAAAAAGAAGTCTGTATCCTTTTATGACTGCTTGGATAGGGTTACCTATCAGCCCACATGGATATATAACAGTGATTTGAACTCAACTGTCCCTCCAAATTCCTTTGCTGAAGCTCAATCCACCAATGTGACTATATTTGAGACAATGTCTATAGGGAAATAATTAAGATTAAATATGGCCATAATCTGATTGTGTTAGTGTTCTCAGTAAAGGGCATCACTGGAGCTGGGATGATGTCTCAGGTGGTAAAGTGATTGCTGCTCAAGTGTAAGAACCTGAGTTTAATCTCTATAACCCAGGTACCCACTGAGCTGGGTGGTACAGCTGCCTGTGCCTAATATCTTAGTCATGAAGAAATGGAGACTGGAGAATCTTGGGATCTCACTGATGAGCCAGTGTAGCTCTAGGTTCAGTGAGAAACCCTGTCTCAAAAATAAGGTGGAAAACCATTGAGAAAGTTGAGGAAGCCACCTGACACTGATGTCCACATATGTGCATACTTTGTGTGCATGCTGTGGTATCACAGCACATGCAGGAGGCACCAGAGTACTCTTGTGCCCCCTTCCCCTGATGCTTTGAGAACTGATAGGAGAATATTGAAACAGCATCTATCTTTAAGTCAAGAAGAGAGGTCTCAACCGAACAAAATCCTAGTCTGCCTAGGTCTGGGATTTCTGTCCTCCAAACTATGAAAAGTAGATGTTGTTTGTAGTGTTTGGTTATGAAATTCCAAGCTGAGTATGAATAAGTCACAAATTTGTGATCCTTTATTCCACTGATATCTCTATTTATTTATTATCACAGCTGAGATGAATCTTCCTGGGTTAATTCTTTCCTAGGCTTGAATACGCATGTTACTTAATGGTTATTTCTCTTACTGGCTCTTTTTCTTGGGTAAGGAAATCTTATTTTGGTCTTACAAAGAGAGATGTTGCCCCAGAAGCTACATGGAAGCATTGTCTTTCAAGTGTTGTTCAGTCTGCATCCAGCTTTTACTAACCTCCAATTGAAGGGGAGATAATCAAGAAGTACAGGTTGTGGAAGTTAGTCTCAGACTCCTAATGTGTAATGATGGGGTAACATGTTATTTTGTGGTACTCTTGAGCCTCTGTTCATCAGTGATTTGTAGTCATATACTAGGACATCAAATAACATATTATTTGATTGTTGCTTGGAATTTTAGTAGATGCCCCAAGTATAAGGAAAATATATGCCAAATATCTTCACATGTTGTTTGCCAGTTTATCTACAAAAACTTAAAAGGGGGCCATTTTAAGCCTCAACTCATTATGTAAGAAATAACACATCACCCATCTCTAGGGTTTAAAAAGGACGGTTGAAAAAAAGAGACATTGATCAGTGATTCTTTTGAAAAAGAGTATTAACAGTTGGTCAGGTATTCTTCCGAACCTGAGATAGAAAGGAATGCAGAAGTTCCTTCCAATGATCAAAAGGAAAATCCAGGAGATTTGTGTGTGTTCCTAACTTTTGGTGGACTCAGTGGATAGACTCAACTTGGATGTAGGCTATGAAAAAGGATTTCAATCTTTTCTGTTTCTCCTTCTGTCTTGTCTCATCTCATCTTGTCTCATCTCTTCTCCTCTCTGCTTCCCTCCTCTCCTCTTCCTTGGTTTTCCCTCCCTTCCCCTATCTTCCCCCCATTCAAAACTGCTGTAGAAACAGCCTATAATGTGACTAGACCCAGCATATATGTTTATTATAGAGTTACAGAATTTCAGAGGAGACAGATCTGCATGGGTCCAACTGCCCAAGAATATCCACTGAAGTGAAGAATAAAAGGGACACAGGGACAGGGGTGTGCCACAAGGTTTCATAGTCTGAAGGAATATAGCTGACCATAGGAAAGGTTTCTCTTATGAAGGGATATAGGTTTAAGGTTTCCATAAACTTCCCAAAAAGAAAATATTTAGCTTTATACATTTGTCATTTTCTAAGAGCATCAGTGCCAGGTGGTCTCTACCTTTGTCATGGTGAGAGTTCCTTGTCAGACTCCTTCTCTTTCTTCCCCTTACACTCATTCTGAGCCAAAGACTGGAACAGTACAGTTGGTATGTTAGTTATGTATTCATTGATGGGGCAAAATATCCAGAAAAGGTAACTTAAAGAAGGAAGGGTTTTTTATTATTTATTTTTTGAAATTTTCATATACTGTAGTTTTTAATCACATACTTTACCATCTCCCAGGTGCTCTTCATTTCTACCCACTCGAATTCAAGTTCTTTTTCTCTCTCAAAAAATCCAAAGCCAAACCAACTAAACAAATAAATACACACACACAAAATAGAGTCTGAGCTGTGTTGGCCATCTACTCCTGAACATGGAACCTGGACTGGAATGTCATTGATATATCCAATGTCACACCATTGCCAGGAAGGAGGACCCTGATTTTTCTCTCCCCTATCAGCTATCAATTGTGAATAGCTTCTGGGCTAGGGGTGGGACTTTGCACCCACCCTCCTCCATGCAATGAATATTTTCTGGCTTGAGCTTCTGCAAGCCTTGTGCATGATTTCACAGTCTCTGGTAGTTCACATGTGTACCAGATCTGTTTTGTCTGAAAAAATGCTGTTTGCTTGAAGTCATTCACCATCTCTGGCTCTTACAATCTCTGCCCCCTTTTCTACATGGATTCATGAAACTTGAGGGGAAGGATTTGATAAGGACATCTCATTTAGGGCTGAACACTCTAAAATCTCTCACTCTTTGGACCTTGTCCTGCTGTAGGTCTCTGTGTTCATTACCATTACGTCAAGAAAAAGGCTTCTCTGATGAGGGTTGAGTGAAATGCTAATCTATGGGTATAGCCATGTGTCATTAGGAGTTGTTTTACTGTAATTTTCATTTAGCAGAATAATAGTAGGGTGTTTTTCCCTAACCCCATCACTATCTAGTCTTAGATTCTTAATCTCATTAACAGTATCAGGTATAGGTTTCATCTCATGGAATGTACCTTAAATCTAGTAAAAAGTGGTTGGTTACCCCTCTAACATCTGTGCCACAATTGCACCAATGGACATCTCTCCTAGGAAAGTTGTTGTGATTTCTTAGTAGCCTTTGAGCTTTCAAAATGCAGAGACTTAGTCCTTCCCATTCCTATATCATCCCTGTGGGTGTTTATTGAATATGCTAAGTGAACCCCAATGCCAAATTATCATTTATTAATAAATTCTAAAGGATATGTGCTGTATATCATGTACGAGCCATATTTATCTTTTAAAGATGGGTCTTAAGCTTGATTTTGTATTAAATTCTACTAAAATATTTCATGAACAGTATGAGAGCCCATTCAGTATTCAGGTATATAGTCCTTTTAACTGTGTCCTTTGGTAACCTAGAGAGACTGGTATGCATTGTGAATTGGAAGAGTAGGAAGGATGATATTTGGCTAATTACCTCTATGATGATTACTTTTTTCCCCCAAAGAGGACAGCTAAGTACCTGAGGAAATAGAGGCAGGTTGGAGAGGGGAGAGGAAGTCCAGATGATCATAATTCTAGGTTATCAAAGAACCTTGATATCACACAAGAAAACAATCATGTATTTCACCAAGGCTTTGGGAGCTGAGGAATTTAACTCAAAACCACAAACATGAAAGCTTGAACAAAGTGGCATTCAAGTTGGATTGTATGCCAGGAATAATGCCTTTTCCTTTAGTGAGAGGTCAGGGGTTGATGTTATGTGGATCTCCCATCCCATTTAGAAGGGTCACAGGTGCGAACATTACGCATATAAGTCATTTTAAACCCAGCTGTGCTTGGTAACTTGCTTAGAGGTCTTGAAGGCAAGGTGCTTGGAAATCTGCCAGGGCACAGGGATTCAGTTTTAACAGGCTCAGGCACTGGTATTTTGTTTCCCTGCTGCTCCTGATCATTTTTCTCTTCTGCCTTTTATTTTTTCCCCCAGACCTTTTGGTACCCAATGATTTTTGATTAATTTATTTACCATCGCTGGGTGATTGATGCTTCTTGGTGTTGGTACTTTGTAACTTTCCAATTCTCCTAGATGTCAGTGTGACAGCTCCCCGATGATGGATTAGACCCCCATCCCTTGCTCTTTTCTTTCTCCCTTTGTGCCAAGGCTCTTGGTTTTAGCAAATATAAGTATTTCTAAATGCAAATTTAATGATTAAGAACATCCAAAAATGCATAAAGATCTATGATGTTTTCATACTAATTTACTCTTACACTAAAACATAAGGAAGAGGGGTTTTGTTGTGTCTTAGACTTGGTGGTCTTATTTTCTTTGGGGAATCCCCTGAGCTCTTTTTCTGATTTTTGACATCTTTGGTATCTCACCTTTCATACCTTCTCACTGATTTTGCTGGTTTAGGTAAACTCACTTTTCTTATTAATACAGGAGCTGGGGTTGGTGGTGAATAAGAGTACTTACATATAGTTAAGTCTTTACTCTTCATCAAGCTCACAACAGGGGAGGTGTTTTTCTACTAAGTCTATAAATACTCATTGACAATTTATTATATGCTTGAAAGACTTGAGAATCTTTGTATAGTTTTTTTTCCCAGTATTTTATAGATAAGGAGGCTGAGGGTCTAAGAGGGCAATCTATGTATTTTAAATCATATCAATAGGAAATGAAAGAGTAATGGTTTGAATTCAGTCTTTTCCAATTTATGACTTTATATTGTCTTCCATGATACTATCTGGAACAGATGAAGGAACTCTAAAATCCAATGGACACATGTCTGTGTGGGTTTGAACCCCACTCTTGGTACCAAAAATCTATATTAGCCAGGGTTTTCTAGAGGAACAGAACAAATGAAATAAATTTATTAAAAATCTATCTATCTATCTATCTATCTATCTATCTATCTATCTATCTATCTATCATCTATCTATCTATCCATCAATCAATCATAGATCTATAGATATAGATATATCTAGATATAAATATAAGGGGGTTTACCAAGATGGCTTACAGGCTGTGGTCCAGCTAGCCCAACAGTTGTCTACTAATAGAAGGTCTAAGAATTCAGTAGTTGTTCAGTTCATGAGGCTGGATGTCTCAGCTGGTCTTCAGCATAGACCAAAATCCCAAAGAAGTAGGCTCTAACTACAGTGAAGAAATGGACTTGCTAGTGACAGCAAGAGCAAGCAGGAAAAGACAGCAAGCTTCTTTCTTCCATGTCCTTTATATAGGCTGTCAGCAGAAGGTATGGCGCAAATTAAAAATGGATCTTCCTACCTCAGAAGATCCAGATTAAATGTGGGCCTTCAAATGATTTGATAAAGAAAAAAATCCCTTACTGGTATACCATGCTGTGTGGGTTTGTGTTAATTCCAGGTGTAGTCAAGTAGACAACTAAGAATAGCCATCACAAGTCTATCCTTTGTCAACATAACACACAACCACATATCCTTATGTCATGCTTAATTTCTGTGTGAGTCATAAATTTTGGAGGAAACATTTATTGGTTTATTTTTATATCACTACAACAAAATACCTGAGCCATATTAACTTCTAAAGAAAAGAGTTTGATTTTGGTAAATATTCTGATCCAAGTTCGAGGCCTTGCATCTCGTGATAGCCTTCTTATTGGCATAGTCTCAGGGAGATACATAGCATCATATCACTAGTGGTAGGGTTTGTACACATGTATCTGTCTGTGTCTGTGTGTGTGTGGTGTTTCTATTCTGTTAGCTCTCCACAATGTGTATTAGCTATCAACACATGTACCCTATGTGGACACATGCAAATCATATGCAAACCACAGTATAGTTATAAGTGTTCCTGACATAGCTAGTTCTCAAGCTTAGGTAGTTAGATGCCAAATTTATCAACTGCATAAAATCACTGGGAATGTTTAATAAAATAAAGATTGATGAGCTCACAGTAGCTGTACTGTATACATAAGACCTGTGCAAGATGAAGCCAACCAAAATCCCAACAGAGACCAGGGAGGGACTCATGAAGTCTACCCCTCACTATTAGCAGTACTGTGATACTGATGGCAACTGGGTGAGGAGAGTTTGTTTTCTTGATGTATTCATCTCTTGATGTTTCCATGGATGGCCTTACACCACTACACTTATTGGCAGCATGAATTTGACCCAGTGCATTTAAAAAAGAACACATGAAATTGGGAGGGAAAGTGGTGGTGGGGTGTGAGGGAAGTTGGAAGGGAGTGGGGGTGAATCAGATAAAAATATATTCATGTATGCAGTTCTCAAACAGTAAATTTTTTAAAAAATGCTAGAAAAGATCAGAGATTCACAAGTCTTTCCAAAACTTTTGGAGTCTGAGGTTGACCCAAACTCTACTGTTTTGATTACAGAGTAACACTGTAAGTCTTATTCTGTTTCTCAACCAGGTTTATAAATCAGTGCCTGGCTTTTATTGACATCTCCATTGAGCAATGAATAACACAGAACCTCTTAGATATTTAGTATGGTCCAAGTTGTACTTGCCTTATAGAATTCTGTTAAGTTGCTCCTCACAAGGATCTGGCATGTATTCTTCTTAGCTGCAGCCCATAGTGCCTGCTATAAAAACTACAGCATCTTAAGCTGTGGGTCCCATACTGAACCTGCGGTTGGGGGGTGTGGAAGATCAGCAACCAGGGAGAGTTTTCTGAGTGCACAGGACTGAAAATTGACTTTCAGTAAGACATGTAACTCAGAGTTACTTCTGGTGGTGCTCGCCTGTGCTGCATTGTGTAGTTTCCTTCACTGCACTCTTGCTTCTTAACACACATGTGTTTTCTACATCATTCCACACTGTCAAGCCACCTAGTGCTAGTTAGTACCTCCCGGGCCACTTCGGCTCTGATGTAAGACTCTTTTGCATGCCATGAACTGTACTGTACTTTCATTGTTCATGCAAATTTCTTTTCTCTTCAAGAGACATAATGACATAATTATAGAAAAAGAAGACTTCTAATACTTTCCTGTCACTATCCCATAGCATGTAAGTATCAAATTGGTGTGTCTTGAGATTGCATTATGTTACAATGCTTGGTTTTAAAAAAGATGTCTTTTGAGTTACTCATTTGAGGTTCATAGAAATTCATTAAGTGACTTTTGGCTTAGGATTAGGACAGAACTTTCAACAATTTCTGAAGTGGTCCTAAACATACTTTAGCTGTTTTATGCAACATATTTATGCAAAGTGGCATTTTCAACATTGAAAATTATAACATAAAAATATTGATCAATTCTGCAAAACATTGATAATACTCTGTGTCTTGAAAGTGTCAAACATTTTAGCCAAAGTTTCATTATTTGGGTAAAAGAAGTCCCCACTTATATCTCATTAGTATTCATAATTACTTTTATCTTTGATTACTAGTAAAATTGAAGATACAACAAAGAATTGTTTCTATGATTACTATCATAAATATTTGATTTGTATATACTTAGGCTGTAGTCACTTAATTTTATTTTATTTATTTATTTATTTATTTTTGTGAAGAAGAATTGTACATGGAAAAGCTTAAGCCTTGGAATAAATTACAGGTGCTTCTTGCTGAGGCCATCTATGTGCTCAGGGCTGTAAAGTGCTTTAGAATGGATGTGCCATGCAGATACTATCACAAGTCCCAAGGCTGGTGTTGTTACTATCCCCACTTTGCAGATGAGGTCATTTTATTCTGGAGACACACGCAATACGTTTTTCTTTTTTTAATCTATTTATATTAGCTTTTCAGATATTTGCAGTAAGTATATTTTCTAAATCTCTAGATTTTCATAATTTAGTATGATCTGAAAATAACCAAGGACTGACATTTTCCAAGCCAAGCTGTTTACTTGAAAAGGGGAAGGCTATCTTCTAGAGGGTCCATAATCAGGAGAGCCAAGTGATCTTGTATGTGAGTTCTGCCTCTTTCTCTAAGCAATGAGCTCTTATGGGCAGAACCATCACCTCCTCCTACAGTGGGTTGGGGGAGTTGTACAGTGAGGATTCAGTGAGCACATATGTCATCTCCACACAGATCATGTTGTCATCTCCACACAGTCATTAAGAGTTCTCTCTGTCTATGGTGTTTCCTAGGTGAATCAGGAAAGGACGGAATTGGGACTGAGGCGATGGGTCAGTGGACAATGGACTTGCCAAACAAGCATGGAGATCAGAATTTTGATAAAATCTAGATGGTATGGCTGCAGCCAACCTGATGGTGTTATTGCTTGGGAGATCAAGAGAGGGGATCGCAGGGAAAATCTGGTTAGCTAGATTAGACAAACCAGTGAACTCTGGGATCAGCAGGAGATTCTACCTCAGTAAATAAAGACAAGTGACAATAACCTTTGGCTTCTACACAGGCACCTACACGCGGGCAAATACATGTAAACATTTGTGTAAACACCACACATACACAGGTATGTACGTATATACACATAAAAACAAAAAAGGAAAAGGGAAGTAAGGCTTTTTTCCCTAGATTACTGAAGCACAAGAACTTGACGTAGTTTAGAAATTTCTTTGGAGTTCCTGTTTCTGATTGGTGGAGAATATCTCCTTTGGACACAATGGCTGCCTAACATATCCTATCACATTGGATTAAAATGTAAGAACATAAAGATATTTAGCTATGCCACTGATTTACCCCCAGCACCTTGAATGTACCCTTTTTTTGCCTTGACTTTGCTCATCTGCCAAATGGAAGTCCTGGTCTCTTATTAGTTCTCAGGTCCATGTGTAAGAAATGAATTAGCTATTATTAATGCACTGCAAGTTTCTTGGTGACACTAGCTACATAAATATAGATTGTTCTTGTTTTAAACAAGTGATGCTAAACAAAACCAAGGAATATTAAATTATGAATTTACAGAAGAGATAAATTATGGAGGTAGTTATTATTTAAATTGGAGAAATATTTCTCATTTTCAGCCCAGGGTTCCTTTACTAAGCAATCTATCTTGTGCTTTTAAAAAAAAGTAATTCAATTTACAAAAATTTGATTTGTGTGCAACTTTTTAAGAAACATTTATCATGTAAAGTGAGACATCATTTGACTAAATTAGAGAATTTACCAGTATGTTTTGGCTTAGGATAGATATCATTTCCTCCAAGAATGAGACTATTGGCAAATTGAATCTTGCATTTCCCTTTCTCAAACCAAGACCAGCCAAGTCCAGTTTTGAAGCATCTGGTCTGGCAATTAGTGGTAGCAGTGGAAATACTTGGATGCATGCTTTTGATCTGTCAGCAAACCACCGGTGAGCTCAAAGTTCACCAGGGTTCAGTATTCTCCTTTGGAAAATGAGGTTGGTGGAGACGACGGTCTCTTCCAGCTTTAGAGTTCATTGCTAAAAGGAGTGACGCAAACTCACAAAGGACCGGTGCTGGCAAGCTGTCAACGTGTAATAAATCAAAACATCGATGGATAAACAAAGTCCTGCTTTTCATTTCTTTCCACCCAATTCTGAAAACCGTGAAGCAGAGCTCCAAGTTTACAAATAAGAAAATAAAAGCCAGCTCAGAAAAGCCAATTCTTTTCTTCATTGACTTAGCCTCTCCTGACTATCCTCACACCTATAAGCCTGGTTGGGAGGCGGGAGGGAGAGGTGGATTCCATGATGCTATTTTAATGTCTCTGTCGGAAAAGAGACATGCAGATTGAAGGTCATGCCAAGCTGATCATGGGAGACTGTAGTGCACCTTTTACATTTCACCTCCTATCATCAATTACTAGAGGTACAAGGAGCAAAAAGACACCAAGATATGGTGGTAGCTCACTCTGAGTTTCTCACTGCATTCCACTGCTTTTCCCCACACAGGTCAGTGCTACCCTGGCACTGATGCCTGTGTCCTTCTGCTAGTCACTCTGCCCCACAGCCATCAGTTAGACAGACCCCATGGCTGAGTCTCAGCCCTGGCCATGGGTTATTGTGCTCTCTGGTCTCTGCTCTCCTGACAGAGATGTTGCTTCCTCCTAAGAGTGGAGGGAGAGTTGCTAAGGAATACCATTAGCATGCCGATGGTATACCAATCTCCCAGAGTTTTGACCTCAGCCGTTTGACTCTACTCAGAAAATCATTTTTTAGAAAGATTTGTCAGTGTAAGAAAACAGGCCCATGAATTAAACTAGAATCTGGATTATTCTGTCCCCCCCCCAATTCCCACCCCATGTGCAGGACACAGAAGACCAGGAACCATCAGTTTTGCCTGAGGTTCATTTATTTCCCTGGTCATTTTTTCATCTGTTGCTCTGAAAGGTGGGTGAGGCCTACAGTGGAGAAGCAAGGCTCTCCAAGGTTGGGGCTTATCCTTTCTCCCCTCTTAAAGGCTTGCAGTCTTGGTAAGGAAATCTTGTCTTCTGACTTTTGGTTCTATCTGTCTCCTTCCAGATCTTCACTTCCCACAGGAATGAATTCTCGTCGTGTCTCCAGGAAATTAAAGTATCCATTATATATTGTCTCCCCATCATTGATGCAGGGATAATAGCATTTAACCCACCTTTGCAGTATACTGAGTGGCCTGTCAGGATCTCTTCTTTCAGAAGACAACTTGGAAACACTTTAATAAATGCTCCTTAACTGGATGCTTTAAAAAATACATGGGGTCAAATGGCAAACTGCTCTGTAATAACTGCTTCAGCAAACAAGCCTGTCTGTCATTAACTCTGCTTCTTTGTCTCTTCTCTTCCTCTCTCCAAGGCTTCCATTTCCCCAGTTACATGCTATCTCCGTCTGGATGTATAGTCTTTGGGGGAACTTGGATCCTGTTCACTACAGACCATTCATTCTATTCCTGCAAACATTCCTATCTCTTAAGCTGGCAGGGGTGGAGTTATATGACCCATCACATTACCAGTAAATAGACTGATTTATGGGACTCAGCTTGATGCTGGTGCACAGTAACAGTGTGGAACTGGGCTGATATCATCCACTGCACATCTGTACTTTTATTTACAGTACAATTAGAAACATAATCATACACTTCAGGAAATCTGCTTTTGCATATCAGACTGAGTTAGCCATCATTGCCATCCACTAGCCTGAAACTTGTGCGTCACTGCTAGTGAACAGGGGAAGACTGTTTCTCATGTTATCTTCTTACCTCCTCTTTAGGGGGGATAAAGAGCAACTGACATTCCACAGCCTAGGGAAGATGTTCACCAGAATGTAGTATGAACCTTTTCTCTCATCCTACAGACAGGGAAATAAAGTGAATGCTAAACTTTGTTATGCTTTGAGACTGAAATAACCCCATGTTGTATGACACTATGGCTAGAGAGATATGAACATATATCTACTCATTCTAGATAGGGAACTGAGGACCAACCAAAGCACAGATACCACCAAAGTCCAACTTGAGTTGTATTGGAGATATGTACAGAATTGTGGGTGAAGAATTACTTATGGGAGCAAAAATGATTCAAAGACAGCTGCATCACCAAAACCTCCTCCCCAGTGTGGGAGACAACCAATAAAAGAAGGAACCACAGAGCATACTGCACAATCTTTAGGCAGCTCAACATGTGTGAACTACTCTTCCAGGTAGTTCAATTGGTTTAAGCCTCTCCTAGGCAGCTCATACTGCCTGACAATCTCTCAGTAATCCTTACTGCTTCTGTTTGCTTGGGGAGGGAGGGACCTAGTGTATATAGTCAGTTTCAGGAAGTTCCTGAAACTGTTCAGAGTTGTTTACTTCCCAAGTTTAATAAATTTTCTTACAGGATGGAATGATACTTCTCAACTTAGACATCATCCTGTTGTTGAACTTCCCTGAAAACATCCTAAATCTTAAGAAGGTTTCCTCCAAGATGGAAGTTGTTAATGCTAGAGTAAACTGCTAACAACACCCTATAGCTTCATGTCTAGAACTCTTGGTTTGAGGAAGAGCTGTGACATCTTAGGAAGTGGTTCTTGGCTTGTGGAAGATTATACCTACTTCTTGTTCTGGCTGGAGTCTTTGCTCCCTAATCTAGCAAGATATACAGAGTCTCTGCCACAAACTCTCACCATGATAGAGCCCTGCCTTCTCACTGTGATGGGCTGAAATCCCCCTGAAACCAAGTGCCAAAATAAACCTGTCAGTTTTTCAGTTCCGATATTTTGTTGGGCACAAGAAAGCTAACTACCCAGACATCATGAATGTTCTCAGCAGCATTCAATGGCTCTCTTACCTGCATGGAGAGAACTCAGTTCAACTGAGGTCTATTTATGAATTTCTAGAAACATCATTCTATAAGCTCTGTGAATTTCTTTTTCAGTGCTTTCTGCTAATTCTTCCTCTCAAATGATTGATGAAAGTCCACACAACCACCTTGAATAGGAGATTCCCAGAAAAAAAGTATCTTAGTCATAAGGGATGCCTATGATCCTGTGCAATTCTAGGAAAATCTTCATATTTTTGCATCTTTGCTTTGTAAGAATCATGGCTTAGAAAAGCTTGTAAGAATGACCTCAATGAGTTTATCATATAAAAGCATGGGATGCAGAATTGTTCTTTCTCTGCTGCAAAACAGTCACAGTTGCAGGTATAGAACAAAACAAAGTCAAACTCAAATCTCCCAAGAAACATGTTAGACAGTAGTTTATGTTCTGAACACCTGGGGTGTGTTCCTAGGAGAATGCACAAGCATTTGAGCTCTCTGACCAGGCTGATGGGGTGTTGAGTGAAGGTGTCCACTCCACAGACAGACTGGATCTCAGAGATTATTCAGCTTAGTAGATTCCATGTATGACACGCAGCCCCTCCCACATGAAAGGGAAAGAGAGGGGGAGGGGAAGAGGAGGGGAAGGAAGAGAGAGAGAGAGAGAGAGAGAGAGAGAGAGAGAGAGAGAGAGAGAGAAAGATATATATATATCTTATATATATATATATATCTTATATATTAAGCAATAAAACCCTTTTCTTATACAAGTAATATACAGAATCCCCAAATAGATGCCACTAGGGTCATCTCACTGACATTGTAGAGTATAGGGGATGAGAATCATGCCAGTGGATGCCCTTCTTATCTGTTCATTTTCTACATGGCTACCTCCCATCAGCATCACCCCTGGTCCACTCATGGAATCCTAGCATGAAAACTTCTGGCCTCTTTTAACTTTTGTGCTTTGCAAGTGAAGTACCCAAGGTTGGAAGACATGGATTAGCCTTGTATTTGCAAGTGTGCATAGGAATTGACCACTAGATGCATCAAAAGCATTAATATTTCTTAGTGGGATGTAGGAGAATTTCACTCTAGGAGCCAGAGTGATACCGGGGACATTGATCTTTACATTTAGGGCAAAAGGAAAGGACTTGTGCTCTCCTTTCAAAGTTCCTTGAGCCCCTTGTCTCTCTCTGGGTCTCAGATGTTTATACAACCTAGCTAGGCTGGGCATGAGCCCACAGGAAGGGAGTTTTCTTCTGTGCTAATGCAGGAAGGAACATGACATTGATCTTCCTGCAATTATAAGCTCAATGTGTTTCCCTTGAATTTTTAGAAAAACCAAAGGTACTTTGCAAGTGCAATAGAGCTTCCAATTAGGCATTTAAGTTCCGCATTTCTGTTTCCCTAATGACTTGACTTGCTCTCTTGCTTTATGAAATGAAAATAGCTTTATTTGGGCGTGAGAATGCTGCTGATTGCATGCTTAATATGCCTTTGCAACAAGCTGCAGTCTGTTTCTAGACTATGCGATGGATAGAATAATACATTTCTTTGCTCCTTTCTCCTACATATTTATAGCTATCTCTTCAGCCCCGGACCTGTATTGACTGAATGCAGTGAAGTCTGGGTAGAAATGACCAGGCTGGAATGTTAAGCCTACAAAAGGAAACCTATTTTTGAAGTAAGCCCACTGGATGTAGGATCCTGATTGTGGGGAAGATAGAGGGGCCCGGTCTTGTAAAGTACTAAATAGTAGGAAGTAGCCATGGTGTTGGGGATAAGGGAGAGAAGATGTGAAGGACAAGGAAAACATATCAGGCTACCCGCTGTGCTTTAACAAAGGAGCGAGTCCTGGGAACAGGTATGGTGGTGCAGGCCTTTAATTTCAGCACCCAGGAGGCAGAGGTAGGTAGGTCAGACTATAGGCCAGCCTGGTCTACAGAGTAAGTTCCAGGACAGTCAGGGCTACACAGAGAAACACTGTCTTGAAAAAAAAAAAAAAAAAAAGCAGCAATGGGAAGAATCTTTCCAGATCCCATAAAGGAAGAATGTTCTGGGTCAAGGGGGAGATTGACCTGAGAACAGGGTAGGTGTCCTTTCCAACTTTATCTTTGCAAGTTGCATGGAGATGGCTCCAGTTTCCAGAAACCCAAGCATCATTCCTTTGCCCACGTTCTGAAGACACTGAATAGACATTTTCAAAGACATTGAATACACTGTAGCTCTTAGAGTCTTTCCTATGACTGACAGCACTTTTTAAATGCTTCAGTGACCTCTATTCTTTTCAATGCTCAAATCTTCCTCGTCATTCAAGCCACACACAGCCCAGAATCCTCCAAAGACATCTCAGCAGGACTCTGCATGCCTATTAACCCTTTCAGCCTGTACTATGTTTCCACTGTTGTCCCCTGTGTAATACATGAAGTTGTATAGTTTTCTGCACTGGTTGGACCCAGATCAGTGGCCTAGGTGGCTTATCCCCTGACTACCAAGCAGTAGAAGCACACTGGGAACCATTAGAAGCAGCATAGCCTCTTTTGCCCTCCTGACCAGGTGGGGGAGGACATCCTCTGGTTCCCCACTGCTACTGTTTGGTGGACTGTATGCTTGTTAACCGTCGAAACCTGCAAGGAAGACCACAGCCATATCCCTGGCATCTGGGTACTTTGCAGTCTAGGGAGAAAAACACCTCTGCTCTAGTTTAGGATGCTCTTGGCTAGCTTTCTTGTCTAAAGTGCCCTTGAATAGAAGTGAGATTGTAGAAGACCTTGGTCATTGCTTCATGGCAGCTGGGACTAAAATGTAGTAAGAAAAAATAAAGGAGGTCTCCCATGGTTCAGTTCTTCCTTATTTCTGGGAACACTCTGGGCCTTCTTTAAAGCATTCACCTGCTCAGCAGTGCTAGCCGGCCTGCTGATGGGAAGGCCTGCTTTACCAGTCTGAAGGAGACCCTGAGGTCATTGTGTCCATTCCCCTGCCTTCAGGCAGGATTAGTGATAAGCTGGCCCTGCCAGAGGATAATCTCTTCTACTTGTAAAAGCTTCCAGAGCAGTCCGGACTCTCTCTGGAGACCATTCATTGCAACTTTTAACAACTTTCACCATCAGGAAATTCTCCCCCATAGCTATCCTAAATCCCCTATGCTGGGGATTAAGTTCTTTTTCTTATTCTATCCTCTGTAGCCACTGCCAAGACTTAGCCTGCACTGCCTAAGAACTCTGCTGATACCTGAAGATTGTATGAAATCCTGCCTGCCTGTCTTTCCCTGATGAATAATCCCAGCTTCCTTTTCTCCCAGACCCTGCTGCCTGCTTGCTTATCACCTTAGAGGCTGCCTTCTGAGTCCCATTGAGGGCTAATCTCCCCAGTGGGAAGGGGGCCCAGATGGGGCAAGGAGTTTCACAAGTTTCTAGTCTACCTTAGGTGTACAGAAAGTCTTTCTAGAAACCATAACTAGAACAATACTTTTTTGTCCATGAACCTGAGTGGTATTTGTGTTAGTAATGATAACCCAGCCTGTGGAAAATGGCCGCCTTTTATCTTACCAGCTGCCAAATATACTTTGCTCCCCTTCTGAACAGGGAATGTGTGCCATCTCTACCAGAAATATTAATGCACATCATTTCCTCTAGATCAGTACTGACAGTTGCCAGTTCTAGAAGTTAGGATTATGGAGAGTTGGGATGATCCAGTGTTCCTGTGGCTCTCTGTATGACATTTCAAAAAGAAAATCGTGACAACTTAATGGGATGTGGATAGTCACATCTCTCAAACAGTACTCTGCCTGAGGCAGAATTACCACCCAGGTTTCGGTGATTTCCATCATTTTTTCTTCTGTGCTGAGTTATATAGTCCTTTATGCCTTCTTCTTTGTGGGTAGCAGTGTCCCTAGCCTATGTGCTCCTTTGCTTGCACAGCACTAGTGAAATTCTCTATCCCTTTCCCTCTTTCTCTGGCATACTCTGCCTCATGACTACCCCATCACTGACTAATTCCCATTTCCTGCTTGCCACAGATCTCAATTTCAAAAAGCACTGACCAGGTTTGCAGGGATATTCACATGTTGAAAGAAATAATTAATAAATCCTGGTGACTGGGTTTAGCTATTGCCCCAATGGTCTGGGTTCCCAAAAGACACACACACACACACACACACACACACACACACACACACACACACACACGCACACACACACACACAGCCTTTATATTTTGAGACATCTTAAACAGCACAATAGCTGGGCCACTTGCTAACCTCCACTCGGTCAATCCACTTCCCACCGATAATCCTGAGTAATTACTAAATTCTGTGTTCTACCTTGGCTGCCCTGGACCCAATTGGGCATCCCTCTAGGCCACACTCTCCCAGCTCCTTCACATGGCAGCTACATCTCCCTGTCCTCCACTCTTCTCAGGCGTGGTGGTTTTCTTTCCTCCATACTCTCAGGCATGGTCTCCTCCTTCTTCCTCCCTCTCTGTCCCCAGCCCAAGAAGCTTAAAGTCCCGCCTCTGTCTTCCCTGCCCAACCATTGGCTGCTGGCATCTTTATTCACCAATCAGAACCAATTGGGGGCATGGTCCTTCAGTGTCTTAAATGTGGGCACTCATGTAAGCAGTTTTGGGGACCTTAACATTAGAATGCAAGCAGCATTAGGTAAAACCCTCTACATTCACAGACAAAATGTGCTCACTTTAATTAAACAAGGTCAAACACAGGGGTGGAGGGAGCAGTCAGATTCCTCAAGAAACATGGATAAGAGAGAGATAGAGTTAAGACACAGACATTTGACTTTGTGTTTTATAATTGAAAACAGGAAGCAAAAGTCAGTTCCCCAAAGGGTAGAATGAGTTAGTTGAGGATTAAGTACAGAGAACATGGCTAGGGCATTAGCAGAGGCTTCCAAGGGCAGCTTGGATTGGATGGGCCTTGGGTACATACAGGTGAGTGTTGGCAAAGGTAGTATAAGTGGGTCTCCTAAGGTAAGGAGAAAAGAGGCATTTGATTGGCTCATAATCCCAGTTGTGTTCTGTCCACACATGGTACCTTCCAGTTCATTGCATATCTGTTTTACAGGAGAAATTTCTCTTTTATTTTCACTGATAAAATATCAAATGAGTACCTCTGTGGTGTAAGTATTCCAACTCAGGGGCTCTCTGGTACATTCTACAGATACAGGTGGGTTGTGACTGGTTTAAGATGCATGGGATTTTCATTTTCTTGGTCCATTGGCTGGAGTGGCAGGAAGTATCTAGGCTGGTCATGCTCTGGGTCCAACTCGCCTCTGACTGTTAAGCAGTCTTCTTGACTTGTCCCACTGTTCTGTGTGGTAGTTTTATTGTCTGCACATCCTTTGTGTAGTTGGAAGCACTATTATAAACTTTGACTTTTATGGATAACAAGGTAGGCAAAGCTGTACTTAAGAATAGTACACAAGGTGTTAGAGGCCCCAGTAAAGGGGAATGTCAAGGTGGGAAGACGGGAGTGGGTAGGTGGGTGGGGGAATACACTCATAGAGGCGGGGGAAGGGGGAGGAGGATAGGGGGTTTCCAAAGTGGAGACCTGGAAAGGGAGAAACATAGGAAATGTAAATCATGTATCAAAAAAATTAAAAAAAAAAAAGAATAGTACACAAAATTCTAAGATAGTCTCCAAGATTCTTATTTCAAGATATGCCATATACATCTTCCCTTGAGTGTGGCCAGAAAGGGAGATTATGATTATGAAGTAATTAGCTTATTTTTTATGGCAACATTGACTTCAAAGCTGACTGACAAGAGAGTCAATGGTTTATTCTTTCTAAAGATGAAAGATATTCTATGTATGTGAGAGATTCACTTGAGGAGGATTCTTTGCTTTTAGTTTTGAAGGTAGAGGACTCATGGGCAAGGAATGAGAACAACTTTTTGGAGATCATAGAAACCTTAGTTCTATGATCCTTAGGGACTGAAATCTTCTTGCTATGGTGTTTAATTATAGCTTGCCCCTTCCAGAACCTCACGTTGAAACTTCATCCCTAGTGTGAAGTTTTAAAGTTAAAATAGAAGAAACTATTCCAGAATCATGTTTAGAAGTGGGAAATTTGGATTAGGATTAGATAAGACCATCAAGATGATAGATGATGGTGGCTTTTTGAGAAGAAGGGGAGTGGGGCTGTGGAGATAATAGCTCAGTGGTTAAGAGCACTGGCTGCTCTTCTAGAAGACCCAGGTTCAATTCCCAACACCTACATGGCAGCTTATAGTTGTCTGTAACTCCAGTTCCAGGTGATCTGACACACTTACACAGACATACATGCAGACAAAAGTCCAATGCACATAAAAATGACAATAATAAAAATGAAAAAATCATTAAAAAAGAAGAAGAGGGGCATAGACCAGGAGATACATACACCCAAGCTTCTCGTCTTTTGTCATGCTCTGCTACCATGTGATTATGTTAGCAAGACCAGATGTGGTCTTTTGGCTTTGGACCAGAACTCTTGAGATAAAATAATCCTCTTGTCTTCATCCTTATCAGCCTCTGATGCTGTGCTATTAGCAACAGTAGTTAGACTATGTTTCTCTCACACTTCAGAAGAAGGAAGAAGACTTGAAGCCCTAGATGAGAATGCAGTTATTTTGAGTCCTGATTCTAGTCTTACAAATTCTCAGCAGAGCACTAAGCAATTCTGTGCTGAAACTTCTGGTCTATAGAATTGTGAGCTAATAAGTGGGTGTTGTTCTCAGCTGCTAAGTTTGTGGCAATTTGTTTTGCAGCAATAGAAAATTAATACATGGGGGAATACAGAAAAGTAAACATGAAAAATTCAATAATGGTAAGTGTTGTAGAGAAGATTAAAACCCAGCATTATAATGGAGCATGGGCTCTATGGCCACATTAGAAGCAGTAGTTTCAGAAGGGCATACTGAAGTGATGCTCAGATTGAATGACAATAAGAAGTCATTCTGATGAAGACGAGAAGCAGGGACCACAGAGAAGGAATATCCAGGACTAAAGTGGCTCAATGTACTTCTTCCCTAGACAAATGTGTATGTAGAAAATGTGCATGACCATTCCCCTTGTACTCAGACTGAGATGACCTTGGTAAATGCTTGTAGATAGATAATGGTAAAGTTTGGTTTCAAATGGTTGTTGATAGAACTTGACTCTGGTCAGAAACTACCCATGTGCTGATTTGATTATCCAGCCATCACTTAACTTGTTCTATAGACACTTATGGAACATCCCACGTGTCCATCTTATACAAGGCTGTCGACATCATATTCCATGGGCAGTATATTTGTGTCTACTTCCTCAATGCTGACTGAAGCTCTGTTCTGACATGGGACAGAGGTAGGGGGCAGGGCCTCAGGAGGTACTTCACTAATGAAGGTGAAGTGATATTATCTCAGGAGGAGAAAAGGGAGAAGTCTTCTTTTCCTTGCTATGCAGGTCTATGAAGGTCTTCTGCAAGCCTGGAAGATGAACCTCATCCTATTCGTGGACACCTATTTGTGGACACCTTATTCATGGATTTTTGGCTTTAAAAACATGACAAATAAATTCCTGCTAAATAAACTGCCTGGTCTTTAGAGTTTTAAATTATTAAGCCCAACTACTAGAGATACCACAATAGACAGGTAGTTGGTGGACATTTCCTGTGATGACCTTGGTTGTTTCTGAAGATGAACCCTTTTTTAAAAAAAATAAGAAAATTGATGAAAAAAAAATAACAACAGATAGAACTAAATCATTTAAAGGAAATTAACAAAAAACCTAAGTGTTTGGATCCAGAGATCACATAAGGACTAACTCCAAGTTCTGAAGGTATAATTTAATGGATAAGCAAATGTAGGAATCAATAAATTCTGTGCCTCCGGCCTTGCTGAAGTCTATTTCGTTTCCCCTCTCTGAGCGTGCATCTCCCTGAGCCTTCTCTGCAGGAATGGCTGGACATTTAACACAAGGGTTTCAGGAGAAACCAGCTCCAATGTACATTGCAGGAACCGGTATCGACATGGACCAATTTAGATAAAGGCCATTCCATGTTAGAGGGTGAGATGACAGAGACACCCAGCTTAAGAAACAGCTAGGAAAATGGACATGCGAGACTGTTGGGAGACACAGCCTATAGAGGGTTTTCTGGTTGAAAAGGGGGAGGAGATGATGATTAGTCTTCATTATCAATTTGATAAGATTTAGAATCACCAATTACTAGGGAACACAGACCCCAGAGCATGATTGTAGGGGATTATCTGGAGTAGATGAACTGAGGTGGGAAGAGCTACACTAAGTATGGGTGATACTATTCTATGGGCGAAGGTTCTGGGACTGTAAAGAGGAGAAAGTGAGCAAAGTATCAGCATTCATCTCTCCCTGCCTCTGTGGTTGGGTGGCAATGTGACCAGCCGGCCATCTCATGTTCTTCCCATCATGAAGGGCTGTAGGCTGTATCTTGCAATGGGGAGACAAAATAATCTCTTCCCTCTTTAAGTTGCCCCTTTGGGGTATTTTGGTACAGCATCAAGATAAGTAACTAAAATGGAGATTGAAAATCAGGGGTTTTTCAAGGTCTCTGTGTATGTGGGCAATTGGTTGACTAGAATTGACAGTTTACTATGAAACATTAAGGGTAAGGAACAAGAAGAGAACCATTTCATGAAGGTATTTGAAAGCTCTTGCTTGCACAGGACCAAGAATTGGGCTGCAGTTCCAGGTGTGAGGGATATTGGTGCATGGGCATTGATAGCCAGGAACATGAAAAAGCAAAGAAGGGATTGTAGGACCTAATGGTGAAGAACCAGTTTTAAACGTAAGAAAAACTTACAGAGAAATTAAGTTGAATGTATGAGAAGATGGTATAATGAGGCAAAAATTGACTTTCCTTAGGAAGCAGTAGAGGGGGATTCTGGAGCTTGTGATGTTATTCAGATGTGTCCAGGATACATCAGGGCGTCTGGTCACCACAGGGAGGTAGAGGAGGTGCCCATTTGACAATGGACTTGCTGTAGAGAGGAGGCAGGGTGACTTAATGATTGTGATGCTTCCCATCTTCTTTATTTTTAAGAAGTAAAATTCCAGCACAATAAAATGCTACCAGAAGGACTCCTGCAATGTTGGACAGGTATGGAGGACAGGAGAGAAGAGGAAGCAATGGTGCTAGGCAAATGAGGAGGAAGGTTATTCCTTTCCTATTTTCAGAAAGAATAGTGGATAGAGATGTAGGCATCAAACCCGGGTATTGTTGTTTGTGTCCTTATGTTTTGTCTGTCTGTCTATCTATCTATCTATCTATCTATCTATCTATCTATCTATCTATCTATCTATCCAAACTGTATGTTGCATATATGTTATATGATGGAGTTCATGTGTATTTTATGTGGTGTGTGAGTATGTGTATACATGTGTGTGTGTGATATGAAAGGCCCAGGGATTTGCATTTGTTGTGTTCTGTATTTTATGTAATATTGGAGATGCGGTTACCTCTTGTGAAGCCTGTGAGGAGTAGTAGAAAAAAGAGGTGGATAGGTGGAGGGCCCCATGGAAGAGATGTGGGTGTCTAGAGGTTTCCTACAAAGGTCCTGCACATGGGCTAATTCCATGTAATACCCAGCAACCATGATGGGATCATTGCTAGAAATTTTTCTAAACCTAGGACTGAGCTGGCTAAGGAGACCAGAGCTTTCATCTCCAGGTACTTCCTAGGCCTCTAGGTTAGAAGCAAGTGCTGTAACAGACAACAGCCCGTAGTACCATTTTTCCTGATGCAGAAGGTGGGTACCACCCAGTAAGCCAGTACTGCAAGCACCTGGGACCCTTTCTGTCTCCATCTTATTGTTCCTTGTCTTGCCACCTGTCTCCTCCTCTTCCCCAAATCTGTTCATAAATAATTAATGACTGCAGCAGCAGGTTCTATTTCTATAATTGAAGACACTCTTTTGGCAGCTTTGAGTCACTCATGTCTTTTTTTTGGTTTCACTAGCAGAGCTGCTCATCTTGTGTCTAAACGGGGACTCCAGAGAGTCCACTCTTGAGAGCCTTAGCATTTTGACAGGCCAGCCATCCTGACCACCACAGACATCTTGACTGTTAAGCCTGAGCAGTCTGCAGCAGAAGAAACCTTGGATGGTAATGAGGGAGAAAGTTTAAATGAATGGTAAATGTCAGAGCCTACTCAAGACACTGTAACTGAACTCTGTGTCCGCATGTCCTCTGAGGCCAGCATCCCCAGGAGATGAAGCAGAGCCTGGGAAAGGGATACTTGAGAATGTGAGGCATTAGGGAACACATTTAGGGATGAGAAAAGGGGAACAGGACAGGAAGAGGATGGTTTCAAATGCACACAATCACTTCTGCGTCTTCATTATATGAAGAGAGGCACTGCGTGTAATTCTTCCACATGTTCTACTGGAATCAATGTCAGCTGAGAGAACTACTGGTGGTTTTCCTTATTATGTGTACTTATCTCTTTCATTTGTTAAATTCATTTATTTGTTTATTTATTCATTCAGCAATACATACTGAGACAGACTCTTCTTTCACCCTTGAATCTGGCTTGTTCAGAACACATTTTTTATTTCTGTAAATTCTGAACTAGTCACCAAGAGCCAAAGGATTTTATACTTTCAGCACTGCCAAGAGACCTCTCTTTTGTTTTGAGTATTTGCTGGCTCTAGCTTACCAGCGTATTCTTGGCACTGGCATCCCGCTTAAATAAGTTTACAAGTCTCAGTGGGAAGGAAAATGAAGAGCACAGGAAAGCACTGGCTGCCTTAGGAAGACACAGAAGGAAGGAGAGAGTGGGGATGGGAGACTAAGGATCCACAAGCTTTACAGTTGCTGGGGACAGATCATATTTGAGATAGGAAATGACGAGGAATCTACAAGCTTTGTGGATGGATGGACCTGACTTACCCTGATGCTGAATGAGCTTGTATTGGTCCATTACACTACTTACTTTTCTCAGAACATTGACTCAGTTCCTGACAAAGCAACTTAAAGATTCATTTTGGCTTACAGTTTGAGGGGATGCAGTCCATGAAGGTGGGAAAGGCATGAGGTTATGAGCACAGGGTAGCTTTGTGTCCATATTTCAGAAATAGAGAACGATGCATGCTGCAGCTGCTTAGCCTTTTTTCATCCCACCCTCTTTATTTAGCTTGAACCCCCAGCCCATAGGATGGTGTTACCCATATTATGGTGGGTCTTCTCTCCTCATTTAAACTTCTCTGGAAATGTTGTCACAGGTGCACTCATATTTGGGTTTCTATGAGTCTAATTTCAGTCTGGTTGACAATAAAGATTACCTATTTATTGTATGTGGGTGTTTGTTTCTAAAGAAGCATGAATTCATTGCAGAGAGCCTCTTTTCAGAGCCTGAACAACATCTGTTCTATTGGCCAAGGATTCTGAGCTCATAACTGCTCTTGGTAAGATGCCAAAGAGAAGCTATCATATCATTCTCTATCCTATGATCCCCATGTATAAAATGAAGACCTCCTCTGGTCACTTGATCTCCAAACTCCTTTCTATAAAGGAGGGTAATTATCTCAATAATTCTTGGTGCAATTGACTTAGGACAATTAATATAAGCCTGAGGGATCATATTTGCTGGAATGTCAGGAGGCTCAGTATATTCAATATTTAGTAACAATTTGGATGGAGGGAGATAGAATGCTGCCATGATTTGGGAGGAATTGACAGTTGAGAGACCATGCTTTGGTCGAAAAGCTTGAAAATGGACCTAAACTCAATAGGTTAAATACTGTCATTTTAAGCAAAACACTCATAATTGTATAAATACAGACCAGGTAATCCTAATCCATAAGCGGTTTAAGTAAGATGACTTAAAAGTCTAAGTTCAGGATACACTGCATTCATTTATAAGTTCAATAAATATGGTCCCTGGAACTGATCCATGGGTGAAGGATATAGCAATGAATAACATGACATCATCGCTAGGTGGTTTACATTCTAATAATGTAATGTGTTACAATGTGAAACACAGAGCATGCCACGTAAAAGAGTAGGCTCTATGATATAAGCCAGCAAGAAGCAAGTGATAGAGGTAAAAGGTGAAGCAAGGCAACGAGCAATGGGATAACGGGTCACCATTTATTTATTTAAAGCAACTCTGTGACATGGTTGCTAGAAAGCATGGAAATCCTAAAGTTTACGAAAAATGTGTTCCACCAATCAGAGTGCCTCATTCAGAGGTTTCTACCTTTGGACATACCCTGACCTCACCTAACTGCAGGGTCATCCATGAAGGTCATTCTATACCTTTCCAGTTTTTTTGACCTTGGCCTCATTTTGGCAATTTTACATCTCTGGCTTTCGTGAGTCTTTGACCGTGCGTGGAGTCCCTATCACAGACCACTTCCAACATTGCCACACACCATCTGTGCTAGCACGGCAGATGCTGAGACTGGCTGGATTTCTTTTGGCCACTGAGGGGCCACCCACAGAGATCACCTCATCACCTTGAAGTGTCCAATTTGACTTGTCCCAATTCTCTCTCAAAGTCCTCTTATGGCATTGGCTGCCAGATAAGGCTCAAAGGGAACATTTTTCTGTTTTATTAATGTTCTTACTCCTAAGTTCTGCACAGTATGTGTGGGATAAATGCTAATTTTTGTAGGTGGGGGAAAAACTTTTCTCCAAAACTTCTTGCAATTTTATTAATAATGTAGCAAATGAGACAACATATTCTGAGGGCTTAGAGAATCCCAGGGAGGCATCCTGGGCCTCTGAGCACCAGCGCTGTTCCTCCTGCTGTCTCTGTCTCTGTCTCTCTCTCAGGCAGGGAGCTGCAGCACTGAAGAGCAGAGGGCAGGGGAATTATGCATGAGCAGAGAGAGGAGATGCTGACCTTCTGTGTTTAAAGGTTAAAACGATTTCTTGGGAAATGGAGCAAACTCACTAATCAGAGGCTGTTCTGAATTTTTCTGCAAAAATTAGACCAAGTGGCTCTCTTCGATGCTCTGTTTGAGTGTGTGTGTGTGTGTGTGTGTGTGTGTGTGTGTGTGTGTGTGTGTATTCAGCAACCTAATTACACTAGGCTTAATCTATTGAATATCTACTATGTTCCAACTGTAGCATAAGTTACACCAAAAAGATACAAAGAAATACATCAATGTCTTTGGCTACTGATAATTCCAGTAACCAGAGTGCTCAATTAGCCAGCTTTCTGCTTCCAGTGACTTAAGAGGAATACAGTAGTTATTCCAGGAATTTATCAAAAGGAAAACATGATTAGGGCATACCACAGAGTCTCCCCATTTTCACAGCGGTGAAAATGCTGGTAGTGAAGCAAAGTTCAAGATGAAGGTGACAGACACAATGAGGTGAATTCTTGGCCTTTAGGCTGAATTGATAGGAGTAGGACTTAGGACATATCTCTCCTTTACACACTCAGTGAGCACGTCCTAAGTGCATCCTCTGGAGTCTGCACTGTAATATGCACTGTGTAGTGAATAAGAGGAGGTGACTCTCCTCCTAATAGAGAAATAGATACTGTTTATCCATTATCTAATATATAACCATGATAGAGATAGAAACTGGTCTTATTTTATTATCTTCTAGATTTCTAGGATACAGAGACATGTGTCATTTGTATGAATATCATGGTTGATGAATGATAAATGAATGGACTTGTTGAAATGGAAGGAAGAGAAGCAGAGAGGGAAATGTGGGCATACACATGTGTCATGAAGTGTGTGTAGGGGGTGGGTTCATGGGCGGAGGTTAGAGTATAGTGAGCATGGGAGATGGAAAAAGATGGAGAAGCTCCCCCTGGATGGGAGTGGGATATGAGAAAAAACTTCCCAAGTATATTGGAGCTTTCACTTTTTGAAAATGTATATGAACTCTTAGGTTAAGCAGAAAAATGAATTTGTTAAAAATCAAGGAACTTATAATTTCCGTGAGTGCAGAAACTCTAGACTTAGTGTTATGGACCCA
Source organism: Uromys caudimaculatus (assembly GCA_028551405.1). Lineage (NCBI taxonomy): Eukaryota > Metazoa > Chordata > Mammalia > Rodentia > Muridae > Uromys > Uromys caudimaculatus. Next base: position 24,549,013 of record CM052705.1, read on the forward strand.
GTAGCTATGCATGCAATTGCAGAGCAGTGCTGTGTAGTTTGGAGGAGCCACCATTGTTCTTCCGATGGATATAGTAGTGATCGTTTTCACTGTTCATGGGGTAGTGCTAGGAAGTGGTGCTGTCACAGACTGACATCTCTGTTCCACTCACAAGCGAACAGGTCCTCTGTCATCTATATTTCCTTATGCTCCTGGTCTCAGATTTAGAATCTGATTTGAGTTCCTCTGAATTGTGAACCCTAGGTTGCCTTAGGCAACTTGCACCCTAGCTGAAAGGGAGGCTGGGAGACTGATCTACTGGTTTGTATTTAATTCTGAGAATTCAAAGTTGAAGCGGCTTTAAAATATGGAAGTATACCCAAAGATATGAGATAGTCAAGAAGAAAAATAATTATTGTGTCTATAGATTAAAAGATCCTACTTTACATGGAACTAAAACAAAGATGGGTCAGGACAAATCATGCAGAATTTGAAAGTCTGGATCCTTAAGCTGAAACAACTGAAAATCCTTGTCATATGTTATGGAGTAGAGTGACATGGCCAGATTTGAGTTTTAAAAAGGATTGGGTGTTGGAGCCTGAAAAATTAGGTGTTGGAGTAGAGGTCCTCGGAGGTGTGGTAAGAGCAAAGGAGGGCCTAGAATAGGCGGTGGGCACAGACATGGAGGGAAAAAGACAAAGGACATTATAGAGAATGAATGGGCTAGACTTGGGAAGGCGAAGGAGTTGTTGTGAAGACTGGCCTTGTATGAACAGAGTGTTTATGGTTCTAATGGAGAGAGTTAGCGAGCAATGGGCTCCGGGAAGCTGGTGTGATAATACATGCCTATAATCCAAGCCCTTGGGAAGGGGAGGCAGAAGAATCACAAATTTGAGGTCCACTGGGTTCCATTTCAGACCCTGTCCCTAAAAAGAAGGTGGGAACAGGAAAGAGAGAGGAGCTGATAGTACAGGAGGCAGGATAGCAGGAGGAGGGTATTCTTGAAGAGGAGGATACTGTGAACACAGAGGAGGGTGCAGTAATCAATGGGGAGGATTTATTTGTTTCCTGAGATGAGAGGACAAGAGATGAAGCCAGCTATTTGGGGACTTGGATTTGGAAGTTCACAGTTCATGCTTTAAGGACTCATATTTTCCAAGTCCTAGTCCCATCTTCCTACCTTCTCTATATGGCTCATCTTCTTCTGATCCATCTATGTCAAGGGTCATCTGACCTTTCTTAAAGGGCCAGATTGTAACTCTTTTTGGCTTGTGAGATCAGGGGTCTCAATCTCCAGTACTCAACTCTACTGCTCTAGAGTAAAATTGGCCATAGCTAATCTGTAAATGACGGAATGAAGTTGTGTTCCAATAACCTTCGTTTATTAAAACTAGCCAGACCACAGTTATCCACCCCTGATCTAGCTGGTTCTGGCCGTCCTGGCCCAAAGGACATGCCCCCATTGCACTTATGTCAATTCTAATTAATAATTTGTTTAATTATATTAGGCAGAGACCTGGATGTAAGTGTCAAGGCAGGGGCTATGCTTCCCAGCTTTGTGGATTCCTCTGGCTAATTCAGGAGGGATCAAGCATGTAGCACTTAGTGCCTTTCACTGACTAATGAATTCAAACTTCCTAGCAGTCCCAGTAGTTGGGCAGTAGTATCGTGTCCATTTTAAAGATAAGGACATTGAGGCTGAAACAGGATAAATTATTAGAGATTATACTACTGGGAAATAGAAGGGTCATAGATTGTAGGTCTTCAAATTTGTAGAAGTACTCTCCCAGTTGAGCCATGTCCCCGGCAACATCCCAGAGGAGCTCTTGACATCCTTCTGCCCCTTGATAAGCTACTAGTGAAAAGTGAATCACAAAAATTAGAAGCTATGTTTGTCATTTGGTAAGAGGTTGAGCATAGAAGGCAGGATGCTCAGGCTACATCCCATGGGAACATGAAATTGTCCGTGTCGGAAGAGGGAAGCTTTACCCTGTACCACAGGTGATCATCGAAGTTTTTACTTTACAACCTCTAAAGTTTCCTGTACATGGGTGTAGCAGCACAGGTAGAGAAATATCTGGCTAAGATCTAGTTGATGCAGCTTGGGATTTTCCAATAAGTTATCTGAGATCAAAACAGTACCTAGAGCCTGACCAGACAGCTTCAGTACTAGACTTGGGCTTGAGCACTTTTGAGCCTTGTGACACGGACACAGCACTTTCTTTGGCCTTGATTTTTGGAAGTACAGAAGGAGAATGAGAAGAACTTTGGTGTTATGTTTTGGTGGCACTCAATAATAAATTCATGTACGGTGTTGGTCTGTAATAAAAAGCCCCGCTAATTGGCTCTGGGCTGTTCTGGGAGCCTCTACCTGAAGGGCTCCATGAGAACAATATCTGGTCCTGGATTGTGAGGCTGTGCCTTCAGGAGATTCTCCCTATCTTGCTCCACCATGACTTCCTCTCCTCTCTTATCTGCCCCTGCTCCAACCAGACAGCACTCAGCCCAGCAGCTGCCTTCTACCCTTGTGCTTTGGGCTCATCTAAGTTCAGTGGTTGTCGACTGTCCCAATGCTGCAACCCAATGCTGTTCCTCATGTTGTGGTGACCCCCAACCATAAAGTCATTTTGTTTCTGCTTCATAACTGTAATTTTGCCACTATTGTGAATTGTTATCTAAATATTTGATATGCAGAATATTTGATACACGGCCTCCATTGCAACCCACAGGTTAGTATCATATGAACTGTGCATACAGCTGTGTGTTGGGAAGAGAGTACAGACTCGGTCTCTGCTTTACATGGGCACAGACTCCTTCCCATGTATGTATGCAGATCTATGTTCATATATGAATGCATCTATTTGCATTTAGGTACATGTTACTCACATGACAACCCTCAGTTTCTGCTGAGGTATTTTTCCTCATTTAGAAAAAGTAAATTATATTGTATGGGACTTCTCTGGAGAGCAGGGATCATTCTGTATCACAAACTCAGACACTAGACAGGTCCTAAAGAATTTAAAGGACAGGTCATTTCTGACAGGATGAATTAATTTTGTGGTATGTGTGTGAAATCTAGGGGCACTGATTGTGCATGAAGCTCACCCCCACTTTAGTCTGTTCTTCCATGAGCCATGAAATCCTCTGTCTCTGATCCAGAAAGCTTGTGTCTTTGACCAGCATCTATGAGACAGTGACAGGTTACCAGGTCAGTTCATAAGCAGAGTTATATCTTCAGCTTTCCCAGTTCTTAGCAATGAGAAGTGCCAGAGCATTCACAGTGAAGAACTGGAGGGAAGGAAGTTTAGCTGTGGAGAGAAGAATCACAAAGATGTTGAGAACTTGTTTTAAAATACATCTGAGTAGATCAGATGAAGCAGACTCAAAACTTACATGTAATTGCAGAAGCAAAAGCAGTCCTGGGCCCAGTGCATGGGAATTCATGGCCAGTGTTGTAGGTGACTTCTAGATAACACTGCCTAAGATGCAGAGCTGCACAGCAGGATTTCAAGATGTTGAGCATTCACCTGTACCTCTGGAGACCCCTTAGAAGGGAATTCTTGACAGTGTCTGAAAGTAGAAAAAAACAGCCCCGGAGATCCCTGGTGTTATGTGTGTTTCAAAGTTGATGCTAGCTCTAGAGTTTAGGACTCATCAGCTGAGAGGTGTTATTGCAGACTTTGCTCTCAGGTGAAAATGCTCCAGGAAGACAATACCTTGGCAGAAGTTCCATGACCTTGCGTCAGCACACTGGCTTAGATGGAAAGAAAATATCGAAGAGCCAGGAAGTCAGAGCACAAAACAGTGGAGATCCTGTGAGTAGGGTTCTAGACCCCAGCCACTTCTGAAGCCTTCACTCAGATTAATGACTCTCGTTTTTATAATCAGTAGCCAGAAGTAACTGCTGGCATAGTATGCAGCTTTTGCAGAGGGAATTAATGAAATGTCAGTTTAACCAATGGCTTGTATTTGTATATATTTTTAATTTTTTCATTAAAAAAAGCCTATGATTGAAAGCTTCTGTTGCACTAAGGCACGAAGGCTAATAAGACATAATTCATTCCTTAGAGGTTCTATAATTTATTTGAAAAGACAGGATCAATCCATACATATATACATACATACATACATACATACATACATACATACATACATATCTGAAATACAAAAGTGTTATGTGAGATGGCAATGGAACACAAGTCCATGGGATCTGCACATCCAGACACATTGTTCTTCTCCCAGACCCCAAAGGCAGCATCTGGCTATCAACCAATATCTCCCCGCAATTAGGGAAGGAGACAAGGCTCATGAGCTGGAAAGGAAATGGGGTTCTGTAAGGAGAGATTGAAGAGCACCCCCTCAGGATGAAAAGGAAATTGAGAAAAAGTGTTTAAATATATATGCCTATAAGTCACAGCCAGAACTCTCTTGTCCTTTGAGAGGTATGAGTAGAAAATATAACTCCTTTTTTGATAAAACTGGGTGGTTGAAACTTTGCTGTTTGCAACCGATTTCACTCAGATGGAAACTTCCAGTTACCAAAGGTATGAAGAATGCTGAGAAAGAAATCATAGTGAGGAACTGAATTCTGACTTTCAAGGATGGATGGTAGATTGCAGATGGCAGGATGAGGCAGGTCATATATGCTGGAGGGTACTATGAGGAAAACAACAGAGTCAAAGGGTTAGCATGAAATGGAAAATTCTAGGGCTCCTGACACGGCTCTCTCCTTCTCTGTGGGCTATATAATATCTGCCCAATCTTTCTCCTGAGCCTCCTATAAGATGTTGTGCAGAGAGAATCAGACTCAGCCTTGGACATACTGAGCTGATAGTGCCTTCCTTGTATTCTGGAGATTGCCATCTCTTGTTCAGTGGCCCACTAGTCTCTTAGATTCTCCTCAATAGAGTCCTGGTTATAAGAATTATGAGAAGTATTCTATCTCTTTTTTCAATCCTATGAAGTTTTGAGTCTCAGATCTAGAACTGTTTCCTAAGTGACAAAGACAGAATTGCAGAGTCACAGACATGGATAAAATATTTATAATGAACCTGAGAAAGTTGGTTTAATCATAGATAGCTCTTTCCTCCTGTGTATTAATTAATCCTGACAAATATCCACCCATTACATAAAAATTGGTCTTAAAAGGCATACATGTAGAAGACAAGCAGTCAGGGTATTTTAGATCCTCTTAAATGACCAAGCTCTAAATATTTCATGAGTACTGTAGGTACATCATCAGAGAATACAGTTATGATGGTTTCATGATACACATCCATCTTAAAGCCCTTGAGCAATGCCCCACACTTGCTCTATTAGGTCACTGAGATTTCTGTTTTTGTAGAAATTGAGCAAGATGAGACAAGTTTGAGTCCACCAGAAGGAAACACTAACATTAGCAGCACTGAGTAGGTCATTTTCAAACTGTGTTGCTATTTTATATGAGAGGATAAGGAGACCCTGGAAATCATTGAAGCTGGAATCAAAGCATCTGGAATCATGGCCTGTTTCATAGCTTTGGAAACTAGGATGGATCTTCTTCTGAACTTAATAAAGCATTTTACATTAAAGATGAAGGATACTAGCATTAGTCCAATCCATCTGCCACAGTGATGACCTGATGCTGAGGATGCTTTATGACCTTTGTATATTTTTTTCCTCATTTCAGTCATCAAAGTTCTTACGTTTTCTAGAAACTCTTTGATTTTTTATGCAGAGGTGATATTTTTCTCTGGTAATTTAATTCATGTTCACAATGAAACAATTTTCTAACATCTACCTGTAAGACTAAGAACCATCAGATACAGGAGGCAAGAGGGAATAGCAACAGGAAGCTAGCTGTTGGGTAGGCAGAGATGGTGGATAATACTGCGCAAGAAACCATTTGAGGAGCATGGGAAAAGAAGGTTTATGTGAGAAGACCATGAAGACCACAAAAGTAGTACAGCCAGAAGCAGAGGAGAGAGAGAGAGAGGGGGGGGGGGGGATAATGGCAGAAGTTGGAGCAGGAGCTGTGGCAGGCAGCATGCAGGAAGTTTCCAATGCCAGACTTCTCATGAAAACCTCCTCCTGGGCATATTAAAAAACACCATTGCCAAGCCTTCCTTCAGATGGATGTATTTTTAATAATTTATGCCTCAGAGTGGACTAATTCAATTAAACTGCTTTCCTCCTCAATTCTAGTTTAGACCACTGAATAAATGGAAGTTTGTTTGGGGGACTTAATTAATCTTGTAGCATGGATTAGTTAATTAATTAAGCAATCATTTGCATGTTATTTTCTATGCATTATGTTCCAATGAAGAGATAAGAAAATCTTGATGCCATACTTTGAGGATTACACTGACCAGTGGGACGATAGATAAATGAACGTTTCCCAATGGTACATAGCCTTCAAAAGTCCTGTAATCCCAGATGATCTCATTTCCTTCCAGCACATTGTCTTCTACATTCACACCTTTGGTGCTTCCAAAGTTCCTCTCCTCTGAGATGTTGTGAGTTTGTGTTCTGGCCTGTCTGAGATAGGGCAAGAAGAAAGTAGAGGATCTTGCTCTGTTTGCATCTCATAGGCAGACTCAAAAAACAGTAGTCTGAGGGGTGAGAAGATTAGCCTAAGGAACTTGACAGCATAGGATATGCAAGATTGTCACCTAAGAGAAGAAAGAAAGTAGTGACAGAGGTGACCAACCAGTAGAAGGAAACTGCAGAAGTAGTGGAGAGGTTAGGTTACAGAATGGTAAATATTAACTCTTAGGTCAACAGTATCTGGAATCACCCAGGAAACAAACCCTAGGGTGTGTCAATAAGAGAGGTGCTAGAATCCATTCTAAAGGGTGATTCCATCCAATGGGCTCAAATCCTAGCATGAGCCTTCATCTGCTTCTGCTTCTTGGTTGGAGGCATACTGTAACTATCTGTCTCAAGCTCCTGCCTCATGCCTTCCCTGCCAAGATACATTATACTCTCAAACTGTGAGCCCAGATAAACCCTTCTTCCTTAAGCTGCCATTGACAAGTATTTTGTCACAGGAACTAGCCAAGAAAAAAAAATACAGATTTCGTTTTAACAGTCTCTCTTAACAGCTATTATGATCTTGTCAAGTAAAATTCAAAGACTGAAGTAGAACTGATAGTAAATGCTACATTCTTTCTTTGTGAAAATGTATTCCATATTAAGAACAAACAATGGGAAACTAAAGACTTTCAGGTTCAAATAAAAATGGAGATTTTATATTGATGCTTTTTTTTCCTTCAGTAGAAGATACCAACCTATGAGTTGACTTTTCTAGATATAGGCAAGGAAAGGAGAGTGCTTATTTCAATCATCATGGACAATATTTAAGTAATGTAAATCCACTGTTTTGATTTAATAATGTAGTATAGTGGAACTGATGAAATGAACTTTATATTTTGGTGGCACATAGACAGAAGGAGAGAGAAGGGAGAAGGGAGGAGGAGAGGGAGATATGACTTGTATCACATATTGAATTTATCTCCCCTAGAAGCCTATGAATTCCATTGAAAGAAGCATGTTCTGTGCATTATTGGCCTTTCTAGCAAACAACCTATTGGCTTAAACATCATTAGTGATCCACAAAGAATCCAGCTGGAATGACCATGAAACACACATTCTGGAGTGTGGAAACCTTTGTGAGAGGAGAGGTACCATGGATGCTTACCTGACAAGGGGTGGTGATCGGTGGAAAAGGTTGGAGCTGACATATAAGAATAGAAAATGTAGTAGCTTAGAAATAGAAATTCTTTGTCAAGGCATGAGGCAAGCCTCATAGTAAAGCAAAGATGAAATGATTAGGTATCAGCTCTCCGTCCTCTGTAAGGCTAGTCTCTGAAGCGAAAGGGACAGCCAAGGATTCCTTTGTTTGATGAATACATAGTGGTGGTTTTAGAGACGAGTTGTCATGTGGTTAGGATCCACCTAGGGGACTCATTTACTTGTGGCAAAAGTTCAGCTGCCTTCAAGTCCTTTGCTACCTGGTGAGAGTTCATGATGACAGAGGTTGGATTGAGCAGATAAATCTAGACTTGGGATTCTTCAGCAAAGAAGTAAGAGAAACATTTCTTTTGTAGAAAAAAAGCCCTAAGTTTAATCTTTAGGTTAAACATATTATTTCTTCCAAAAGGAGACAAAACTAGAACTAATGACTATGAATATAATGTTTTCATAGGCCTTACTGTGCAGACTGCAAGTACACATGTGTGTATATAAACAACATGCACTATGAACACTCATGTAGACACGCACATTGTCTCCATAGCTCAGTGATTCTCAACTTCCCTAGTGCTGTGACCCTTTAATACAGTCCCTCATGCCATGGTGACCCCAACCATTAGAGTTATTTTGTTGCTACTTCATAGTTATATTTTGATATTGTTATGAATTACAATGTAAACTTCTGATGTTCGGGTTATCTGATATGTCATCCCAAAGAGGTTGAGGCTTACAGTTAAGAATGGCTTCTCTAGAGTGACTATTATTCATTTATTGTTGTGGCAGGAAACATACAGTATACTAGCCTTCTCTAATCGTACAGTATACTAGCCTTCTCTAATCTGTTTTCCTTTCCTAGTAAAGATATTTTAACTATTTCATTTAATTGTGTTTACTTAAATGTTGTGTTTGAACTGTGTCTGGATGTCTAGGAGAGGAAAGATCATGGAAAACCTATGCAATCTGACTAAAAATCCTATTATCTGAGACTCAGAAAGAAACATCTTCTACTCCAAGAAACAAATGTCGGTGGGGAAGAATACTCTTTTCACCCTTGAGAAGATGAAAATAAGTTTCAATGTCTGAGCTCTGAGCTCCTGAAGCAAAAACCTTGTATCCATCGTTTCCACATATAAAGGAATGAAGGCAGATCCCTGTTGCTCATCCTGCATAAAAAGCAATTCAAAATGGATCAAAGTCCTTAATGTAAAGCATGAAACTTCTGCTAGGGGAAACGCATGTAAAATACTGAGACCTGAGAGCAAGCAAGGGATTTTATAGGGAAAAATACTCCAATAGCACAGGAAAGAATTCCAAGAATTGACAAAAGTGATAATATAAAATTAGAAAGTTTCTAATACATTCACCAGAGTGGAGACAGCCAATGAACATCAGCTGTCAACTGCACATCAGAAGGGATTTGATATCTAGGTTAGATGAAGAAGTAAACACCAAAAAAAATAAAATAAAATAAAATTACCCAAGAATATGTAGTCCTCAAAAGAAGAAATATAAGTGGCCAATAAATATAAGAATAGTCATTCAAACTCTATAGCTATCAGAGAAATGCAAGTTAAAAATCCTTTTCAGATCTCTTCACATACCAGTCAGAGTGGCTATCATGAAGCAAACAAATGACAAGTGGGGATTGTGAAGAAAGGGAAACCTCTATTTACTGCAGTTGGGGATGCAAAGTTGTGTAGCTACTATGGAGATAGCACAAAATTCTAAACAAATGAACGAGCTAAAAATAAAACCACCCAATGACCCAGCTGTACTACTCCCTGGCATTTATTCAAAAGACTCTAAGTCAATATATCCTAAGTATCTTCATGCACATCCATGTTCATTGCTGAGCTATCCCCAATAGCCAGAAGATGGAGGGAAACTAGCTGCTAATTAACATATTAATGGATAAAGGAAATGCAATTTTATGTAGCCATAATGAAAAATAAAATCATGACACTTGTAGGAAAAAATTGGAACTTGACAGCATGATGTTAAGCTACATAAACCACGCATAGAACTACCTTCTGTTTACTCTTAAATAAAACATCTAGATTTCATTCATTTACTTATTTATTCAATGCAAGTAGAAATGTGAAGTTGCTTGACCTTTAAAGTATTGTCTCTTTTTTATTTTGAATTTTCGTTAAACCAACATTGCACTTTATCTCCATTTGGTTTAAATGATATAAATGGACTGTTCCCATCATATTAAATGAAAATTTGCTGAGGCAAGGCAAAAGGGATGACACAAAGAAGATATGACCACTGAGAGCAATCCAAAATGTCTTCCTGCTTAATAACAGTACTTGCAGAGCAACAATACTGATTAAAATAAAAAAGTCAGCAACTCCCAAAATATTTCAAATATTTCATAACTTATAGGAGAAAATTGCTTTGTAAAGAGGTAAGCTAATGGTTAGAGTTTAGAAGAAGTAAAACTAAAATATATAAATAAAACCCCATATCTGAGGTTTCTATAATATAGAAAAACATGGAAGACATTAAAACTCAACTTTGGGGAGGCCAAAGGAGTCAACATAATTAGCACAAAGTAACGAGTGATAAGACACTTTATAGTTTATAAGTTTGGTATAATGCCCAGCATATCAAATGTGTCGGTAAATTTCAAATGGAATTAACATTATTTCTTTGCTGCTGATACAAAGTTAGTGTCATCACTTGGAAACCCTGTTAACTCTTTAGCTACAGGAACTCTGTTGAGTTGAGACAGGAAAGGGTTCACTGGACATTAGTGTTGTTGTGGGAAATGATCTTTCTTCCCATAGCGAAGAGATTTCTTGCTTCTCATTGAAATAATCGATTCTAATGTTATTAAGCAATGGCCCAATAAATCTGCCCTCATATTTTTCTGATACAAATACAATATACCTACCACTGTTCAATATCTTTCATATGTGAAGTAATAAAACTAATTCAATATGAAATCTTGTACTTTACATGTAAATTGGATTGCTATGGGTCATTAGACTTCTTACATAAACAATATATTTTGTTTTAAAGAAAAAAAATACTGTTCCCGGTTTAACATTCTGAAAGTTTATAATGCGCAAAATCACATTAACAGAGCAGATGATGTCTGGGGTGTGGCTAACAGAGACAGAAACTAGAAATCTTGACCTTCCAGTAAAATAGCTACCTTGGGCAGTTTCCAAGATGACTGCCAACAGGTGAATGCTCAGTGATGTCAGACATAATTAAAAACAGTGATTCTAGAATTATTCTCTAAAGAGTACACAGAAGACCATGCCTGGTAGCTGAAGCAAAGAAGCCAAACCAGGGCAACAAAATATTTGGCTTTATGACTCCACAGAAAGATAATGATGTAGGAGGCCAAATCTGGCCATGCAGTATGATGTCACAGGACCTATTTTTTTTTGTATCAACTGATTGATTTCATTGTAGTCAGACATTATTTCATGTTTGGGCTTATTTATTTGCATTATGTACAAAAATCTGCAAACTAGAATTCAGTAGACAAACCTTACCCAAGTGTACTGAAATATTTACATCTTGGACTCCTCTGTAACACAGATCCTTGTGCTTTGCCACAGCTGTCAGAGTAATGGCTTTCTCCCCCTTTTTATCTGGGTTGGCTTTATTCCCAGATTCCAAATGAAAGAGACAGCATTTTACTTGACCACCCCATTCCAACCGTTAAATACTGTGCCTTCAGGCTCCGATGCTCTAATGGTCGATTAAAGTTGATAACAGTCTGTCCAATTTCCATTTTTTAACACCCAGCTTGCTGAAATTGTAATATTGTAAAAATCCGAAGTCTTCAGGACCTGCCTGAGAATGTGTCTGGATGTCAACACATAATAATAAACAAGGGAAAAGTAGTACTGTCAACAGGTCTTTTGAGTTTGCAGAGCTTGAGTTAGCAATGTGGTTGAGCCAAGTTTGTACAGTACAGCGGTGAAGGAGATAATAATCAACTGGTCTACCAAATGGGATCTATCACAGAGCTACTCACAGTACAGTGCAGTAGGGAAAGATGCTCAATGAATTTTGAAAACATCGAATAACACACAATTTCCCTCTCTACCTGCTTTACCTATAGGTAAATAGATAAGTCTTTCCTGGCCCTACAAAGACCTTTCCTTGTTTGGAGGACCCATTTAATCACAGTTTTTAAGGCTTTGTTGATTCACCTGAAAGGTCATAGAGGTACAGATCTAATTGAAATATTTCCTTAGATCTAACTTCTCAGTGGGTTAGAATAAAATAGCTTGAAAGACTTTTTTTTTTTCTTCCCCTCTAAAACCAACCACAGGTTGGTTCTCTTGAACCTTAGAAAAATGGAATTAGAACCAAGGCTTCAGACATGGATCGGTAGACAGTAGAATTCTGAGCAAAGCAGTTTGATTCTAGTCATCTAAGTGAAGGGAAAAAAGAATCAGCACTTTACCAGGAGCACACTCCCTGATCTGCAGTATGCAGTGTCTACTCAGTTCCTTTCACAGTACCAGTCAGCTTGCCTTTCTTAGCCACGCTTGGATTCTTTCTCTGAACATGAATAAGCTCCCAGAGTTCTCATCTTTGGTAGGCTAGTCTCATTTTTTTCAATCAATTGCTCAACTCCAGGATGCTTTTATCATGTTGAAGAAGCAATTGCCCATTTTCCGAGTCTTTGCTGCTAAAGTAAGTGTAGACGAGCCCTTCAGACTCTGCCAAATTTATCACTGCCAATAAATATGATATTTCTGGGAATGTGGCTTCAATCTCCTTTTCCATCTAGGCTGAAATGAAGACTAGAAAATTTGAAGGCCAAATATTTGGTTCTTCATATTTTTACCTCATCATGGAAGCAGAACGTCCTTTTCTTAGACATATGGTTTTTACTCTAAATGAATAGATATTGTTGCTTAGCTCCTTGAAATAATTTGCTCCCATCACAAAAGTGAACTGTAGCTCTCATTTACTTTATCCTGGCATCGGGGATTTTTTTTCTCATGTCTGCTTTCTAATAATGTAATGAGAGAAGAACATGTAGAAATCCAGCATCAAAAATTGATGTAATGGCATGTTCTGGTTTGAGGCTAGGTTAGTAGAAAGTTTACCCCCACATAGCACTTGGGAAGCATGTGTTTATTGCACCTTTTTTCTTCAAGAGATTGTAGGTGGTTGATATTAATTACTGAGTTGACAGACTCTAGAATCACCTGGGAAACTGGTCTCTGGGCATCACTATAGGGAGTACTTGCCTACTGTGGGTGGCACTATTCCCTATGGGATCCTAGACTATACAAGTAGAGACAGGGAGGTGAAAAGTAAGCACCAATCCATCCATGTCTGCTTCCTGATTGTGGATGTGACATAACCAGTTGTTTTAAACTTCTGCTGCCTTGACTTCCCTGCCGGATGTACTGTACCTGAACTTAGAGCCAAAATAAATCCTTTCACCCTTAAGTTGCTTTTGTCAGAGTCTTTGATCACAGCAACAAGAAAATAAACTAAGACATTGGCACCTATTGTTTTTTCTAAAATATTTTTGATTTCCAAAGTGTCCATACTTTAGACAGTATGTATAAGTTAAATAACAAAATCTCCATCATCTAGGACTGTCTTTATTTTTCTAGAATTAGATATCAGCGGCTATTTACCTGGAAGAACCTTCTGATAGCCAAGTTTGCATCTCAAAAATCCACTTCCATTTATCTCAATCTTTATCTCATGGATTTTCTTTTACATTTCTGACATTCCTGAAAAAAATTCCTGTGATATTAGGCATTAGCAGTAATAATAATAGTAACAATATATAATATATAATAATACAAGTAGTAATAATAGTAACAACTATGGTAATAGCAGTAGTTTCCTAACTAGTATTTTATCAGGTATCAGATACTCTCTGAACATATCACTGTGATGAACTCATTCTGTCTTTATGGAACTCTGTGAGGGAAATGGCATGGATCTTTCCATTCTACAGGTGAAAAAACTGAGTCGGTTCGGTTACAAACCATTTCTAAGGTCACAGAGCTGGGAATGGTAGAGGTGAGATTTGAACCCAGGAAATCTGACAACTAGCATTGTATGGAGCTTATTTTATGGGTGAACTTATTTTTCTTGACCTGAACTGAGATGAGAAGCCTGGTATTACTGAGGGGTATTTGGGTCTTCTGTGTGTCTGTGAATTGTAGCATTTCTCCAATTTCTGTTGTGTGCTCTTCTGATATGGGTTTCTAATTATCCCTTCAAGTGCTTTACAGGTTGTAAATCCTGGCTTCACATCCAGGAGTGAGACTGAATGCTCAGCTTTGTGTTCTGTCACTTGACAATGTTCAGTACCTCCCGCATGCTGATCCATCTCTAAAGTGCCTTCTATAGTTCTTTAAGATGTGGCTTGACAATACAAGATGAGTGGGGAAGACAAAAATTACAATAGGAGTTTGGAAGAAAATAGAAAATAATTAGAATAATAGGTAGAAGAAAGCAAAAAAAAAAAAAAAGGTCTGTTATGTAATGTCTTCTGAATTGGATAATTTATAGGAAAGTACTTGAAAAGCCTTTGATGCTATCCAGTGGGAGGTGGCATTATTATGATAATTGTTGCATTTGTTTTATCATTTTCACCTTGGAATTCTGGTTTCTGCCAAAGCTGAAGACAGAAATAAATCAGTAGCTGGATTGGAAATACTGAAAGCTGTATACTGTTGAAGGACCACAGGTTGAGACGCTGTCTTCTTAGGGCTCCTGCTGACCGAGTGAGTATCTCCAGTATCAAAAGAATGTTGTCCATTGTGGAGCTGCAATCAGCAGCTGAAAAGAAAGACATGTTTGTGCTGTAAACCAGAGAAGTAAGGAAGGTCCAGCTCACAAATCAAGGCTACTCAGGACCCGTTCAAATCTCAGAGAAAAGATGCAGGCTACTGAAACATAGAACAATCCCATCCTGGCAAATAAGTTTGAAAGAATCAGAAACAATCTTGCCAGTGTGTCAGAGAATGAGGCAAGGCAGGGGAGAAAAATAGGCCGAGTAATAAGTGTGAAAGGGGATTGAAGCTAGTAATGACTCAAAACTGGCCAAGCTGTGGAACCGATTTAAAAATCTGCTCAAAAACAGAAGCAGTGAAGGAAAGGAACTTGGAAAGGGTGCCACAGTGATGACCTTGAAGAATAATTAAACAAAAAGCTGAGAGAGAGGCTCTGTTGCAGCTCGGAACCTAGAGAAATCAGCATTGGATGGCAGGATTCCGAAGGCATTAAGGGAGCTTGTGCTCTCTGAGCTAATTACTTCACTTACTGGGATGGGGTGGGGGGGACGACTACTAAGGATCTAAGGATGCTAAGAAGGGAAGTGATTGTAAAAGGTAGTTTAATCTTGAACCCAGACAGAAACATTATGGAAATGTAGTAGTATACAGCTAATGTTGGCATGCAATGGGGGATGCGAGGGAAGGACCCAGCATCAGAGGGTAATGGGATCACTGACTAGAACCATGATTGATTTCTTTCCCCCAAGAACAATGCTGGTCCAAAATTTGATTTTTTTTTTTTTGCCCCTTTGTGCATAGGAAATGGCCAACTGTTAAAAGATAGCACAAATCTTTGAACTTACACATTTGGCACTGGGGTTCATATCTTTTATTTCAAAGCTTGGATGTATGGAGCCTTGCCACATGGCTTGAGAGAAGATCATAGTAAAGGCAGAGGCACGGAGGGATTCAGCCAGATCATAGTTGAATGGGGAACACATTGTTGAGTTGAATAGAACTTTCAGGCTGTTCTCAATTGGAGGATTCTGACAGACTTTTGAGAAAAAGAAGGGCCGCTGAATGAAAGCAGGAAGTTATAAAGTGAGATTTGGCCAAGTAAAGCTCCATGCTGTAGTAGTAAAGCCTTTGGGCTTGAAGTGATTCTGCCCTTGGGTGAAGCAGTCACTTACCTGGTAATTTTGATAAATTTCTGAGGCTTCCTGTAGACCCAGAGTCCACAGTCTTAGACAGATGGTCTCTAATTTGGGGAGTGGGGTGGGATTTACTTGAGTGAACCCTACCAGGTTCTTCCTGGTAGGAAGTGAGGAATCAAGTAAAAACTTGTAGCCTTGGCAGCTGAAGGAGGAAAAGTGTCTTCTGTTTAAAGAAAACACAGTTCTGAGAGACAATGGTTTTAGGAATGACTTTCTCTACCTGGATGAAGACTCTCTGTCTGGCTTCAGTCACCTCTAGACTTCCTGTCTCACCTAAGAAGGAAAATTGTAAGTTGTGAATATCACAATGCAGGACACATATTTTGGAAGACTGAAGTGAGGACAGGCTACCTTAGCTCTATCACATTTTATTACCATAGCAACAGAGCTCCAGCAAAAGGCCAAGCTTGGGTTAGAAGTGAAAGAAGAAGATGTGCCCTCCATTTAAGACCCAGTATAAAAGGAAACTTGAAGAACATGGGGAGGACAAATAGAAGACACTAGAGGAATTTGAATTCTCTGGTAAAAAAGAAAGAAACCCATTAAATATAGGCAGCTCCTAGGTATCCCAAACTGAGGGCCATATTACTTCAGTTCATATTGTTCTATACATCATGCCTGAACATCTTACAGTGAACTGAAAAGCAGGACAGTAAAAGTCAGAAGAAACCACACTGGCATTGGAACCACAAAATATAACACTCGATAGAATGCAATCACAGACTGGCAATGAAAACAGACAGATGGAAACTCAGTTATTCCAATGTTTGTGCCGCAATTGCACCACTGGGCATGTTTAACCAGACTAGTCATTGTAGCTTGCAGGCTTCAGAACTGGTTATGACTGATGTTTATTTTTTTTCTTTGGGTAATATGCTTTGAACCTTACTTTCCTAACTGGGAAGTAGTGTCCTATGACTTAAATATGGACATCAACTGACAGAAACACACATCTTAACATTTTAAACACTAAAATTTAACATCGATACAATGTACTAATCAATTGAAGAAAATATGTCAAAGGTAGAGAAATTTGAGAAAAATAATAAGCTCATTTAAAATCAGAACAAAGACCACAAAAGAGGAGGCAAAAAACTAAAACAAAGCAATGTGCATATGTCATAAGTAAACACTTACACACAGACTGTTGATCCAAATGTATTGCTAATTCCTTTAAATGTTAATGGTCTAAATACAAAAATTGAAAGACAGGGCTCGTTAGGGTGGATATAAACAAGAATCATCCATGTTTTGCTTACAAGAAAGACATTCGTATATATTAAAGCTGAAGTGATGGAAAAACACACCATGCTAATATCTATTACAGACAACTGGATAAACTATGGTAATCCCAAGGCAGACTATAAAACAAGGAATAACAGTAGGAATATAGGAGAATTTTATAAAGGTGTCTTTTTTTCAAAGAGACATAAGAATATTTAATGTCTGTGCAACTAACAGAAGAGTGCCAATATACAGGAGACAAAACTAATAGAACTTTAAGAAAAAGTGGCTAAGTCCATTACTGTAGCTGAAGACTTTAATACCTCACAGTAATTGGAAGATCAAGCAGGCTGAAAATTAGTAAGGGTATAATTGGAAAAGCACCATCAATCAACTGGTTCAAATTGACATTTATAGAAGAGTCCATCCAATAACAATAGAATCCACGTTTTCCTCAAACTCACCCGGAGAATTATAAAATAGAGTACTTTTGGGCTACAAAACCCATCTTAACAAATTTAAAATAATAGAGCTTACATCAAATATGCTCTTGGATAATAATACAATTAAAACTAGATATCCATAATAGGAAAGCAGATGAAAAATACTCAATACTATAAAATTAAGCAAAACATCACTAAATAATCAATGAGTAGAAGAAGTCTCAAGAGCACTTAAAATTGTTTTGAGATAAATGAAGATGAAAAATATACCTCACCAGATCTGCAGGCTGCACTAGAAGAGTGCCTGGAGAGAAATTTATAACACACACACACATACACACACACACACACACACGCACGCACATGCCTTTAATTGAGAGTGTTGGCCCTTTCCTCATGAAACCATAGAAAGAATAACAATCAAAACCCAATTCAGGCATGATAAAATAATTCATAAAAACTAAAGCAAAAACCAATGGCATTGAAGACAGGAACACAATAAAGAAAAGCACGAAGCCTAATTTTTGTTTTGTGAAAATGTCAATCAAATTCATAAACATCTATTTGAGTGTATCTCAAAAGTGAGAGGGAGGGAAGAAAGGAGAAGAAGGGAGGGAAGGAGGGAGGGAGGGAGAGAGAGAGAAAGAGAGGGGGAATTTATCAAATCTAAAATCAAAAGAAGATGATCACCTCTGATTTTGTCAACATTTATAAAATTATGGAATGTGGGTGTTTCTGTGAATCTGTAGATATGAGTGTAGATGCTCTTGGAACCTAGAGGTGCCAAAGCCCACTGGAGCTAGAATTACAGGAAGTTGTGAGCCATTTCTTACTCCAACACAGCTTTTGGGAACCAAACTCAGGTCCTCTGCAAGAGTGGTACTAACTCTTAACCATCTTGAGTCAAATCTCTAGTTCTAATTCTGTAAACATTTAAAGGATAAAGTAACACTTGGTAAAACACTATTTCCACACATATAATATTGATTAAAATGGATCAATTTTAATTAGTACTTTGAGAGTCCCTTAAGTATTTTGATTATATTCACCTCTATAACTCTTTCCAGATCTACTCCTCTTCCAAAATTTGTGCCATTTAAGAAAAAGAAACAAGCTGAATCCCAGGGGCGGGCGGCTGTGGCAGGAAACTTCTGCCAGGGACACTAGGATCCCATAGACAGGCAGCTCCGGGAGACAATCCTCTCTCTCCCAGGAACACAGAAAAGCTCATAGCAGGGGCAACGCGTCCCCAGAGCTCA